>CM053586.1:271722349-271745317 GCA_028646515.1 Pseudochirops corinnae
TAGCTTGGCTCCGGCGTTCTCTTGCTCCACCCCTTCCTGCTACATCAGCAAGCTCAAGGGGCGTGGAAGATCTTCAAATCCTAGTATCGTTACAGATCTCCACCCCTATGTGAGAAATACTGATAGTTTGGTTTCCACAGATTCTACAGGAACAATGGCTGCGTTAGAAAGAGATCCTGTACAGGGTATGTGGGAGGATCTAAGTCAGGGTGAGGGAAAAAGAACAGAACATTGTATCCAACCATACACTGGGAAGAAATTTGTGAGTTTATCTTTAGAGAGGTGGCCCAAGCCAAGCTGGACCAAAATTGACCATCGTCTGGTCATGGGTTATACCGGTAGGAAAAAGAAAACCATTCATGTGAGGGACAGTTTTGCAGAGGGGTTGTCCTACCTTACTGGACCCAATGATTGTAATGTGGGTTGGATGAAATGGGGTAGAGCCAAATGGTCCTATATAACCTTTGTTCTGCTTCTGTGGAGTGTGTGTAGAGAACACATGTATACCTGCTTCTCTGGAGAACCGTCAATAAAGGTATCTCTTCATTCACTCCACAAACTGTGATTTCTTCTGTTACCTGATTAGTTCTGATTTGGAGGTTAAAGGGAAGGGAGCAGCAGACCCTCTAAGGCTGAGCTCTGAAACTGAGCTGATACTGGGACAACAGAGTTTGTTTATAACACCTAGTACATACACCTGCCTTTCCATCTTTCCTCATCAAAACATGTTCTCACTAGGCACTCAATAAAAACAAGTAGATTTTTTTATAAAATAAGTCCTGCTAAAATGTTAATGACTGATAAAACTTTAATGTGTTATTTCTCCCAGGATTATTATTATTTTTAAGAGGGACAAAATGTTCTAACTGAAAGGAATGAAAGTATAACAGTGGGGAAACTTTGTCATGTCCTAAATTCACGTGAGGTGACTAGTCTTCTCTATTTTTACTATGAAGTTACCTGGAATAAACATTGACCTGTATGTTTAATAGTACTACCAAGTAGTATTGATTTCATTCCTCAGGTTACTTAAGTTGTATTGCATCAGAAGAATCAGAACTCTCATCTAAAACAAAGTTTTTCACATTTAATTCCCCATAAGACTTCTTCATTCATTCAACAAATATTTATTGACTACCTAATAAGTGTAAGGCTTAGTGCTAGGTCCTGTAGAACTATTTAGATTTAGTCATGTCTTTTTCACCTCTTCATGACCCCTTTTTGTAGTTTTCTTGGCAAAGGTACTGCAGTGATTTGCCATTTTCTTTGCCCATTCATCTTACAGATGAAGAGCTGAGTCAGAAAGGGTTAAGTGACTTGTCCAAAGTCCCTCAGCTGGTAAATATCTGAGGCCAGATTTAAACTTAGGTCTTCCCAATTCTAATATGATGAGAATAGCTGACTGTATTTGTGGCATGGTGAAGTATTATTGTTGGCATGTCTTTCTCATTAGAAATACACATGGGTTCTTTCCAAAAGTGAAAACCTTGGGAATAATAAGAATGAGGGGAAGCTAGGTGGTGCAGTGAATAGAGCACTGACCCTGGAGTTCAGAGAACCTGAGCTCAAATCTGGCCTCAGACATTTAAAATTTACTAGCTGTGTGACCTTGGGTGAGTCGCTTAACCCCAATTGCCCTGCCTTCCCCGCTCTAAAAAAAAGAAAAGGAAGAAAAATAAGAATGACACCTCCTGGGAATCTAGTGAACCAAGTTTTGAGGGTAAACAAATTGCATGCTGATGCAGTATAAATATTTGGAAACAAATGCTCTTCATCCTAGACCACTAAGCTGTCATTTAATAAAATTTTAGTGCATAAATTACACCTTAAAATCTGGGAGTACATTGAATAGATGACCTGTTCTACCAAAAATGACTTTAACTAATAATGACTATAATTACAGGAGTTTTTCCATGAGTAGTATTTATTTTGTTGTTGCCTTTTCCACAATTATAGCTTTCTATTCACCTTAGTTTTCTTGATAAAATGAATTTACAAAACATAATATTAAAATATTTGAAGGAATTTGAATTGTCTCCTGCCTCACATAAGAAATGGCAGTTATAAGCGTGGAATCAAACCACCCTGGGAAAATGAACATTGTTGTTATTTTAAAGACTTCCAATGAAGGGGTTTACAATGATTTCTTCATCGTTCATTCTAAGTTTCCTCAGAGATCACTTCCTCAGCTATAGGAAATGCATGCAGTGCAAACTTTCCAGAACATTGCTAAGATTAACTGCATTTACAAGGTATCATGTTGATTATTTAACAGCCCTGAAAGACTTACAAGGTGACGTTGAGTATTATACCCTCCTCTGGAGTTCTGCTACATCAAATGAGTCAGTGAAAATCCTGCCAGATGTAAACTATTTTGTAATTGGTGACTTAAAACCAAACACAGAGTATCGGATTTTTATTTGCGTCTTCAATGGAGCCCACAGCATCAACAGTGAAGTACTACATGTGACCACTTGCGATGGAGGTGGGTCTAGAGCCTCAGGACTGCTTGGTTTCAGATATGGGAATGAAATTGATTGATTTTTGTCGAGGTTGAGATCAGTCATCCTTCCATTATAAAATTTCCGGTATTAGAGAGGAAAGGAAGGGTAGGAGGGGGTAGGGGGGTAAAAACTAAAATGCTTAAGTGCTAGCTGCTGTCAAGTAGCAAATCAATAAGCCATCCCACTAAGACTGAAGCACAAAGCTTTAATAATAGGTTATTAGCCCAGTTTGTTCCCTTTTTCCTTGGTGTACTGAGACTGTTGTATACTAAGTTTGAAACTGAATTCATGTCAACAAATGGTAGCATTTTGAAAAAATTGATGGTTTTTAAAAGAGATGTACTCCATGAAGCAATGGGTTTCTGACACAAGCAAATACAGTGCCTTCCCTGAGTCACCAGAAATAGAAGGTGGAAGTTCAGTCACAGAGAAAATTTGCCTATGAGTCATTTCCAAGCCAGTTAGCAAGAGGGAGGGAGTTGGGAAGCAACTTGTGAATCTGAAATGTGGCCAGAATGGGCTTTCTAATCTTTTTTGCTTTATAAAGTCTCATTATAAACATTATAATATCATTACCTCCCAAGCAAGCGTTCCAGGTCATTAACAGAGCACTTTAAGTGCCGATCTCATTTCCCTTTGTAGTGTCAAAGGTCAGCACCTTTTGTTTATAAAATAGAATTGATCACAAGGACAATTTTTCAACTAGTTAAGATGGGTTCTTATGATAAAAATAGGTCTTTGTATAGTTATTTCTGACATGCTTGAATAATTGTGTAATTTAACGCTAAGCAAGTTTTTTCTAGTGTTAGATTTCATCATTACCTATGGTAATCAACATTCAAAATCATTTACATAATGACAATATTGCATTATTACTTCATATTGCTTAAGTTATAAGGCTAGCAATATCAATGTTTTTTTTTTTTCATTTTCCTCTAGAAGCAATGCATTTGAGTTGTATTTTTGTATTAGGAATATTAAAAAAAATTAACCCTGGGAGGTGAAAGGATGGTAAAGAAGAGGTAGATAATAGATATATGCTGGCAGTGCTGGTGGGTGAATAATTTATCATCCCATCCCACTGGCCACATTTCACTGAAGATTAACACTATGCTGGTGGTATAAAGCATTTTACCACCGGTTCTCATGGTTTCTAACTGAGAGTATAATAAGCCAATTTACAGAGGACTACAGACTGTGATAACTTCCTCAGAGGAAAGCAGATAAGCAGGGAACCCTTTGCTAAACCTAATTACTAATCTGGATTTAGTTAAACAAGTGCTTTTTCAGAGACAGCTGGAGTTTATTCAGTTTTTTTCCTTTAATTCTAGAGCCTCAGGGCATGCTTCCTCCAGAGGTTGTCATCATCAACAGTACAGCTGTACGTGTCATCTGGACATCGCCTTCCAACCCAAATGGTGTTGTCACTGAGTATTCTGTCTATGTAAATAATAAGCTCTACAAGACTGGCATGAATGCGCCTGGGTCTTTCGTTCTGGGAGACCTGTCTCCGTTCACTATCTATGACATACAGGTTAGAACATTGCTTTTTGATAGTTAAGCTTGTGGGTATCATAAATAAAACATGCTGGTCTGTGTCTCAAGGTGGATTTCTTTTTGTCTTGATTGGGTAAGGGGTGTCTAGGGGCACGAAAGGAGGGAAACTGATTGAGATTAAATTGACTTGCTTTTGGGCAAACATTTGGGTGTCTTTGCAGAGAAGATTATGATGGTGGGGATATAAAAAGACAGAGATGATATTTTGCTATCCAGGCAAAAATGAAGGCATCCAATTATTGAGAGACAGTTCCACCAACCAAGGTCCCTTCAATCTTGGTACTTTTGCTGCCTTGGGTTCCCGATGATGGCAGAGCAAAACTACTACCTGATTGAATACTATCTCACTCTCATACCTGTCCCTGACTGTTGCCTCTGTTAGAAGTCCTAGAAGGCTGACAGCATCATATAACAGGAAGACCCCTGGTTCTGGAGACAGAGGATCACGAGTGGCCATCCTGGCTCTGCTGTTTATTCTTTGAGAGACTTTGAGGTGTCCCTTAACCCTTCAGTGTCTCAGTTATCTCTGAAAATCAAGGGACTTGGAATTTACTGTCAAGCTTTCAATGTAATTACTGGTTAAAAAAAAAAAAGGATGCAGAGATGCTCCCACAGTGCACAAGTCAGTCAGTCCCTCACCTGCACACAATTAATGGAATTCTTAATCAAACCAACATTTACAGCTCTATGAAATCCGAACTCAACAAGACATATTTTCTGCCCTCTGTGAGCTTATGATCTAAAGTTAATAGGCAAAGAGAGGCAATGTGATATAGTGATCACAAAATGTTTATTAAATGCTCTCTCTTTCATCTCTATCTCCTCATCTATCTATTTATTTCTGTTTATCTAGAAATCTATCTATGGGGAATAGGCAAATATATAATACTTGCTATAGGCACTGAGCTAAGCACTTTACCAATCTTATCTCATTCAGTTTTCATAACAGCACTGCAAGGTAGGTTCTATTATTATCCCTATTTTATAGTTAATGAGGCAGACAGAGGTCAAATGACTTCTCCAGGATCACAGAGCTAGTGGGTATCTAAAGTTGAATTTGAACTCAAGTCTTCCTGACTATAGTTCCAGCATTCTATCCACTGTGCCACATCACTGCCTCGGTGAAAAGAACACTGGAATTTAAGTCCGGAGACCTTCATTTTAGTTCTAGCTTTACTGCAATCTACTTTTAGGATCTTTAACAAATCATACAATGTTTTGTGTCTCAGTTTCCTCAACTGTAAAGATGAAGGAGTTGGATACAATCATTTCTAAGGCCCCTTCCACGTTTAAAGTTGTGATCCTATATATAGCTCACAACCTATATAGTAAAATAGAAGAGGAAAACTTAATATTTAGAACTATTTTATTCTTGTATCAAACAAACATTCAGTCAGTGATGATCAAATATTTAGTGAGCAACTACTATGTGTAAATTATCATTGAGGATCTAAAGAAGTATAAGGCATGACCCTTGCCCTCAAAAAACTGACATGCTGACTTGAGAAATAAGACATATTACTCTATGACATAAAAAAGATAATTAATAATACAAGGCCTTATATGATAAGCACAAAATTATTAACATTGAAAATAAGCACTATAGTTCAACTGCTATATATAATGTTTACACAATTAATAGAATTTGGAAAACCTGAGCCTACTCACTAATGTTCCTTATGGCTTGGAAAATGATTTTCAGAAAATCATTAAGCCATTAATGATTTATAAACAGACATTTAAATATGCCCAGGGAGCTGCCTATTTGAAGAATTCCTTTTAACATGTGAAGGATCTCTTTGTAATGGGAATATTATCCATCTTCATCTGTAAATATGAATTGTTTTATATCCATTTTAAAAAAGACTGTATCTAGATTTGTAACTTGCATATCGAACACGATATATGAATAGAATGATTAGTACTCTTTAAATTAGAGACTTTTTCCTTTGCTTTGTTATAAATGAAAGAGATTTTCACACATTCTCCCACAGTCTAAAAACAGACCTTTGTAGGAAACATTCACATGTAGGTGACATTAATATTTGGATGATGCGGTAAGCTCCCTCATTATATGTAACATGGTCTACCTGTTTACTAATGTTAATTAGGTCTTCTGGTCTTTAGGTCTAATGAATTTAATGTATGTTTTAGTTTTGTTTTTAGGTTAGGTTTAATTCTCTTAGACCTATCCACTCAGACTGTCTTGGTAGCATCTGCTAGTGTTCTAAAAATTGCCTTAGGTTGCTACAAGATATTAAAAATTGTTTCAAATAACTACAGCAGATTTGGCTGTTCCAGTCCCTATTGAAAAACAAAGTTTCTCTACGAGCATGATGATGACTTTGAAAAGCAATTTGAGAAATATTTGGATTTTCTCAAACATTGACAAAAATAAAACTACTTCATTTAGGGAGGCTCATCAGTATTAATGGTCAGGTTTTTTCAGGACTCAATGGTCTCCTCTGGTCTCTTCCTCTTTCAATAGTTTGGCTAGTAATTGTTGGAAGAAGTAGGCTCCCTCTTTTTATCTCTTTCTAAATCTGTCTTGGTGTGTCTTTTTTCACAGGCAGACAGATAGTCTCTATCTCTCTGTCTGTCTCTGTCACTTCCCTCCATATCTCTATCAATTCACAGTGAGTAGAGTGAATAATGTTTCTGTCCTCTCCTCTACTCACCTGTCCTCTCCTCTCCTGTCTTCTCTTCACCTCTCTTCTTCTCTCCTCTCATCTTTTTCTCTCCTTCCCTCTCTTCCCCTCTTTCTTCTCCCTCCCCTCTCCTCCCTCCCTTCCCCTCTCCTCTCTTCCTTTCTTTTCTTTTCTCTCCTTTCTCTCCTTCTTTTCTTCTCCTCCCCTTTCTTTCCATTTTTTCCTTCAGCAATTTACTAATATGCTTCTTTATCTTTCCTCCCATTTTACCTATTGTGTTACTTTTGTATTGCTAATGCCTGATGGACCCCATTTCCAATTATCAGTTATTCCATCCTCCTTGGTTTGTTTATTGAGATTAAGTCCCAGAATTAAAAGGGTGAATGATGATTTTCTGTTGCGATTAGAGTAAAAATACAATTGCAGCTGAAACAAATGGATATAAAATAGCTAAGCCATAGTGGGAAACCTCTCAAGGCTTCATTTTTCTTCTAGTCCACATTAACATGGAAGCTATTTATTGTAAAATGTCAAGTCTTATGGAAGACATCATCATCATGACCCTACTTTGGTTACAGATCTAGAAAGTGGTATGTAGTGCTAACCTATTTTGCTTGCAAAATGTTGCCTAGGCATCTTTTGCTTTTCGAGTCTGCTCAGAGTAGATTAATGTCTGTCTTTCTTTGAGTGGGAGCAATCCAGGAACTAAACAGCACCGTGTTAAGGACTGAGAAAATTGTAATGGGCCCAGTTTTGACTTCTGATATGGGCTCACCTGACTAAAGAAGATTGCCATCAAAAACTATCACTTACTAAGCACCCACAGAATGCATGACATTATGAAATATTTATGGAATAAGGGCAGAATTAATTCCCTACAAGTCAGTCGTACTGAAAAAAAATATTGGGTGTAATCATTTAAATAATTCTTACAGGTTGAAGTCTGTACCAAATATGCTTGTGTGAAGAGCCAAGGAACACAAGTCACCACTGTAGAAGACATACCATGTGAGATAGCAGCACCCAAAATACATGTAATCAGTTCAAGGTACAGTTTAATTTTTTAATTGACAGAAAATTCATGTTATTATTATTCTTTAATAGAACATTATTCTACTAATATTCTTAATTATACCTCTCACCCTATATAACCCACTGGGGAGGGTGCACATATAATTAATAGATGTTAGGAATATTCTATTTAGCCATGTTGTGATAAAGTTGGGTACAAATCTGATTTACCATATCATTGCACAAATAATAACAGTAGCAAAAATTCACATGAATATAATTTGCTGTTACTTTATCATTTTTATATCTGACCATTTGTGACCCATTTGGTGTTTTCTTAGCAAAGATACTCGAGTGGCTTGCCATTTTCTTCTCCTGTTCATTTTACAAATGCAGACACTGAGGCAAACAGGATGAAGTGACTTGCCCAGGGTCACACCTAGTAAGTGTCTGAGGCAGGCCTGGCACTCTATCCACTGTGCCAGTTAGCTACAAAGTGCTTATATGCCACACATTCTCATTTTATCCTCCAAATAACCCAGTGAGGTCAGTAGTATTGGTATAATGGTCTCTATTTTTTGTAGTAGAAATCTAAATGATTTGCCCAAAGTTAACAAATAGTAAATAATGAAAGCAAGATTCAAAAATCAGTTCACATGAGTATCATTGCCCCTCCTCCATGATGTCATTGTTTCTTCTCCTGCTAAGTAGTCTCCATGATGTAGGGCCCTTAATTTTTTAAGATTTGAGCATCTGTTTGACCATTCCCCCCTCTTCCTTTTGTCTCAAAGAGTTAATGATTTGCAAACCAACTCCTGAATGTATGAAACAAATTCCCTATTGGTGGGAGTCTAAACGCTGGCTATACCATTTAGGAGCTAGGTTAGGTGACATTGGACAAGTCACTTAACCTTTCTATGTTTCACTTTCTTCAGCTATAAAGTGAGGGAGTTGGATTAGATGCTTTCTAAATTCCTTTCTAGTTCTAAATAGTATGCTTTTATGATCCTTTTTGAAGGACTTCCATGATGAATCCTTCTGTAAAGCAAAACATCCATTCTATTCTTTAAGCACAGAGACTGTGTTGCTTTCCATCTTCATATCCCTAGTGCTCAGTGAAATGAATTCACATGCTAGAAGCTTAATAAATGTTAGCTGAATATTAAATTGTAAGAGGAAATCTATATATTTGAATCAGCCATATCAATGCTAACAGTATCTTTAGCACTTCACTTTTGGTCTCAGTATCTCATGATTCCTAGAATTTCTGAAACATAATCATGTGAGTTTTGACCAGTATATCTTTAGCATTCAAAATATGAAGTTTAACCTCCAGATCTACACAGATCAAATGGGAGTATGATCACTTCAACCCATCATATTGAGTTAGCTGTGAAAGCAGGTAAAGATTATTCCTAATATTAACCTTGGTTGATTTAAACCCAAGTCAGTCATTTTCTGCCATGAAACATAGAGTTGATCCATCTGTGGTAGGACAGAAAATTCCTTCATAGAACTCCCCAGTCTGAAATTTTGAGCTCTCCTTCCCCTAGCTGGTTCTTGATTTCCTGGGCTGATCAAGAATTATGTTTACTATCACTTAAAGGAGCATGGATAAACTGCCTGTAAGCTTCTTGAATTCTGGGACCATATCTTCTGTCCTGTATTGTACAGTATTGAGAATGAAGTACATGATCAATAAACACTTACTGATCTATTGATTAGCAATACATGTCGTGCCAGAGATCAGGGATTAAGCCATGATGAAATCAAAAGGCCATGCATAGATTATGTAACCTAGATTGTATGTCATATGTGAACCTCTCAAATTTCAGGCTGAGAAACTTAATATGACAAACTAGTGGTCTGACTATAGGATAGAGATAGAAATAGAGACTATCAGAGAAATGATTGTGTGGAAATGCACACACATCCAAATACAAGATCCAAATCAGTGACTCCATCAATCCATCCAGCTAGGCTGACCTCATTACCACAACACAACAATGGAGGTCTCTGTCACACATTGTCTTTGTTGCCCAATTAATGGGTGAATTGACCCATATCTTCCTGGGAGTTCTCCTTTTCCTTCGACAGCCTAATGACCTCAATTCAATTGATGAAACAACTAGTTAGTAGCTTGGAACATTTCTTTTACTACCTGTGGTTAATTCACAGTATAAATAGTCTAGTAGCAGACAACAAAGAGTTTACTAAAGTCCTTCATTTTCCATTTCCTTTCCAAGATAATTTTTCCTGTAAAGGAGTTTCTTGTGGCTGAACATGTGAGATATGGAGGAAAAATAATTTTTTTTTTACTCCATTGACTTCTCTAAATAACAAAGTAAAATAAAAGCTAACATCTATCCATATAGTACATTAAATTTTGCAAAGTATATTACAAATATTATTTCATCTTCACAACAACCTTTTAAAGTACATGCTATTATTATCCCACTTTTGTGGATGAAGAAACTGAGACAAGCAGAGGTTAAAGGATGTGACCACGGTTACACAGCTAGTAAGTTTCTAAAGTTATATTTGAACCCGTCTCCCAACTCTATAGCCACCATTCTCTCTACTTCACCACCTAGCCATAATTCCTTCCCCAGCAAAAGAGTATGGAGTCCAGTTTCAAAGCATTTGTTTTCATTGGTGAGATGTGGGAGAATTAACTTTTAATGTCACTTCTAAGCATATAGATAACTTATCACTGAGCATAGGAAATTTATTTTAAAAACACTAGACACAGGGGCAGTTAGGTGGTGCAGTGAATAGAGCACCAGCCCTGGAGTCAGCAGGACCTGAGTTCAAATTCAGCCTCAGACACTTAACATTTAGTAACTGTGTGACATTAGGCAAGTCACTTAACCCCAATTGCCCTGCCTCTCCCCTCAAAAAAAAAAAAACCTACCAGAAACATTTGCAAGAATAATTATCATTGATTTAGGATGCTAAATAGAGACTGGCAGGAACATGAAAGGGACATACCAGTTGTACAGTAGTAATGGACTTCCATGTCACAGCTATGAAATGGGAGTCAGAAAAAGCCAAGTTTTAGTTTCAGCCAGGTCTTTTTACCTTGAGCAAATCATTTATATTCTCCAGGCCTTGGTTGTCCCATTTTCAAAATGAGAGGGTTGGTCTAAATGATTTATGATCTCCTTTCAGCTGTAATATTCAGTGCATCTCTGTTTCTGTGATTCTTTAAATTCTCTCCAAAGAAGTTGACCTCCTAAAAAATTTTATTTGGAAATCTCCTCTCCATATGTTTTTTTGTATTTCTCCTGGAGCTATTGGCAATTTTTTTCAGTAGCAAAACTAGAATAAGATTGGCAAAAGGGAGCCACAGCCAGATACTGGCATGCAATGACTTCCTTTTCTTCAAAAGATCTATGATAGCAAAGCTACATTTTCCAGAGGTCTGACTATAAATAGCAAGTAGAGGCTGCCAAACCATTTATCCAAATTATACCAAACACTAAAGCAGTTAGCCTCCTGTGTGCATATTATTGTTGGTGTAATTTCATTACATTTCTGACAATGTGCACTTGTTAGTTACATTTCTGTTCCGGTGGGAGTGGGGTCTCTTTTGATTTTAACAACAAACAAAATCAAGTGTGAAAGCCTTCAGGAAAATGCCAGATAACTAGATTTGCTTCAATATCCCTTGAACTGAATTTGATTTTGTTTTTGTTTTTTGTTATTCTTATAAAATCATAGGCTCATAGATTTAAAGCTAGATGGAGCTGTAGAAGGAATCTAGGTGGTGCAGTGAATAGAGTACTGGGACCTGAAATTAAGAACACCTGAGTTCAAATTCAGCCTTAGACACTTACTAGCTGTGTAGCCCTAGGCAATTCACATAAATTCTGTTTGCCTCCATTTCCCTATCTGTAAAATGGGATAATAATACTCAGGGTTATTTTGATGAATGAGTTAATATTTGTAAAGTGCTTTGCATACTCCCTGTCACATAGCAGGCACCATATAAATGATAGCTATTATTATTAATCTAATCCAACCCCTTCACTTTGCAAATGAGTAAGCTAAAGGGCAAAAGAATAAAGTGATTTACCCAAGGTCATACAAGTAGTAAGTAGCAGAATCAGAATTCGAACCCAGATCCTCAGCCTCCAAATTTACTGTCCTCCTCTGCTGTCTCCTTAGATTCCATTTTATTTTGGTAAAATAAAATTGCTGGGTAAAACTAAACTGACTATGTTGGGAACCACATCTACAGATATAATCAAAGCTTATTTGATGATAAGAATTCAGTTCTGCTTCTCATCTTTCTTTAATTTACATCTTCTTTTCTGTTGGTTTTGGCAAAACAAAAACGAAATTCCTAGATATATTTCTGCTATTAAATATACAAATTAGAAAATGTCAAAACATACAAATGTAAAAAGACATATCCTTTCAGTTGATCATTCCTTTATTCAGACACAGGTACTGTTTCTATCTTGCCCCTTCCCTACTTGTCATATTATCATCAGCTGTTCTTATATCCCAAATGAATACTAACTACAGATCGATTGCCCAGACATGTCTGGCCATGGCCTACACGTGCCCTGGGTAGTTCATTTATTTGCCATGGTGGATTTGCTAGAGTGGAATTTAATCAATAGCTAATTCATTAATTCTGGTCCTCGAGTATGTAGGGACTGTGCAGTATAGAGATGGCTGGCTGGCTTGGGCTTTGATTGAAATATGACAAACACTACAGCTGACAGCTTCACTGGGCACTGGACTGCATATGAATTTCACTTATTTATTCTCTGTAAAGGGATAAGCTGGGAAATGAATATCGGTTTGTATAAACAAGGGGGACATTTTAATACATAACTGCCAGAAGACCAAAATGTATGATTTCTAGGCTCTCTGTGCTCAGGGAAAAGCAGAAAGAGAAGGCAGATCATACCATTTATTGCCTTTAATTGGGGCCCTAGCAGGTCTTTTCATTTCACATCAGTTGGGGCTATATTATTGATGAGTAGGCTGAGGAATCATGTCTTTGTAGCATTCACAAATAATTGTTTTAAAATTTGCCTCCAGGTACCAAATGACATAAATGATAATTTTGCCTACCAACTTTTTAGAAGTCTTTATGATAGCAATGCAGTCTGGGTACTTCTAAATGAAGGTTAGACCACAATTGCCATTATAAATCCCCTTTTATTTGGAAGTTAATAACTCACCTGCAGGCTGAAGTGTGGCACTAAAGGTCAGCTCAGGAACAAATAGTTTGCCTTTATTATTCGAAAAAAAGTTGATGTGAAGTTTTGAGGTCCTTGGCTTTTCTATACTATATAGATATGGATCAAGCTAGCTCTGCTTAAATAGCCTTGCTTTTCTCCCATTACTCCCAGTGACCACCAAAGCTACCTTGTTTTGTCACCCCTCTCTCTCTCTCTCTCTCTCTCTCTCTCTCTCTCTCTGTCTCTGTCTCTCTCTCTCACACACACACACACACACACACATACATTTTCTCATTTGGAAGAATTACTTAAATTTTTTTAATAACTAGAAAAATCAGACTGAGTTTTAAAGAAAAGAATAACAAATCTTTTTTACTTCAAGATTCCCTGTTGGAAAAATGTGATTTATTCTAAGAATTCCAACTGGTTCCAATGAAATTGGTTTCTTTAACTTTTTATAGTGGGCTAGAAATTACTTTTATCAACTGTATATATTGTGAAGAAATAACATGGTAGATTGAAACACCTAGATCTACTGCTTTTCTGAACAATATCAGATTTTGGAATGTCAAATTTATAGACTGATGAAAGGTGGCTGGCAAATCCTAATGAACCACAGATTTATAGCTCTTTTAGCATTAGAGTGGGCCTTTGGTGTCTTTTAATATAACCCACTTCCAGAAATAAATCCCCACGACTTCATTCATATCATCCTGAAAGAAGGAGAGATCTACCAATGGAAAGGAAGTAGAATCTTTTCCCTGGATATAAGGAGGCAGTAAGAGCCACTTGAGTTCATTGAATAGGAGAGTGATATATCAGACCTTCATTTTAGGAAAATCACTATGGTGACTGAATGGTAGATGGATGGGGGTGTGAAGAGACTCAAGGCAAAAAGACTCACCAGAAGAGTATTTTAACAATCAAGGCATTAGGTGAGAAGGCTTGCACCAGGATGGTGGCAGTGTCAAAGGAGAGCAGAGATCTTCTCAGCATCAAGAGATGTTGCAAAGGTGAAGTTGACAGGTCTTGGAAGCTTGGATATGGAGAGTGAGAGATAGTGAAGAATCAAGAATCACTCATAGGTTGGGATTCTAAGGGAACAGAAGGATGGTGTTGTCCTTAGCAGTAATGGGGAAGGCAGGAGGTGGTAAGGATTTGGGGAAAAGATAACAAATTCCATTTTATGTGCTGATTTTAAGATGTCTACTAGACTTTCAGTTCAAGATGTCTAAAAAGCAGTTGGAGATGTGAGAATGGAAGTCAGAAGAGAGGCTGGAGCAGGATAGATAGACTGGAGAATAGTCAACATGGAGATGGTAATTAAATCCATGGGAGTTGATGAGATTCCCAATTGAAATTAGATAAACAGAGAAGAAAAGAGGGCCTAGGACAGTACTCTTTGGGAAGTCTACCATTAAGGGCCATGATCTGGATGAGGACCCAGCAAAGGAAAAAGAAAAGGAGCAGTCTGATAGGTAGGAGAAGAACCAGGAGAGAGTAGTGTCTTAAAAATCTAGAGAGAAGATATTATCAAGAAAGAGAATGTGATTGACAGTGTCAAAGACTTGGGGGTGGGAGGCTGAGTTTGGGAGGGAGTCAGTGAGAATGAGGATTGAGGAAAGGTTATTTAATTTATAATAAAGAGATCATTGGCAATTTATGAGGGAATAGTTTCTATGGAATAAGGGTTACAGGAAGAAAGGAAAGGAAAAGAATAAGAATTTATATAGCACCAACTGTATGCCAGGCACTGTATTAATTCCTTTTTAAGTATTTTTTCATTTGATCCTCACAACAACTCTGAGAGGTATTGTTATTATCTGCATTTTACAGTTGAGGAAAGTGTAGCAGAGGTTAAATGACTTGACCAGGATCACAGAGCTAATAAGTATTTGCTGTTGAAAGTGAACTCGGGCCTTCCCGACTTCAGGCTCAACATTCTGTCTACCACACCGATGAGATGCCTCAAATAAGATCAGAAGCTGGATTTTAAGGTCTTATGAAGAGAGTGAGAAGAGAGTGGAGGCACATATTGCAAATAGCCTTTTCAAGGGCAAAAAAGATAAGATATAGGACTTTAAAAAATTATTCATGGTGGTTTTTTTATATTTATAACATGACATGACCCAGAATTCTGGGCACAAAGTAGAAGCCTAATAAAGAAGTTTACTCAAAGTTTGAGAATAATAATTGTAGCTTCCGTTTATATGGTGTTTTAACTGGCTTTGAGGTTTTCAGAGAAAGAAATATTATTTTTTTTCAGTATCACACCAAAATTGTCAGAGTATGGGAGAATAAGGTAGGTAGAAAGGAAGTACTAGAAAGGGAAATGAGGAACAAAAGAGTAGTTTTAGGCAAGAATGGAAAATGAAAGGTGAACATCAAAACTATTTTCCCTATGATAAGGTATATGAAGCAGCAAAAGATAAGGGCCTCATAATGGATTTTATTTTGAAGGAATATGCTTCTCAACCATTTTGCAAGGGTTGTGTTTCCCAGAAATTAATCTCACCCCCAAGAGAGGGGATATATGAATTCCTAAGGACTGGTGGCACCTGGGATGTTAGGGAGAAAAATAGATCTAGTGGGAAGATGTACTGGACTTAAGAAGATTGAGTAATTATGTAGTCATGTTAAGGGCAAAGGGTAGGAGTAAGCTTCATGACTCGGGATACCTAGTGATTCTTACCTCAACGCATTTTTTCATTCATAAATTGATTTCTACAAGTGAACTATATCAGAACAAGAGCCCAAAAGATAAACAAGCAAATTAAGGAAAGAAGATAAGATGAGAACTATAGATATACTAGCATAGAAGTGGAAATTAGAAGGGGGAGTATATTTGACAGTCCAGAAGCAATACCTTTCATGAGGGGCATAAAATAAAGAAGGAATATGTACAAATATAGCACATAAATAGAAAAATCGAGTTCATAATAGAGTAAAAAGGGACAGAAATAATTAGGATGGAAATTTTAATGAATGCTTCTTAGAAATGAAGTCATAAAGTTTCTTAAGCTTAAAATCTTGGGCAGGGTATAGAGACTGGGAGTGAAGATTTTAAACCATACACCTGTCTGGATGGAGAAAGGAGGTGGCCAAAATGGTAGGTAAAGAGAGAAGGTAATTAAACAGATTGAAAAGAAGATAAAGTAATTAAATAAAGTCATGAAAGTTGTCTGGAGTGGGGCAGGGAAAACTGAGAATAAGAAGCATCACACAAGTATACATAATGCTTTTCAGAGAGAAAAGGTACTAATGTAAAAAATAGGAAAGGGCACAAATCAATACAAAAGAAATAAATGAATTAAAATGCCCATCTAAAAACTGAATCTTAAATGTGAATGAGTCAAATATATTGAAAATGATGGGTGACTGGCTAAGAAAAAATACCCAATAGTTTGTTACCTGTAAGAATCGCTCATTGAAAAAGGGGGGAGGGAGAAGAGACTGGACCTGTGATTGCATTAGTTAAGAGAAACTTGAAAGAGAAAATGTCTTCTACCAGTACAGAACTGTACATTCTCTGCAACTTATAGCCTTAGAGAGTTAAATGGGGGCATTGAGAGATTAAGGGATTTGCTCAGAGTTACACGGCTATTATGTGTTGAAAGCAGGACTTGATCCTATGTCTTCCTGACTCAAGGCCAACTCTCTATACACTGCAACATGATGCCTCTCAAAATAAAATACAGACATATACAAAGCAAAAAAAAAAAAAAAATGAAACCTTGGTTCACGTGATCCTAAAAAAAAAAAAGCCAGGAGTTATAATTATGCTTATCAGGTAAAGGAAAAATAAAAAAGTAACATCGAAAGATGAAAAGGTAACATATTATACTAAAGTGTACCATAGATAATAAAATGCAGTGATTATACAACATAAATTATATAACATTAAATTAAATAATAAAAGGAGTAATTATAAAAACTATATGTGCCTAATTGGCATAACATTTAATTCATAGGGGAAACACTAACTGAAATACAAAAATACATAGACAATGACCCAATGATTGTAGTCAATTTTAATGTTATCTTCTCAGAATTGAATAAATCTAGCTAATTTTCCCCCTGAAAGTGTACATTTAGAACAGACTATTAGAGAAGTCAAATTTTAATAGATCTTCTTATTAAGATATTTTTATTTTATTATTAAATATCAATCAAAATATCTTCTTGATTGAAGGATATTTCCTAAGACCGTATAGTACTTTTACAAAACTAGATCATGTGCTATGCCAAAAAAGAAATTATGATTAAATATAAAAAAGTAGAAATATTGAACATATTCCATAACTATGCTCAAATCTCAAATGTATATCTGATTTCATAAACTTAAATATTTCCTTCAATATTACATAATACAATCCACTCATGCCTATCCAAGAGTCACTCATCTGACTTTTATCCAAGTTTTCTCCAAATTTCCTTTATTAATTGTTTATCTTTTGTTTTTTGAAGAAGACAAATGGCTTACACATGTATTGGATTTAAGTGAGGCAGAACTGCACAAAGTCCTCAGCCTCACACTCCCTTCCTGAGCCATCAAAGTCCAGTGGCAGGACAAAAGTCAAGATGAATGGCAATGGCCCAGGATGCCTTGGTGTCTTTAATGCCTGACCAAATTCCAAGTGCTCTACAATGTATATTTCAGTTGCCTTCATAGCCATTGTAACAAATTTTTCACATCTACCCATTCTACCAGGGGAAGTCTTCAAATGCTTGCAGAAGACATCTCTCCAATTCATTGATAAGTTTGAGGTCTGTCAGTTAACCTCAACCTGATTTACCATACCTACCATGATTTTTTTTTTTACCAAGTATGTCCACTGTATATGCTACAGCTTCTTGGAATGACAGATGAGAGTTAAGTGAAAGTGGACACTATGGGTAAATGAGTAACCCTGAACATTCTTGGTATTACTCACACCAGAGATGCTAGTTTTCCTTAAATATCCCTTAAATGAACTCAGGAACAGAAAGCATATAGATCTGAATGGATACATGATAATGGCATCTTAAATAATGAATGGGCCTCTGAGATAGTTTTTAGAGGAAAAAATTATCTCATTGTAAATACCCATTAAAAATTTTAAAAGAGGGGATTAGTGAAGTGAGAATGCAATTTTAAAAATCTAGAAAAATAAAATCAAAGATTCAAAAAAGCCCAAAAAGAAAAATCTTAAGAAATAGGAAAATAGATAAAATGGAAAACAAAAAGATAATAGAAAAAATAAATAGTTTTAACAAAATCACTAATCTTTTTAGCTAACCTGACCACACAGAAACAAGGGAAATCAAACTAACAAAACAAAAAGAGCAAAAAAAGTTCCCAACAGAGGAGCTATAAAGAATGATTAGATCCAACTATACATGATTTTATTCAAGAAAAACTGAGAATGTAAAGGCAATGTATATTTACCTACAAAAAATATAAAATACCCAAATTAACAAAATAAGAGGTAGAAATCTTAAAGAACTTAAAGTAATGAGACCTCTAGACCTCCTATCAGGTCTTCCCAAAGAGGTACCCGAGATGGGATCTAAACAGCCTCAGAGTGAATAGAATTGAGGAAGGACACCTTCATTGGTGCTCTTCTCCCCCAGCTAGTTCTCTATGATTTTCTAGCCTTCCCCTTTCCCCATTTTTGTTTCTTAGGGCCACAGTTCATCTGAAAGCCATCTAGGGAACTGAGGGAACTAGAAGTTCCTAATGAGTCAGTCAACATTGTGATCTGGAAGTCAGCAAAGCTAATGTAATCTTAAACTATGTTCAAAGGTACATAGTGTTTAGGACTAAAAAAATGTGATATTCCTGATCGTCATCTTGATCAGAGCATACTTGAAGAACTGATTTCAATTCTAAGACCTATATTTTAAGTAGGACACAAATAAGCTAGAGAGTATACCGAAAATGGTAAAAGGACAAAAGATTTGCTCAACTGAATTAAGTGTGAATATTTAACATTCAATAAACATTAAGTGTCTGCTGTGGTCCAGTCACTACATTAAACTCATGACTTCCTTTATTGCTCTCCTGGACTGATAATGGTCTCCAGAAACTTATCACCCTGAAATATCATATTAACTCTGAAACTCACATCTCCTCAGTATTCCTAACCCCTCAGATCCCTCTCTCCCCCTGATCAGAGATGGTAGAGGATGGACATTGGAAGCTCCTCCCACATGCTTCATTCTAGGAGGCAATGTAGAGCAGGTATCTCAACCCTTCTCACCCTTCATCACTTCCCACTTGGCAACTCTCTTGGATTTCGTCATGGTCTAAAAATTCACCATAATGAAATTCATCTTCCTGAAAGATCACATCAACTCTGAAACTCTCCCCAGTACCCCCACCCCTTCCTCCATCTGATTGCAGAGGATAGATATCACTGGACGTTAGAGAGTTTCTCCCAGATCCTTCACTTAAGGAGAGTGCTCAGAACATCCATTTCAACTTTTCACATCCACCTGTATTCCTCTGGTCTTCAACATACTCCCATTCAAGTTTTCTTGTTGAGTCATTTTTCAGTTGTGTCTAAATGAATGCCATTTGGTATTTTCCTTGACAAGGATACTGAAGTGGTTTCTCATTTCTTTCAGCAGTTCATTTTACAGATGAGGAAACTGAAGCACATAGGGTTAACTGACTTGCTCAGAGTCACACTGCTAATAAGTATCTAAGGCTGGATTTGAATTCAACATTAGTTTTCCTGAGTCAGGCACAGCACTCTACTCTTTGAGCTATGTAGCTTCCTTCCCTTTTGAAGTAACCCTGCCCTAATCTACTTTTCAACTTCTTTTTATGTGTTATCTTGCCAATGAGATTGTGAACTCTTTGAAGGCTGGGAGTGTCCTTTGTCATTCTTCCTATTCCAAGTGCTGTTGAAGGGGAGGGGCAGAGCTTAGTAAATGCTAAATGTTCATTGACTTACTGACTATTAGCATTAGGATTCCTTTTCATTGGAGATCTTTAAGTAAAAATTTGTCACTCTTCAGAGATCTTATAGAAGGGATTCATATGAAAGTGGAGGTGAGACTCTGTGACCTCTGAAGCCACTTTCAGTTTGGAGGTTTTGTGAGTCTGCAATAGTTGTTCTATGAACTAATTGTGAGGCAGGTAGGTGGTACAGTGGATAGAGTATTGGACAGAACCTCATATTGTTCTAGTCATTTGGATTTCTGTGGGTATCCATGTACTCTAACCATTCCAAATGCTTTCACTTTGGACTGTCCCCCACAATTTTTAGCATCATTCCTGTTGCCTACAATACATTTATTTAATTTTTCTCTCTTTTATCAAAACAATTAAATCCTAAAGTTGAAGATGAGCAATATACCATATTTGTCAAAGAAGGATATTTTTCATTGCAGAAGCAGCACACAAAGATTTTTTCATGCTCCCAGGATTAACTAGGATGGTAGTTGTATAGCTGTTAAACCTTATATATACCTTTGAAAATTTACCCTGATGTTTTTGAGTGCAATCCTCAAAAGCAAAATCATTCTTAGTCACAGCTGAAAATATGATCTGTCCCATTTCAAACTTAACTATGTAGCACAGAGAGAAGTCACAGTAGCATGTATTAAGGCAAGAATGCTGACCTGCAGGGTGGATTTTTAGCCTTTACAATACTAATTCCCTAGCTTTTGTGGGCTAGTCAGGCTCTTCAATGCCATTTAAATGTAGGCTTTCTTTTAGTAGTTGAATATGCAAGAAATACAAAAGAAGTATAATATGGAATTAATTCTAAGAGTTGAATAAAGACTATGTAAGGCACCTATAAAACTGTTCCTCTATAAGTGACATCTATTTACTCTCTAGTCTTACTACTGAATGTGTTACATGTATACCTTGGGAAAAAGATAATTTTATGTTATGTATATTAAAATTAATATTAAAATATTAATATTTATCTAGATCCTTGATTATTTTTATCATAAAACTTCAGATTTAAACATATTCCTTGCATGTAATGTCATTTGGCATATGGATATTGTCTTTTTAATTTAACCTATAAAATTAAATCAGTTATTTCTTTAGCACCTATTATCTGCAGGACATTATTTCCACAATTACAAAAATGAGATTGCTTCTGTCTTCATGGAGTTTATGGGGTTTTCTAATATATATTATTTTTTCCTAATTACATATTACAACAATTTTTAGCATTTTGAATAAAACAGGTTTTTTAAATTAAATTTTAGTTTATTTTTAGTTTACAACATTCATTTCCAAAAGATTTTGAGTTACAAATTTTCTCCCTGCCTTTCCCCTACCCACCACCCCAAAACTGTGATCCCACTGTATACACCTGTAATGCCATGCACAAGTGGCTTCCCAAAACAATGCTACTGTGAATAGCTTTTAAGGTTCTGAATACACAGTATAGTGAACATTCCATTTATTCCATAACAAATCAAGGCAAACATTCACAAAAAATCACAATATAACATTCACAACATCAAATCTTATCACAGAAAATCATAATATAATGTTCACAACAGCTTAACATTAAAATGGGCACATAGTTTTCACCAAAGTGGTCACAATATTTAGAACAAAGAACAAAAAAATAATCATCTGGTATCCCTAAGAAGGTTTGCCTCCTTACTCAGTCATTCAGTCATTTCAAAATACAATAGTCTGTTTTCCACTCATGGGGCAATTATAGATTAACTTAATCAGTCATTTATCTAGCAATCAGTCACTAAGTATTGTTAATCACTAAATACAATCATTAGAAAATTATACAAACCTTCCACCCCTTGGTGAAACTTCCATTTCATCACATATTCAATATCCAAGGGGAGACCTTTTCTTCATCTTGACTCAGGGTGGTCTCTCAGATTCCCAGGATCCCCTTCCATGGTCCTAGCTCCTACCTGAATCCACCAAACAGTAGCCTGGATTCAGAAGCAGACAACTCCCAGGTTCTCATCCAGTCCTCCAGGTAGTTTTTCTTACATACTAAAGTTCACAGGGTCCAGCACATCTCAAAACCTTCACAACTTCTGTTGCTGGGAACTCAAGGATCAATCAAGCCACAAACAAAGTCTCATTTCAGTCATGCTTCTTCAGTCCTCCAACAGTTCAGCTGGCCCTAGGACCCAGAAGAAATCTCAGCCTTCCAGGAGGCAGCAGCCACTTTGGCTTTCCAGGCAGCCTTCCCTGCATCAACTCCAGCCGTCACCAGATCTCTCAGCAGAATGGCTTCTTCTACCAGGAGCTGGCTAGAAGAAAAAAAATTCTTGATTCTGACTGCCTCTCTCTCACTTTCTTCTTATATATACACACACATATTGGTTTCCTGTCTCAGCCAACCCCTTCCTATTATGTGACAACAAGAGACATAGTTCATACCTTCTGTTTCTTTCACAGAGGTACTTAGCCCTTAGTTACTAAAGGCTAAGTACCTGCTAAATTAATTACCATTACAACACCCTCCCCCAATCTTCTCTCTCCCATATCCCACCCCATCCACCCTCTGACTTTCCAGTAGGGCAAGATGGATCTCTATACCCTAGTGCTTGTATATCTTATTTCCAAGTTGCATGTAAAAATAATAATAATAATAATAATAATAATAAATAATATTTTAAACATTTGATTTTAAAACTTTGAATTCCAGATTCCTTCCCTTCTTCCGTCATCACCCACCCTTACTGGGAAGATAAGCAGTTCAATATAGGTTGTACATGAGTAGCTACGCAAAACATTTCCATAGTGGATATATTGTGAAAAACTGACTATATTACCCTTCATCCTATCCCACCCCCCACTTGTTCTATTCTCTATCTTGACCTTCTCCCTCTTCAAAAGTGTGTGCCTCTAACTATCTTCTCCCCAACCTGCCCTCCCCTCCATCATCCCCCCTCTCATCCCCTTCTTCCCTATTCTCTGGTAGGGTAAGATACCCAATTTAGTGTGTATGTCATTCCCTCCCTAAGCCAAATTCAATGAGAGTAAGGTTGACCCATTCCCTTTTGCCTTCCTGTTCTTCCCCTCCACTGTAACAATTATCCTTTGCCTCTTCTATA
>CM053586.1:271745817-271780881 GCA_028646515.1 Pseudochirops corinnae
ACACCTTTTAGAAGATAAGCCTCTGTAATGGCAAGCAAAGAAGTACTTAGCACCTTGTTTCAGCTATATAATTTTTTAGCACCTTGTTTCAGTTCAAGTTTCTTTTGAGCCTTGCCCATGATTATATCAAGTCTTTGTTAAGAAACAGAACTTGTGAAACCCACAGTGGGAAGGACTTGCCAAAGACAGGAACAGGAAGGACATAAGACGTAGGTGGAAGAGGGAAGAGCTAATGACCAGATAAAAAGCTGAGCACAAGATGGGAGAGAGCAGAACTGAGAAGGGAACACTTGTGATGGCACAGTTGAGAAGGAGAAAACTTGTAGTATCCCAGCAATCTGTCTGTTTTGTCTGTGTTGACAATACTTTGTACAGAAGCCATGGGACCTTACTAGAAGTCCTGAAAGAGGATTTTCTTGTTGTCTGTTTACAGAAGTCCTAGAGGAGGATTACAGAAATCCTGGGCCTATAATGACAATTTGTGTTGAGTTCTCAGACTTTGTTTGTGGGTCTGTGTTGATTTCACAGGCAGAAAATGAATTGCTGATGGTGCCAGTAATGGGCATGAATGTTGTTTTGGCTCTGTTAAGCTTTGTCTTCCTAGAAACAGAAACTGTGAAGGACTTGAGGTGGCCTGGACACTGAGCTTCAATATGGAACAGGAACTAGATGAGAAACTGGATGAGGAGCTGGATGAGGAAATGGATGAGGAACTGGACAAGGAGTTGAGAGCTGCCTACCTTTGAATCCATATGACAGTTGGGTAAATTCAGGCAAAAGCTGGGACCATGGAAGAGGAACCATGGAATCTGAGAGCCAGCCTTGAGTCAAGATGAAAAGACCTCTCCTTGGGTACTTAGTGCTGACTAAGAAGATCATGATTTACTGTGGCCACAGGGTGGGAGAACTTTGTACTCTGTACCTTGTACCTCTTAAGGATGATTGAGTTAAGGATGATTGGAAACTAATCTCCAATCAAGAAGACTTTTTGACTGATAGATTAAGAAAATGTCACCTAGGGGTGGAGAACTGTGACCTTTGTACTTTGTGTCCCTTAAGGATGCTTGCTTCTTAAGGATGATTAAGTTAAGGACTTACTGAATGATATCTTTTGTTTAAAACTATGTGGCCACTTTAGGGATAAGTTGCAATGTCATAGCATTGTGAATGCTGTACTTTGGTTTCTGTGAATGTTTTGCTTTAGTTTACTGCTGAATAGAGAGTTTACTATACTGTGTGATCAGAACCTTAAAGCTGTTTACAGCAGCAGTGCTCTGGAAAGCAGCTCCTGCTTGGCTTTATAGCTTCATCAAATTTACATAGACTGATCCTTAGCTGAAAGTTCATCACTGGTCCATTCTTACAGTCTTTTCAGTTTGGTAGGATTTGCCAGAGCTTTCTTTCAGTAGACAGAGCCTTTATAAACCCAAAGACACTTCTATGGGACAATATGGTATCAGAGTCTGACTCTAATGGGGGATATCTTCTGGAAGAACTAAGAAAAGTTAATAACCACAGGTATTATCTTAACACATGACATTGTTCTAAGCATCTCTGTATTTTCGGGCTTGAAGTATTGTAATGTTTCCTCTCACTTCCCACTTTATTCAACCAATCAGACCTAGCCTTTTTAACATTTTGGAAAATGTCTATTAAAACAATGCTATGTGAATAGGAATTTTAGTAAATTATTTATAAATTAAATAGTTTATCTGACAGAGCATCACGTAACCACAACTATATTCATTTTAAAAAATTAAAGGTGGAAAAGGAACATAGCCTACCTTACCACAACCACAAAAAAATTTATATAGTCCATCATTTATGGAGAAGAGATATAGGTATAATACAGTGATATGAAAAGGAGACAAGTTAAATCACCCTTATGAGACTCATGTATGCAAATACTGTCCAATACTCTTAAAAAGAAAACATCACACCAGGCTGTTACCTATAATTCAGTAGTTACATTGCAATATAAAGGGATATTATTTTTAAGTGATGCACTAAAGAAAACCTTATGGGTATTTTGAGGGTCAAGGACAACACAGATACAGTGAGAGAAAGAGACTAAAGTAAGTCAACCAAAATGCCAGAAAAAAATGATTATTTGCAGTTGTTCCCTTTAGGATCATCAAACATTTCACAAAAATACATGTTCTCTTTTTTCCAAAAATAAATAAAATAAAAAGAGTAAGAGAAAAAACTTTCATTTCAAATCCTGCAATATTTTGGATTCAACATAGAAAAAAGTATATGTGTATATGTGTATGTGTGTGTGCATGAGTGCATGAAATAGCATTTAAAATTAGATTTTTCACAATGGACTGGTAGAGTTCCTTATGAAGTCAATGGAAGTACTACTTTTTGAAAATATAGTTTTCAGAGAACATACAAATAGTCTCATTCCCAGTCATGGAAAATTCCAGTGCAATTATCTCAGACCTGCATGCAACTCTGAAATTGAATTTGAAGAATAGGAGCTCTCTGTTTTAGCTTCCCCCAGAGAACTTCATCATCCTGTTTGTTTTCCTAAATCCCCCATATTCTTCATTTTCATATTCTTGACTAAGAGGTGTCCTTCAGTAACCCAAAAATTACATAGTAAACAACTTGCCATTGGACTTTTGGACCACTGATTTCAGTGTAATCAGATGAAAAAATTATCCAAGGCCCATTCTTGATGGCCCAGAAAACAGAGCTCTAAGAATTCCTTATATTGCTTCACACTTATGAGATGTGAACTAGGTGGTACAGTCAATAGAATGTTGAACCTGGAATCAGGAAGATTTGTGTTCAAATTTGGCCTCAGATCCTTACTATCTGTGTGACCCTGGGCAACTCACTTAATCTCTGCTTCTATTTCCTTCCCTGCAAAATGGGCATAATAATATCACCTACCTCCTAGAGTTGTTGTAAGGCTTAAATGAGATAATAATTACAAAACACTTAGCCAAGTGTCTGGCACACAGTAAGTGCTATGTAAATGGCAGTTGTCATTTTTATTATATGCAACCTCATTCCTGGAGTTAGGAAAAGGAGAAATCCAATCATTTGTCTTTGCTTTTTTTTTCCTGCTTATTATCACAGTCCTAGCATTACCTGATTACACTGGATGTTGTAGGTTGTTAATGCAAATTCTTTGGGCTTAATACCAATGCAAATAGCTTGTGATGATCCTAACAATGCTGCCAAAAAAGTGCATTTTAGAATTTACAAAAAGTTGCAGATGATGGAGCTACCATGCATAATAATAGCTTCAGAAATAATTGGAAGAGTGGTAGGTTACACATGTTGGTAAAAGAAATGGAACATTTGGTTGATGCTGCAGAAAGAGGAATGGCAGACTTTCCATTCAATGTCTCAATATTTCTGGACATAATATTGAATGGGAGCTTTGAAGCAAATTGAAATACAGAAGGTTAGGGAATGGTGTGCTATGTAGTAGAAAGAGGTGTAGATTAGGGGTTAGATGACCTGCTTCATGTCCTGACTTTGCCACTCACTACCTCTGAATCCATGGACAGGGCATTAAACTGTTTGTGAATATCATTTTCCTCACCTGTAAAATGAGGGAGTTGAAATTGATGCTTTCCTTTCCAACTCTAAATCCATAAACCCAAGAATGAAGTAATACATATGTTGAAATCAGATAACAATTCTGTTTAACATCAAACCAAGTCAAGAATGCCAACATATGTTAGTAAGACTAATTTTGAATGTCTTTTGATTAGATTGAATAGGTAGATAGATATATTCATACTATATATATATATATATATATATATATATATACACACACATACATACATATATATATTTGAACAAAGAATTGCTTCTGTTTGGATTTCCTGTATTGTAGCACTCACAAAAGAGAGGTAGTATATTATAATGAATAGAAGTCTTAGACTTAGAGTCAGAAAGACCTGTTTTCAATCCCTGTCTTTAGTACACAGAGTTCTACTTGACCCTGGGCAAGTCAATTAACATCTTAATGACTTGGTGACTTTCTAGGGCTAAAAGTTATAGCTAAAACAAATGGAGGGAACTTCCCCTGCAGGAGTTCCCTACACCAATGAAATCATAAATATAGACTTTGAGGAGGATAAATAGAAACAAAAGGAAATGAGTTTCTATGTTCCTGGGTAAACTTCACACACGTACACTATATAACTTATAATGTCTAGTTTTAATAGGCAAAAAAAGTACATTTTGCTAAAGACAGGAATCCCTGAATTTATCATTGAGACTGAACTAATTTAAATCTTCACTGAAAGACATAAAACATGGTCTTCAAGCCAAGGCCAGATGACCCCTTGTTAACCACATTGTTTTGAGGATATTGACCTAGATGGCCAATGAGGTCCCTTCCAAATCTCTAACTGTATGATTTTTTTCTCATTCATTTGCCTAGATTATTTGTCTCTGCCTATAAAGGTACAGTTTGAGATTTTGAATTGAAGAACTTATGATATTTGTGTTGGTAACATTGGAGGAATGAATAAGATACTGCACAAACTAACACTTCTTTTAATGGGAATGGGAAGAGATTCCATATTTTCCTGCTTCCATGACAAGTTTCCTTAGAGTTCAGAGTTGCAGACTAAAGTTCACAATTAGAAAAGGGAGGGAAATGGACAACGCCACTTAAAAACAAGTGCTTTTCTGCCAGATGAATTTTTCATCTAGCCACAGGAAGCATACATTCTAATTAAAGTAAGCTATGCAGAGTAGAGATTCTAAGGTTACTTTTCAGTGAGTGTTCAGCATGATTTGTTATGTATACAGTATGTTGTTCTTTCTGCCTACAGGTAAGTATGCAAATAATTACTTGATTATTCAAGCATATAATTTCCTTCCCAGTACCTAAAGAAAATCCAGAGTTAAAAGAGCTTTTCAAAATTCATTTCCATGTAAATTTTCTTTTTTAAAAAAATTGGTGCCCTGCGCTCTGTATACTCAAATTTATAAAAATATTTCTATGTCGAGACCACATTGATGATTATGATTATAAATAAGGTTATAAGAAGAACAATACTTATTTTCTTTTGAAAATGAAATAAAAGAAACCTAAACTTTAGAATGAAACATGCTTTTCACAGTTTCAGAGACTTTTTGTACTAAATGTCTAATCACTAAAATTTTTTATTAAAGGGTATTAAAAGGAACCATTCATCTACATATCTAAATCAGCTCTACATAAGATGATATAAACATTTCTAAAAGATAATTCATATTTATAGAGTATTTTATCAGGGCAGCATAATTGAAGGCTAATAAAATGGCTATATGCTATCAGATGCAATTTATTGAATCCTAATCATGTTGGAGAGACCCCAGTTTTAACAAAGTTGCATTATTTTATCCCTAGTTTTCACTTGGACTCTGATCAAGGGCATATGGGAGAATGACTCATATGGTTTTATGGGACAGTACCAATATGTTTAGTTGACATTTCTTATTTTTAAAAACACTTTCAGATCTGTTGCAATGGAATTCTCTATGACCTCAAACCTGGTTATGTTTGCTGTGAGGATAATTATATCCCATTTCATCCTAATTCATCCAGAGTATGTTGTGGTGGTCATATGCATGAGATACAACAGAATCATCAGTGCTGCTCAGGGTATTATACAAGAGTCCTCCCAGGTAAGAAAATATTTTTTTGTTGTTTGTCAATTATTTTTGGTAGAAAAAGCAAATGGATCCACAAATTGCATGGATCCATTGGAATCTCTCCTCCCCCTGATTCATTTCAGTTAATTGTTTTAAATGACTCCACATCAAACCAGAGCAAATAACATGTAGCCTGTCTTCCTCATTTTAATTCCATCTCTTTTTGTTTCTTCATCTCATTTCATTGATAATTATGAAATATATTCTTTACAATTCTGTGGTAGCACGTACTATAATAGGGAGGGGCTTTTTGATCTTGTTCCCTCTTCTTGCCTACTGCTAAGCTCATGGCTGTAGAAATGGAAATGTCAATTCCATGTGCTTTTGAATATATCAACAACACTAGTAGTAGTAGTAGTAGTAGTAGTAGTAGTAGTAGTAGTAGTAGTAGTAGTAGTAGTAACAAGAAATGCCTGGATCAGTGAACACCTCTTACCAATTCTGTTTATCATCCTCTCAACATCTTACCATCTTATAGAGCTGTAGAGCACTGAAAGATTAAATGAGTATAATTTGGGGGTAACAGGAAATAGTAAAATACATTCTCATAAAGGTTTTCTTTTCAATTATTGGTCATTGATCAGCTGCCTTGCCCCCTAGTACCTTCTTTTGCCTTTATTTGAAGGAAGAGAACTAACATCTAGTTGTGTTTATAAATAATAAGTCATAACCACACAGAAACTGTCCATTGATGGTACTTGAGAATGCATTCCTAAACAGTGTTAACATGCTTGCATGTTGATTTAGGAAAGGTCTATTCCAGCCTTGCAAATATCCCCTCCCTTGATAACATTGTAAGTAACACTATTTGTCCTGGCAGAGTTGTAGAGAATGTAGATTTGTTTTTCTATGAGCATTTTCTGTCTACTTGATGCAAGACTGATCATCCTTAAAACTTGTTCAGGGAGAAGGGAGTTTGATAAGTTTTTAAGACCCTTTAAGAAGGGCCCTAATTACATATATTGAATGTCAATTAGAGTTATTATAATAATACCTACTATTCTACATTATTATAATAAACCATATTATAATATATATCATTATATGTTGTATTATGATATAATACTAAATGATATATTATAGTAATAGCTTGTAAGTTTATAAAGCACTTTATGTATGTTATCACATTTGAGCATAAAAACTAAACTTGCACACTAGGTACTGTATTATTATCCCCACTTTACATATGAGGAAACTGAGCCTTAAAGAAATAAAATGGCTTTTACAAAATCACACAGCCAATAATTGTCAGATCCGGTGCTTTGGCTCATATTTTTTTATTGAAAATCTTTGACCTACTTTTAATTTTTTTTTCTAAGCTATAGGTAATATAAACAGTATCCCAAACATGGAGGCAGTTGGGTGGCACAATAGATAAATTGCCAGACCAGAAGTCAGGATGAGTCATCTTTCTGAGTCCAAATATGGCCTCAGACCCTTATTAACTGTGTGATCCTGGTCAAGTCATTTAATCCCTGTTTGCCTCAGTTCCTCACCTGGAAAATGAACTGGAGAAGGAAATGGCAAAGCACTCCAGTATCTTTAACCCAGAAAACCCCAAATGAGGTCACAAAGAGTCAGATATAAATGAAATGACTGAACAACAAAAACAAAAATTCCAAACATGATGCCAAAATGTCTGGCCAATTTGGTGGTTAAAGATCTTGCTCAAAATTATTCAGATTAGTTGAGTAAAAACTATTTGTATACAACTGATTTGTATTTATAAATAATTATATAAAATTTTTGTTGCATTTACCATATTAATTAGTTTCACTGGAATATAACATAGATATAGCTATTGTGTATTTATTGAGAAATTGTCTTCACCTTGCATATTTTTTACAAACATTCAACTGGAACAAAATCAAAGAGTAAAAACTTAAATATTACATCAGCTTCTTGAAAGTAGAGGATTCAGAATCTTAGGAGTCTCAGAGGTAGAAAGCATCTTCTGAGTTATTTATTCAGTGCATAACTGAACAAGAATTCTTTCTACAACAATAACCCATTACATAACATTTTAAGATATGAAGTAGGTAATACAAGTATAATCACTTTGTAGAAGCAGCCCTGAAAGGCCATGACCCCACCCATGAGCATGAAACTCCTAAGTATGACAGAGCATGAACCTGATTCCAATCCTTTGGTCAGTCCATGATACACACTGCCTCTCACTATACCAATAAGAATTGATTCAATTCTCACCATAGGAATTAAAGGAAAAAGGAGGAACATCCTAAATCTTGATAAAGATTATTCCAACATAGGAGCTGGCCCTGACTGAAGAAGAGGAAGGGAATGGGCTAGATCATATTTGGTAAACAACATTTTCCAATGATTTCAAACTTCTTGATAATCTGAGAACATCTTCTGAATCCTAATATTCTCTGTCAACAGTAGCACAATGCCTGTCTATTGATACCTCCAAAGAACTGATAGAAAATCTTTTTCTGTAGTGGCTTTTTCTAGTTCTCAAACAAAGATATTTTTGTTTCTATCATCATATAACTCAAAAATATATTTCCAGGGTGTTATTTAGAAATTTTGATGAAGTAAGGCATTTGTAAAAATTTCTTCTGTCTATTGATGAGATCTTTAGAAGTCTGATGGAGTTATTGCTCATTCAAATGATATAAACTCAAAATATTAGAACCAAAAGGAAACCAAAAAACAAAAAACTTCTCTTTGATTTAATTTATGATATTTTACCTTTATTTTTTAATATCTTCATTTCATAGCACACAATAAATACTATAAGGTTACCATTAAAGCTTAAACATATTTATATTCTTTAATATTCCTACCTAGAAATTGCTATACATCTTTCAAGCTTAATTGTTCCGGCAAACTATCCTGTTCTCTATTTTCCTTTATCTTTTTATTAGATTTATCTTGTTCTGGAAGAGGAATATTAAAGTCTCCCATGATCATTGTGTTACTAGCCATATCCTATTAAAATTCAGATTTTTTTCCCTTAACATATACTGTCATTTTGTGTGTATACATGCATATAGATATGTAATGACATTGTTTGTAATACTTTTAATTATAATCTAGTTATCCTATGTTTCTCTTGATTTTAGTTTATTGATGACTTATTTTCACTGATCACAATTCCTGCTTTTTTCTTTAATCTTCTGAATCATGACAAATTTTGTACCAGCCCCTCCTTTTCCCTCTGTATGACTTGCCTATGGGTCACACAGCTAGTAAGTGTCTAAGGCCAAATTTGAATTCAGTTCTTCCTGACTCCAGGTCCAATTCTCTATTCACTTCACCAGAATTCCTGTCAAATTGCTCCACTTCCATGTTCATTAAGTTTGAAGTTCCTTTATCTGATCATAACGCTCTATCATTCTATCTTTCCCTCGGCCTTCTGATCGCTAACCCTTTTCTTCAATCTCAGATCTCTCTAGTTCTTTTTGGTAACATCACCCCTGTACTTTTCCTTCCTCCACCCCTTGATGAATAATTTCAATGCTTCAGTATCCTCTACACTCAGGTCCCTTATACCCTTCTCCTGTTACCCATCATGTATTACCAAGATCCAAGGTTGGATAACTTTCAAAAACCCAAGCTGACTGGGTCCACTACAATATTATGTTACATTATGTCAAATGGCTCTTCAGTGCAGCTATGCAATCCTTTTATAGTTCCCTAATGGATTCTTTATCCTGGTAACCACAGCAAAAAGTGTGAAACCTTTCTTAGCTTCCTCAGACCTTCTGTGGGTCTCCTAATCACCTTCTCAACTGAGGACTTTACCTCATATTTGTCTGAAAAAATCGAGGCTAGTCACTAAGAATTTCCTCTTTTCTCCTCTTCCTCACCTCATCTCACTCATGTCTTTTACAAATATCTACTCCTTCAAGCCTTTCTCTCATGAATAGGTAGCCTTTTCCTTACCAAGGGAAATCCCTGCTATTGTTGTAGCTTTGATCCCATTTCATCCTGCCTTTTCTAAAAGATATCTTCTTCTGTCTTCTCTCTATTGTCTCAATAATTTTCATTTTCATTCTATACTCTGCTGCTTCTTTGCTGCTTTCAAACATCAATTTCTTCCCACTTGATAATAATTCTTCACTTGGTCCATCCATCCCCACTAGTTGTTATCCTCAGTCTCTCTGCCCTGGGCTGGATAAACTCTTTAAGAAAGCCATATACAGTTGATACCTTCATTTTCTTTCCTCTCACTCTTCTAAAGCCTCTGCAATTTGAATTCCAACTCTATCATTCAACCGAAACTGCTACTCTCTAAAATTAACAATAATCTCTCAATGACCAACTTGAATAGGTATTTCTCAGTTTTCATCCTTCTGCTTTTCTGTGCAGTTTTTGACACTGTTGAATATTCTCCTCTCCTGAATATAGTCTCTCCTTTCCAAGTGGCAATGATACTACTTCCTCCTGGTTCTCCTCCTACTCACGTGACCATTTCTTCTCAGTTGTCTTAGCTGAATCTTCCTACAAGCCATTCCCTTTAGCTGTGGGTGTCTCATGAGAATCTGTCCCAGATCCACTTCTCTCTGTATAATATCTCAGTTGGTTTACTCATCTGCTTTCATGGGTTCACTTATCATAGTTATCATCTGTAAGTAGACAATTCTCTGATTTATCTATCCCTAACTTTTCTATTGACCTCCAGCCTGTAATAATCAACTGCTTACAAGGTATCTTGAAGTAGATAGACTTCTCAAATATGTACAAAATAGAACTTGTTATCTTTCCTCCCAAGTTCTGTCCTCTTCCTGCTTTTCCTTTTATTTTCAAGAACACCATGGACCACACATCACCCAGGCTCACAATCCATATATCAATCTCATTATCTCACTCAAATCTACCCCATATATGTAATATGTTGTCAAGTTCTGCCATTTCTTCATTCCCAACAGCTATCATATATTCCCTTCAAAAAAATTACCCCTGTAGTTCAGATCCTTATTATGTCATGCCCACATGCCCATGTCTTTTTTCAGACAAATATGAGGTAAAGTCCTCAGCTGAGAAGGTGATTAGGAGACCCAAAGAAGGTTTGAGGAAGGTAAGAAAGGTTTCACACTTCATGACATTGGTCTTGCCTTGCCTTGTCTCTCCTCACTCCAATGTACTATCAACTTAGCTCCTAAAGTGATTTTCCTAAAGTATTAGTCCGACGATGTCACTGCCTTCCTCAATAAACTCTAGTGGTTTTTCATTACCTCCAGGATCAAATGACTTTTAAAGTTAGCACTGTGTTTTTACCTTTCTTTGTATTCTAGTGTTTAACAAAGTGCTTGACACATACTACTTTTTAAATGCTTATTGACAGATTTACTATGAGTAGCATCTGTAGCTGGATTTCAGTCTTTTTAATTTTTTTTTCCTTTTCCTTTCTGTTCAGTACTGTTCTACATAACATGAAAAGTCCTATTGTGTTGGATCTCGCCATGTTCCACAATAGCTGGATAAATTTTCACCATCTCAATTCAATGGAGGTGAGGGAGGAAGATGGGGAGATGTGTCTAGCCAAAACAATACCATATATTTTACCCTTGAGGAAATGGATGTCCAGAGTCATAGCTCTGGAAGACCTGGGATGAGAACACAAAGTCATCTGAGTATTGATATATTATTTTTTCTCTTATATATGCTAGAAGTATTTCACTACACTTTCTATCTTTCTTCCCATTTAAGTAGCACTAGAGAATAATAATTACAGGGCAGGAGTCAGGGGTGAGGGAAAAGGGAGACCTTTTTCTAAATTATCCTGAGTTTTCTCCCCAGAAAGGGGCCTACCTGAAGGTTAGTACATTTAGTTCAAATATCACATTGAAAATTTGCTGATAAGTTAGAATTCACAACTAACTTATTCAGTCTCCAAAAAATTCCCTCCTTCCTTCCCTCAAAACAAGTGATTACTTCTATTAGTGTTGTGAGTTGTTACGCAAGGTGGTTTCTATAACCTTTCTTAACCTTAAGGTAAAGTGTCAGTTTCAGAACCAAAAGAAGAATTTCTCTTTTTGTTTTAAGGAAAGCTATTTTAGAAGTACTTTTCCCCCTAATCTTATTTACTTGAAACTCCCAAAGCAATAATTAAATGGATCTTGAAGGCCCATAGAAGATTTGGCATTAGGTGGTTAGTTACACAAACCTCTTTGCAAGTAATTTTCAGGTCAAGAGCTAAAGAAACTGCATTGTCCATGGGTTGGCACAGACTCCCTTGTCTCTGAAGTCTTTGAATTTCTGCCAAACAATTCAGCATACCTCAAGTTCCAATTCCTTGTAAAGTAATTCATATATCACACTATTAGAATGCCTAGCATGATGTCATCAGAAAAATGCCATCACATGGAAGAATCAGAGAAAGTGTTTCACCAGTCTCATTAATCTCAATGTACCAAAATGGTGAGATTATTTTCTTTGACCTCTATCCTCATTCAATAGTCTGTGTTAACTAGTTTAACACTGTTTACACCAGGAAAGAAAGCACAGTGACCTCAGCCATCTTGTATCTGAAGGCAATTCAGATTGCATCAGTGTTCTGCCTATTTGAGGCTGAGAACTGAAGAGGTATTTTGATATCTGTAGATTAATCAGAAACTTGCTTAATAATATTTATTTCAGTCTTTTTTATTTCTTCAATTTCTACCTCTCCTTCCTCTAAATTTCTCTCCCACCCCAACCCCCACCTTATACCAGAGGACACCAGCATGAACAATGCTGGTCATTTTTTCCCTTTTATATATAAATATGCTAATAACCCCAAGCTAAATGTTAATGTGGGTCATTCTTTGATAAGGATAACAATTAACTGGTAAGAATGCATGGTAGCTTTCAGAGAGAAAACATTTTCAAGCCTGGCTTGGAATGGATCCCATTTTGAGAGGTTAATGAGAAGGTGAATGATCCTTTGTATCTTATGTCTAATAGCCCTTTAAAAAAATCAGTTTTAGTTCCCATTGATGTAACCCACATTCCCTGTTATTAAGACCTTTCTTCCATCAGTAACTAAATTAGATTCTGAGGAATTCAGGAAAATATGGCTCAAGTATCTAAACTGATGAATATCTTTTTATACTTGATTTCTTCTTGCCTTTTTGTTGATTATTGCCTTTACCTGATAAAGATATATACATGGTATGCTGTAAGCATACACGATTCCTAGACATGATTTAACAGGTAGTACACACATTCTGTTGCATCTTATGCCAAAGACATAAAAATTACCAGTCGAGGATACTAGTTTCTCTTGCTACTAAAATTCAAGTAAATTAATTGTTGTCTCTGAGCTCTTCAAATGGAACATGCAAATTTATCAATTTATACTGCAATGAACTTATATGTTTCAACTCCACCATCATCATAAAAAGCCTTTATTACAAAGGGAAGAAGGTGTATTTTTCAAAGTACAGGCTGGTGCTTGGTTCCCCATGCCTTTTACATAAAGTCCAAATAATTTTTACGAATTATTTCACTCAGCATTCAAGGCCCTCTACAACCTGATGCCTTGTTTCATACCACTCAATGTAAACTCTGCTTCAAACACTGGATAAATATTCACCTCTTCCCTCTCCCCCAGGCATTCACTACATCTTTTATTAATTTATTTATTTTAGTCTTCAACATTCATTTCCACAATATTTTGAGTTCCAAATTTTCTCTCTATCTCTCCCTTCCCCTCCACCTTAAAATAGCATGCATTCTGATTTCCCCTTCCCCCCATCTGCCATCCCCTCTATCATCCTTCCCCCCTTATCCCCTTCTCCCTACTTTCCTATAGGGTAAGATACCCAATTGAGTATGTTATTTCCTCCTTAAGACAAATCCAATGAGAGTAAGGTACACTCATTACCTCTCTCCTCCCCCACTTCCCTCCCTTTGTAAAAGCTTTTTTTTTTCCTCTTTTATGTGAGATAATTTACCCCCATTCTATCTCTCCCTTTCTCCTTCTCCCAATATATTCCTCTCTCACTCATTAATTTTATTTTTTAGATATCCCTTCAAATTCAACTCACCGTATGCCCTATATCATCCTTCCATGTAGGAATGTAAACAGTTCAACTTTAATAAAGCCCTTATGATTTCTCTTTCCTCTTTACTTTTCTCATGCTTCTCTTGATTCTTGTATTTAAAGGTTAAATTTTCTATTCAATTCTTGTCTTTTCATCAAGAATGCCTAAAAGTCCTCTAATTCACTGAATATCCATTTCCCCCCTGAAGTATTATACTCAGTCTTTTTGGGTAGGTGTGTGTTGGTTTTAATCCTAGTTTCCTTTGACCTCCAGAATATCATATTCCAAGTCCTTCAATCCCTGAATGTTGAAGCTGCTAGATCTTGTATTATCCTGATTTTGCTTCCACAATACTTGAATTGTTTCTTTATGGCTCATTTTCCCAGTCAAAAAGCTGCTAACTGCTGCCATTGCTGATGCTACCTCCACCACTGCAGGGTTGGGGTTGGCCCATGCACTTTTCTCACTCAGTTCTGACAGAGTTTTCCCACTGACCTATGCTGTCTTTGGCATTTGTAGACTGAAAAGTCTGGAAACCACCACTGCTGCCAATGAGTCAGTTCCCTGAGACCTGCTTCAGCCCGGTCTGTATGGGCATCACCCACGATGACCTGTGTTCTGCTCTCAGTCTGGTGTGATAGACCCTGCCTGTCAATCTTGTCTTGGGCTGGAGATTTGTTTCAGTTCATCATTTTATAGGTTCTGCAGCTTTAGAATTCATTTAGAATATTTTTTACAGGTATTTGGAGGGATTTGGGGGAGATCTCAAACAAGTCCCTTCTTTTACTCTGCCATCTTGGCTCTACCCCCTTACATTTGCTTGATTTGACCCTGTCATCCATTCAAGCTATGGGACTTTATCTTTCCTCTCTTTCCTAGCAAAACTCCTAGAAAAAGTGATGTGCGTATGTTGTCTTCATTTTTCTTCCCACGTCTTGATTCTAGCCTCAGGGTTCTCTCCAAAGTAATCACTGATCTCTTAATTCTGAAATCCAATGGCCTATTTTCAGTCCCCATGCTTCTTGATCCCTCTACTGCATTTGAAAATGGGAATTGTGCCTTTCTCCTGGTTATTTTCTCTTCAATGAATTTTCATGAGTGTTCTCTCTCCTGATACTCTTCCTGTCTCTCTGGGCATCCCTTCTCAGTATTTGTAGGATCTCCAACTGTATCCTGTTCTGTGGATATCACCCAATGATTTTTTTTCCCTTTTCTTTTGCTACCCTCCTTTATGGTGCTTTTATCAGTTCCTTTGAGTTCAATTATTACCTCTTTACAGACATGTAAAGCCAATCATAAGCAACTCTCTTGAGGACTGCAGCGGTGAATAACTTTAAGGATCTAATCCATATTACAGTGAAATCTCTATTTACTCAGCAATAAACTCAAGCAAAATATTGAAACAACTAAAGCAGAACATTCACAATAGAACATAACAACTTATTACTAAGGTGGCCACGTAGTCTTAAACAAAATATATAATTCAGTAAGTCACAATCCCCTTAATCAATATAAAGTACCCATCTAAAGTCTTCTTTCATCTTGATTGGAGGCTGGCTTCCAATTATTCTTAAGTCAATCATCCTTAAGGGATAGTGGGAAGTACAAAGGTCATCCACCCCTAGGTCACAGTAAGTTACAAAATCATCAGTCACTACTGACTACTCAAGTAAAATCCTCTTTCATCTTGACTCGAAGCTGACTTCTAAACCCCACAGCTCCTCTTCCATGCTCCGTGGTAGGCAGCTCTTCCAGCTCTTGCCTAGATTCACAAGTAGGCAGCTCTTGCTCCTATTCCATATTTCAGCTCACAGGGACTACTCCACCCCAACCTCCTCACAGTTTCTGTTTCTAGGAAAACAAAGCTCAACAGGGATATGACAATATTTATGCACATCGCTGGCACAGTCATCTCAATTCACTTTTTGTCTGAGAAATCAACACAAATCAACAGAGTGCTTCTGTCTAACAAAGTAAGACAATTCAACAGACAGAATGCTTCTGTCTGACAAAGTAACACAGTTCAACAGAGTGCTTCTGTATGACAAAGTAACACTAACATAGAACAACAGAGTACCAATATCACAAACGTTCTCTCTCTTAGCTCTGCTTTGTCTCAGCTCATGCTCCAGCTTTTATCTGCTTTGCTTCTTCCTGTTCCACCCTTCCTGTTCTGCTCTTTCATGAAGGTTCTCCCACTGTGGGCTCCATGTTATGACCTTAGGCCTATTAAGGGCAGAGAATGTCTCCAAATTCCCTTAATAGGCCTATTAAGGGCAACACAATGTGCCCTGTTTTCAGCAAAGACTTGATACAATCAAAGGTGAGGTTCAAAGGCACTTGATTAGCTGAAACAAGGAGCAAAGGACTACTTTGCTTGCCATTACAAGACCCCCCCCCCCACACACACACACGCGCACACACACGCATATACATGTTTGGTATTTGTTATATACAAACATGTATACAGTGCATTTATGCATGTATATTATACATGTATCTATACATATGTGCATGCATGCCCTATACACCATGAATATGTACTGTACAATTCACACGTATATGTTTGTACCTGTGTGTTGTGTGTATATATGAATGTGTTTGTGTTTTAGAAGCCCTATTTTCACATTTGAGCTCTAGTCCCACATCATCAACCAAATTAGTTGCTGTTATTTCTACTGTGATATAAGAATGTCAGATTCATTACGTCTAAGGTTTCCAAACTTTCCTAAGCCTATGGAGTTTCTTCTAGTCATCCAGATTAACAAAACACTATTTCCAGTTCTCCTCTCTCTCCTCCCTCTCTATCCAATCTGTTGCTTAGTCTTATTATCCATCCCTTTCTGTCTACTCAGCTGTGACTCTGAATCAAATCCTTATCACCTCTCAAACAATCTCCTAAATTAAATCCTTATTTCCAGTCTCTTACCTTTCTAATCTTTCTTTTATGTAGATGCCAAAACATTTTTCCTATAACACAGTCCGACCATATAATTGCTCTGTTCAAGAAACTTCAATGGCTTCCTATTGCTTCTTGGATAAAATACAAAATCTTCAGGTTTGCATAAACAAACAAAAAGTTTTCTCAAGTTTTTCTTTCTCCTTGTTATACATATTGCCACATTTATTGCACACCTTTTATATAACAAACATTTCAATCAGTGATCTGCAGCTAAATGTTTCTCAAACTTGGCACTTCATCTCCTATCTTTGCCTTGCCTTTACCTTGAATGTCCATATGCATTCAATGTACTCCTTGTTTATTTCTTATCATTTCTGTCTTCCTTCAGAGTATGTGTATTGTGCTATGGAATACTTTTCCTGAATCCCCTTACTTGTACTCCCTCTTCAAGCTATTAGGTATATACTTATCTCTGAACATCTGCTAGTCCCATAGTTGAATTCAAATCCCTTAAGGGCAGGAAAGATTTGTAATTTAGTGTTTGTATCTCCAGAATCTAAGACAGGGACTTATATTTCTTTAGTGTTTTAACCAATATTCCTTGGGATTGAATTGGATGTTTTTGTAAAGGGTCTGTGAACTTGTAATATAATTTGATAACTGTTTCAGCAAAATTGTTTTTCTTTTTAATCATATGTATTTTATTCTATGTGTTGAAAAACATTATTCTGAAAAGGGGTCTATAGGCCTCACCAGCCATTCAAAGGGTTCCGTGTCTAGTATGATGCTCATACTATTGCTTATACCAAGAAGATCTCTCAAACTAAAGCCTACACTTGAAAGCCCAGTTCCCTCCTGGATGTCATCTCCTTTTATGGTACTGACCTTATGCATGACTAGACTTGTCATATTATTGAGGCAGTCAACTTCTGGTGAGCAAACATATTCTACCAATGCATTTTTTTCTGCAACTGCAGTCTCAGAGAGTTGCTTGGAGCACTGAGAGGTCAACTTACTTGCCTAAGGTCACATAGCCAGCACATGTTAAATTCAGGAGTTGGAGATAGTTCTTTACTCTGAGATTGATGCTCTATCCATTATAACATATTGCCTACCATAGAATTTTATCTTATAATACTCTAATTCATTTATCTTACAATACTTTATATTACTGTTATCTATGTTATCATCATATCCCCTTTTTAGACTATAAATTCCATAATGAAGGTATGAACCAATGGTTAGGTGTTGTATGACATCCTGCAAACAGAAGGTACTAAATAAATGTTGTTGTTGTTGTTTTAAGTTGCAACTAAAAATCATGTTGTGATACTTGTAACCGCAATAAAATATTTATTCTATTACTTTTATATTACAACTTCTGCAAGACAGTTTTGTCACTAGAGATTTGGAAAATGTCTTTATTGTTTTCAAGGTGATATCATGACGTCAAAGAAACAAGTCTCTAATGCTCATAATTTTTGGTTTTGTCCTAAATCAACAGGGGAAATATGCTGTCTAGATGATGAACACCAAAGGGTTTCAGTTGGCATTGGGGATTCTTGCTGCAAGAACATTCCATACTCTACCTCAGGATACCAAATTTGCTGTGCTGGGATGTTGCATGATGGTTATCAGAAACAGTGTTGTGGTAGAGAGGTGGTGAGCAAAGAATTAGTCTGCTGTGGTGGTGAAGAAGAAGGCAAGGTACATATCCAGCTTCCAGGTAATGTGGTCCTTTAATGTGTATCTGTAGCATCATAGAATTTAAAGTCTTAGAGATTGAGTCTAGTTTCACAATTCATTCACCCTACCCTCTGCCACTTTACAGATAAAAGCATTAGGGATATTGGTGACTATCAAAGAAGAAACAGAGACCCAAAGAACTGAAACCAAACTTATAAAATGACCTCAGATTAGAATTCACAACCATGACTTTTTCTTGTGCTTGTCAGAAATATACTAATATTAGAGCAGTGTAGACACATGAATTTTTAATTGTTCTTAAATAAACACCATGCGATAGTAAAAAGAGAACTGTATTTGGAATCAAAGCATTGGGTCTGAGACCTCACTTTTATTTATTCTATAACCTTGGGTAATTTTCATGACTTTTTAAAACTTCTTTTTTCCTTATTCTGTTTAGTGGCAGTATTAATACCTGCTCTACCTACATCAGAGAATTATTATGAAGTTCAGAAATGATAATATGTAACACGTTTGCTTTAATCTAAAACCTCCCATTATACATGAACTCCTTTTCATGTAGTCAAATGATAATTCTCTCCATGCCATTCTCAGAATACTAGTGTTTTCCTCCACTAATTTTTATCATAGAAGTTGTAAGAACTGTCTTATATCAGAGCTACCCACTTCAATGAGATTTTTTTATATATCCACAGAATCTTGGCCAGGGATAGGCCAGGCATGCTTTCAGATGTTTATAATATGCTCCTGGAGGAGGCTGAGGCTGAGGATGTTAGTTTGTTGGAATTAAAGAATTCTAAGCTATAACTGGGCTAAGCAAATATGGTGTCCATGCTAACCTTGACACAAATAAGATGATCCTCCAAAAGTAGAGAGCCAGCAGGCTCCCTAAGGAGGGGCAAACTGACCAGGTTGGAAAAATGGATACAATTAAGCCTTTCATGTCTATCAGTATTGAGATTGATCTATGAGTGGTGACAACAAGTCTCCAAAAAAGGAAGGGGCAAGAATTTTAATATTAGAAACTACTTTAGATGTAATCTAATTTAATCTGTATTGAATCAAACTTTAAAACATCCTCAGTATGTGGAAATTTAAAGACCTCTAATGATGGGGAACCTACTTTCTTTAAATGCAACCCATTCCATGTCTTGTCAATTATCATTATTAGGAAATTCATTTTCTCTCTTTTGTCTCTTTTTAATTTCTACTCTGTGTTCCTAGTACTGTCTTTAGGTTCTGAGCAGAATCCATTTAATCCCCCCATCATTGCATTGCAGCCCTTCACATATTTAAATACTGCTATAATGTCCTTACTAAATACTTTTTCTAGGTTTAACATTCAATATCTCTTCAACCTAGCCCTCATTTGGCATACTCTTTCATACTTTCATTGGTGGCCTGGTGACCCTGTTCTAGAAGCACTCATTTGTCTAGATCCTTCTGTTGCCAAGAAGTAAACCCAGAACTCTAGATGTGGCCTGTTCAGTAGAGTGGAGAGTCCTCATTCAGGATACTCTGTTCCTCAGTGTAACCTAGGAGGCTAATAATTTGGGGGTTTGGGGGCTTGTGTTTTCTAAATAAGTTTTTATTGGTATTTTGTTTCTTTCGTCACCATATTATCCCATGTATCTGTCTTCCTCCTTCTCTCACAGAATCATCTCATATGACAAGTAATATTTTTAGAGGAGAAAAAAAAAACAGTCATCACTAAAATGTATCAGTTTGCTAAAATCTTCTAGAATATAGCCAGGATTAGACATCAATCTCTTAATAGATTCCAGACGCCACTTTTTTCCCTTCGTTATTGTTCATTCATTTTTAGTTGTGTCCAATCTTCATGACCTCATTTGAGATTTTCTTGGCAGAGATACTGGGGTGGTTTGCCATTTCCTTCTTCAGCTCATGAGGCCAATAGGATGAAGTGACTTGCTCAGGGTCACAAAGCTAGTAAGTGTCTGAAGCCAGATTTGAACTCAGGAAGATGAATCTTCTTGACTTCAGGTCTGGCACTCTATCCACTGCATCAACTAGTTGCCCTTTTTTTCCTTTTAAAAGTCTGAAAATGTGTAACACTTGTGGACCTCCCGCCTCCATTAAGGAACAGGTTGCGGGCATTTTCTCATTTCTTTCCATTTGAATTCCACTTAATCTTAACAGTTTTGTTACATTTACTTTTGAGTTTTTGGTTTTTCATTCTTTTCATTTATATTTTCGTAGTTACTTTGTAGGCAGCTGGGTGACACAGGGGCTAGAAATCTGGACCTGAAGTCAGGAAAACCCATCTTTCTCAGTTCAAATCTGACCTCAGACACTAAGTGTGGCCTTAGGCAAGTCACTTAACCCTGGTTGCCTCAGTTTCCTCATCTGTGATATAAGCTGTGGAAAGAAATGAAAAATCTTTGCTAAGAAAACCCCAAATGGGGTCATGAAGAGTCAGACACAACTGAAAAATGACCAAACAACAATAATATTGTTTTCTTGCCTCTACTTACTGCATTCTGCATTAGTTCATAAAGATCTTTCTAGGCTTCTCTGTATTCACCACACACATAATTTCTCATAGCACAGTCATATTCCGCTACATTAATGCCCCACAATTTGTTCAACTATTCCTCAGATGATAGCCATCTATTTTATTTGCTTGTTTCTTCTTTAATATTGTCTCACATACAGGTTATAGTTCATTAAACTCTCCACAAAAAAAAAAAAAAAATTTGTTGGTTTGCCTCTACTGCCCCCAGACTTATCCAAGATTTTTGGAAGAAAAAATGTAAAACTTTAGATTTATCTATATCTATAATCACTGTAGACTGTTGAGGTCATTTTGAATCCTGATTGATATCAAACATATTAGCTATCCCTCCAAGCTTCATGTCATTTGCATATTTCACAGGCACACCATCTGTGTCTTCATTCAAACCATTGATAAAATGTTCAAGAGTAAAGAGCCAAGGACAGATCTCTAGGGCACGTTGCTGTAGACCTTCTTCCAAGTTGACATTTAATATAAGTAACTTAAGCCAGTACATCCATGTATTGTCATCTTTTCCACTAGTATATATTGATTGATCATATATACATGTGTAACATGGAATAATTTAACAGTTACTTTGTCAAAACTTAAATATACTATATCTACAGCATTACCCTAGTCTTGTAGTCCATTTATTCTGAAAAAAAAGATTTAGCCTAATATGACTTCTTTTTTTTTGTAAAAATGAAACCATTCTGACTTCTAGTTACCACTACTTCCCTTTCTAATGAGTTCACAAACCATCCATTTATCAAGGTCTTCTAGCATTTTGCCAATATTAGATGTCAATCTCTTACTTATCGGTTGCACTCTACTTTTTTTCCTTTAATAAAAAGATATTCCCATTTTCCAGATTGTGCTACTTCTTCTCTCTAAGGTCTTTCAAAAATTATAGTCCCTAAGTAATTATTTCCACAAATTCTTTTAGTACCCTAGAATGTCATACATCTAGGTCAGGTAACTTAAATTTATTGAGAGAAACTTGATGTTGCCTGGCCATCTCCTCATTATGCCAGGATTCCATTGCATTCTAATGATTTTTGTTCTTCCCTTATGAGTACAAAGATTATTCCCCTTGGAAAGAAAAACTAAATTAAACTAAGAGTTAGTCAGCCATCATTCTCTCATTCATTATCATCCCTCCATTAACCAATAATTGTTAGTCTATCTCTTCTTTGTTGTCCTTAATATTGGTCAACAATTGCAGCATATTCTAGACCTTGGGAGTTGTAACATAATTCTTATAGCACTGTGCTATTCTTTTCTATCCATCTTTAATTACTGAACATTGCTTATTTCTACATTAAAAAAAATATGAGTTGAGCAATGAATTAAATTTCCCTAGGCACTCTCCTGTTTCCTCTTTATCAGAATTATTTCTCCAAATGCCATTTAATTTAATTCTTGAGAGCTTCACAGCCAGCCTTTTTTGTCCAAATTATGCAAAAATCAAAGCAAAACATTAGAACTTACATATCTTTTCTCTTAAATGTTTCCAATCAAATCTCTCTAAATCTAGGTTACCAATCATACCATGCCCATATTTCTTCTGCATCTCTATCAAGAATCTTATGGTAGAACTCATTTGCCCTTAAGTTGCATATCTTTTTTGTATCAAAAGCCAGTTCTTCCTTGTTAATTAGATAGGGTACAGAATAGCATCTCCTTTTGTTACTTTCTTAAACTTTCCAAGAACTAATGAGCATTAATCCATACATTTATCAACCACTCTGATTTTGGAGAGAGAGAGAGTTGAATTCTCTTAACTCAGTCAATAGTCAATAAACATTTATTAAGTGTCTATGTGTCAGGTACTGTGCCAAGTGAGGGGGATACAAACATGAAAACAGTCCCTTCCCTCAAGGAGCTTAAAATCTAATTGAGGAAGAAAACATAAAAAAACACAATATCAAGTTTCTGTGACAGATTTGTGACCTGTTTTATGGTTATTTAATTCTTCCTTCTAAGTGGTCTCCACTATATAATCACAACAATACTATTTATAATTTTCTTTCTGTTAAATATCACCTAAATATTCCTTACCATAATTCACCATTTGTTTTTCTGAATTACCCCATATGAGTACATTTGAATAGGTAATGTTATTCCACCCTTTTTTGACCTATATTCCTTTTGAATAAGGTAGACACTTTATATATAGAGTGAGAGTATTCCAATCATGAGTCTGAACCTATCATATCATAGTCATTAAGATTTATGAAATCCAATTTGCCTTGAATTAGAATCCCTAGGTTACTTTCTTTATTATCCATACTTTGAACATTTTTATATTGACCTGTGAAGCCAGGGCTTTTATTGCTAGGTCTCTCGTTGACTATTTCCTCCTATGAATTTTGCTATTCTCCTGCTCTCACTCTCTTTACTCTTAGGTTTGTCAGTTCTATATGGGCCGTTGTCTTCTTCTCACTCATTTTTTTTTTTATTTGAAAGGCCTCTTGATTATTTTTCGGTAAGATTCCAGACATGTGTGTTTTATTTGGCCAGTCCTTCTTCGGTATCTATGCCCAGGAGTTCATCATTCTCATGCTCCTTTCCATATGATTCTCCAGAACTAGGTAGTGGTTGTCACATATGACATTTCTCAGGAGGCTTTCCTTTATAGCCTGGAAATACAGTCCATAAAGTAATTTTCTACTGCTTTGGTCAGGTCAGGTAAGTAGTTATCTCAGTATTTCTTATAAGAGAGTCACAAACTACCACTCCTTAAGTCTTCTTCCTCTGACCATTACCTTACTGGATAATCTTTCACCTGGTGACACACTTTTCTCCTCTTGGAGCTCAAAAACTCTTTCCTCTAGGGAAAAGTCCAGCTCTCCTCCATCCTCCAATCCCCATTCTTTATACTTCCTATGTAGCTCCAGTGGTCTGTTTTCCTCTTTTCTTTCCTTGGGTCACATAATCCTAACATTCTATTATGGGGAAAACTTCCCCTCTGCTTTTTCCCATCTTCTTTACTCTTTGCTTCCTCCTTGGAATTTATCTTCCACTTTTCCAAGGGACACTTCGTCCTTCCTGATAACTTGTAGAATAGAAGAGGCTTTCTTCCTGCTCTTTACCCTTCTCCTCATTTGCACTCCTGAAGTTAAACAGGGATTTTAGCAAGTATACTCTGGAAACTATTTCTTTTCAATTAAAAGAAATCAGGTAAAAAGAAGTACTGTTAATGTGGCCACTCAGACCCTAATGGTCACCACAAAAATTGCTCTTTAGCTGCCTCTGTGGATGCTTGAATTAGGACTGATGTCCCCAAGATATGCTATCACAAAATGAGAGGTCATAACATCACGGATTTTCTAAAACTGGCTTGTGCCACCTCAGTAATTTGTCTTTAACACAACCTCCTTCATGTTAATGCAAGCACAATAAGGAGGAAAAAAAACATACTGGGGCAAATCATACAATATAACTAGAGAATATGAATATAAGCAATAGGTTTTGATAAATGAAATCATCCTACAACCTTTATGTCCCCACCACCACCACCAGAAAACTGAGTGATGTTATGTATTTTCTTTTTTTTCTTTCTTTGCTTTTTAAAAATTTTTTTTACAGAGAGTGATCTCCTGTATTTTCTTTAAATCAAGGATTCTTATTTTGTGTTTGGGTCATGACTCCCTTTGGCAAATTGGAGAAATCTTTAAGTGTCTTCTTAGAACAATTTTTTAAATGTACAAAATAAAACACAGGATTTCAAAGGAAATAAGCTTATTGAAATATATATATATGTATATATACACACACACATATATATACACATACATGCATACATACATATGTATATATGTACTCAAACACATACATCCCCACAAACCCCAAATTCACAGACTGCAAAGAACTCCATGCATTAGCTGGTGGTTACCAAAAGGGTTCTATAGATCTCTTCCTACCCCTTGTCCCCTCAGTCTCTGCTTATTATGATTGTTATTGATTCTCTGCTTTCTTACTTGGGTTATAGTTTTAAAATAAAGCATGGTGATGATTCCTTTTATTCTGTTTATCCACCAGCAGGATTTGCTGCATTTTCATCATTTCCTTCTCTTCTTCATCTCCCTCAAAGATCCCCTCCATCTTTGTGACCGTCTTCCTCCTACATATGCTCATGCCACGTCTTCTGTGTGGAAATATGAATCTAGCAGTAGTGCTCCTGAGCCAGGCCCTCTCTCACTGCATGGCATTGTGTGCCTGCCATGAGACCAGGCTGGCTCGTAAAACATCTCTTTATGTACTTTATTACTTAAACTCTTTTATTTGCCTGCAGGAGCCCTTTAACAAAATCACATTGAATTGACTTTCTCACACCAAATCAAATCTCCCTGGTCCCAGTTCAGTTGTCTTTGTCAATATGTATTTTATAAATGGAGTGAATTAACAGATGCTGTTGGAACAGAAGTGCTGGGGTAGCGTTTATGTTTTTAGTGCTCTCTCTGGGCAGATGAGTTGTGTAGGAGTGTAATACAGGTATCTGGGGATGAAAGTCATGTTCTCCATTTCAGTGGATATGTATTCTTAACCATTTTCTCTGAATATGCATATATATATATTTTTAAGCTGTTTTATTGTTCTTTTCTTTGAACATTTGTTTATATGGCACTACCAATTATATCATTAATCTTGGGATGAACTTGAGGACATCTCTTAATTTTAAAGTGTGAAAATTACAACCTTACTGTCATTCAGAGAGGTTAGCAAGGCAGACAGGCTTTTTAAAAAAAAATTTTTAAGTAGCCTATGGGAAACCAGGCATGGTATACATTTAGAATATGTTACCTTGATCATTTCAGTGGCGAATCTTGAAAATACTATGGCTGAGGTTTCTTTATTGCCATATCATCCTGAATTTGACTTCTTACCTTGTCTAGTAGTGCCTCCAGGATAAATAATTCCAATTGTTTAACAAAGGTATAAGATACAATAAGAGGGTGCCTGGGGATTTTGCAAGCTGGGATTTGCTGCTAACTGAGCTCCCATTGTGTAAAAGTCATATAGAAAGAATATTTTCTGGGAATATTTTCATGTTAGGGAATGAGTTTTTGAAAACTGTAATGGATAACTATTTTTTTTAAAGGTTGTAATATATCTTTTTGGCATTTTTACCATTCTACACCCTCTCACCCCCATACCTTGGGGTAGTGATGATGGTGACCAGAGACATCTACTGGTGTAGGCAAGCATGAATATTATCCCATACTTTTGGGGGACAATTTTGAAAGTATTAAAGATGAAGCCTCAGCTGCTTTTCTTCTTTTTTTCCTTGAGAAATTATGCCTCTATCCGGATGATAGACTATCATGTTATAGGTGCTCTCCAATCTCACAATGTTTAAATGGCTATAGTTACCACCCCTATGGCCATATCTGAACTCCCCAGGGATTGCTTGTCTGGGATCCTAGTTTTGTTTGTTCGTTTTTAGTTTTTTAATTGATTTTTTTTTTTGTTTTGACTTGGAAATAGGGGCTTTATAATTCTCATTCTCCCTTAAAATATATGCACATAAGTCCTTTTTCCTTTCAGATTTACTAAATTAGTAATCATCAGCCAGCTGTGTTTGTAAATTCCATTTCAGAGCTGGACATTAAATAATTGTTTGTGAGGGAGGGCATGGAGCCCATGTTGTGAGTTATAAATCCTTCCCTATGCTGTTTTCTCATTGGTGTTCAATGTACTGCAAGCCTCTCAAAAAAAAGACAGTATATTTTGGTTGATCTGAAAATGAAACAGTAATTCAATGACTACTTATCACTAAAATAAAATCTACAACTTGTTCAGAAATATTCTTTATCTGTGTAAATTTAATGAAGAGACTTTGGAAGATTGGATCAATCCATCAATAATACATGACCTATTTTGTTTGTCTTCAGGCACATTTAAATTTGTGCATTCTCAGTGTCAAAGTTCAAGAGTCAAGTGCTACATGTGATAAATTAGGTAGGGGTCAAAAGTTATTGCAATGCAGTTTCGGAAGATTGTCTGTCTCTGAATTTGCAGCTCATTCATGCTGAAGTGATGCACTATGGGAATTACTACCAAACTCTGCTCTGCAACATCTGCTCTCCCTAAGTGAGTTAGTGCACGTCAGACATCTTTATGTCAGAATATTGCAGTGATGGATGCAGTCCTCAGAAAATGCTGCATAAAAATCTGGTGTGCCGTTCTGGCCATTAAGTGAAATTACTATTTAAATTAATGGCACTGTCACAGTTTATCTGTGCAAAGAATGAACGCTGATTAGGGTATTAAGTAATTAGCAATTTATCACACTGGAACAAGGTTGATAATAATTAAAGAAGTAATGGTTTACCAAAGAAACTAGAAAGAGAGTCACTTCTTGTTATGTGAGTGAAATCTTGGCTGAAAAATTAAATTCCCTTAAACAAAGATGAAGCCCTTTGTGGAAGAAAGCATTTTTTTTTTCTAGTGTAAAAACAGTTCATTATCAAAATTTTAGTTGGCCTGTCAAAAGTCCCTCAGAGCTATCAGTTGGTTGGTTATGAGTTTCAAATTAGGTCAGTGTCTGCATTTTGATTTTATACTTAAAACATGTTGAAACTATAGAGTAATTTAAGGGAAAAATGTATTCTACTCTCTGAAAGGCCAGTTTTCACATTTTGATTGCTGTTTAAAATAGTAACATGTATTGTTATAAGAAAACTGCTGGAGAAAATGACAGTTAGGAATCCAAGGTTGTATTTGAATGTCTGATTAGAGGATAGCTAAGAATTGTCCAAAGAAGAAAAATATAGTGTTGTAGATTTTTTCTTTCTTATTTTCTACTGTTATCAAAGCTCAGGTAGCAGATAATCCTGCTATAAATGTTTGTTAAAGAATTCTGCTTGGGTTTGTTTTTTTTTACTAAAATAATCAAAATGATTACCTAAAGTCCTAAGGAAAAACAGCCAGTCTAACTTTAAACTCATTCATTCTATGAGTGATTAATAAGCAAAGTCGTGTGTGTATGTGTGTGTGTTTAAAGTTGTATGTGATATAACCTTTCAGAAACCTTTTAGTTGAACTTGACCCAAACCAGAACTCAGAGGTGAACCTGTGGCTGCATTTGTTCTGAAATGAAAGCATAAAAAGAAATGAAATAGCAAATTTTAAAAATAAAAGATCCAAAGAGTTTTCTTTAGGAATACGTGGAGAGTTCTCTAAGAACTACAACCAGCTGAAACCTCTCTCTGATGATAGGAAATGGGCTTCCCCAGTAAAAAACGCAACCCCTCTCTGCCTATTCTTGTCCATGACTTGGCTATATCCTGCATAGAGTTTCAGCCCAACATGATGGAGGCTTCTTCTTCAGCTTGTAATATAATAATAATTATTAACGATGATAATAACTTCAACAAAAAGTATACCTCATTTGTTAAATGTAATGTCACATCCTCCTGATCTAGATTCTAATATTGTAGGACTATAAATTACATCAGATTTTAAGTGTCAGAGAGTCCCCTACCCATGTCCTGGAACACAGGCCTCCCAATTTCTTGCTTCATCTAGCTCTCTATTGATACATTTCTATCATGTCTGTTCTTATTTACTTAAATATTTAGTCATGCTTCAATGACACAAAACCACCCAGTTCATTTGGCCAGTTCACAGTTCAGGAAAAAGAATAGCCAAATCATTTCTTTAACTGAATTATCTGGTTCATTCTGTCACATGATAAGTGTAGTAAAGCTCATCTGGACACAGATTTTTCATGTATGTATACCACCATCTCTCTCGCTAGGCTGTAGTTTTCTTAAACTCAAGGGTTTACTATTTCTAGTTTCCTCTATATCACCTGTTCCCAGAGGTAAATTGATCTAAATCTGGTACTCCTTGTCTTATTTCTTCCCTGACCTAAGAGCAGATCTTTTATATTCAGATGATTGTTTCCATCTCTCCATTCCAAATCAGTAGTTAAACCACTGATTTCTAGACTTTTTCTCTGAAGTCTAGTGAATCTTTTGGAATAAGCCAATTTGAATTGTGATATTCTGTTAAAGGTATCAGATTCCTTGATAGAGATTCAAATTTTTAATTTATGGAGTATTGGAGAAGTTTGAATGAGCTGAAAGATTTCACCAGACCTCTGCATTGCTGAGTTAATTTTTACCCTGTGTATTTCATAAGAAGGGTCCTTCATTCACCTTTCGAGTACATTTGTAGCTGAATGCCACTTTTAGCATTGCACTATTCCAGCAACTGCCTGACTTTGACATTTTTATGCTAAACTTTATTACAGCCTCAGTTTTCTTCTTTTTTTATTTCATATTCATATATAATGTTTTATTGTTGCAGAGATGTTCTGTTGTGGGCAAGATTATGTGAATATGTCAGATACCATATGCTGCTCAGCTTCCAGTGGCGGGTCTAAAGCACATGTTAAAAAGAATGACCCGGTGCCAATAAAATGCTGTGAGACTGAACTTATTCCAGAGACCCAGGAATGCTGTAATGGAGTTGGATATAATCCTTTGAAATATGTTTGCTCTGACAAGATTTCAGCTGGAATGATGATGAAGGTAATTGATAGAAAACCTCTCAGAGGCACTGGTTTGACAATGGAAAGAGAAATACATTGTTCATAACTATTTTTCTAAAATAGGAATATAAAAACTCCTGTGTGCATTATTCATTTTCACATTACATCCATATTAATACCAAATGAGTTCACCATGATGGATGTTATTGCAATGAATTCTAAAGGAATTAATAATGATTAGCTGTGTCTCTAAAGCTTTTCCCAGCACTTCAGATTAGCGCAGAAGCTAAAACTCTGCATGCCGAAAGGGCCAGCATAAATAGCCTGCTGCCATTGTGTGACTACTGTTTAATTCCCCATGGGGTATCTGAAGGGGGATAGGAGCTGGTATGTCATTGGTTTGCAGTAGAAAGATGTCCTTCTTCCACCAGCATCTCCTTAACCCCCACCCCTTCCAATTTGTTCCACTTCTTCATCTTGATAGAGACCTTCAATCCAATAAATTCACTTAGTTACATTTATGTTATATTCCTTGGGACAGAGCAGAATGGACCAGTGTCTCTGTCAACTGACAGAGTGAAAGATGCTATTGGTCTAATCATTTATTTTTATGTGCTGTGATGCTCCACATACTCCCATGTCATGTTCGTTAGCATTAAAACTGACCCAGCACTCCAGTAACATAATGTTTAAAGGAAGGGATCACAGATATGAAAAGGCTGTCAAGTTTTCCGGTAATTTATGATCACTACTACTAAAATGCCTGCCTTGGTCAAAGACAGTAGGAGAGATCTTGCTGGATGAGTAAGTCTCGGACTTGTTGAGTCAGTAGCATGTCCTTTGAGATGTGAATTAACTCTTTCATACAGCTAGTGCACCAGGGAGCACTCTAAAGTAATGAATATCTAGCCTGAGACCTCAGAGGTTATGTAAAAGATAATACAATTCATTTCCATTCAACAAACATTTATTAAGTACAGATGCCTACGAAGCCCTGTCTTTGACACTGTTGTGTTGTTGTTCAATCACTTCAATCATGTCCAATTCTCCACAACCCCATTTAAAGTTTACTTGGCAAGAATGCTGCACTGGCTTGCCATTTTCTTCTCCAATTCATTTTTCTAGATGAAGAATCTGAGGTAAACAGGGTTAAGTGATTTGCCCAGGGTGACACAGCTAGTATGTGACTGAGGATAGAGTTGAACTCAGGAAGACAAATCTTCTTGATTCCAAGGCCAATACTCTGTCTACTGTATCACCTAGCTACCTACCCCCCTGGCTCAACACTGGGAGGAGGTACAAAGATAACTAAGTTATAGTTACCAAGAACTTCACAATATAATAAAGAGTTAGACAGTTTTAAAGAAGACCCAAACCACAAGAAGGAACACTGAATTGAGAAGGCTGAATTTGAATTTTGGCATCATTGGACTTAATCTTAAATCTCAAATCTGCCAACTATGTCACCTTGGACAAATTATGTCACCTCTCTGGATCTCAGTTTCCTCATATTTAAATGGGTTTTGAACTAAATAATCTCAAGATCTGTCCCACCTTAAAGTTATGATCCTATATCTTTTGAGTAAGTAACTGGTGACATATTAGACAAAGTGCTGGAGTTGGAATAAGAATGATCTGAATTTGAATCATGCTCCCAACACTTATTAGCTGCAAGTCCTTTAAACTCTTGGAAGCTCAGTTTCCTTTACTATAAAATGGGAATGATAATAATACCAACTTCACAGAGTTGTTGTGAGGCTGAATTGAGATAATATATGTAAAGTGCTTTGCAAACTAAAAAACACTATGTTAAAGAGAGCTATTATTGTAGTTGATCTGACCTGATTATAGGACTGAATAAAAACAAGTAATATAATAGATTCAGCTTCGTGGTCTGGAACCATACAAACTCTACAAATATTTGACCCAGAATATTTTTCTTGCCATTCTATATTTTTTGTCTTCAAGAAAGTGGCAAGTATGAATGATTCTCAATCACTGACAATTAATTGGGAGACTTTGTATGAGAAACTTCTCATAAAATGACAGATACTTGAAAAAACAGTTTTAAAAAATCATGGTTTGGTACGTAAGACATTATCACCCCCATCATATTTTATTTCCTACTAGCATCTTTGTCAAGCTTATATTAGCCAAGCCCCAGGTTTTAGTTTCAGGTTAGTGCTATCCTCTCCCTTCTTCAAATATCACAGTAAGACGGGTGAAGAATCTGTGCTTAAGCTCTCATGGTGCTCTTGTTGTAGAAAGACTATGGCAATTCCTTTAAAGATGTGGCTCTATTTTGTCCTCTGTTGAGAAATATCTGTGAGGTGGTCAAAACTAGGCCTTGGTACCCAGAATCAAGTATTCTGAGATTTACCTGACCTAGAGACTAGGTATTGGCCCCTTACCTAGTTATTTTATTGCCGTGGTACAATTAGAATTAAGGTTTTCAGGTCTTGGCCCCTAATTCTCTATTCTTTGCTGGGTTACTCAAAACATATGCCTGTTTCCAGGATCTAGATCAGAGGCATCAAATTCTTAGTCAGAAAACTCTTCAGGGCAGCCAAATCAGATCGCAATGTAATTGGAAAATGTTTAACAAAATAAATAAAAAGTCAATACATCACAGATAGTGCTAATTTGTAGTTTTTCTAAGTCAATAAATAGCCTACAGGGATCCATTTCTATTTGAGTTTGACACCACTGGTCCAGACCACCCCACTTCCTTTCTCCACTGACAGAGCAGTCCCTATTAGTGCTATATCAGCTCTTTGTCTAAAGTTTCAAGTATAAAGTTTGAGCTATGAGTGACTTTGGGGCCTGAATTCAGAGTGTGAAGTTTGTTGAACATCTAAGCCATGAGCCTTCCAGTAGAGCTAAAGACAATGTGTATGAGAGGAGGTGGGAAGGGAATAGGTTGTATGTCCCCTCTTTGGGAACAATTCCTTCTCCTTTTGCCCTGTAATATCTGGGCAGGGCAAGTAACCAAAATTTTATGTAATAGAGATCTTCCCAAGAAGTTGAATGTAAATCAATTTTAAAAAATCAAATTATATCTTACGTATACAAGCAGAGCTCATTATTTAAGCATGGCAGCTTGGGCCTCATTTTATCCATCTGTAAAATAAAGGGATTTTAGTAGGTTGCTTCCAGTTCTATATCTATGAACCTATTAAAAGAAAAAACTTGAGGTGAATCTATTGGTGATGTAAATAATCATTCTTAGTCTATAAATCCAGATTTTAATATATTGAGATTTCTTAAGATAGGGCCCACTTAGATCTGCCTTAGCCATAGGATCTAGATTGAGAGCTGAACATGAAACCTTTCCTGATTCTAAATGTCCTTGTCCGTCATTTGAGCAATTTTAAAATAGAAGCAACCTATTCATATGTGAGTGTGAGTGTGTGTGTGTGTGTGTGTGTGTGTAATTACTTCTTTAATGGAAAGTTCAGTTGCCATTAACCTATATACAGGTTAATAGACATTGTTATATAATAGCATTATTTGATTACATATATGTGCAACTATACATATATGCATGTATGTTGTATGTTAGAATTATTTCCCCTAATAGGATATATGTTCCTTTATGGCAGTGACTCTCTCAGTTTTATCTTTATATTCCCAATGCCTAGTACATTACATGTACTTAGTAGATGTTTACCAATTGCTTAATTGGAAAATATCCTACTAGTCATCAGGTACAACCTCCTAATTTTATAAATGGGGAAACTGAGGCCCAGAAAGATTAAATGATTTGTCCAAGGTCACACAGTTAGTTAGTGAAAGAGAGATAAAGTATAAACTGATAGCCTATGAATTAAAATCTATCGCTTAGTCCACTGTGCCACACTTTTCAGGTAAATGAATGTAAGTAATTATTATTAGAGTATTAGCTCATGAAACATTTAAATTCCCTAAAGATCATATGGTTATAATTAAAGTGAGAGACTAGAACAAAATTACCATGCATCAGGTGAATCCAAAAAAGCAGGAGTTGCAAATCATATTATCAAATAAGGCAAAAATAAAATTCACAATATTAATGGAGCAAAACAAGAAAATTGTATTATGCTTAAAGGAACCTGTCATAGGCGATAAACTCACTATCAGTATTAAGCATATATACTGAATGGGATAACATAAGTTCATCAAAAAAAATTAACTGAATTTCACCAAACATAGCTAGTAACAATAATAGTAGAAGACTTTACTGTTCCCCAGAGCTGAAGAAATCTGAGGGAAAAAAGGAGAAAAATATAAAATAGAATGAACTGCTGGAGAATGTGGAGCTAAAATATTTATGATGTCTTCTGGATGTAAAAAAAATACTTAAAAATTTACCTATTTCTCAGTACCACATGGCTCAAATATAGACTAGATTAGGCAACAGAGAAATCTCAAATAGATGAAAAAAGTTAGAAACACTAAACATCCTTTTTCCAGAAAAAATAATAAATTGTAATTAAAACAGGGATCATATAAAAAAAGTCAGAGACCTAAGTAAACACAGTCCTAAATGAGTGAGTCAAAGAATAAATCATGGAAACAACTAATAACTATGTGAAAGACACTGATAAGTATGAGGCAAAATACTAAATGTTTCTGGTAGGCATCTAAAGGAGTTCTCAAAGCAAAAATTCATGTCCATAAAAACAAACATTAACAGAATAGAAAAAACTCAATGATGAACTAAATATGCAATGTGAAAATTAGAAAAACAAGTTTAAAAAAACAAAATAAAGATAAAGGAAAATCTTCAAAATTAGAGCATACATAAATAAATTAGAATTTTTTTAATTGTAGAACTTGGAAACAAAATTTAAAGCTGATTGTTTGAAAAGACTAACAAAATGGACAAATCTTTAGTCATCCTGATTAAAAGAAAAAGAAAAATCAATTTGAAAAAATGAACAAGATGAAATCAAACCAACATGCATAAAAGAATTATCAGAACATACTATGAATAACTTTCCCCCCTCAAAAACACAAAACCAAACCAAAACAACCCTGAGGTTTAAAACTATATAGGTTATCTACAAAAATGTAAAATACCCGATTAACAAAACATCTAGTAGAGATGTTAAATAATCTGACCTCAGGAAAGGAAATTAGGCTGTCTAGTCAGTCAAGTAATAAAACAAAGATGGATTTAAAAGATAATTATATCAAGCTTTTAAAGAACAGTAGCTGAAGTAGGACTAAAATCCAGTATGATGTCTCTGTGTCTACACTATTTTATACTCTGGTGGCTGGGGGCCACTCGGCTACCTAAAATTGGAAATGGAATGAGTTAAAGTTTTCATGCTGCTTAGAAGGGGGGGCAGACAATGATCCACTTTTTGTGATAGGCCTATTAACTCACACACATACATACATATATAAATACAAGCATGCACATATATATTTATAACATTCATTAATGTGTATAAATTTGGGGATAATTGCTGACAATAAGAAGATTTTTTGACCAAATAATTACAAAGGATAAAACAGATAATTCTTATTACATAAAATTGATGAGATTTCACATGAACAATATTAATGCAGCTAGGATAAGAAGTGAAGTAGTCTCCTAAGAAAAATAATCTTTGGGGGGCGGAGCCAAGATGGCGGCGTAGCAGCAGCAATATATCGCAGCTCTCACATAGCCACCCCCAAATACCCATGGAATAGGACTCTGGACCAACCTAGAACTTCAAAAACGCACACAGATACTTCCCACTAAAGTCAGCTCGGCTACGAGGAACTATCAGCA
>CM053586.1:271781381-271805482 GCA_028646515.1 Pseudochirops corinnae
CAACATCACTGATTTGACATAACACAATTAAACATTTTCTTTTTGATGAATCTAAAATGTCAATATCTTGGTTTGTGATGACATCATTTATTTTATGTCTTGGGAATTAGAAAACAACCAAACAGAATGAAATACTGCTTTTATAATGGATTTCATCTTCATACTTAATTTCTTTCTAGTAATGTTTAAAAATAACTTCAGAAGAGAGAAAGTCTTATTTTTTTTACCTGATGGACTCCAGGCTACAAATATAGAATAGGGGTCAAGTACTGTGATGTTATATGGGGCATATATTTGCTCTGGGCTTGATTCAGGCGTCTGTAGAACATAGTCATCACTAGTGTTTCTGCCCCCTTCGGTGTAGGCTTCTAGTTGGTAGACATAACTAGAGAGAAAAGAAAGGAATAGAAACTGGTAAGAAAAGGCACAGAAGGCTAGTGTTATCTCTAGAGATCTTCTGTTTGTTACTTGGAGACCTAGATCATATAAGTGGTAAATCTAATGTTTGCTATCAAGTAAGCTAGATTTGCCATGATTGAAACTGAAATATTCAGTCAAGGAGTTTATTCCTCATTGAATACTGTTTTCCCTGCCATTTCTGCCTTCTTTGTTCCTTCCATATTTCAGTTAGCATGACAGACAAGGAATATCAGGGTGGCCTGAGTATAGAAGGCCCTGAGATGAGGATAGTGGGGTCAATACAATTCAATTCAGCAAATATTTATTAAATTCCTATTATGTTCAAGAACCTGTGTTAGACACCGGGAATATAAAAACAAAAATGGAACAATCCCTCCCCTGAAGGAGCTAATACTCAATTTGGAGGGTGTAGGCAGAGGAGATCCATCCTTCTTTGATGGATTTGAGTTCAGCTAATTCTGGAGAATTCAGATTAAAAAACAACAACTCTGGTGTACAAGAAAAATATCTAAATTGATCAAACTCATTGGTTAATAATTCTTTATTGCAGCCTTATTCATTGCTGTTTTATCACTGAATAATGGAATAATTCAAAAGCGCATGTACAGAAAAGTAGTCCATGATAGTTTCTCAACACACACACAGTGAAATGGTTAAAAAAATGCAAAGAAAATGACTGAAGTAAAACATCATAATTTGGTCTCCATTTTATGGTGATTTTAGGTTTTGGAAGATGGGAATGTTAAAGTTCTTTATTTTTTTTATCAATTTACATATTTGATTCAAACAATTAGCTACTTATTTATTTATATATTTGCATTTTCTTACAAGATTCTAGAAGTTCTGATAATAAGTCATCTCTTGTTATAAGAGTCTTCACATGAGAAGTCCACTTAGCAAGATTCTTTTCAATTTTTTTTTTGTTAAAGAATAAGTATTTTTCTGATTTCCCAGAGGAAGAAATACATCCTTTCCTTTCCCCTCTCTGACCCTCAATAAAATAAAATTGCATGAAAAAAAAAAACCTACCTTACACACAAAAATTTTTTGTGGATAGTAGTGCTGTTTTTTCTTGAATTTACCTGCTATTGGGCTCCAGGCAGTCATCTGTGAAATTCTGATCTTCTCTGCCACCCAGAAAGACCACAGTTCCATTACGACGCAGTTGATATTCAGAAATGAGACCATTAGGTTTTTCTGGCTCATTCCAATATAATTGAACCATTGTGGAGTTGATGATAATGTGACGTGGTATTGACCAGACTCCTATTAATAATAAAATAGCATTTTTGTTGGGATAAAACAAAATTTCATATTGAAACATACACTATGACCTAACCCACAACAGTACTATTATTTGTTGACCAAAAACCCCACATTTTTATCATCATTGAAAGATTTCCATTTTTGTTTTCCTATAACATTGGAAATAATTGGGGATATTAATTTTTTTAATGGAAAATATTTTCTGTCCACTGTTTAATGTCTATATGTGTATTTTGGGAAGGAAAGCTCAGAATATTCAGACACTTTTCAGTATTTCAAGTCAGAGCCTGAAATTAGTACCCATAGAGTAGTCCATTCTCTTGGGGAAACTGACTCAGTTTGAAAGTTGAGTTCATTTGATAGATAATTTCTGGGGAAAATGATGTGATTCACAGGACATTCTTTATTTCTAGATTTCATTTCTCCCCTAACAGCTGTACCTTATTCAACAAATCAATTACAGCTCTGACAAAACATGACATGACCTAATATGGATTCCAAAGACAAAATATAAGAATTTAGTGCATAATATGTTTCCTCCAGTCACATTTTTGGCTTTTATTCCCAAAGGTTTTAGGATTGTATGTGTATAGTTCGCTACATTTAAAACATGTCAATAATCCTTGTTTGCATAGAAAGTCATTCTGATAGAAATTAGAACTTTTACCAGGCAAGTACAGAGTGCTACAGAAATTTGGTTTGCTTCCAGTTCAAACCAGAAGTTATATTTCATATTTTTCAAGGGCTCGTGACAATTCTGACTCAAGTTGGAATGGCCTTATACATGGGGATGATTGAGTAGGGAAAATTAAATTGCAGAGACAGCCTAAAACTGTTCAGTTGTTACCTCCTGTCTACATAGAATTCCCTCCTGCCATCTTGTTATTTTTCTTCCCTACACTCAATACTAAAAGAAACGATTTCTGTATGTTACATGTCACAACTGTGAAGCAACATAAAGCTACTTGTGAAGGAAAGAACTGTGAAGTCATAAAATAATTATTATTCCGTTCACAGTTTTCACACTACTGAGTGACAGAGGATATTTGATTTAGCAGTATTTAATTTTCTATGAAAATGAAGTTGTAGAGGGCAAAGAAACTCAAGTCCTGTGGCATTTCACATTATACTACTGTTTTAGCACAGAAATGGGGAGAAGTGAGTGAGTAGTGGGAAAAGATCATGCTGGTAATGAATGAATTCTTTTCTTAATGTACTCACTATTCCTTTAGGACACACATACATTAAGCCTTCAAATTTAGTCTGGCTCATTTCAAAATTGGTATCTTATAATTAGTGGTACTTGAGCTAGTAATTTAAAATGACATTACTCTTTAGTCACTATGTTACCATAAAGCAACACAACTTATCTGTGTAGCTAACTTGTCCCTTTAAAGCCCCTCAGGTTATGTATCCAGCTCACATTTATTTTACATGGAGGTTATTCACAAATGGCACTTATACTGATGGGTAATAGATTCTACATCCATGTTTCTTCTGGAGTAAAAAAAATGGTTTATTATTCTTTTGCATAGTTATTTGTGTTAAAGTGAAAGACTATAAAGTACAAAAAAAAAAAAAACTCAAGGACAACATTTCACTTCTCATGCTTTCCTGCATTGTTGGAAGCTGTAATTTTTAGGTCATAAAATCTGTAATCTTTCAAGAAATTTTGTTGGTATAAGTGGGAAAAGAGATTCATGTTTTTATAGAATTCAAATGTATGAATTTGAGGAAATAAACTATATTGGTTTTGAGCAGGAAACCCTGACATTTTATAGGGCTTGAGTTTCAGCCAAAATTGGTAGAGGGATCCTTCAGAAATTAACCATTATCATCGAAGTATCCATTTGATACTTTCCCTTTCCAAAAAAATCCACTGCAGGATTCTTACTTTCAAAGTAACACTCAGCTTTTTGACATGCAACATTCTTTATATAGAAAATATCATTAGTGAAATCCTGGTGAGGAGCCATATGCCCAGTATGTGGAATTTTCCATTTTATTCCCCATTTACTAGTAGGAAGTTCAGGTTGAATATTCTGAGGTACAGCAATCCCTATCATCAGAAGGGTCATGGACGTAAAGTACAGGACTTTATTCCAGAATTTATAACTGTCTGCTCATGAAATCATATGTGCCTCAGTCTTCCCACAGTCAAGGTATCAGTGATTACACTCCCCAACTACAGCAGAGAAGACTAACAAATTAACTGGTTTATCACTTACATCTTATTAAGAAATTCACCTCATAACCAAATGGCATCCTAGATTACATAGGGGCTCCCACAGGAATATCAGATAATTGAAGAGAGGAGCTTACTTATAAGAAAAAGACATGCAAAGTGCTTTTAACTTTATAGGCTATGGTTGACATATAAATTCAATATAAACTTAATGTATTGTCTCTCCATAAGGGTTTATCTTTAGTTTCTTTCTTAAAAAATATACACTTATAAACATATACATATGTATACATGTATATATATTTATGTGTGTATCTCTCCCTCTGTGTATATATATGTATGTGTATATATAGATAGATAGATAGATAGATAGATAGATAGATAGATAGATATACACACATATATACATAGTTATAGTTATAGTCACTGGTTACACAAAAGCTGCTAGTTTTGTAAAACGATCTTTGTCTATTTTTCCTCTAACTTCTTTCTGGTTATTCCCTGAGTCATTCTGTTTAAATTATAGATAGAAGAACTGGGACAGCCAATTACATAAAATTTCTTGAACTGGGGTGGCTAGGTGGTACAGTAAATAGAGCACCAGCCCTGAAATCAGGAGGACCTGAGTTCAAATTTGTCCTCAGACACTTGACACTTACTGGCAGTATGACCTTGGGCAAGTTGTTTAACCTCAATTGCCCTACCAAAAAAAAAAAAAGCAAAACAAAATGTAACTAGGAATTTTTGGGGTGGCTAGGTTGCACAGTGAATAGAGCACCAGCCCTGTAGTCAAGAGGAGACCCGAGTTCAAATCTGGCCTCAGACACAACACACACGTACCCATAAAACTAGTCATGTGACCTTAGGCAAGTCACTTAACTCCAATTGCCCTCCAAAAAGCAAAAAAAAATTTCTTAAACTGAGAGAGACTACAGTATAATAATAATAATAATTAATAATAACAATAATAATAGCTAATATTTATATAGTGCTTATACAGGCCTTGTGCTAAGTACTGTATAATTCTTATCTCATTTGATCCTCATAGCAAATGTAGGCAATATGTAAGATTTTGTTATTTATATTGAACAGGTCACTAGTTGGAATCAAAGGTCTTGGGTTTGAATACTGGCTTTCTTGTGCAGGTCTCAACCCCTCTGGGTCTCAGTTTCCTCATCTGTAAAATGGAGGTTTGGACTAGAAGGTCTCCAAAGTATCTACCTACCAGCTCTATACTTTATGATCTGTAAAATAAGGCAATTGAATGAGATCATCTCTAAAATCCTGCATACTGCTGAATCTATGTATGATCCTAGGATATGTATACACTTCTGTGGGAAAACTGGCTACATAATTATTATTGATCTTCTCATCAACCTCACACTTAATTTTCTTACAGTAGGCCATAAAATCCGAAGGGCTCAAGGAAATGATAAGGATACTTTCTTTCATAAATGAAATAGGTTACAAAAGACCTATAAATGAGAACATAAAAATTTTTGTTTAACAATTTTCAACAATTTAACAAGCATTGAAGTGCCTAAAATGTGTATGACTTAGCAAATAGTTAATATTAATACAGTTAGTATAAAGTCATAATAAGTAAACTCTCCCTTTCCCCAGTTATAGAAATTTTGTTTCATTACCCTGAGGAGCAGCCTGCAGTGTTCGGCTCACAATTGGCTGACTAGTAGTACATCCAACAGATGTACAAGCTGTAAGTGTGAAACTGTAGTTAGTGTAAGCAGAGAGCCCTAGAAATAAACAAACAGAAAAACAAGGGGAAAAATAGATCATATTGATGAACACAATTCAATTCAACAAATGATTACTAAGAATCTACTGTGTACAAGGAATAGTTAGATGAGAGGTTATATAAAAATGAATATGACTCAGTCTCTGCTGTCCTAGAGCTCAATTCCAGTACGGAAGATATGACATGAAAATGAATGCAATAATATAAAATATGATAAGTACACAAAAAAGACAACAAAAAGTTTACTAAATATCACAAGTATGGATATAATCTTGAAGACAAGAGAGACAACTACTGCGATAATACAGAATACTATTTATTAATAATAGAATTGAGTGGCACACACAAAATTAATTTTTTAAAAAGAAGATAATAAAATCAACAAAAGTTATACACTAAAAAAATCTGACAAGATATACAATGTTACACACCTGTTGATTGCCACTATCACTATTCCCCTGCCCACTGCTCTATAAAGTAGTTAGGAGGAGTTTTGTTCTTATATGTCATCTCTGGGACTGACTTTATTCTTTGTAATTTTGCAATATTCATTTTCTAGTCATACTAAGTTTGTTTCCCTTTAGAAGGGAGTTCAAGCCCTTAGGACAATAGTATAAGGCTAGAAATTTATGTGGGTTCCTTAGATGAAAAAGAGATTCATTAATATGTTTTAGAGTTGCCACTCTTGTAATGTTCAAATTCAGTTTCTCTTCTTCAAGAAGTCCAAATCATGAGGATTCTGGAGGAATACATACATCCCTGTAGTTGAAGGTGGGATTCACTGAAAAGAGAATTGCAATGACTATAGGCTACTGTGAATCCTTACTGTGTTTTTCATTCTGTCTGTGCAGTGAAATAAAGACTGATGTGTACCAAATGTACGTTGTCACTTTGTGTGTTAACACAGGAGTTGAGGACTTTTTTGCCTAGATCTATGGGGACAGAGACCCAAACTGTATTTGGAGATTTGTAAAGGAAACATTGATTGTGGGTAAAAAGAACCAATTAATTTTGAAAAAGCTCTCAAGATTGAACTCCCAAGATATAACCCCAGAGCTTAGGGGTACAGAGGCATGGACTCCAAGTGAATTAATGTCTAAAAGATATACAATTTAACTTGTTTCAGTATTTTTATGTTTGTTATCTATCCTGGGTTTCTCTTGTGTAATACAAGGAATCTTATGGCTTGCTTATATATGTCCTCGGCCAACAACTTGACTTGCTAGTGATGAAGATGATAACTAGCATTTTAAAAGACTTTTAAAGTTTTTAAAGCATTTTATAACTAAAACTCAGAACACATTTTCCCTAACTTTTTGAGAAACCATTTTTAAGTGTTTATATAGCATGAATAAACTGGTTCAAATAATTTAAAGTAAAGGATATTGTATTTGGAATCAGGAGACCTATAATATAATCCTGGCTCTGACATTTTCCCATTGCTACTCGTCACTTAATAAGCTCAGTTTACTTATCTACAAAATGAAAATAAAAATAATAGAGATAGCTACCTAATAATATTGTTGTGTGCTTTGCAATCCTTAAACTGCTTCAGAAATATGAGTTATTATTTTGGAAGAGAAGGACCCTAAAGGTGCAACATATCTTTTTGAAATAAGTTTGGATTATATCATCAGTCCTTTTTTTTTTTTTTTGGTCTAATTACTATATGTGTGAATTATTTACCCAATTAGATAATAAGCTCTTTGAGAGCAGACATAACATCTTCTAAGACATTCTAATTCAGAATACCTAGTGTAGCTGCTCACAGGTATTAGCCTTTACTGTCTTACTACTCCCAAAGATTAATACTTAGTTGAAGAAGACATTTTTCCCTAATAATAGAAGGTAATGGTTGCAGAGTACTTACCGCAGTACTTAACACTTTGTAAGCACTTTATAAATCCTTATTCTATTCCCTAGATGTAAAACCTTGAGCTTTCAATCAAGGTGCTCAATATGTGTTTGTTAAATTATGTTAAATGTAGGTTAGTCCATAAACTGAAGATTCTATTGTGATTATTCCAAGTGAAGTGCTGAACTGAGGCATACTTCTGACCAAAAATTGCTTTTTCTTCAGTTACTGATAACATAACCTCAATTTTATCCATTTTGTGGAAAGTCTGTGTATTCTAGTTAGCACATTAACATGTACAGTATTTCTAGAAGTTTGTTTGTTTCCCTTCAATGGCTGTGTTAGGGAATAAAGAGAAAATTCATCCTATATAGGGTTACAGTAACCTTTATTTGGATGACAGTGGTTCCCTATTTCCACTAGGATCACATGCAAACCCCCATTTGACATTTAAAGACCTTTCTGATATGTTCCCAATTTGTCTTTCCAGCTTTGTTTCATATTACTCTTTTCATCTACTCAGAAGACTGATCTTACTAATTCTAATATATGACAATGTGTTTCAAGACTCCATATCCTTTACATTGACTATCCTCAAGCCTGGAATGTCCTCCCTTTTCTCCTATACCTCTCAGAACTCCAAGTTTACTACAAAATATCTCAAGCACTATCTTCTATATAGAATCTTTTCTGGTCTTGCCTCTCCCATTAGTGCCTTGCCCTACCTCCCCAAAATTACTTTGTATCTATTTAATATTTACTTAGATATGTATGTTTTTTCCCATGATAGAATGCAAGCTTAGTGAGGGCAAGGATTGCTTCATTATTATCTTTGTATTGCCTTTCTCAGCGTGTCATTCAATAATTGACACTTCACTTAAATATTGGCTAATAAAAAGGACAAAAACCACTTCAAATTGTTATGTACAGAGGAGAAAAATTGGTAAAAGGCAACTTAAGTATATAAAATCAGAACTTCTCTCATTCATTCATTCAACATGTATTCTTAGACATAATTTCCTTGCCAACCATTTATCTTCCCATAAAGAACATAATGATAGAATGTGACTTCAGAGATACATGTACAAGTAACATTCATTGTGCATGTTTGTTCTGCATGAAATATTTCTAAAACCAACATAAGTCAGACACAGGAAGGCCAGAGAAAGTCCAGATATGGAATGTCAAGGTAGAAATGATCAGGTTTCCTTCAAATGACAAGGTATGCATTATGAAACTATTCTTCCATTTACCTTAAATATTTAAATGTATGGCCAATATCTTGCCTATTTAAAGAAACCAAGGCAATGAAACTTCTACATATTTAACATTAAAAATCACCTTGAAATTCATATTATTCAGTTAAATAACATGAGATTACTTACTATACTTAGAGAATAATGAAGAAATTGCCTGCCCCGTGACATTGCTGCAAGTGTGCAACATATTTTTATTATTTTCTTTCACTTGTATTTTGTAAAATTTTATTTCAGGCTCTCTTTGGAATATAAATTAGTTTTGACCGGGATCTATTATCACTTTGCTCAGCACAGACATTATATCTCTATTAATACAAGCTAAAATTTCACTAGCTTTCTAGGTTCCCATGTTGCACCCATATTGAGCTTGCAGTCCATTAAAACCCTAGAGCTTGTCACATGAACTCTAGCCACACCTTCCATAAAAATTGCTCCAAAAGTATAATGGGTTACATCAGGGGTGATTTCATTAACTCAAGGTCCCTGAACAGAGGAAGGATGATTACTTCTTGCAATTGTTGCCGATGGGGTTCATGATTTCTATTTGGGTAGAACTGAAAGACTTTTGAGGCACTTGTCAATTCCAAATTTAAGATTATCTGAGGTAATTATATGCAACAAGGGATGGAAGCAGAAAGAAAAAAATGTGACACATTAGGATAAAAGCAACTGGCTATACCTAATCTAACAGATCTGCTTTTACATAACCTGGAAAAACAAATCAGATGGGGGAGGTGGAGTCAACAGTACAAATAAAATACAACTATATTCTGGAACCCATGCATTCATAAGCTGCATATGAATTTGAAAGAGTATTGCAGGACAGAAGCCCAATTACCTTGATTTTATAGTTATCAAAATTTAAATCGATCACTGTTAATACTTTTAGCTCAAGCAGGTTCAAGTCAGTTTGCTGGGAAGGGAACAATGGAATAGGACTAAGACTGTCATGCTTTGGTTTTTTTTTTTTAAACCATTGAATATTTTAGTCATTTGTACTCTTGGCTACTCTGCCTAGTATTGGTCACTGTCAAATGGCCTTATTGAAAAGGAATTTATTTCTTAAATTGAATCAATTACCTAGAAAAGCAACTGAGTAGACATATGAATCTAACAAAACTCTAAGATTTCTTTCATTCAGATAGAAATATAGCTTCCAATATCTTAATTGTCAGCAATAATGTCATTTCTACTTACTATGTTGTAAGTTATTTCTTTAAAGTATAATCTGTTCAGACAGGGAATCTATCTATGCAAAATTCCTATTTCACAGCATATGTTATAATGCATGAACTATATGGGTGTTGAATGACATTTTGATAATAAGGAGAATGTACTAATTCTTACGTCCTACTCTTTTTCTTAAACTTAATGGTCAAGAGATGTTGCTGTGGCATCTGCTACATTGAAGAACTTTAAGACAGCAATGACAGCCATCAGGTAGAGATGATTGAAGCAGACAAGATAATCTTTTGAGACGCCTTCCATCCCTATAAATCCTTATTCTTCATAAAGCCAACATGTTTTACCCAGTTAAACAAAAAATAACTTGTCGTTTTAAGGAAACTCATTTTGGTGGCCTTTAAAACAAAGTATAAGAAAAATACAGTATTAAGCAGAAGACAGTAAGAAAGGCAAAACGGCAAAGGAAAACTATTCATGAATTGAACAGGATGAAGAGAGAAATAAAGCAATGTCTCAGAGGGACAGTCCTGACTATAACCTAATCCTGAAGTCCTAGAGTAAGAGAAGAAAAGAAAACATCACTCAAATGCTTAGCATAGAAGTAAGGAAGGGCGGAAAGGCAGTTGTGGAGCAGAGAAAGGAAAATACATGGAGGAAAGCCAAGTATTTAACATTTCAGGAGAGGGAAGATTACTGTGGCAGCAAATTACTTGAATTCCCCTACAGGGAATCATGTTCTCTTTTAAAGGAAAGAGGCATAATATAACAAGACTCATTACAATTACACTTTAAAGAGTAAATGTGTGTTAAAAAGAAATGCAGAAGTCTTGCTATGGATAATAAAAACATGATTTGGGAAACAAAATCCATGCCTATGCAAGTTACAACTAATGCATAATACAAAAACCAGCTTGCTTTCTAATGTTTATTCTCCAGATGAACATTTAAATAAAAGACACTTTGTCCCTCAAGATTTCTGACTATAAGTGTTCCTTTAAGACATCCGGTCAATTATCTTACTGGATCATCTGCTGTTTTTCCAAAAGGTTGCCAAGTAGTCCTAAAGAATATATTATCCCATCAGTCAATCAACCATTTCCAATGCTGTTTGTCTCCTCCATGATCATGATTCCAGCAAGGTCAGTAATTAGCTCAAGGGCTGAAAGACCCAGGTTAAGGATGAAAATGTTTGTTATGAAGGTATCACAAACATATATTAACTTTGCCTAAACCAGTGGCCCATGCCAGGGCCAGTTGATTCCAATTTCTTGTTACAATTGACCAATTCAATTCAACTGGCCATTTTCTGAGTCTGATAACAGTCATTATGACCTCCTTTCTTAGCCTTCTCTTTATATTGCTAAGAGACATCACTGTGGGTATAACCTTATCTGTAAAGTCCTTCAAAATTAGAACCTCTAAAGAACTCACAAGAAACTGTAGTCGTGATGGCATGAATATTAGTGTGCCCCATTTAAAAGAAAAATTACATAGAAAAATACAGATCCAGAAGTGATCCAGTAAATGTGCTTTTTGGTGAGGCAGGGGAGCATGAGAAGTATGAGGAAAGCACAGATACTGTAGAAAGTAAATTCCGATTTAATGTCAAGAAAGAATTCTTAATAATTAAAGCTGTTCAAAAGGAAAAGAAAAAAAGAAATTTGCATGGTAACTTTGTTGTATATTTGGAGGGAAAAGCAAGTGGTACATGGTAGATTTGCAGTTCCACATGCAATCATCTCTTATCATACTGTGTTATGGAAATGCTTGTTTTATTCCGTGAATTGAAAATTAAAATAAAACGGATGGCAAAAAGAATAGAAAAAATAGGTCCCTTTTAGAGGTGATGGCTACACCTGCAAAAAAAATCTCCACACCTTAATATTATGGAGGGGATTTAAGCGGATACAAGTTTGACTGGACAGCCTCTGACATCCTTCACCTTTCTGAAATTGTGTGCTTTTGGTAATTTCGATAAAAAATACTGTTGTATTTTAAAAAATAACTTTTTGACTCCTTTCATCAATTAACAAACATTTACTAAGCATTTACCATGTATTAAGGTACCAAAGTAAAAACTGAAAAAGTCCTTATAGTCAAATAATTATCATATCAGGTGAGATGGCATTTACACACATGATTACACGTGAAATCAACATATACAAGATGCATATATGGTAATGGAGAAGAGAATTCATTAGCATCTGGTGAGAATGAAGAATGCCATCATCTAGGAGGTAGGGTTTCAACCGAGCTCTGAAGGAAACAAGGGATTTTAAGAGAAAGAGTAGAAGAGGGAATTCATGGCAGATGATAGGCAGGAAATGGAAATTCAAAATGCATATATAAGGTATGGGAAGAAGGATAATTTGGCTAGATTGAAAAGTACATTAAGGGAATATTATATAATAAGATGCAAAAGTTAAATTGAAGCCAGGTTGTAAATGGTTTTAAATGTCAAGCCAAGGAGTTTGTAGTTGATCCTAGAGGTAATAGGGAGTCAATGGAATTTATTGAACAAGGAGATCATGAGATCAGACTTGTGCAAGCTTCAAGAATATCACTTCAGCAGTTGTTTAAAGGATGACTTGGAGGGGAAAGGGACTTGAGATAAGGAGACCCTTAAACAAGCTGTTAGAAAAATCCAGCAGAGAGGTGATGAGGACCTGACTTGATGCAGCAGTGGTATGAATAGAGAGAGAAGAGAATAGTTGTAAGAGAGTGCAGAGAGTTATTATGGTGTATTTAAAAGTAATTTGTTTTATATAACAACCCCTGGCAAAGGGTTAACTGGCCACAAAAGACCCTGGGATTCATAGTTCTTCAAGGTTTGGGAAGAGATTAACCCTCAAACAAGAAGGTATGTTTTCATGTATAGGCTATGGGAGGAGTTTTGGGGACTCTAAAGGAGAATGATGAGAAGAATAGAAGGAGAGGTGGTGGTTGTTCAGTGACAGCAACCAGTGTCTACTGCATCTACAAGTCCATTTATTATGACCATAACAGATTTCTCTCTCTCTCTCTCTCTCTCACTCACTCACTCACTCTCCTTTTTCCCCTCTCCCTCTGCTTCTCTGTTTTATGGTGGATGCTCCCTCCAGTAACAGATGCACTGACAGAAAGAAGCCAGCCAAGAGACTGTTTAATTGTGTTTTTTAAAAATTCTACTAAAGAACACATTTCCTCAATTTAATAAACACCTATGGTTCACCATGTATTTTTGTTGCCTGGGGTCCCTTTGTTTGTGGCACCAGGGTACCATGGGGGCCACAGAGGAGAAAAGGACATTTTTTTTACAGGACCATAAACACAAGTAATTTAACTACTATTCTGAGTGCAGAATTACTATGAAATCAGGCTATATTTTATAAATCTCCCTTATACATGTGAACTGATATTACATACAAAATCCATTTAGCAATGTTTCGAGAACACATCTATTGTAATCCTTTCCATTTGGTAATTCCTCTAGCAACATCCATCATGATCAGTCATCTCATTACTTCACTACTTCCAAAAACTCATTTCTTGACCTGCCTTGGTTGCCATTTTCTCATTGCATGTAGCTGGATGATCCAATTTCAGTTGATGAGCATTTAATATAAGTTTAAAACCACATATATCCTCTTTTATACCTCCCCTATATTCTCATTCTCTCTCTCTCTTTCTCCTCCTTTCTCCTTACCCTTTCTCTCCCTCTCTCCCTTTCTCTTTCTCTCCTTCCAATGAACAGATCCTTCCCTACTATACTTCCTGATTGCTTCATCTTGTTGAAAATTTTCTGACTTATCTTTAAGGCTGCCCTAGCTTAAAAGTCTAAATCAGGGGTGGGGAACTTACGACCTCAAGGCCACATGTGACCTTCTAGGTCTGGGGGGTGCAGTAGCCTTTTGTCTGAGTTCAAATTTTACAGAACAAATCCTTTTATTAAGAGGATTTGTTCTGTGAAGTTTGGATTCAGTCAAAGCGCTGCATCTGAGGACCTAGAGGGTCACAAGAGGCCTTCAGGCCACTGGTTCCCCATCCCTGGTCTAAATTATTAGTTGTTTCAATAATATCATTCTGTTATTTTTCTCTACAACCTGATTCCTTTGACTCCTTGTTTGGCTTGCAATACAAAATATCATGTGACCTAGTAGTAACTAAATCTTAGACTCAAGTTTTGGTAACCTGATGCTTCTTAGTTTAACTTGTAGCTTCAGTTTCAGACTTTCCTTCTTCCCTCCCTTTCTGATAACCAAGGGACTCCAAGTGCTGGCCCAAGATGTGTTCCCTCGCTGTAGTTTCATATCATTCCTGCTTCTTATTTCTACATTTGCCTCCTATTGGCAATGGGTATCTTCAACCCCATTGCAGATAGTTCTCCAAAATTCATGTATATTAAAATTCAAGTTAACATTGAATGAGAGGGAATGTTGGCTTTCAGTTTTAGCACTACCTTAATGCATTCTTCAAATCTACAATATCACTATTCTTAGACAGGGAGTCCCAAAACTTTCAGTGCAGTTTAAAGCTTTAACATATTAAAACTGACACTCTGTCAGGGAGCACAAAATGTTTCACATATACTAAGTTCTTTCCTCCTCTCCATATTCAGGCAGGGTCCTTATGCAGGAGAAAGTTTAAACCAAAAATAATTGTGTAAGTAGGCTGAACATTCTAAAGACCATGAGCCCTCAGGGGGTGGTTAGGCAAAACTGCTTGGAGCATTATATTAGCACTACTCCTGTCCAGTCAAAGAGTGCTGGGGCACTGGAGTTGTCAGAAAATCTCTTTTTCTAAATAACCAAAAGTAGTAAACAGACTGATGATTTTGTACTACAATTTTTCTGTCTTTTGAAGCCATTGCCTGGTTATTTAACTCAATGCAAATAAACTAAAAGTATTGTCTAAAGTGGGAAAGTTCATGGTCTCTTTGATCTCAACAGCTTCCCACAATTAAGACAGACCCTTGAGAGGACTGGGAGAATGAGTCCTGGGAGTGGTTGAATGAGTTTTTCAAGAGAATATGGAAATACAGTGGTTAAAACTAGAGAATTTTCTCTTAATTATGAGTTCCATTGTTTTTTTCTACTCTTCTTTTATCTAAATTCAATAAATCTAAATCACCATACATTTCCTACTATATTATATTAATAAAGTCTCAGATCAAACTGTCACTCATACCAGTTAGACGTAATTGGCACATAGCACTGTGAAACCCCATTATAAAATGCTTCTGTGTCATGGATTATGTTACATCGAGGCTTAAAGCCTGTCCGGCAAGTACAAAATGATGTGGAAAGCAGCTCTCTCAGTCTAGATTCTAGTCTTCCCATTAGCTGTGAATCACAGTAAACGGCATCCAAAAGGAAATTATAGGAAGTGGGAACTGGTGTATCACAATGCCTACTTAACCAAGAAATCTAGGATTGGTCAGTTCTCTCACTTTCCTTGAAATACTATTACAAGGAACTTGGGATGTTCATCATCTTGTCTGAGTTCCCCCATAATTAAAAGAAAGGAGGTTCACGATCACATCTGCTGCCCAAGAGGGCACTCTTGCCCTTTCTTTTGTCCTATTGGCCCTAATTACTTAGTTAATTCTTTACCTCTCACCCTACCCCATCCCACCACATAGCATTAGCAGGCCTATTTGTGAACTAGTAGTAGCACAAACTGTAACAATGCCGTAACTGTCATCCAAACTGTTCTGTACAGGATGGTGGAAGTGTTCAGTAATAAATGATACAGAAAGGTCTTTTATTGACAAGCTGCCATGTGCTGTTTGCATTAGAGAATATGAGAAGATGATGGCTGCTACCCCCTAGGTCCCCATGGTATTCAACCCAGTGAGATAGCAGAAAACGCTTCAGTTTACTTAAAGCATTGATAACACCTCTAAATAATTAACTGAGGACTTCCTGTCTTCAATTACTTAATGCTTTTTTTTTAACATCTTGAGAGGATTATAAGCAATTTATGGATTTCACATGATGAGCACATTTGCCACTATTCCCACAAAGCATTTACAGGATCATGTTTCCCAAGCTTGGAGGTAATTAGAAATAAGCAACGAGACAATGGTGCTGAGGCAAGGCGCTCTCTTTCCCTGTTGCTCTTTGTAAGGGCCTAGATTTCAAGTCTCCAGAAAGAATAATGCCACAGCTTCATTAGTGTTCAACTGTTGCATGGGGAATGCTAGTGTTTTTGGAAATGATGAGAAAATCAAAATGTGTATCCTAAGGGGCCCAGTTGGTACTTCTCTCAAACACTGGAGATTGAATGTGAAATAAATTAGATTATTTTAGCCTGTTCCATATTCTCAAAAGGACAATCATTTACATCAGAAAAAAACTTCCATGGTGGGCCCAGAGTGTGATCAAAGAGAGTCTTATGCAGTGAAAGATGGAAGTGAATTCTTCCTAGCAGACTGTCCAATTCTAAAGCCCTACTAAACACAGTTGACATTTTTAGTCTCTATCCACCAGTGACATATCTATCACAGTTTGGGGCAAGGCTTTAAAAAATGAATAGCATTACATCTGTCCACAATGGTTTATGTTTGGCTCTTCCTAAAGATATAGGAAGACTTACTAACTTCTTGCAGTCTCCTTCCACACTGTGATTCAATAAGAACTAGAATTATGTGAAAATTAAAAAAAAAATTATGCCAATGGAAAAGGCTTCTGTGAGCGGTTAAGTACATGTGAATTCTTCTAAATAAAAACACATTTTAGGGAAATTACTAATCAATTAAACATAATTCTTATAACTAAAAATTATTAACAAGCCTTATTGATTATATGGGTTGGGAAGTAGGGGATTCAAAACCAAGGAGACCTAGGGAATAGGCTTCTATGTACTGTTACTCTATGTACTGTTAGCACTGTGCTAACCACTTTGCAAATATCTCATTTGATCTTCACAAGAGAATTATAAGGTAGATGCTAGATTTGTCCCCATTTTAGCAAGGAAGAATCTGACACAGGATTAAATTAAGTTCTTCCTGAGTCCAGGCCCAGTGTTCTGTCCACTGCACCACCTAGATTTACTGCCAATTTAAAATAGTGCCATTTAAATCTACCCTAGTCAAATAGTCCCTAAAAACATGATTTAGTAGGACTAGGAGAAATTCAAAGTTTTTATAGAAAATAATTGATTTAGGAAACAGAAAATTCATTCAAAGTAGCATAGTAGAAAAGTAGATAGAGTGCCAGGCCTGGAATCAGAAGAAACTAAGCTGAAATCTGGCCTGAGACACTTTACTAAATGTGTGAGCCTGGGCAAGTCATTTAAAGTCTGTTTTCCTCAGTTTCTTAATCTATAAAATGGAGGGTATCTATCTCCCAGGACTGTTGTGAAGATTAAATGAGATAATAATTGTAAAGAACTTAGCATAGTGCCTGTACATAGTCAGTGTTGTAATCAATATTTGTTATTATTATCATTTATTTTTATTAATGAAATTCTTAGTAGTCTAAAATTTTAATATGTCATAGCTTTAAATTCATTATTTCATACCTATGATCCTACCTGATATAGCCATCCTTTATTCCTTCCTTTCTTTTTCTGGATGTCTTTACTTAATATGGGAGGCAACACAGTATAGGAATCGACAGAACTATCATTAGGGATTCTGACATTAAAGGAAAATTCAGTTGAGTTGAGGTAGGGTAGGGTTAGTATACCCCAGTTCAGCACAGTCATGCTAGGAGAAGGATGACCTCCACTCTTGGGAGAAGATCGGAACCACAAGGACAAGACTCTTGAGGTATGGTGATTTGGGGATAAGTAACAGAATATGATAGTATGATGGCAGAAGATCATTGGGCCAAAAAAGTATGTCTCAGTGGATGTTTACTGTTTTTGATGCCCTGGGGTAAAGTCTGAGTTTTCTCACCTTGATTATGACTTTGTGGGCAGCTTACCAGACTAGGAGGTAACTGCTAGGTTATCACTGTTACTAACTCATAGTATGACCTTAGATGATCACAACAATAAAGACTGGACTTGGGATTTCACTGTTATAGGGAGCTCCCAGCAAGGATCTTTCTCTTCCAATGCAAGTCAGACCTTCTCTGCAACTTAGAAAGTCAGAGAATGGCCTAGAGTATTGAAAGGTTGTGACTCACCCAAGGTCACATAGCCAGTATGGGTTAGAAACAGAACTTGAACCTCCATCTTCCTAGTTCTGAGGCCAGCTTTCTACTATACCACATCTCCCTATAAACTTGGACCTGTAACTAAACCTATCTAGCCTACAGAAGTAAAAAGATTGTTGTGAGAAAGAAACAAGACTGTGTGTGATAGAGCACTTTAAAAAAAAACCCAGAATATGTGAGACAAATAAAGATGCTATCTAATTACTATTCTATTAAGTATGTGCGTGTGGTGAATTTCACCTTGGTTTAGATGATAGGACATAAGGCCTGAGACATGTTTCACCTGACTCAGGTATTCTCCAACTCTACTGTCAGTACTTGAGCTCATGGGACTGAAATGGCTTAGCCAGTTGTTGTAGTCAAGAGATATTTATTTGACATCTTTTATAGTGTCTCTTTTGCAGATGTTGGAAAAGAACATTTGATTATGAGGCACTGAAGCTATCTGGTGGATCAATATCAGAGAAGGGTGAATTTGCTTTATTATCTGTGGTAAGCTAATCTTTGTTCTTTTTGATTAGAGGCATCACTATTGTAATGGTCCCTGCAAGTATTTGGGTGTCCATAGAAAATAACATGCCTCCCAGGGATTATGGGGAAGGCACTTGGCAGAGCAGTGACTGAAGTTTGAAAAACTTTTAAAGTTTGTTGAGGGATTTGAAATTTAAACTTCCAGTACTTCTTGAGATAGTTTAATTTCTTCAAACAACAGACTTCAGAATGCCAAGTTCATATAACTCTTAATTATCTATGTGAATATTACCCATTTTGTGGATTATGTCCATTTATCATTTAGTGTTATATATTATAAATATACAGATTGTGTCACATCTCCCTAAGTGGCTGGGGGGTCAGGGACTGTGTCCCCTAACCTTAGAGAATAGCATTCTTTACAATGCTAAATAAATAAATGTTTATTCAAATGAATTCAAATATGTACAGATAAAAGTTTTATTTTTTCCCAGAATTTACTGAAACTGGTGCAACCTTGGTCCCTTTATGTCTTTAGGTCTCAGTTTCCTCATTTGTAAAATGAAAATGCTAGACTATATGATCTTGAAAGTGCATTTCAATTCTAAATCTGATGAGTTGATTACTGGATACTGACTCTTGGCTCTATCCTTTCTCCCTCCCCATCTCTATAGCAAATAGTAAACCTATTTTACTCTTAATGCAAGGAAAATATAATTAAGAAGTCTGGTAAAAAAAAAATCACTTAATATACTCCTTAGCTAAAATTAAATTATTTTTTAACCTGTTATTTTGGCTTAGTCTTGTCAGTGTGTGACTAGATAAGACCTTTTCAAATGTCAAGACAACCCATCGTTTGGATGTGATCTGACATCTCAAAAGAACACCCCTGGGATATTTTTTCTCCTTAACTCAAGTAACAAAATGTTCCACTCCCACCCCATAGGTTTTGTCTTCTTTACCTGTGACCGTATGCTGCATCTTTCCCTTGGTGTCAATGTGGATAAGACCTTTCCCAGACTGATTGATCTGGTACTCTTTGATGATACCATTTGGTTTCTCAGGGATTCTCCAACTCAGATGCAGCACCTCTGCACTCAGGGCTGTTATTGCTGGAGGCAGTACACTCTCTGGGACTCCTTGGATGGTAGCTGCAACTACCTGAGGACATTGAAATTAAACAGCAATTTATTGTAATAGTACACTAGGTTTCACGATCAATGAGAATGTCACTTTTGTTTTAAAATGTTGTTGTCTGGCCTGGCATATCATTAGCAAGGGCTTGGTGAATCAGTCCTTCAGTCCCCCTCCTCTACTCCCACCCCTTCTATTTAAACAATGAAATCTGACCTTGAATATATTACATAAGTCTAAGACTACCATTTATCACAACAGGTTCACAACAATTTTGACGGCAGTTGGTTCAAACAAGCAAAATCTGGCTGGCAAAATATCTTCCTAGAGAACTCTTGATAACTCTCTTCCATATGGTTCATCAGTGTCTTTGCATTTTAACAGCCTGATTTCGTACATTTTAAGCACTAGTAAATATGGAGCAAAACACACATTGGAACTTGCTTCCACACAATATGGTTGAAAGTATCACCCCTTAGTCTTTTCTTTACTTCTCTTCTAACACGAGTTCCCGGAAGTTTGGATCTACATGACAGACAACTGAAAAGTTAAAAGAAGTAATCACCCAGTTGTTTATTCTGTGTAGTGTTGAAAAAAAGTCAACAAAAACTGGCTGAATTTTTCACTGAATTAACTTTGATTTCTCTTTTTTAACCAATTGTTTTGGTGTCATGGAGACACAAGCTGTGTCTATGTACCAGGCAGCAGGGCTGTTCCTGATTCATTCCAACTATAACTTTTGGTCAAACTGATCAGTCACCATCTGTCTACATGGTGGCATAACCCAGGATGCTTTTGAGGCACTGTTAAACACACAGCTGCAAACACAGACGGCAATTGATTGGTTTGACTGAATGTTTTATTTGGACTCTTCTCCCATCTTGTGTGACGAGGCTGTCACAGTCCTCTTTTCGGGTGAAAAGGCTACTACTATTGGGCATCAAGCACAGAGTATGTCAACTTCACAGCTGCCTCTTCCTCCCAGGTGATCCCTCTTGGGATACAGCAGCAATATGCTTAGCTCTAACAAGTAAATGAAGCCTGGGATATTTTCCTGTTTGATTAGTTTTTAAAGAGTACCAGGTAGTATGAATGTTACTACTTCTGGCCCTTCCCGGTCCCTTTACTTAATTTAATTGGTTTGTCTGTCCCAGATTATGCCTCCTCCCTATCTGAAATTATATGGTAAGCTCCTTGTCTCCACCACTCAGGAGGCTTGAGATTAAATCATGATTTGACCCTGGTACAAAAGATGTAGAATCTTCAAGCTTCAAGCTATAATTGTCCTCCATTGACTCCTTCATTTGTAGAGTATAGAGAAGGAAGGTAAAGGGATGTCCTAGGGTCATCTGTAGGCCATAGGATTCTCTGCAAATTTTATCATCTTCTTCTAAATACCTAAACTATAGTTATGGTCATGTTAGAAATTAAGTTTCTTAAAGTTGCTATTGACTCTTTTTATTTGTAGGGCCTAACACATTAACATCATCAAGGAACTATGACATAGAAAGAGAAGATTGATCCTGCCCTGGTGCCCTTACAATGTCAGCATAAAGCATGAGCTAAATCCAATTAACCAACTGAGAATAACACATTTATATAATGCTTTACAGTTATAATGGCTTCCCTCACAATAACCCTATAAGGTAGATGGTGGATGTATTATTATCTCCATTTTAAATATGAAAAAAAAAACAGATCAGAGGTGAGATCTGGAAACAATATACAGCATTTGTTAATCAATTTGGATAAAAACATTACCTTATGTATATTATTGGGGGATGTATCTGTCATTACATTATTGTAGGCAATTCCCAGTGAGGACATTTTCCTAACAATTTAAGTCAGTTACTATTCTGCAATTTATAATCTTAGTAGGTTGTTTAGGAGTACTGAGAAATCAAATGACCTTCATGAGTTCCCATAATTAGTATGTGAGAAATTGAGTAAAGGAATATGAAGTTGTAAGGCCCCAAGCACGAGCAACTTCCCAGAAGAATGCTACTGTGAATAGCTTTTCAGGTTCTGATTACACAGTATAGTGAACACTCTATTTATTCCATAATAAATCAGAGCAAAACATTCACAGAAAATCAAGGTACAGCATTCACAATGTTACAATTTATCACAGATAATCAAAATATGGCATTCACAACTTATCACAGAAAATAGCCACATAGTTTCCACTACAGCGGTCACACAGTTTTGAACAAAGAACAATCATTTAGTAACTCAAGCATTCACAAAATCCTTAATTCAATCACAAAGTACAATAGTCAAAGTTTTACACTCATGGGGCATACTAGGTTACAAATCAATTACTTATTCAGTTATCAATCACTAAATACAATCATTTAGTCAATCAATAATCCTTCATTATTCACCATTTAGTCATTAGAAAATACACAGATCCTCCACCCCTAGGTCACTAGTAAATTTAATCTTCTAGGTTAGTACACAGTATCCAAGTAAAGTCTTCTTTCAGCTTGACTCAGGGTGGTCCCTCAGATTCTCTGGATCCTCTTCCATGGTCCCAGATCCTACCTAGATTTACCAAACTATCACCTGTGTTCAAAGGCAGATAGTTCCCAGGTCCTTGTTCAGCTCTCCAGGTAGTTCCTGCTCTGCACGGGAGCTCACAATGTCTAGTCCATCTTAAATCCCTCACAGTCTTGATTCCCAGGAAGTCAAGGCCCAACAAAGGCACAAACAGACAAAGTCTCAGCATCACAGTCATGCTTCCTAAATCCCTTGGCAGCTCTAGCTGCCCCTCAAACCCAGAAGAAGTCTCTGCTGGCTCCCAGAATCAAAAATCAGTCCATCCAGGTTTTCAAAATCAAAACCATTCTCTTCAGCCTGGGCTGGGGTGGGGGGAGTGGACTTTCTCTTCAGCCTCCTCAGCTCCTCTTCAGCCTCCTCTTGGCAGATGCTTCTGTCTCCAAAATACTCCAAGAAATTCTGACTCAGTTCTCAATTTTCATTTCTCATTTCAATTCTCAGTAGCAGCAGCAACCCAGCCTCCAGATGCTGCTGAGAGAAACTCTCTCTCCCTCCAGCAGAACAGCTTCTGCCACCAGATTCTTGTCCCAAGAAATTCTGACTGTCCCTCTCTGGGACTTTTCCTTATATACAGACAGCATCAGCTGCTTCCTGTTTCAGCCAACCTCTTCCTGTTACATCAGCAACTTCCTCCCAAGGTGTTAACCACTTCTATGTTAATTAAATTGCTTAAATAAGGTGTTAACTTGAAACAAGGTGCTAAGTACCTGCTTACTTGCCAATACAAAGGGATCTTCAAATTCAAATTACATTACCATTACAGAAGTCTGCTTTCTGGGTAGAAGAGTAGGTGGTAGATAGAATTAGGCTAGTAGATAGAGGGCAGAGAATGAAATTAGGAAAACCTGAGTTCTAATTCCACTTCAGATTCTTGCAAGCTCTGTGATCCTGGGTAGGTCACTTAATATCTCAGTCTCAGTTAATAATAGCATCTACTTCAAAAAATTGTTGAAAGCATCCAGTGAGATAACATCATTATTGTACTTTTCAAACCTTAAAGGGCTCTATTAATGCTAGCTATTAAAAATGATTATTACCGATACTGCCTATTTAATAATTTATATACATATATGACTAGTCATTTAATATGTGTTAATATTTAAATAAATAATAAGAATTATTAAATTATCAGATGAATCTGTGATCACAATGATTTGGAAATCCTTTCAACCAATGTAGACCACAATGTATCTATGCCTGCCCATCTTATGCGACTATTCTCAATATCTTCCCATAAGTCTGACATGGTGGTGGGGGAGGTGAGGTGAGATATGTAAACTCCTGGAGGCCTTTCACTCTTTGTATTGACATTATGAGGTTCCCAGGGCAAAAATCTGGCTGTCCATCCATGCTCTCTGACTTTAACTATGTGTCTAACTCATCCTCACTTTAATATGATTCATTCATCACATTTTTCATACTTGTTCTTCAAGAGCATGGCTATGCATCAAACAAAATTAATGACTAAAGCTACAATTTATTAACATAAATAATTTACAACAGAAAGATGGCATGTGCAGTGGATAGATATGTAGTCTCAGAATCGAGTAGATCTTGGATGAATCTTGCTTCTGACACATACCAGCTGTATATCACTCCAAAAGAGGCACTTAATTCCATAATTCCCTGAGAAACCTTCTAAGACCAAAATAAGGAATAACTGAGGACATGTATTACTATGGGGAGTTTCTACTGTGAAAGTTCAGTGTGCTAACAACATTTTAGGTCTAAATCTGTAATAGTAATTGGTTTAGCAGGATACTTAGCACTTAGTACTAAGTGGATGGACAGTACTAAGTGCTAAGTGTGGAAGGTGCAAACTCTGTCCCATTGTTGAGAAGGCATGAACTCCCCTGTTGATGTAGAA
>CM053586.1:271805982-271897331 GCA_028646515.1 Pseudochirops corinnae
CTGCTCATGTTTCCAGCGAATTACTTGACTTTTGGGCTCAGTAGAACTCTGCTTTCAGAGAGGAGAGCTCTGTCCCAAATTGCTGGAGGTTTTGCAGCTGCAGGAGCTATTAGGAGGCCACTGTTTCTACAGCCCCCACTATCTTTGTCTCACTGAAAACGCACCCCAAGACCACCACCCAAGACCATGATCCTAATCCAGGCAGCTCAAGGCAAGAGCACTTAGCCTCTGAATGATCACTTGGCCCCCCTGCAATCTGCAGGCTGGGAGCTTCTGAAGCAGCAACATGGAGGTGGCTGCAGGGCCGCCACTTTAGATTGCTTCTAGCTCTGGAGGCAGATGGCCAGATCCTCTCCTCCATATTTAGCCAAGTACCACTGACTTTTTCCCTTTGTCCTTGGCTCTTATTGGTTGGTAATTCTGGAAACCACCACAGCTGTCGGTGATCTGGTCTCCTGAAAGCTCCAGCCAGGGCTTCTCCTGGACAACCTGGGGCTAAAACCACATGGGGCTGGGCTCTGCTCCCAGTGTGCTGTGATAAGCCCTTTCTGTCCATCTGCAGGGCTGCCTTCAGTGGGAGCCTTGTTTCTCTGTCATTTTATGAGTTCTGGTGCTCTAAAATTTGTTTAGAGTCATACTTTATAGGTATTTGAGGTGGTTATGGTGGGAACCACAGAGTTCTCCTGCTTCTATGCTACCATCTTGACTCTGTCCCCTTGTAGATTTAAAGTTAGCAAAGCACTTTACATATATCTATTGTCCCTTCCATCGCCACAACAACTCTGTTAGATGGGTGCTATTAATTGCCCCATTTTACAATTAAGAAAACAGTCATAGAGAGAGGTTAAGTGACTTGCCCAGAGTCATATTGTCTGAGTTAGGATATGAACTCAGATATCCCTAACCCCAAGTTGAGTACTCCATTGTTCCATCTAGCTACCACTACATCACCTCAGATATGTAGTCTAATAACAATTTATCCAATTTGATCTTAGAGTTCCCAAAATATATTATCCTTAAAATTTCATTTTTTTCCAAGTTAATGTTACATACTATGAAATTTATGAAGAATTCATGGTCATCTGCCTTTCTGTGATTTATCTCAGCAGCTGAAATATGGTGACACCACAGCTCAGTTGCACCAGTTCTTTCTACAGGTTACTTAAAACATGAACATTATTGACTTAAGCATCTTTCTACCTCCTTTTCTTTCCCTCATTTACCCCAGTTCACTTACACATTCAGTCATGTCTGTCAAGATCATTGTTTCATTGATTTTAACATAAGGTCAACTTATGATTTTCCATGTGATTAAAAGGGAGCAGTTAAATTCAATTGATTAAACATATACTTATGCAGTGGCAAAGATCATGCAAAAATATTTTCGTGAGTCTTGGACATGCAAAATGTGATATTTTTCCCTCAGCAGTACTTCACCTCTTTAATTGTTTAATTATGTTTTATGGATTATAATATTAGAATCATCTGACAGTCTCTGACTCCAAACAGCTAACAACTGAAGCCATGATCCATTGGCATGTTGGGTAATGAGGATTGATATCAATCTTTAATTGGGATCTGAAATTTCTCTCAAAGAAAAATCTTAGAGTATATAATATACCTGGGAAAAAAGACTAGAATTTGCATTGTGCTTGTGGTTTTTACAAAATAAATTTTGCTCAAGGAAACATTTTACAATTTTTTTATAATATTTTTACAAGATAATTCATAATTATATATAATAGATAAAATATACAATTTATAACATAATTAATCATATTATACATGTTTTTTCTTAATACATCAATTCTCACATAGAATTCCAGGGAACGTAACAACTATTTACATGTATATATGAAACACTATAGATATAAAGAAGATACAGAAATGGAATCAATAATATTTAAGTCAAGATATAATCTGGTAGGGAGAATTATCTAGGCCCTTTTCTCTTCTTCTTTCTCAGATATTCTTCCTGACTTTTAATTTTTGTTTTTCATTAGCACCTACACTGGAACATATAAGAATAGCAGAAATCCGGACCGTGTTACTTGTTAGCATTTCTGATAACAAACCTAGTTTTGTGTGTTGACGTGAAAACAAGCCTTAGTAAAGGAAGGAATAGAGTACGTGAGGATGTTGGATAACCATTGCCTTTTTTTTTTTTGAGGGGGGAAGGTGGAGCAATTGGGGTTAAGTGACTTGCCCAAGGTCACATGACTAGTAAGTGTTAATTGTCTGGGGCCAGATCTGAACTCAGGTCCTCCTGACTCCAGGGTTGGTGCTCTATTCACCGCGCCACCTAGCTGCCCCTAACCATTGCCTTTTGTTTGTTTATAAAAACATTAGAGGCCACAGAACCTGAGAATGGCTCCTTATGGAACATTAAACCCTATAAGACCAGGTAATTGAGCCCTGGCTCTACAAGGGAAAAAATAATTTTATAGCAGATCTTAACATATAGATCTTAATAGTAACTTAAGAGTCTTTTATATTATTGAGAATCAGTCAGTGTAAAAAAATCTACTTTTTATCTATCATCTGTCTATCTTATCTATGTGCCTACCTACCTGCTTACCTGTCATCCATCCATCCATCCATCTCTCTGTTGTATATCTACCTAATCTTCTGTATCTTACCATCTATTTGTCTAGATTAATTTTCATCTATTTCATCATGTTTGTCTGATTATCTATAGATCTTTCTGCCTGCTATCTGTCTGCCTATCCATCTATCTATCCATCCATCCATCCATCCATCCAATCATCTATATAAACACATACACAGTAGAACATAGCCTTCCTGAGTACAAGGACTTTTTTTGTTTATGTCTTTATATCCCTAGCACCAAGCTCAATGTCTTGCTTTTTTTTTTTCAAGAATGGACCTGCAATTCCATCATTTTGAAGAACTCTCAAAATGAAAACTATTTTCTATCAACATAGATCAGTACCTGTTCTCCAAGTTATAGTTTCAAAGAGTTTCTTGGGAGCACTGAGACAGGTTATATGCCTTTCCCAGAGTAAAACAGGCTGTTTTTCTCAAAGGCAGGCTTCGAATCCAATCTAGTTTTTAACCTATTACAAAATAGCACCTTGCCTTATGTGTAATAGGTATTTCTTAAATGTTTACAATGTTGTTTTAACTTAAATATATTGCGGAGGGGATGTGTGTGACAAGAACCAATAGGAGTGAGGGTGGCTGGGTGGTGCAGTGAATTAAGCACCAGCCCTGGAGTCAGGAGGACCTGAGTTCAAATCAGGCCTGAGACACGTAACACTTACTAGCCATGTGACCTTGGGCAAGTCACTTAACTGCAATTGTCCTGCCTTCCCCCATCCAAAAATAAAAAATAAATAAAAAATAAAATAAAAATAAGTATCAATAAGAGTTAATGTCCAGAAACAGAGACTAGTTCTTAACGGGTGCTTTAAAATTTTGTAAGATGATCATTATGAATATTTATAAGTTCTCTAACTTTTAAGAAATATCATTGTATAAAACTATTAGCTAACTTCTATCCCTGGAAAGATAGACATCTATGTTTAGTCCCTATTCACTTAGGGAAATCAAACCGAATTTTTCTTACTGATAGTGTCTTTTCTGAGGGTCAAAAATGATCTGTTTGCCATGAGATTCTATGTGAAAGTTAAGATGCAGAGATGGTACCATGCCTTGTACTTAGTAGGCCCTCAATGATTATCTCTTTCAGGAACTAAAGAATGACAGCTAGTCATTTGTATAATAAATGAGATCCCTGTCCCAGCCACAAAGATTTTAAATTAATAGTCATTTTCAAATGTTTTGGTTATTAAATTTGCTTGATTTCCTTTTTAGGAGAATAAATAGAAATCATCTGAAGCTGTAACATGCCATACATAGGATCTCTTCCTCAACCCCTGCTTGAAAACTGTGTTCTTTATTCTTTATTCCAGGTGGCTGTGGAGTCAGCAGTGGTATCTTAGTGACAACTTTTGAAGCAGTTCCCATGGACCTGAAACCCCCTTTTCTTGTGACAATGGGACCTACCAGCATATTGATTAGATGGTTACCACCTACAAAACCAAATGGAATCATCATCAACTATTTTATTCACCGGTACAGCTATTATTATTCTTATTCAATATTTAAGCAATTGTAGAATTCTAGTAAATCTGTGTAATGCACTGTATCCTTTGTTCACAAAAACCTTTCCTAGATGAGCAGGGGAAGAGAGATTCATGCAAAGGCATATTCATTTAATTTGTGAATGCAAATGCATAAGTGGTTTGATTGTTTTGACTCATTATTGAGCCAAACCAGTACTGACTAGTAAATTCAGACAAACCACTTGGTTTATTTTAATCCATTAATGACCAGTGAACAATAGTCAGATTATAGAGAAATAGTAGCTACTTAATAAAAAGACATTTGGTTCTAGTGTAAATGTCATACTCATTTAAAGATTCAAAAGTGTTGTTTAAACCATGAAACTATTAGTTTGGATAGAATGGTTTGAAGGATCTCATTTAAAGAGTTCATAGAGTCATAGAGCTGGAAGATGATTCAGAAGTTATGTATTTATTATTAACATGAGAGAAGATTACTCTCTTTTTACAGATGACAACACTGAGTCCCAGAAAGCTTCAATGATTTTCCTGAAGTCACACATGTACTAAGTAGCAGACCTGAAATTTGAACCTAAATTCTCTGGCTCCAAATCCATCCTTCTTTTTTTTGCAATACCTCTGCCCTACTCCACTCCTTGAATTGCTGATGTGACCCATGTATACTATGTAGGGACATAGTCTTTATTCAACAGATGTCAGTCTTGTTTTTCAGGATTCCAAGAACTCAATCATTTATTTTTTGTGAGGCTTACAATTGTTTTTCTTATTTCCTAAGAGGTGACTTATCATTACATCCCTTTGTCTTCCCAAAGTGGACAAGAGATGTCATTGTAGAATTTATTCTTCCTCTTCTGATTGTGTACTCACAATATCCCCATTATGATTGATAAGATCTGTAATTTTAAAAAGCTAAACACCTAAGTTGGTGAGACTTTCAAAGCGAAGGAAGGAAGGAAGGAAGGAAAGAAGGAAAGAAGGAAGGAATAAGGGAGGGAAGGAAGGAAGGAGGGAAAGAAAGAAGGAGGGATGGAAGGGAAGGAGGGAAGGTAGGAGGTAAGGGAAGGATAGGAAAGAAAGGGAGGATTTACTGAGCATTTATCATATCCCAGGTGCTGTGCTAAGTGCTTTAAAATATATTTTCTCATTTGATCCCCACAACAGATCTGGAGGGTAAGTACTATTTTTTATCTATATTTGACAGTTCAGGAAACTAAGGCAAACAGAGGTCAGATGACTTTCACAGAGTCCCACAGCTAGCAAATATCTGAAGCAGAATTTATACTCAGTCCTTTATGATTTTTATCTACTGTGCAACCTCTTAGAGGTCCCATATTTCAACCCCTTAATTTTATAGTTCAGGAAACTGAGGCACAAACAGACTTTCACATAGTTATTCTGTGAGTTGATGGCACAAAGCCAAGCAGAAACCAAGTGTCAGAGTTTTGTACTTTTTCCAGCATACCATACGTTCTCAGTGCCTCACTCACCTGTCTACATGTGACAGTATGATGAGTCTTGTACAAAGTAATTTGAACCAAATCCCTGTCTGCTGGGAGTTTATTGTTTAGTACAGGAAACACTGCCACAAACCATCATCAAGGATATGAATTCAGAACAAATGCATCAAATAAGTATATTGAGTGTATAAATCATGACAAAGTTTCTTATCAACCTTAAATTCAGTGATCTTGATGAAATCTAGCCTGAGATCCTCAACCTCTAGACTTGATCTTTGTCCCTATGTAACCTCAAATATCAAGCCTCTTAGCTAAAGATTCAGCTTCCATGCCAAATTAAGAGTTTTTAGCAAAATTGTCAAAAGAAAAAGTAGTATGGAACTTCTAGTTATGTAAATGATATTACTGAAAATGAACAAGCCAAATTTCTTCTCAGCAAACATTAATTTGAAGAATAATATTTCTGATTCAAATACAATACGAACACGTAAAAATGACTAATGTGAATTTACATTTTGTGCCAAGCACATTAGTGCAAGCTCTAAAAATGGCCATCCTCTGGAAATAGTTTTCTTTTATCTACTTAATGCTAATTGTATGAGAAAAGCACATCAAATCCCTATTCTGAATAAGGGGAAATAAAGTATCTGTTATAGCCCGGGACGTGGTTTCACTCTGTTGGTTTTGTAAATAAAGCTCATGATTATGTTGAGTATTCCATGGCAGCTATAGAGAGGGAAAACAGGAAATATAATGCAGAAAGCCCGCTTCAATGAAAAATACTGTAAATTGAATTTGACAGCATTTGATGGCATTTGATTATTCTAGTCACAGCCAAACAATGATATAAAGAGTAATATGAAACAGAATGTGTTACTGCCTAGCAGACTCAAAAGCAATAAACCTTCCTCCAATGTGACACAATCACTTCACAATCATAATTGTAGCCTGTTGGATACCTCTGAGTACAGCAGAAGGGCACTGACTGACATAGATACATTTTGTTTTTTATTTAAAGTGAAATGAAAATGGCGCACTGGGGCTCCAGATACAATCGTTATATTCACCTACATAGGCATGAATCACTTGGCAGTTATTTCAGCTGAAGTTTAAATGTGCTTAGACAACAACAATATCAAATCTTTCTTCGATAGCTGCAAAAAAAAAAATCTGAAATTTGTAAGGACAGGAATAGAATATAGGCACATGGTTCTTTTTCATTCCAAGGCTCTATATTGGCCCTTATATCGTCATAACAACAAGCCTGCAGTATTTCTGGGAAGGTGATGACATGTAATTTCTTCTTCATCATTTGCCTTCTTATTGTATCACCACCAAAGGAAATTCATTTAACTCAAACTACAGAATATTTCGTGAACTGGCCTAGGCAGATCTTTTCATTAAAATTGCAGGAAGCCTCCCTGTCAATCTCATTCTGAAAATGTTTGCAAAATGATTGTCACTCTGCCAAAAAAAAAAAATCACTTTTTCTCCTCCTTAATAATTTTCTTCTGCTGTCTAAATGGTTGCCTCTGGATATTATCCTATTTAAAACTGTCTGTTCCCTCCCCTCTCCCCACCAAAAAAAAAGATTAGATACTTATTTTTTTTTTAACCCACAAAGGGCCATGACTCTGAGCTACAGTACTAGATTTTGTTTTGTTAGTGTTATCTAGTACTTAATTTGTGTTATTGATCATATGAATGCTATATATATGAGGTATTCCTTCTTATCTTTTAAAAACCAATGATGAAATAAGTTTTACAATGGTAGATGAGACATCAAACATAGATCTATGTAAGAAATCATATATACCTAGTTTTGTGCCAGTTTATTCACATGCTATAGAACCTACCATATTGAGAGGGTGATTCTCTTATCAGTGAATAATTGGTTTGTATGATAAATCAAAGACCTTTCAACACTATGCTATCAGCTTACGTCTGTCCTTTCCTAAGCTATGTTTTCATCAGGTAGGATCTGTCAGACCACCCTGTGTGAATGCCATTTTGCTAGACACTTCACAAAAGAAAATACAATCCAGCTAGCTAGGAGAGTGTATTACAAAAGAAGAAAAAGTGAACCTTTTCTCAAAGTGATAACAAAAGTCTTAGGATTATAGATTTAGGCTTGGATGGGAACTTAGAGGTCATCTAGGTGAACCCATTAATTTTATAGAAGAAACTGGGGTGCCTAGAGGTCAAGTGCCTCTGTCCAAGGTCATATAAGTATCAAGTGGTAGAGTCAGGACTCAAACCCAGGTCTTCTGACTTCACATACCTTAGTCCTTCTACCATAACACTGAAAACTTTGAATGATTCATTAAATGGGAGATGACTTCAATAGAACATTGATAAGACAAGGAATAAATATTAAAATTTTAATAATCCATTTTAATCACTCCCTTTCTCTGCCATCCCTCTTCTTTAAAATCCATCTTCCAATATCTGCCTGAAATAGGTTTTTTTGTGGTTCTAGATCTAACATAATTTTTTTTTGCTTTTTGGAGAGGGGATAGCAGGGCAATTGGGGTTAAGGGACTTGCCCAAGGTCACATGGCTAGTAAGTGTTAAGTATTGAAGGCTGAATTTGAACTCATGTCCTCTTGACTCCAGAGCCAGTGCTCTATTCACTGTGCCACCTAGCTGTCCCTTCTTTTTTTTTTTTTTAAACATAATTTCAATACTGATTCTAAGCATAGTATGGAAGAAATTTTGGGTATTCGGTTGGAAGAAGCATGCAGCTTAGAAAACTGGACTTGATTTAACCCTAAAGACCTAACCTGCAGCCCAGATTATGGGCCTATGAATATACATTCTTTTTAGTTCTGAGGTTAACCCAACAAGGCTAGTATATCTCTTAGACTCATGGCCCTACTAGTCAAATCTACTTATTCCAGGTCAGTTTCTAAATAAAGCTTCCACTTTGCTTGTGTTAAGGTTTTCCCATATGAAGGTAAGAGCATCCCACCTCTCTTTTAGGCACTAAAGGTAGAAATGCAGCCAAGCCAGCCTATTTTTTATCCCACAGAAAATACATAAGATGTGAAGAATTCACAAGTGTGAATAAATAGACACATAAATATGTAAGTGCTCAAATAACTCATTATCTCCTTCAGAAGGAAATTGAACTTTAGGTTGCCATTGAGGCAAGCCTTTGGTATTCTGGTAGAATCCTAATCTCCCACAGAGTCCCCTATAGTCTCTACTAGATTCATAGTGTTCCTCGTAGTATAAATTTGTCCCAGAACACAAACTTTGGTACTGGGAAATAAACAGTCCTCTTCCATCTGACCTGCATTGTCCAAATAATTCACTAGCTTTGCTCTGCAAGTAAAACACTACTGATGAACTATAGAGACAATCCTCTATTTTCTCTTTTGCCTTTGTATCCTTTGAACCTAGTACTTTGAATATATTAGGTGCTCAGTACATGTTTGTTTAATTGAATTTAATAAATTTACTAATGGAATGACTCAGAGGGTTGCCTGTCTGTCTGTCATAATCTAGATAAAAGGCATCTGTTTGTTTTTCATCTGTGGATATTTAGACTCCTCTTTTGAGAGTTTCACAATGCAATAAGCTTGTCATCTTGAGAGTCAGAAAATGTAATCAACATATCATCAATGAATGAGAACACCTAGCAGACTTTGCTGCCCAAAGGGAGCCCTCCAGGGTAGTGGTGAACAGCTTTGACAAGCATGTGTATCCTTATTTTGTGTCTTGTTGCTATTGATAATCAGATCACTAGACAAATTTTTCTCTATATTTCATGTATCAAGTCCTTGTTTTCCTTTCTAATATTTTCCTCAAAGGACTCTTTAATATATGTGTAGGTTATTCTCATAAAGATTTTTAAAAATATATTTATTGATATATTTCATTTTTATGCGTCTTTTCCCTATTGCCCTTCTAGACTAAACATTCCCTTTTGATTAAGAAAATAAACCAAAAAGAAAGACATAGAAACCATATTTTATAGTATATGAAATGTTCTTTCATCCCCTACTTCTTTTCCACACACACACACACACACACACACACACACACACAAAAGAGTTATATTTCATTATTTCTTATCCAGGACCATCACTGATTTTTCCATTGCTCAGAGTTAATTTTTTTTTTTTACAACTTTATAAGCTTAATGACATAGTTCACTTAACTATCACCTCTATTTCTTAGTATTTCTTTCCCCTCCCTATACAAGAGAGCAATATCTTGAATACTGAATATCTAAGAAATAAGAAGAGGAAAAAGTCAGAAAATCCAACTAACAAAATTACCAAGCCCACTATTATGCAGTTATACACTTCTATAAAGTAGAAAAGTTGTTCTCATATTCTTTTGGGGGGCCTTGGTGATGGTCACAAGTATAACAATTCTTATGGAGGATAGGGTGGATTAAAAGCATTATGGGAGTTGAAGAGGTCAATAAATGGGGGGAGTGGGTCAGGATGTTCATGAGGACATTGACTTTCATACTGAAGTTCTTGCATATATAATGGCAAGAGTTGGCAAAAAAAAATGCTTACTATGTAGGCTTCAGAGTAATTCACTTGGCTTCCTATGATATTTGGTACGTAAGTATTTAAGGCTGTTTTTATTTCATGAGTTATGATCCTTTAAGCATGGTATGACTTCTCTGTCTTTCTTGATTGCTTCTGTTTTGACTTTTGTGTTGTAAGAAATCATGGTTGCTACTTTTCCTTTTTTTGGGGGGGGGGAGAGTTAGGGAGGAGGTTTCATTGAAAGAATAATAACCTTCACTCTTTCCCTTCATTTTAACTCTTTATAATACATTTTAAGTATATGTCTTCTACATAACAAATTGTTTGATTTTACTACATAATTCATTCTGTCACACTCTTCCATGACATGGGTGAGTTCATCCCATTTACATTTACCATCATGACTGTTTTTTTTTTTTATTTTTCCCTATTCAGAGTTTAAATATGGTTTTAGACACTTACTATTTGGGTTATACTAGGTAAGTTGCTTAATGTCTCTGCCTCAGTTTCCTTAATAATAAAATGGAAATAATAATGACACCTCCTTCTCAGGGTCGTTGTGAAGATTAAATGAGAAAATTATTTGTAAAGAGCTTAGCATGATGCCTGGCACATGGTAGATGCTTCATAAATGTTTATTTCCTTCCATTCTTTCTTGAATCTTAATTGTAATTATTGACGAACTTTTCTCTTTATCTTAGGAACTTTGTTATTTCATGGTGTTTCTTAATTATATTAAGAAGTTTTCTTTTGTTTATGTTTTGTTTGTTCATTTCTCTAGGGTTTTTTTGTGGGGATTTCTGTAAGTGCTTTCCTTCCCTTTTTCTTTTTTTTTTATTCTTTTAATTGATATGTTTCACGTGGTCTTTTTAAGGTGATAAGTGTGGAATTCATGCACAACCTCTTAATCATCTCACCAAAAATATCTTTCTTCAACTTATCTACAGCTTACTAGTGTCAATTGACTTCATTTTTTAGCAAGAATGCCCATATTTATATTGTTCATTTTTTCCAGTAATTCATATTTAGAGTAACAAAAGATAAAATAGTATTTATAAGGAGATCTAAAACTTGTTTGAATCAGTATGCAATTATCCCTTTTAAATAGTATTGTCATTATGTGGAAAGTTACCATATAGGTCTAAAGACCATTTCAAAATTTGTTTTATGAGTTATCTTTGACAAATTGGTAAGGTGCATTGCTGACAGAGAAGCTAGTTCTTTCACAAGAGACATAGTCTGTCACCAGGATGATACTTGAAGTCTCTATAGCTTTATAGCTTGGGAGAATCAGCTATGTTTTTTGCCCTGTGAATACTAGGGCCCTCCAAAACACTGGCTGTTATAGCCATTGTTAAGGGAAGCAACTCTTGTGGAGAGGGGCCCAACATCCTCCCCATCTCCAAAATTAGGCAATGAGCTACTGCCATCTATTGAAAGCCCAAGATCCTAGGGAAATGACTTTATCCCCAGATCACTAGTCTGTTTCCAAACCAGGCCCTACATCCATAATTCATAAGATCAAGGAGACATGACCTGGCAACAGCCTCTGCACATGTTATAGTCCCAACCTTTTCTGCAGCCACAGTTGCTGAAGACCAGGAAAGGAAAGTTTTTGCCACCAGAGTCCTTGGTGCTGTCAAATGGTTCAACATCAAAAGCAGATATGCTTTTACCAGTAGAAACAACATTAAAGAAGATGCATCACCATCTGTTTTGCAACTGCACCCAAAGGACCAAGAATTCTTTCCATATGGCATGTTGCAAAAACTTGCTATATGTCTTGTCTCCTTCATCAGAATATGAGCTCCTTGAGAACAGGGACAATCTTACTTTTCTGTTTTTATTTTCAGCCCTTAGGGCAGTGTCTGGCAAATAGTAAGTGCTTAATAAAAAGGTTTTTTTTTTAATTTCAATAATCATTTACTAAGCACCTAATATGTAGTAGGCACTGTGCTAAGTGTTGGGGATAGAAAGAGTTTAAAAAAAAAAGGTCCCTGTGCTCAAGGAAATTACATTGTTTTGGAGGAGACAACAAACAATCAAATATGTACAAATAAGCTATATACAAGTTAAATAGGAAATAACAGAATGAAGGAACTAGAATTAAGAGAAGTTCATGTAAAAGATGAAATTTTAGTTGGGCCTTGAAGGAATCCAGGGAATCCAGCAAGTGGAGATGAAAAGGTAGAGTTTGTCAGGCATGGGATATAGTCAGGAAAAATGTCTAAAGTAGAGAGATGGAATGATTTATTTGTGGAACAGCAAGGAGACATGTGTCACTGGATTTAAGAGTAGATAGCAAGGAGTGAGGCATAAGAAGACTGGAAAGGCATGAGACAGGGTCAAGGGTTGAGTTGGAATGCCAAACAGAAGATTTCGTATTTAATCATGGAAGTGAGAGGAAGCCACTCTCTTTTATTGAGTGGGGTGAGATGTGTATAACATGGTTAGAACTGCACTTTAGGAAAATAATTTTAGCCTCTGAATAGAGGATAGATCAGAGCAGAGAGAGACTTGTGGCAGACAGATTTATCAGCAAGCTATTGTAGAACTCCAGTCATGAGATGGTGGTCTAGACTGTAGGAAGGAAATTTGGGCAGGGTTAGAGAGTATTTAGGGAGAAAGATGATGAGTTCAGTTTTGGATGTGTTGAATTTAACATGTCTATTAAACATACCATTTGAGATGTCTTAATGGAGATGTAAGATGGCAGATTAGCAGAGAGGTTAGGGCAGGATAGGTAGACTGAAGAATTGTAAGAATAGTGATAATAATTAAAGCTATGAGAGTTGATGAAATTGCTATGGAAAGTAGTATAGAGGGAGAAAAGGAGGTAGAGGACAAAGCCTGGCAGGACACCTACAGTTAGTGATCATGATTTGAATGAGGATATAGAAAAGAAGACTGAGAAGGAGTGATTTGAAAGATAAGAGAGCCAGGAGATGATGCTGTCCATAAAACTTAAAGAGAGAAGGATATCAAGGAGAAGAGGGTGTTCAACAGTGTCACAGAATTTAAGATGAATGAGGATTGAGAAAAGAAGACTGAGAAGAAGTGATTTTAAAGGTAGGTGAGCCAGGAGATGGTGCTGTCCATAAAACTGGAGAGGCTATCAAGGAGAAGAGAGTGTTCAACAGTGTTACAGAATTTAAGATGAATGAGGATTGAGAAAAGAAGACTGAGAAGAAGTGATTTTAAAGGTAGGTGAGCCAGGAGATGGTGCTATCCATAAAACTGGAGAGGATATCAAGGAGAAGGGGATGTTCAACAGTGTCAAAGAATTCAAGATGAATGAGGATTGAGAAAAGGCCCCTGGATTTGGCAATTAAGAGATCACTGTTAAATTTGGTGAGAAAGATTTTGGTGGAATGGTGAGGTCAGAAGCCAAATTTTAAGGGTTTAAGAAGAAAATGAGCCCCACTACTTTGCCTGCCATGCTGGGGTCTATGGCCCATGCTGTGCAGCTTTGCTGCTGCTGCCGCCACCCCTAGGAGCAACTTCTCCCTCTCCCTCCCCAACCCCGGCCTGGTAGCTGATGTAAAGATGAGTAGCTCAGAGGAAGCATCATGGATCTCATGGTTCTGTGGGCTTTGTGGCAATGAATTCTTCTGTGAGGTGGATGAAGACTGACTATATCCAAGACAAGTTCAACCTCACAGGGCTCAACAAACAGGTGCCCCACTATAGGCAGGCACTAGACATGATCCTCAACTTGGAACCTGATGAGGAGCTGGAAGACAACCCTAACAACAACCAGGCAGCTGAGATGCTGTATGGACTGATTCATGTCTGCTACATCCTCACAAACCGTGGCATAGCCCAGATGTTGGAAAAATACCAGCAGGAAGACTTTGGCTATTGTCCCCATGTATATTGTGAAAACCAGCCCTTGTTACCCATTGGACTATCAAACATACCAGGTGAGGTCATGGTGAAACTGTACTGCCCCAAGTGCATGGATGTTTACACCCCAAGTTGTCCAGGCACCACCACACAGATGGTGCTTGCTTTGGCACTGGCTTTCCTCACATGCTCTTTATGGTACATCCTGAGTACAGGCCCAAACGGCCTGCCAACCAATTTGTGCCCAGGCTGTGTGGCTTCAAGATCCACCCTATGGCCTATCAACTGCAGCTTTAGGCAGCCAACAGCTTCAAGAGCCCAGTCAAGACCATCCACTGACTTGTCTCCTCCCCTCACCCCCCAAAACCTCAGGCTGTGACACCGTTCCCCCCTCCCCCCAGTACACACACACACACACACACACACACACACACACACACACACCTTTCCAGAACCCCTAATGGCTTTTAGTTTAAATTAAGAAGTCATTATTGTGGTGGTGTGGTGGAAGTATGAAAAAAAGAGAATGAAAAGAGAGGAGAGAAAGTTGAGGCATTTATCAAAGAAAACCTTTTAAAGGAAGTTTAATCACAAAGGGCAGTTGAGATGCAGGATGATAACTAGCAGGAATGAAAGGATCAAACAAGGGTTGTTGTGTTGTTGTTGTTGCTGTTGTAGTTTGGGTGGGGGAGTATGTTTGTAGGCAGTAGGGAAGTAGCCAACAGACTAGGAAAAATCCAAGATAAATATCAGATTAATTTTTAAAAAATGGTGAATTGGTAAAAAAAAAAAAAAAAAAAAAACCAAAATGAAGATAAAATGGGGCAAGTTGTTGGAGGAGTTGTAATTGAATGGGATCAACGTGTACAGGTAGAGGGGTTTGCCTTGCTAAGGAGTAGGGTCACCTCTTCATGTGACACACAATCAAATGAGGCACATGACATCTTAGTGATATGAAGAAGGGGAAACGCAGTGAATGGACTTCACTATTTTCTGTAACATATGAGGCAAGGTTCTCAGGGTTGGGATGGTGGGGGTGGGGGGAAGAGCCTTGGGAGATTTGAAGAGAGATGAGGTTTGGAAGAATTGCTGTAGAGTATGGGATAATGAGTTGAAAAAGGAGGTATAGAAGAATTGCCTAGCAATTCATTCAGCTTCACATCATGGTATGGCACTGTAATTTGTCTGTGTGAATAAAAAAACATATATATATATTTATGTTTTATATATATAAAATATAATTATATATGACATGTCATATATAATTATATATAATGTATATAATATAATTATTTTTGTCCATTTTATTTATTCCCCTTTAGTGCCAAGCAACATGATACTTTGCTGTTTGGCTTTCTACTAAAATACACTTCAATTTCTTGTCATATCATCGATATAACCTTGACTTGTTAAAAAATTATGTCTTTACAATACAAGCTCTGTAAAGCCCAACAAAGATGTAAAAAAAAAAAAAAAGCTTTGATTATGTGCCCATAGTGACGTAATAGGGATGTAAACAATAGTCAGGAAGAGATTGAAGATAAAGGAGAGATTGGTGATGAATTATGTTTCTGTCATTTCAAGATGATCCCAGCCAAATTTGAAGAAGCTCACCCTGAAAACATTACTAACTTTTTTTTGCCATAACAAGTCACAAAGACTGTCTACTGAAATGGAGAAGAGTTGCAGTCTATATCAGCAAATAGTACTATGACCTATGAAATTATGGATCTTATGAAGTATCAAATTATACAACATTGTTAATGATAATCTACCATTTTAAAAACACTCTACAATTTACTAAGCACTTTATATACATCATCTCACTAGATCGTCACAACAGTCCTTTAACTCTAGCTAGAAAGTACCCTACAAAACATACCCAAAATGATTTTATGCAAAGAATAAGAGATTGGCTATTCAGGAGGAAATACTTCCAGTTAAATGCAGTTGAATCCTAAATCTTAAGTCGATTGAAATGATTACAGCCTGCTCAACCACTTCTGTTCAAAGTTTATTCAGACATGAAGATGTTCTGTTTTTTAGCACCACAGATGGAACCATTTACCTCACCATAAGTTTCATTCATTAAATATTCAACAATGATAAGAACTAAATACTTAACCACGTTGCATCCTTCGCTTGTGCTTCTGCATAAACATGGGACTAGAACCATATTTGATCTTATTACATGCAGAGAGTAAATAATTCAGTTTGAAGTCCCCTCCTTTTTCCTTCAGAGTGACAGATTTACTAAAACATCTCTACTTTTCATTTCAAGAATTTGTGCGAGTTCAATAAAAAATTATCAAAATTATCACAGAGGGATCAGAGCTGGGGGCCAGGGCCTGAGCCCAAGAGGAGCCAATGTAAGTGGCAAATATGACTGGTGCCACCAGGCATTAATATTGATGAATATGAAAAAAACAATTATCAGAATTTTCCTTCTTTTTCTTTAAAAATTTATGGTTTTTTCCTATCTTCATACCCAGTCCCTTGTCTGCCCTTCTATAGCTCATCGAAAATAAATGCTAGTATTTTTATTGAGATGGCATCATGTAGCCTGCAGTTTGCTGTTGAGAAATGCAAACTTCAGGCCAGAAATCCAGATGTGGCCCTTTAGGTACCTAAAGCACAATGGGGTGCAAATACTTCCCATATCAAGTCATCAGGAAATAAACTATAGTCATCTGAATGCTTTATTGAATTAAGGACAAGAAGAAGTTCATGTGCCTCCAAAGAATGATGTCTTCAGAGACAGTTCTGAACTTCAAATACCTAGTAGTTATCCTATCAGACCAGATCACAGGGCCAGGGAATGGAAAGAAATCTAATTCAAAATAAAAATTTGAAAAGATGCATACTTGAAAAAGAAAAATTCCATACTCAAAAGGGAATACCAGAATCCAAAGAAATGTTTACCATGGCAAATCAACAAACAATCCCACATCCTGGCAGTTTCCCAATGTAACTTCACAAATACATTTGAAACCAAAGAAAGAAGAGAAACATATGGATTACAAAACCAGCAATATGACAGTACCACAAAAAGTACTTATATCACAATCTGGTAAAGAAACCTGTGAGGCTCAGGCTTCCAGTAAATGATTCCAAAGTGTGAAATTATGTGATTCAAAGAAAAACAACTAAATGGGATGACATATGTGGGAAGAGATATGAAAAATTGTGTTGGTATTGATTATAGGATAGTAGAGATGATATCTAGTTCCAGTTTTCAGAGGAGCCTGTAGGTTGCAGTTCTCTTTTGAGTTCCAACCATGTGCTGCCACCCACACAGCATCCACACCTTCTGAAATAGTACAAGAGATGATCTTATACAACAGGTGGCATATTGAAGACCCACACTGAAGATTTGGAGAACGTTGCTATTTGGAGAAGCCTAGGGGGCATCATCGATCAAGTATGCACAGGCAATGAATCTAAGACTGTCAATGATCTAACTGATCCAGTGTTCCTCAGCTTGCACCTTGGATCAGAAATTTTGAAAAGCATTTCTAGGGTTAGAGATCTATCTATGGTCATATGTACATATTCAGTAAATTAGAGAATGCAAATGATTTTGCAGATCCAACATGCATGAGTGGAGAATCTGAGAAGAATCATGACCCTGCTGATAAGTCACATGTATGCTATGAGCCCGATCATTTAAGTGATTTTGTGGATGAAACATTTATAGGTAGTGAGTTGGAGAATGACAGTGACAACAATCAGGCATGTATGAGCATTACAGATGGCATATCTGATGAGACATGTGTGGGCAGCACCTTGACAGTTGTGGGTAAAATTACCGAACAGGCTTATAGCAGCATAAACAGTTTGCTAGACTGTATAGGAGTAACTACTTTCATAACCCGTCTTGCAGTAGCTAACAGCTTAGAGTGTGGGAATGAAAACCCAAGCAACTTGACTATTTGTATAGACAGTTACACTGAAGATACATCATCCAGTTATCCAAAATCAATGGGAGGACTAACAAAGACCTTGTTAAATTGTACCTCTTTAATGCCCAGTGAGAAGGCAGCAAGCAGCAATCATGGTTCCTATTTATACTCGGAATTCTGCACGGAAAACAGGATAGAATTGCTTTCCAACAAGGTCTTGAGCAATGATCTGGACTGTGCAGGTGACATCACAGTCTTGATGGCTCTGGGAAAGTTTAATTTATCTTCAGACAGACAATTGGATCTGAAACCTCCTCTTCTTTCTTCTAATGATGGAAGTGCTCCAACAGAGGAGAGCTGGAATTCTGTTTCACAGCAATGAAGACTACATGGATCCATGACCTCTGGAGGAGTTATCAGGGAGTGCAAAGAAGAGGAAAAGCCTCCAGGAATCCAGATTTGATCATTACAGCTATGAAGCTCCTGAGCTTGATATCAGCGATTATGAACTTCCTCACGTCATTAAAATCTATTACTTTCCCCAAGAAGTCACACTGAAGGCCTTCCATGTGTCTTCTGCAGCTGTCAAAAAGAAAGGATTTTATATTAAATGGGTGGATGATAGACATGGTCTAGGAGTGTTCTCCAGTTCATTTACAGCTTGTGATGTCCTGAGCAGTAAGCTTATAATGGTGGAGCAGAGTCAGTGGGCCAAAGCAGAAAGCTTTGATGCAAAACTCAAGTGATTATAGGAAGCCTGTGAAAGAAAGTATTTGGAGGTTAAGCAAATGAAAAACATCTGGAAAGCCGACATCAGGCTGCAATCTGAAAACTGCCCAAAGAAAGGGAAATTTCATGAATTCAGAAGGTTCCAGGCTAGAAGACCTTTCTGAGTCTTCTTTGTGTGTAAAAAAGACAGAGACTGGGGCAGCTAGGTGGTGCAGTGAATAGAGCCCTGGCCCTTGAGTCAGGAGGACCTGAGTTCAAATCCAGCTTCAGACATCTAACACAAAACTAGCCATGTGACCTTGGGCAAGTCACTTAACCCCAATTGCCCTCTAAAAAGCAAAAAAAAAAAAAGACAGAGACTATAGGTTCCAAGAGAAAGTAAACTCTGTTTTTAGCTGTTCTGCTTTCTAGACCTGAAAGGAACAGTTTGGAATTGCTCCATGTGGAAAATAGGAGAAAGCAATGTTCATCAATCAGGAAGAAACTTGAAGCTGATGCCTCTTTAAAGAGTCCACTGGGCAAGAGAAGCCCTATGTGAGCATTTTTCTAAGAAGTATTGGATAAAACCTATTGCAGAAAAGGAGTAAAGAAGAGTCATCAGGGCTCCAGGCCAGAATACTACCAAGACCTTGATGGGGAAGATGTAGGCCCTCAAAGATACCCTCTAGCATATCTTCTAACTTTGAACAGAGATGTCCAGACAGTTAGCAGATGTAGGTGAAGAGTCCAGTGGTCTCAGGAGGACCAGAACCTAAATTTTAGTGCCAGGTCTTTTTAAAAGATAGGTCCAGAGCACCATAGTTGGCTGACAGCAGCAGGATATTAAGAATTCTTGGTCTCAAAAGTTTTGGCTTTACTGAAAGCCTGCCTAGTGCTGCTCTAGGCACATGGTAGCTTGGGGTGTGCCCAAGGCACAATGTCCACTAGTGCCTATGTAAATATTGACATCATGGTATAAAAGTAGTAAAATCTATTTCCTAGGGAAAAAATCATCATGGAAAGACAAAAATCAAACTCAACAGAAGATTTTATCTCAGGATTATACCCTGTCATATGTACCCTGAATCCTTTATCTCATTGAGTTGTTATGGGGAAAATATTTTCTAAGCCTTAATATAGTGTGTGTATATATGCATGTGTGTGTCATTGCAACTATTTTTGTTACAGTCATTATCATTATTATGTAATACTACAAGGATTCATGATTTCATCAGTGTGGCTATTACCTCCAATGGGGCAACAATTTACCCTTAATGGATGGTTCTCATAAGTTGCTATAACTAGAAAAAAAAATACATCAGTCCAGAGGCTATGCTTTTGATGAAGAACCTCTCAAAACTCATTTAGACAGATACTCAGAAAAGAGACCTACAATTTGTCTCTGAGTTCATTATTTCCAAAGTTGTAGGACCTACCAGAGTTTTAGTCTCTTGGGACAACTCTAAGGAACCTGTGAGCACCTCTATGTCAAGATGCGACATAAGACTTTAGGAGATAGCCCTGAACATACTTCTGAAAAAATGCATTTGCAATGTGATGTAATAAAAAGAACATGGCATTTAGAATCATGAGACAAAGTAAGAGAACCTAACCACAGAGAGTAGGATTTTTGTTTTGTTTTGTTTTTTTATAAGCAGAAAACTCCAAATAAGACATAAACATAGATATGTGCACCAAATGCAATGGTTAGATGCCACAAGTATATGGACTTCAGAATTTGACCTGTTTCTTAATTGACCCAGGTTAAAAGGAGGATTATCAACCAGCTAGTAATTGACCAGATTGACACATAGCTTATCAAAGAAGCCGATTGCTTCTTATTGGTCAGAGTATAGAGTAAAGAACACTAGTTTTAGAACCTGAAGATGTAGGTTCAAATCCCAGTTCTGTTATTTACTGACTGTGAGAACTTGATCAAATCACTTAATCTTTCTTCCTCAGTTTCCTTGTCTATAAAAATGAGGGTGAGAGAATAAAATTATCTCAAAGCACCTGGCCAACTCTAAATCAGCAAATAGGTGGCATAGTAGAAAGAGACTGAATTTAGAGTCAGGAAGACCTGAGTTCTCCTACCTCAGATACTTAACATGTGACCGTGGGCAAGTCACATCTTCAGTTTCCTCATCTATAAAACGTGCATTAATAATAGCACCTGCCTCCCAAAATTATAAAATAAGCTACTATTTGTAATTTGTAAATGTGAAAGTACTGAATAAAAGCTAGTATTAAATCCTTTGTATGAGTTTATCATCCTATCAATGAATCTATGTTATATCTGTTGTTTTAATTTTAATTTTCATAATCCACATTATAAGGTACCTACAGTCGAGAGTTTTAGTGGAGTTAGTTCTAGTTTTACAGATGAGGAAACTGAAGCAAACAGGGTTAAGTGACTTACCCAGGGTCACACAGCTGAGTAAGTACCTGAGGCCAGATTTGAACTCAGGAGAATGAGTCTTCCTGACTATAGGCCCAGACACTCTATCTACTACACCACCACTTTAGTTGGTAATTGATGCAGAAATTACATAGATCATGATTCAGACTTCTTAAATGACAAAACCACAGTTTCTCAGGGCATTGAAGGGGAGGCCCTTTGGCTCATCTGCTCTGAAGGACCTCTTGAGTCATTGCTGCTTTAAGCCTATCACTCTCTCATTTTATTTTATTTTTTTTAGAATAGACTTTTCATATGAAATAACCAAAGCTACTTCCCACTAACTATGCTAAACTTTTAGGCTCAGATACTTTCATGAGTGTGGGGACTCCACACACTTAAGCCTTGGATGATTAGGAGACCAAAGTGGACAAAGGGTGGATTTATCTGATTCCTAGAATAGAATTTAAAAGTAGAAAGGTATTTTAGACATCAGCCAGCACATACCCTACCTTGTATTGTCTCCCCACTTATATCAAGAGACGCTTACACTCTATAGAATTCTAAAACCTAATTCTTACTGCATGATATATGTATTCACACAGAGATTATATTGGTTCAGGCTTCTACTACTCCCTACCAACAGAGGCTACATTGATACAGTTAGGGGACCTAGGTTAAAAGCCCAGCTCAGCTACTTATTTCTGACAAAGCCCTAGACAAGTGACTGCAGCCCATCCCCTTCCACTTTTGAGCCTGTATTTCCTTATCTACAAAATAAGGGCACTGAATAAGATTATTTCTAAGGTCTCCTGTAAATCCTACCATCTATCATATCTCTGGGAAGAGGACAATTTTTAAGTTGCAAGAACAGTCAAGAATTTTTCAGACTGACAGTTTCCTTAACATGCCTATATAGCCAGTTATACAGAATAATGTCATGACCATTTGTTTTCTTTGTTGTTTTTCAGACGTACTGTTGGCATCGAGGGGGAGTCACTTGTGTTCATCTGGTCTGAAGGAGCTCTTGAATTTACTGATGCTTCAGATACTTTGAAGCCTTTCACACTTTATGAATATCGTGTCAGAGCCCATAACTCCAAGGGCTCTGTAGAGAGTCCATGGTCATCAGCACAGACAATGGAAGCCCCTCCTAGGGGCATGCAAGCTCCCCAGGCTCAACCTGACAGTGCTTATTCTGTACTGCTGCATTGGACCAAGCCTGAGTCTCCCAATGGTATTATCAGCCACTATCGTATTATCTACCAAGAGAGACAAAAGGATCCAACATTTGATGTTCCAACCGTGACTGCATTCACAGTGATGGTAAGAATGAGGATGACATAACTAATCAGCTATAACAAGTGGTATTTCTGTTATCTTTTTCATGACTTTATTGGAATAGCTTAATTAATTTTTATGACTCACTTGTAGTTGTCCTTAAGAAGGACTGAAGCTGTTGAAGTTTCATAAAAAGACACAAAACAGCATAGTTAATGTGAAGAGTATTGGTCTGGGAATGAGGAAATGAGATCTATTGTTGACTCTACTACTGACTTGAATTATCCATTGTTAAGGGAAACACTCACTTCTGTGAATCTAGAAATAATTACACCTGACTTCTCTGTGTCCCAGGGGTGATGTCAACATCAAATTAGAAGATGAGTCTAATTCTTTCATTATTAAAGAGATCTGTGAGATTATACAGTCAAAATTACATGAGACAAAACTGTGATGTTTTGTGTGTGTTACAAACCCCATTGGTCCATGCAATTCTATGTACTGCAACAAGTCTTTAGTGAATGCTACTGTGTATACAAAATAGTAAATAGAGTACATGATATAATCTCCACCCTCAAGAAGCTTACACTGTTGTTGGAGAGATATGTCACACACAAAAAAATAACTGCTAAATAATTCAGGATAGAATGTAATCAAGTACTAAGACACATGCACCAGACAATAAATGCTATGTATGGGAGGCCAGAGAGGAGATCAAAGTGACAGGCATTGCAGGTGAGGTTACCTGAAAGAGGTGGGACAAACTCAGGTTAGAAGGATGAATAAGTTGACATAATAATTTGCATAATTTTCAAAAGACAAGAGAATGAGCTCGCTAAATGTTTTTAAAAGTCTTTTGAAAGTTGAAGCAATATAGATGGATAGTACAAGGCTAAGATTAAAATAATTATCATAATAGTTACCATGACATTTAGGTATAATTGATAGATAAAGTTGATAGAGCTATGGAGTTAGGATGACCAGATCAGGGATTCAAATCTGTATCTTCTGATTCCAAAGCCTATGCTTTTCCCATTGTACCATGCTGTCTCTCCATTGTCATCTCCTAAGACCACCTCCTGTTCTCCCTCCATACGACCTTCTTTTTGTCCAAATATTCTCTTCTCCTTCCCTCTGGTCTTAGAGGGAGAGATGGCCCTCCGAGTCAAGTCTTACATCTTCACCTGTGTCCTTGATTTCTGTTCTCACATTTCTTAAAGACTTGACCCCCCCCCCCAAACTCTCTTGCATCTCCAGTGTCTCTTCTGCCACTGGTTCCTTCCCTTTCACTCACAAATATAACATGGGTTCCCCAAACTTAAAAGAATCACATCCTTTTTCTCTTTTTTTAAAACTGCCAAACTCTGAGCATATGAATTACCAATTTCCCTCTACTTTCTTGCCATTCATTCCTTCCTCAACCATTTAAATCTAGCTTCTATTTCTATGAGTTGATAATTTGTAAAATTAGGAAATTTTGAATTGAAGATAGGACCACCAAGCTTTCTGGGTATTCACCCAGAAAGGCCACAATTGTCAGCAAGAAACAGGGCAGCAATTATGCTTTGAATAGAGCATATGGAACAAAAAGCACATAAAGGCAGAGACAAATGGTGAAAAGTGGTACAGAGGTAGATGGTGGGAACAGGATGGGATGGTAAAGTAAAGGAAGCAGTGTGAGAAGGATGGGGAGGGACAGAGGCAGAGAAAATCACTCATGTAAGCATGTATTAGGGTTGGGAGCATTTAGCATCATGAACCTAAAGGAGATGGAAGAGAGTTGGAGAGGGACAGAGGTTTGAAGTCTCATTTTTATAGAGTTTTTTGTTTTGTTCTTTTCATAACACACCAACTTCAATCTGTGCCACGTTATGGCTAGTTCATTAACATATCCAAATTATCTTAAAGTTATTGATAAAACTTTGAATCTGTCATCTCAAAGTCATCACCATCTTTTTGATGTTCTGTTGGTCTGGAACTGCGGAGGTCTAGATTTTTGTCTAGAAATTTGCCTGGAATTCACATATCATAGCACCAGAACTTTGACAAGTAGTGTCTAGATAGTTTCTCCTGATTTAGCATGTTACTGGGATGCAAATTTGGGTTAAAGTATGATAATCTGTACATCTGTAAATTATGTTCCTTTGATCTTTGTGATGGTTTGTATGTGACTTCTAGGTTTCCCTTTGCAATCTTATTTTCTGTTATTGCCCTTTTACACTAGCTACCCATAAATCTTCCTGTATTGACCAGAAGGGGGTGGTAGTTAATGGGACCAGAACAAATGCAATGCCATCCATGAGCAACTTCCCAAAAGAATGCTACTGTGAACAGCTTTTATGGTTCTGATTAAACAGTATAGTGAACACTCCATTTATTCAAAACAAAATCAAAGGAAAACATTCACAACAAATCACAATATAGTATTCACAACATTACTTCTTATCACAGAAAATCACAATATAGTGTTCACAACAGCTTATCATTAAAATGGCCACAGAGTTTTCACCACTGTGGTCACAGTATTTAGAACAAAGAACACACACACACACACACAGACACACACACAGAACAAAAAACAAAAGAACAATAATCTGGTATCCCTAAGGAGGTTTACCTCCTTACTCAGTCATTCAGTCATCTCAAAATACAACAGTCAGTCTTCCACTCATGGAGCAATCATTGGTTAACTTAATCAGTCACTTATCTAGCAATCAGTCACTAAGTATCGTTAATCACTAAATACAATCATTAGAAAATTACACAAACCCTCCACCCCTAGGTCTCTAGTAAACTTCAATTTCATCACAGCATTCAATATCCAAGGAGAGGCCTTTTCTTCATCTTGACTCCAGGTAGTCCCTTAGATTCCCTGGATCCCCTTCCATGGTCCCAGCTCCTACATGAATCCACCAAACAGTCACTTGGATTCAGAGGCAGACAGCTCACAGGTTTTTGTCCAGTCCTCTGGGCAGTTCCTGCTACACACTGAAGTTCACATATCAGTCTGGCACATCTTGAAACCTTCACAACTTCTATTCCCAGGAACTCAAGGATCAACCAAGCCACAAATAAACAAAGTCTTATGCCGGCCATGCTTCTTCAGTCCTCAAGCAGTTAGGCTAGCCCTAGGACCCAGAGGAAATCTCAGACTCCCAGGGAACCTTCTCCAAAGCAACTTCAGCCTTAACCAGATTCTGGTCTCAAGGAAATCCTCTCTCAGTTCTCAGTCAGCTTCCAGATCCTCAATGAAAGAAACTCTCTCTCTCCTCCACCAGGAGCCCGCCAGGAGAAAAATTCAGATTCTGCCTCTCTGGGGCTTTTCTTATATGCACACACACAGCATTGGCTTCCTGTTTTAGCCAAGCCCTTCCTGTTATGTCAACAACAGGAGACAGAGTTCATATCCTTTGCCTCTTTCACAGAGGCTTGACTAAGGGCTAAGTACCTGCTTACTTGACATAACAAAAAAGGGTCTTCAAATTTAAATTAATTACCATTACAACAAGATAAAATTTTAACAGAATTTCAATGTTATATTATATTCAATTTATTTCAGTTTTAGTCCTCATATTCATTGACTTTTCTTAAGCATTTCATGCTATAAAGCACTTTCTTCTTTATGTATTCTCTTTTGAGCTCAGAGACATCATTCTTCCTTGATTCTGTTCTCATTTCTCTGATTCTTCCTACTCTTTTTTGCTGGCTCCTCCTCTCCTTTTTGAATCCTGTATTCCAGAAATCTTTGTCCTCTTCTTTGGTAATCTAACCTACATCCATGATTTCCACTATCAGTTCTATGCCAATGATTCCATATCTGTCATCATAACACCAACTTCACTTTGTGGAACCTTATGGCTAGTTCATTAACATGTCCTAATCATCTCAGTTATTAGTAAAACTTCAAATTCCAGACCTGAATTTCCAACTACCTGCCTATTACCAACCTTTCCATCCCACCAGTATTTCAAACTCACCATGTGTAAACTTAGACTTACTACCTCTTTTCCCTTTTAACACCTACTCTTCCTTCTGACTTCTTTTGTCCATTCATGCCAAAACAGTTTTCTACATTATTTCACACTTCTACCCATAATTTTGATCCAAACAAATTAACTATTCTGCAACTCAACACTTTCCAGACTTTCTTTCCTCCATTCATTCGCCTTATATCCTTCTCTACTTTTGGAATTCCCCCTATTTCTGCCTAAATCCTACCCACCTTCTAGACTGAAGCACAGAACATCTCCCACCAGCTATAAGTGATCCTTGTCCTTTGAACTCAAACACCTTGTACTTACTTTGTAATAACTATTCCGTTTTGTATTTTTGTATGCATTATGCATCCACTCATAAAAAGTAAAATTCTTGAGTATAGAGGGAATATTTTATTTACCTTAGTCTCTTCCTCAGTGCCTAACATAATCACTTAATAAATGTTTGTTGAATGAATGAGATAGCATAGTATAATGAGAAAAGCACTGGTTTGGAATTGGATAATCTGAATTCTTATTCTACCTCTTCTCTTTATTTCCCTTACTGGAGACAGATAAGTGGTGCAGTGGATAGAGTGCTGGGTCTAGAATCAGTAAAATCTGAGTTCAAATCTAGCCTCGAATACTTACTAGCAGTGTTACCCTGAACAAGTTACTGTTTACCTCAGTTTCCTCAACTTCAGTGTAGGGATAGTTAGCATCTACTTCTCAAGTCTGTTGTGACAATTAAATGGGATCATATTTATAAAGCTCTTTGCACAATGCCTGGCATATAGTAAGTACTTAATAAATGTTTCTTTTCTTCCTTACTTCGTAATTAGCCATTTGACCTCTCTAGGCTTTAGTTTTCTTTTCTGAAAAATGAGAGGTTTGGAGAATCTCTTCTAAGCCTAAATCCAACCATCCTATAAAGAGATATTGTTTTCTTGCTTGTTGCTGAATGTTATCATAGATGACTGACTGGACTGGAAAAATACAAGCAACATGTGAATGAAAGGTTAAATGGTGTTAAAGGTAATTTTTCTCCTTTTTTGAATTTTTACTTTATTTCCTTCACTTCAAATTTTCATCATCTGGACATCAGAGACAATTTTCATGGCTCTGCCTCAAACATCCTGTAGAACTTGCATTACAAGGCAGTGTTCCAAAAGCTAGAAATCCTCTTAAGGATGTTATCCAGGGGAAAATATGTCCATTATCACCAAAGCCTGGAAACCTACATATTAAGCTTCAAAGTTATAACCTCCTGAAAGTAAAATTTCATTGTAAAAATGCTGACACACCCTTGACAATAGCTTTGTGAATGAGACACTTTAATTAAACTGTGATTTTATTGAAAGAACTGGGATTCCAGTGATTAAACTTCTGGCCCTTTAAAATATGGCTTTCAGGAGTAGGGAGCTAAATCATTTAATCTCCTAAAGCAGGTCTACTGGTGTTCCCATGTGGAATACTCTATTAGTCATTCTCTCACACAAGGTTCCATTTTAAAGCACAAGATCAAGTATTGAACTGAACAGTGAGCTCTGTCCTTTATTTAATTGGTTAGACTCTATTTTTATCACATTAGAAAGTTCCCAAAAAAGGTAGAGGAACGATAACAGAAGGTTTCAAATTACAAAGTACTTCTGACATGTTGACCCCATCCTTCATTTTATTCTCATTCTAGTATTCCTGACTTCTTCCCTCTTTCTGAAGGTTAGCAATGTAAAAAGATAGTAAACTATAGAATGTGGAAATGAAAAATGAAATATTGACAAGATTGCAGCATTCTCCTCTTGAGTTTTTTTGGCTTGTTTGTCTTCTTTTGGTATAGGGAAGCATGGTCAGCTCAGGATCCAGAATTGCCCCTATGATTTTTGAATTTTTTCTCCTGCAAACCATTATAACTTAAATTCTCGACAGTGTTCACAGGTCTATGAGATTGAAATATTAGGAAGTTAACATTTAAATGATAATTCTTTCTCATTCTTCTTTGCACAGTGGAATTTTTGTTTTTGTAGATGATTTTTAAGTTCACAATAAAAATAATTTTTAAGTTAAAAAAATGAAACCTGAGTTAGCCTCCATAGAATAAGATGGACAGCTTTCCATAATCCTTACTCACTAGTCAAAGGGTTTTTTTCTTCTTTATAACAAACATGTATAAATGTAAGATATATGCAAAAGACATTCCCTTATTCTTTACTCTAAATCCATCATTTCTCTGTAATAGATAGCATGTTTCATCATCAGTCTTCTGGGATCATGAATGGTCATTATGTTGATCATAGTTCTTACATCTTTCACATTTGCTTGTTTTTACGGTGTTGTTCTAGTATAAATTTTCTTAGTTCTGTTCATTTCATTCTTCATCAGTTTATAAAGTTCTCAAAACTGTTCATTTTTGTAATGTTGGTGCTATATTCTTTTGATTCTGCTCACTTGACTCTGAATCAGTTCATACAAGTCTTTCCATATCTTTTTGAAATCATCTATTTCCTCATTTCTTACTGTACAATAGCACTCCATCAAATTCATATACCACTAGGCAAGGATTTTCAGAGCTAGCAGGTCATTGCTGTTCTCTACTAACCTTTATAAAAGTGCAGGTTAATCCAGAGTCAATGAGGTGAGACATGGCTCAAAGAATCAAAGGCTCATAGAATCTTAGAGACTCTTTAGTTCAAACCCTTCATCTTATAGTTGAACAGATTGGTTCCCAGATTTGTGACATGATTTTCCCAAAGTCACCTTCTCACAGGTGCCTGACATCAGAGAAAGGACTAGACCCTAGGTTTCAGCATTCGTAATCTGCTATTCTTTTCCCTGTGCCTCTCTGACTTCTACTATGATCCTTACCATGCTAGCCCAAGCTCTGTTCTAGACAGAGAAAATTCAGTCCTATTTTTTTCAAGTCCCCCAGAGATAAATAATTTGTCACATAGTTTAATAGTCCACATTCCTAGCTGTAATTGCAAACTGCTCACTGCTTTTAACATTCCATCTCTGGTCTTCTGTAGGAGGCACATTCCTGTCCCTGTTCCTGGAATATATGCCCTTCTCAATTTCTACCTTTAAGAATCTTTCTCTTCTTTCAAGCCTCAATTCAGGTGTGACATATTCAATGAAAAAGTCTTCCCTATTCCAAATATGCTCTTATCTCTCAAGTTTCTTTCTACTAATTTATCTGTGTCTATGTTCTGTCCCCACTGTAGGATGTCTTGGGGACAAGTAATGTTTTTGTATCCCCAGCATCTAGTTCACTGCTTTGCACATAGTAAGAAGTTTATCAAAGTAAGTGTTTATCAAATTCATCCATTCATTCTCTTTGTTGTGACTACCTTAAGAAATTTTGCAAATTGCTGCTCAGAGAACAGTCCCAGACTGAGATTATGGGTCAGGATACCTGGGTTCAAACACTTGGCCATCAAGTTTTTTATTAAAAGCTTCTGTACTCTGAGTATGACCTCTTCAAAACCAGAAATTGTACAAATTATTTCCTCTGTCTTGGTCCAAGTTTTCTTATCTATAAAATGAGAGAGGATTCTAAGGTCCACTTCAGCTGAGTTTTTTTTATTGTTAATGCTAAGATAACTTTAGCCTTCACTGTCAGGAGTTGAGACCACATCTTTGATCAAGAAATCTCTGAGCCTATCCTCACTTTTGCTGGCTGAGAGATTGGGAGGCTGGGCAAGGGTGCTCTAATGCCCTTCATCTGTCAAATTAGGGCCTTTTGGACCCATCAGTAAAATGTCTCTCTCCAGTAGTGACATAACAAGGTATCCCACAGGTTCTCCATTGTTGTTTATAGACAGGTGGACTTGGTTGAGAAAAGTCATATCAAGCAGGTGCTATGGATGCATGAGTCCTCTTGAAGGTGGCAGTGGATGGAGAACTAGCAGTGGGGTGCCCTCAGTGGGGGTGGGCAACATATGTGCTGGCACAATGAGCAGCATCAGCAGAGTCAGCAGGCAAACAAAAATGGAGTTCATGCAGGTTTAAATACCTTAACAGCCCTCACGCAATCCCCTTGAGAAGTTTTGGAATTCTTTGGGACCAAGTGGTGCGGTTATAGGAAGAATACCTCTCAGGAGAAGGGAATGTATAAACTGCCCAATTCCCTCCAAACCAGCAGCTTTCACTCCTGAAATGGGCTTCAGATAGCAGGCCATAAAATTACTTCCTGATTAGCTCTGTGATAAATTGTGCAGTAGCAAGAGAAGAACTACATTTAGCCTTGGCATCCAAGAACTCCATGGTGGTGCTTACAGGGAACATTCCTGGCGTGGCTGCCATCACTGCTGCCACCATCCTGGATTTGTTTGTTTCTCTGATTGGCACCAACTCTAGCATTGGCAGAAGTAACCTGGGATTTAAAGGCAAAGATGGTTTTGCCTAAGGCTTTAGCTGCGGCTTTCTGTGCTCTGAGTACACCACTTCATGCCCCATAGGGATAGAGTACATGAAGGCCAACATAACCTGCTTGCCCAATGCCTTAGAAGATAGATGGCATTTGGGTCTGTCTACAACAGGAGGCACTGAGTGAGTAAGCAAATTGCATGGGTCACCATACGTTGGCTTCCAAATCAGGAATAAAACTCAATATGACAAACTCCCAGTTCTAGATTCTGGTCGCTGAACAGCCATTCTCAAATTCTAGGATCAAGTTGTCAAAAACCTCTCAGGAATCTGGCATAATGTTTCTTAGCTCTTTACCAAAATCTGGCTGACTTCTGTTAAGAAAGTATGCAGCAAGTAGTATAAGAGAAACTTGTAATAAATCTGCTCCTGAAAATTTTGTGTGTAGATTGATTTTTCATAAAATCAGTCCTATTTCTTTATTGATTTAGATTATTTCAGAGATGCTTGAGCTTCATTTCTGATCCTCACTTAGCATTGACTCTTGACACTGAGTGAAGAGTTAGGAGTAAAATGAGTTCTAACAGGCACCTTACACTTTTGAAATTCTGCAATGGTTTTCATTCTTTTAAACATGTATGTGTGTATGTATGTATATTAGCCATTAATCTATAAGTCAACTACTAATTTCATGAGGTGAGTTTACTACTAAAGGGATTTGTTGATGCCATATTTCTGTTTTTAGTAATACTTTTAGTAATATAGTACAAAACTTTCAGTAATACAAATAATCACTAGACTTAAGGTGTGCATTTTGAAAAATCACATCTTTATATCGCGAGTTTTCTTAATGGAGGAGACAACTGAGCTAGCCTTACTCTAAAAAAAGAGAAGAAAAAGATGGAGAAGGAGGAAGAGTTGAAGGAGGAGAAAGAGGAGGAGGAGGAGGAGGAAGAGAACGAGAAATGATAAAGAAAGCAGAAGAAAATGAATACGTATCAACAGGCATTTAGAGAAACACACTTCACAACCTCAATCTTCAGTGTTGACAAACTTGCTTTCCTAATCCTAGTAATACTAAATCCCTGACTGTTTAAGAATAGACAACCTCATATGCTCCTAAAGACTACTAAATGTACTTCTGTTTATTGTCTCATTTCCATCTGCCTCAAACCAACCCCTGACCTCAGATCTAACCATCCCTTTCACTGTGTCCTCAAGATCTTCCTGATAAATACACTTCCCTTCATATTTAACCTCTTCTTCTTGTGTTCCTTCCATTTTCTGCCATATACGGAGATCTAGTTTACACCAGTCAGTCAAGAAACATTTATTAAGCATCTGTTATGTGCTAGGCATTGTGCCAAGCTCTAAGGATACAAAAACAAAACAAAACAAAGCAAAAAACAAGCAAAACAATACAAAGGAAAAGAGAGTTAATACCAGATGACATTGCATTCCTAGCCAGGCTTTCAATTCTGGTAGCACCACTTATGACATACTTGTCCCAGAGGCAAAATTGCAAATACTTCATTACTAATGCCAGACTCTGCCTCTTCTGCCATCACTCAGCAACATGGCCTCCTTTGAGAATCACTAATCTACCACCCAACACAGAATCTGGTGGCAACTTTCTACTGGCTCTCAAGTCATTATCTCCCTTTTCTTAATGAGTTTAGTGTATGGGCCACATTCTTCTCCATTCCAATGACCCTAGTAATGGAAAGGCTTTAGTGTACACGTCATTGGTCCCTCAAATACCATTATCTTCCAGCTCTTCAGTCTACTAAATTCCCACATTTATTTGATTCTACTTTAACTACACACAAGGATATTCATCTTCTTGATCTTGCCATCACACATAAATATTCTACTTCTGTGATCAATAAATCTAAAATCTTTTTTTTATCTCATCATCATTTTTTTTTATCATTCTTTCTCTCCTTTATGCTTTATTCTATTTGAATCTATTCATCTTCACCATGATATCAATTCCTCCATCTCTGTACTTTCCCAGGCTATTACTCCCACTCTGGCTATACTTTCCTCCTTTCCCAGTACTGACCCTTCATTTAATTGGATCAGTTCTATACCATTCTCTATTCAGAGATTCCTAGCTCTGTTGTTCAATTATTATCTGTACCTTATGAAACCTAACCTTGAGTTTCTCCAACAATTTTCCTCCTTTGTTGTTGCTCATAGGCTACTAAATGGAGCTGGAGGAGCCCAAATAACCATACTGATTGAACCCTCTACAAATTTGTCCTCATATGTAAACTGGGCTCTCACTACAGTAAGGCAATCCTTTTACTCCTCCCTAATTAATTCTTCATCCCATTCAACATTGCATTTGTTTCAAGTCTTTCTTCAAGACTTTGGGGCCACCTATTCTCCCAGTTGTCTTAGCTAAGGATCTTACCTCAGATTTTCCCAAGAAAATTAAAGCCATTCACCATCAGCTCCCACTTCTCCCCTTCTCATTTCACAATACCTTCCCATTATTGTCTCCTATCTCATGCTTTTCTCCTGTCTTCATGAAGAGGTAGTCTTTATGCATAACTGACTTCTACCCTTGATTTTATCCCTTTCCTTCTTCTATAGCAAATTATTTCCACTAACATTCTTCTCCTCTAAATTTCATTCTCTGCTATCTCTCACTATCTAATCCCTGCTGTCTAAAAATACCTTCCAGTCTCTCCCACCCTTAAAAAAACCCTCATCTTATATGTTCCTTCATTTCTCAACCAAATTCTTTGAAAAAGATGTCTACATGTAGTACTTCCACTTCCTCCCCTCTCACTCTCTCATATAAATTCTATGTAGCTTGATTCCCAACTTCATCACTCAAAAATGTTCTAATCAAGTTTACCAAGGAACTCTTAATTGTTGGATCTAATGGCTACCTCTCAATCCTCATCATTCTTGACTTTTGGAAGAATTTGATCATGTTGATCACATTCTTTCCCCTCTGAGCCTTTTCAAAACTGTTTTTCTTTATTATTTTCCTACCCATATGATTACAACTTCTCAGTACCCTTTGCTGGAATATCATCCATATTATGACCACCATCAAACACCCCCCCCCCCAAATGTGGGTAGATCCTAAAATATTACCTTGGGCTCTTTTTTACTTTATACTTTTTCAGTTGATGATCTCATCACTTCTCATTGGTTAATTATCATCACTATGTTTATGATTTTTAGATCTATGTCCAATTTCTAGAATCTCTCAAGCCTTAATGACCCTATCCCTGCATCCCTAAATGCCTATGGACCTTTCCAGTATCCTTGAAGTGTCGTAAACTTTACATGTCTAGAGGAGAATATATTCTATTCCCTTCCAAATTAAATCCATCTCAAACTTGTGTGTGTGTGTGAAAATTCTCTTAGTCACCCAGCTTTGCAAACTCAATGTTAACTCTTCATTCTCACTCACCCTACATATCCAATGAATTGCCAATCTTGTCAGTCTACATCTTTCACATATAGACCTTTCCTTCCACTCACAAAGTCATTACTCTAGTAACTTATCACCTCTGATCTGAAGTGTTACAATTACCATCTAAATTCATTTCAGTGACTTTCCCCCCTGTAATTGATCACTTCCACATTTGCCAAAATCATTTTTCTAAAACCCTGGTCTACCTTTTTCAATCCATTACCAGATTAAGCCCAATGGCTGTTTATTGTTCTATGATCAAACACAAACTTCTCTAGCATTCCAAGTTTAACACAACCTGTCCCCTTCCTACCTTAATAATCTAACTCCACATCTTATTCCTCATATACTTTATAGTTCAGTCAAACTATCAACTATCACTCACATGGCACTCCATCTCTCCCTCAGTACCTTTGCATTTTCCAAGTCTGAAATGTACTCCTTCTCTATCTTTTCCACTTGGAATCCCTGGTTTCTGTGAAACTCAGCTAAGATAACACTTTTTGAAGAACGGTTTTCCTGGTCTCTACCAAATACTAGGTCTTTGCTTTGCTAAGATATCTGTGGGGAAGGTGTGTGTAATGCAGAGTCTGAGTAATACCTCTCAAGTTTTCTTGGCAACAAAACCATCAAATCCCCACCCCTAAGTGTGATACTGGCTCATTTCCTTGTTAATTCTTTCAGTATGTTAGAAGACAGTCTAGTGGATATGTTCTGAAATAATTTTTATTAATTACCAGAACTGCTGAAACTCTCTACAGTTGGTTCAGCTCCCAATCCAGAATAACACGGGTGAAATTTGTTCCCCCATGAACTAGCTTCTCCTTACTCTATTTCAAAACGTTAATTCATAAACAAATTCACAGTTGATGTCTATGTGGTTTATAAGAACTATCACATAATAAACTTAGATAAACACTTAAATAAAACATTAGAGGATTATGATGGGACTTACAGCCAGACTTACCTGTATACTCTGAGAAAACAAGTGAACAAAGATCTATCACTGGGATTCACTCTCACCAACCGTTCCCAAGTCCTGGTTTGGCTTGGTCTCACCAAGTAAGTGTTTACTCTTTTCGCTTGCATTCTTATGTATTCTGATCACCTCTCTGCCTCCTCATATGGTGTCCCAAAACTTAGACAAAATTCCTAAAGTATAGGTACCCTTCCACCCAAAAACTGAGCCCTCATTAAACTGGCCTCCCCTCTTAATGTCTATTAACAGTCTCCTGTAAATATCAGTTAACAAATATCAGTTCTCAGAATATCATTTAATGGCATTTGTTACCCAAAGGTATAACAAATGTAAGCAAAGTCTCCATAATCCTTTTAAAACTATAGCATCAGTACATCGAATCTCTGTGAACAATTCAGGGGGATACTTTCATATCTTTTGTGTTTTGTATATACTTCCATATATGTTGTTGTTAACATAGTACCTTAAGATTTGCCATGTGTTTTACATATCTTATCTGATCCTCACAAGAATACCATGAGGCAGATGCTTATAGATGAAGAAATTAAAGGATAGAGAGTTTAAGTAAATACTTCCATGGTCACACAGTTAAGTAGTTGCCTGAGGCAGAATTTGACCCCAAGTTGCACTCTCCACTGCACCACCTAACTATCTCTGTGTATATATGCTGTCTCCACCATTAAAATATAAACTCCCTACGCACAGGGGTTATTTTATGGTATCTTTATATTCCAGAAACTTGAACAGTGCCTGATGCATAATAGGTACTTAATAAATGTTTTTTATTTCATTTATTTTTCAAATCTAATGATGTCTGGCATAATGTTATTTTATTTATTTAAATTTACATAAAAATTTAAATTATTTTTGTCTCCATTTTTTAGAAATCCACTGTCAATCAGTAAAAGTTTATTAACAATTATTTCACATGGTTGCTGAGCAAAGTGCTTTGCAAACCTTACTGTAAAAATAAGTTATTATTACAGTTAGTTTTTACTAACTATATTAAAGTATTAAAAAAAAAAAACAAGGATACAAAACTCATATTCAAGGAGTTTGTGGTCTACTCAGGAGAGATAGAGAATATGTTTAAAATTTAATAACCAAAAAAAGTGAAAAAACAATAAGTGTCACAAGAGAAGGGTTGCCTCAGCTTGAAAATGGAATTCAGGGCTAAATTGAGTAGTTTAGACAATGTTAACTGTAACTTCTAAGGAGGGAGACATTTACTGTGAGCTGGACTGATCCAGAAAGGCTCCACGAAGGAGGAAGAGTTAGAACTATATCTGGAAGGATGAGGATTTGTGTAGATGAAGAGGGAATTTCAAGTAGAGGGAATGGAGTGAATAACGACATCACTCACCACTTTCAAAAAACACGAAGTAAACTTGCAGGTTAGGGAGTAGATATGTAATCTTGAATTGCTTAGCAAAGTCTAGATGGGTGAGAATTTAAGTAACTGACATTTTAAAGTTACGAAATTTAAATGTGGAACATTTGAGAAGGTATATAGTGGGACAAATGAGAACAAACTGAAGTTGCAGACATATATAAGTTTTGGTTAAAATGGAAGTCAGCTGGTATTCCAGGGGAGGAAGTATAGTGAAGTGGTAAAATGTGCTGGCTTTGGAGTCAGGGGACCTCTGTTCAAATTCTGTCTCTGTTACTTTGCCACCTCTTGCCTTCATCAAGTCATTTAACCACTGTGTACCTCAGTTTCCTCTTCTGTAAAATGAAGTAATTGAACCAGATGATGTTTAAAGTCCCTTCAGATATTAAAAATCTGAGGCTCTTAATATGTGACCTTCTGAAATATTTGGTAGCTCAAAAATCTTGACCTTAGAGATTACAAGTGCTGTATAACATGAAATATTCAGTTGAACTTGCAACTTTATCTCTGTAAATAGCATTTTCAGGGATATAGTGAGAATTATTTCACCTCTAGGTAACAGAACATAATCTTTGTTGTGCTTCAGTATAATTAATACTTCTATAGAGATGGGAAGTACCAGATTCTTCAACTCCAGATAATTGTCTAAATGATAATAGGATAAAAGGAAATTGCTATGCTCATATTCATCTTCAGATCCTTATAATTGAGGGGAGAGTTCTCTCTCTTATCTCTCTTCCCTTCCCCTTCTCTGTGTCTTCTCTCTCTCCCCTCCTCTCTGTCTCTCTCTCTCTGTCTCTGTCTCTCTCTGTCTCTGTTTCTCTCTCTGTGTCTCTCATTAAATTTGCTTTTTCTATTCTCCTTGTCTCTACATTCCTGTACACCCTACTATTTATTCCATGTACTCACTCTTGTCATCTTACCAGATTTTAGATCTAATCAAACAAAAGGGGGTAGGGGAAATGAAGAAAAGAAAAGGAAGGAGGGAAAAAATAATAGTTTGAGTGAATGTCCAGGTATAACAGAGCACTGGACTTGGGTTTTAACTTTGGTTGAAAAAAAAAAGGGGGAGTGGAAAACTGGATTAACTAGTTGCTAGCTTTCTCATCAGTAAAATGAGTGTTGTACTTAGAAGAACTCTTAAGTCCCTTCCAACTCTAATATTCTGTGAAGTTATTATTTTCCAATACACTGCAACTGCTGACAAAAGAAGGAATAAGCTTATTTAATGGGAGACAATATAGAAGTGGACTTGTAAAACAGGAGACCAGGATTTCAACCCTGACTCAAGCCCATACTAGGTGGGTGATTATGGGCAAATAATCTAACCTCTCAGTAAACCTCCGTTTTCTCATCTCTAAAATTGGGATAATAATATTTGCACTATCTACCTAATAGTATTGTTGTACAAAAAGTGTTCTACAAACTGGCTCTAAATCATCTTATCCCATATCCTAAAGTAGAGCCCCCAAATAATTGATTATAGTCACCTGGTGGATTATAAGGTAGCCTTACCCAATGGCCCTACCCAAGAATTTCCCAGTGGAAAGGAGGCTATAAAGCCAAACACAAACAGCTTTCCAGAGGACTGCTGCTGTGGATACCTCTATGGTTCTGGTCATACAGTATAGTGAACTTTCCATTTATTCAGCAGTAAACCAAAGCAAAACATTCACAGAAACCAAAGTATAGGATTCACAATGTTATAACATAGCAACTCATCACTAAAGTGGCCACATAGTTTTAAATAAAAGATATCATTCAGTAAGTCCTTACCTCAATCAACCATAAGGAGCAATCCTCTTTAAGGGACACAAAGTACAAAGGTCAAGGTTCTCCAACCCTAGGTCACAATAAATCATGGTCTTCTCAGTCAGCATTAAGTACCCAAGAAGAGGACTTTTCATCTTGACTCAAGGCTGGCTCTCAGATTCCATGGTTCCTCTTCCATGATCCCAGCTCCTGCCTGAATCTACCCAACTCTCACCTGGATTCAAAGGTAGGCAGCCCTCAGCTCCTCATCCAGCTCCTTGTCCAGTTTCATATTGAAGCTCAGAGTGTCCAGTGCACCTCAAGTCCTTCACAGTTCTGTTTCTGGGAAGACAAAACTTGACGAGCCACAATAACATTCATACATATTGCTGGCACCAACATCAATTCACTTTCTGCCTGTGAAATCAGCACAGACCCATCAACAAGGTCTGAGAACTCAACACAAATTGTCAGTATAGGCTCAGGACCTCTGAAACTCTCCTCCAGGACTTCCGTAAACAGACAACAAGAAAATCTTCTTTCAGGGCTTCCAGTATGGTCTCAGGCCTTCTGTGCAAAGGTATCACAAACAAAAATCAACACAGACAGAACAGACAGAGTACCTAGCTACCACAAAGTTCCCCTTCTCAATTCTGCTCTTTCCTAGCTTGGGCTTCTCCTTATATAAGGTCATTAGCTCTTCCCTGTTCTGTCCCTTCCTGTTGCATCAGCAAGTTCCTCCCACTATGGGGTTCACAAGTTCTGTTTCTTAACAAAGACTTGATATGATCAGGGCAAGGCTCAAAGACACTAGAACTCAAACAATGTACTAAATACTTAAGTAGCTGAAATGAGGTGCTAAGTACTTCTTGGCTTGTCATGACAGAGGTCTACCCAAAAGTTGACAGGACTGTCCTTTCGCCAGAGAATGATGTACCCCCAACACTCTTGCCTTATGTTCACACTCACTAACCTCAACAATATAACTCTCACCCCAGCTCCCATTGATCTCAAGCCTTCAAGGGAACAAAAGTCTCTGCAAACCCAAAAGGTTAGGAATCCTCAAAAATCTTGTGTATTAACTCCAGTGGCTTCCTATTCATATTGATTCTAGGATAAAATGTAAAGTCTTCTGTTTGGCTTTTAAAATCCTTCCACAATATGATCTCAACTAATCCTTCCAGCTCATTGGACATTTCTTCCCTCCTATACTGTGAAATCTAGTCAAGCTTGCCTTTCTGTTGCTCACATATGGCATTTCTCCGGTCTCCATGTTTTTGCACTAGCTGTCTCATATTACTAGAATATATAACTTCCTTACTCCTGGCTCACAGAGTATGTCACTTTCTTTATGATAGAGATCAAATATTATCTATTGCATGAAGCCCTTTTTGATACCTTGAACTGCTAGTGCCCTTCCTCTAGTGTTGTGTTGGTAAATGTTTGATATCCAGCTATCCAGAAAAAAAAAAAACTATATATATACCCACAGTACATTTTCAATTTTAATTTGCATTAGCAATACTTTCCCAATAGTTTCTTAAGTCTGGACAATCAACAAAACAATAAATCAAGCCCTTATTAGTAGGGCTTTGCAAATATTTGCTAATTTGCAAATTTCCAAGGTAGCAATGCTCACACTGAAAATGTGACAATAGGCATTCCCCCATAGGAATTGGCTCCAGCACACCCCTGGCTCTCTCAACTACTATGTATTTAATGACTTTGTATATATTTGGATTTATTACACATATGCTATATAAATATTTTATATATACTTATTGTCTTTCCTCTTAAAATATAAGTTCTTTGCAAGTAAGTTTTGTCACATTCTTTCTATTTGTATCGCTATAGCTTAGCACAATGCCTGACACATAGTAGGCACTTACTAAATACTTGATTAACAAATAGGAACATTTATTTTTATAATTAATGCATTCAATTTGTTTATTTAATGCTAGCTAATAAGGACTTACGAGGGCCATTTCCCTTATTTGCATTATTAATTTGCTTAGCTAATGCCTTTATAAATAGATACACGTGAAATTTCATTACAAATCTGTACAACAAAGCTGTCTATCCTTTTTTGTGTCATATATTACTCCCATTTATGTCACCCAAAGTTTACAACTTACTTTCTTAGCAACAACTTGAGGATTTATATAGTCCTTATATCAGTGGTTCTCAACCTGTGGGTTGCGACCCCTTTGGGGGTCAAACAACCCTTTCACACGGGTCACAGAGGTCACCTAAGACCATCAGAAAACACATATTTCTGATAGTCTTAGGAACCAAGACACCACTGCTCTATCCATCTCCAGATGGGTCTGCCCACATGCAGATATGCCCACATACAAGTATTAAAGGGTCATGGCATTAGGAAGGTTGAGAACCACTGCCTTACATAGTTCAAAATCATCCTGATTTGTAGCTAAGGAAGCTACAGTTTGAGGTTTTGAGGTCCATGATCATATTCATACTAAGTTTCTGAGCCAGGATTCCAAACCAGATGTCCTACTTCCAAAGGTAGAATTTCTTCTACTACATCATGTTTCTTTGTTAACCTTATTCTAATGAATGTTCTCTCTAGGACTTGCTAAAGGGACAATTATTCCCTATTAAAAATGCTTGATAGTATGTTATTTGGATGTAGAATAGAAAAAGAGATAGGAGAGCTGAGATGAGCAGAACTAAACTACTTAACTATTCCAAGTTTAATCAGAGAGCCATAGGATTCTAGAGTTGGAGGAGACCACTAAGATCATCTAGTCCAGTGGTTCTCAACCTGTGGATCATGACCCCTTTCAGGATCAAACGACCCTTTCACAGGGGTTGCCTAAGACCATCAGAAAATACATATTTCAACAAGACAGCACATCTCCAGATGGGTACGCACACATGCAGATACACCCACATACAAGTATTAAAGGGTCATGGCATTAGGAAGGTTGAAAACCAGTGATCTAGTCTAATGATTCCTAAATTAGATTTCATTCTATAATATACCTGATGAGTCATCCTCTTCCTAAACTCTCCTCAAATATCTCAATTAACTACTCCACCCTTGAAAAAAAATTAGCCAAATCCAAACTCCAACTCCAAATTCAAAATTAGCCAAACTCCAAATCCAAATTCAACAGCCCCCTATAAGTGCCCAGCCCAGGAGAGGCATTAGGCAGAACAGTGAAAATGCCTTTGTTTTTTACACAAATTAAGTAGTTCTTGCCCTCAAATAGCTTATATCCATTACAAAAGCTCATATAACTTCTATAACCATATATAACATGTTCCAGGATAGACAGATAAAAGATAATGTAATGCAGGAGAGAGTACTAACATACTGATGGATCAGGGAAGGCTTCACACTGGAAATAGTATTGAGTCATAAACCTTAAAAGAAGGTAAAAATTCTAAGAGATGGAAGTGAGGAGGAAGTGCATTCCAAGTATAGAGGTTGACTTGTGCAAATATATGAAGAATGTAGATGAAATGTCAAGTTCAGAAAACAGTTAATAGTCTAGTCCAGCTGGTACATAAAGTGTGTAAAGGCCAGCAATATAAAATTCTTGGATGATAGCTGAGACTCTAATTGTGGAAGGTGTTAAATGCTAAGATGAAAGTGGATTATATTTTATTTTAGAGGTAAAAGAGAATTAGTGAAGGTTTTTGAAAGGGAAGTGTCACAGTCAGATGTGTATGTTAGAATATTTTATCAGTTATTCATAGGATGGATCAGAGAGGGAAAAAAATTAAAGAGACCCCAATTAAGACCAGGCAAGTATTGATGGAGGCCTGAAGTAGGGTAGTGGTTGTGAGGGTAGTAATAAAGGAGATAATGTTGCATACTGTTAGATAAGAAGTCTTGGTAAGACTTACCAGTTGAGGAGATGAAAAAGAAAGAGTAAAAGTTAGGAAATTAGATGACTAGAAGGATGGTGTCTTCAACAGAAATATGGAAGCTTGGAAGAGTGTAGGGCTTATGGGAAAAGGTCCTTAAATTTTTCTGCATCCTTGACTATTTCGAAGTCTAATGAAACCTATAAATCACCTTTCAGGAAAAAAATGTGTTTATATGAATAAAATAAAATGCATAGGGTTATAAAGAAAACCAATTATATGGAAATACAGTCGTCAAAATATTTTAGAAAACATGATTACAGACTAAGGACTTCAAGTTTAGGGAAAAGATGAGTTGTTTCAGATGTTTCATATTTGAGATGCTAGTAGAATATCCAGGTAGAGATGTCTGGTAGGTAGCTGTATATATGAGACTTCCTCAAAGACTAGAATAAAGGAGAGAAAGATGAAGATGTAGAGAAGTTCTTGAAATACAGAGTAGAGGAAATGAAAGAATTCATGATGGATAGCCTTCATTTTCTTGTTCCTGGAGCTAGTGGAGGTAGAAAACTTGTGCAGCAAGGAAAAGATTTGGAACAGGAATTATGAGGATCTTGACAGAAGGTCAATCAATAAGTTGATCAATAAGCATTTATTAAGCACCTACCATGTACCAGGCACTACGTAAAAGAATTACCAAGCAGCAGTGAAGGGTGCAATGAGATTGAATTACACAAATTTGTAGTGAAACCAATTAGCATTGTAAGATAGAGAAGATGGATGGTAGAAGTGACCAATAAAACACAAATAAATACAGAAGCTTTAAGTATGAAAAGGGTGAAGGTAGTTAATATTTTCCCCTACTGAGCTGAAAAAACACTTTTCAAAGAGTAAATGGATACCTTATCTGGTGTCTCACTGCAAGTCATTTAACAATGCTGGACTTTAGTTTCCTCATCTGTAAAAGATACCACACATGCTGTGGTGTCCTGAGAAGAAGGAAGTATCAGCAAGGTCACGGATGTTCATTATGAGAAGCTTGGATTGCCCTGGATTCTGGCTTATCTCCATCTCCTCTAGACCAAGAATGTCCTCCTTCTACCTTCCTTGGCAAGGATTCTTGCCTCTCCTTCCTCTACCGCTCTGGGCTGCTTCAAATGCCTCGGGACCCTCATGGCTGTACGGTCAGACCTCTACCAGCCCTAACTCACTCCTTCTAAAACCTTGCACTTTTCCTCAAGACAATACCCCAATAGGCCCCAGGACAGAAATTTATTTTGGTTACCCCTTATCTGCTCCCACATAAGCAACTGTGTTTATGATGCCAGTACCTAAAAGTGACACTCTGTATGGGGGGGAGAAAGACAAGGATCAGATGTTTCATTATTTTTAGTGCTTTTATTAAGTTATAATGAAACCCAATTCATTCATCTAAAAACTCCACAGAGTATTATGAGAAAAAGATATGAAAGTAAATGAAGTATTCCACATAATAACATACCTGGGCCATAAATTCCGCATATATGCCACTTAGTAGAGACACAAAGCTGTAAATGGCAGCAAAGGGCAGAAGTTAATTGAACGACTGTGCTATCGTCACAAGTGGACGGTAGCCACTACCTAAGACAAGATGGCTGCCCCTGAAGGCCCCTATTACAGCCAAGAGATCATATCCTTAGCTCTGCAAGGGCTTCTGGGTTAGGGGGAAATCATACACAGATGACTAATTTTTTTATGGTTCACAGCCGATCAAAGTGAAATTCAGCAGCTGTTCAGGACAAGTGACCACTGTAACGGCTGTAATATAACCTCCTAAATAGAGAGGGAATTGCATTAGAGCAAGAGGTTAGCCGTGATTATCGGCAGGTGAGTGCTTTATTGAAGTTGAAAGACCATTAACATTGATAGAGTAATTATTTCAACTTGAAAGTAATTACCTTGATGGGTGATAACTTCTCCAGTGTTCCCAGATTTGATTGGGCCAAACAACTGTGAGCTCCTGAAGCCTAGAAAAATATTACAACAATACTGTAATGTTTAAATGACTGGGACCACTGTCAGAATATTTTAATTATGCCGAACAGTGAAAAGATTTTAACTTACACCAGCTAGTGACCTCTCATGTAGAGAGACATTTGCTTTTTAATTCAAATGAAATGACCCACACCCACCACCTGTGAGTGCATATGTGATAGGTCTGCAAATGAATCATTTTATCAGAATGTACCTTGTAAGGCCCAACATCTTGTTAGTGCGGTGCCTGGATGTTGTTACTAGGTTGAAACTGCTGACATTGTTGATTACATCCATGAACTGGGAAGCCCCAGAATAGCAACCATCTTCCATCTTTGTCTCAGAGAGAGCTTAAGTTTACATAAATTGAATATTTTGATACATGGCTTCACACAAATAGAAAACTGTGGGTGCAATGTAGTGTGAATCCCACAATTTCGGGGTTGATGAATTGATTAGCTATTAGCCATTGTTAAGACATGTTTCTGGCCTAATTATCACCCAAGCTACACTACAAGCACTGACCACTGGTATGGCCTTTCTAAAAGCAGGACCTAAGCTAAGGCAAAGGAAAGGGGAAGATGAAAACCTGTTGCTTCTCCAGGCAATGTGCTATCCTGGAATGAACATTGGACATAGAATCAGGAGACTTGTGTTTGAATATTGACTCTGGTTCTTACTTGCTATGGCACTATGGACAAGATTTCACTTTTCCAAGTCTCAGTTTACTCCTCTATAAAATGGGGATGATAAGTTCTTCACCGGGAAAGAAAATGGAAAGAAAATGCTTCATTACCTTGAATTGCTATATAAATATGAGGTTTTAGTAATTTTTATATAGCATTTTGAGGTTGCAAAGTAATTTCCAAATGGCATACCACTTGATCTTCACAAGAAGAAGTAGCTGCTATTACTACCCTAATTTTACATATAAGGAAACTGAGGCTAAGAGAACTTTAGTGATTTTTCCAGGGTCACACAGGTAGTATGTACCTGAGATATGACTTGAACTCAGGTCTTTCTGACTCTAAACCTAGCACTCTATCCAAACCACTTATATAGCCCAATTCTATATTTCTTACATGTATGTGAAACTTTCATTTTCAATGTGGTTTTGCATAGGTTATTATTCTCAAAATGATCCTATGATGAGAGGATAATATAGGTTTTAGTCTCTTCATTTTACCAACAGGTAAATGAAAATAGAGTTGTGAAATGTGAGCTTCTTGAGGGCAGGAACTGTCTTTTGCCTCTATTTTGTATCCCCAGTGCTTAGCACAGTGAGTGGCATATGGTAGGCACTTAATAAATATTGATTGAGTGAATGAGTAAAATAATCTACCCAATGTGTTTCAGCTAAGTAGTAGTGGAAGGGCTAGATTCAGAACCCGGGTATCCTAGCTCCTAAATTCGTTCTTATTTATACTCTCAAAATGGATGAATGCCACATCTTCTTAAAATTCCTGGATTACTCCTTAGGTCTTTCTCTGATGTTGGCAAAGTCTAGTATAAATGTTCAGCCAATAGATGACCATCCATTTGGCTGTACATTCTGGGAGTCACTTCTAATCAAAGTCTCAGTCTTACATCACACCAAAACAAATTTCTACCTATTGTCAAGCCAATAAGAAGTGATTTACAAAATTATCAATGGGTTTCTTCCCTCCTCCTCCCCTCTGCTCTTCAGTTCTTTCTTTCAGAAATAAAGCTGGATCTGGACTAGAAAAATTCAAGCCAAGCCAAAAGAGGTTTCTTTAAAAAGAAAAAAAAGAGTAAGATGAATCAGAATGATTTGGTCAATGAATTTGAGTGAGGAAAAAGGAAAATTGGAAAAGGGACAAAAATTTACATGTTAAATTAGATTTTTTTTTTTCCATTAAGTCATCATAGCAGTGGTAGAACCTGACCCAATTTTTCACCACCAAGCTAAGGCTTGTATTTGGAGAAACAGAAGGAAGAGTCAGTATCTCTCTCACCCAGGTCATTGCAGATGTCATAAATTACCTTGGAGTCGTCTCACCACATCAGGCTCACTTTGTTCATATGTAGCTGGGCTAAGAGGAGTATTTAGGAGTCCCCAAGGTGCTTTGAATTAAGAATGAATATAAGAAGTCATTTTTGAACAATTTATGTGATACTTGGATTATTAAGTATTAGAGTTTCAAAACCAGAGATTCTGAATCTTTTCAAGAGAAGTGTTGTCTAACTTGAGAGGATAATGGCCACATCTAGAGAGTAAAATTACCGTATGTTTTTAACAGATGTAAATGTTACTTTTTGACAAGGAACAAGTAATGAATTTTATAGTATAAGTTCCTATTGGGTGATTACGATACTGAGTTTTATTTTTGCTAAAGCAATTACTAATGTCATGGCTGGATACCTGTGCCCATTAGAGTCTGGTTCTGTGTTTTTTTTTAGGATGGTTATTGATCTCTTGCTGAGCTGAGATTTCAGTTTTATGCCAGATAGCTTGATTAATGGGTTGGTTTCTATAAGTGGACTGAATGGGGATAGGAAGCATGGGCAGCCCTCTCTGCCAACCTCAAATCCGTCAAGACGCATAGCTCATTATGAAACAGTTATCAAGGATACATGAAAAATTAATTGGGCTCAGTTTGATTCTGAAAAGAATCAGCTTTCTACGTGGCGGGCCCCCCCGATCTTTCCAGATGTTGTGCACCAGCCCCTGGAGAAACGGCAAAGGGAGATGTATTAATACATTGTATTGATTAGATCAAGACCCCTGACAGTTATTTGTAGAGATACCATCTGGCTGCTGTTCGAATTCCTTCACCAAAAACAGGACGTGACATGTTATTAATCTCAACTCTCTAAGTATAGACAGTTGCCTTTTCTGCTAAAGCGCATTTTACCATTCCGTAGGAGATGGAGGCAGACCTGAAGGGTGCTGAAATTAAGGTTATTACACAAATTGAGCCATATGGTCCAAATATTTCAGCAAGAAAATTGCCAGGCAATAAAAATTGCTCCTGCCTTCCTAATGGTGTAAATTACAGTTTAACCATGGTTCTAATGATGTCCTTCTGCCGCGCTTAACTACTGTTACATGAAGGACATTGTTTTAAAAATATAAAAAACAAGTAAATGCCAGCAGCGTGTTTTACAATCTGTTAGTGTGTCATTAAGAACACTGTCAGAATTACATAAACGTAATGGCAGGCAACCTAGCATACAAGGAACAAGTATGGAAATAGAAAGTGTCTTGAAAACTCCTTTCTTTTTCTCTAGAATGTCAAGAGTGTTGTCCCCTTTGGTAGTTTGCCAGAGTGAAAAGCCCCAACCAATGTTTTACCCTCATTCTCAGCACCCTGACAGCAGCGTTTTCTAAACTCAGCATCTCGAGTCACAGGGGCCACACATAACAGGTGTCTGCTTGGGTCATGTGCTCACACATCTTTCTGTGAATACAAAAAAGCTGAAATAGAACACAAAATGAAAGAAGGGATTGACCCATACCTAATAAAATGGAATGACTATTTTTTAAATTGATTTCATTTTAAGGATATTTGGAGGATCCATTTAAAGGCTTATTTTTGTCTCTTTTTAGCGGGGCTCCACCCTTCTGACTGGCCGTGATTAGTTAGAAAAAGTAAAAATTCTGCAGAATTTCCAAAGACACCTGTTCTGCTCTGTCTTGGTCCTAAATAGGAAATCCACTTTAAGTAATTATCCCAATGTTACCAAAAGGATAAAACTGTTTGAGAAGGCTGGCTATTTCTAATGCATCAAAAAGCTTGGAATCTCATTATAAAAATTAGAGTTACACCATAGACCTGAGATACCACCTAGCCTTAAACTTCTTAATATACAGATCAGAGAATGACTTGCCCAGAGTTATGTGTCTAATATGCAACTCAACTTGGAAGAATAATCTTCCTGCTTCAAAACCCATATTCTTTCCATTCTATACTACAAGAGTGCCTCAGATTGGTCAGAATAGCCCTGTTGCTTTTCTCATTCACTCACTCCATTCATTCATTCGTTCCTTCATTCATTTGCCTAACAGGAATTCATTAAGCAAGCATGAAAAATAAGCAGGTACTCAATTTTGTGGAATTCTGAAATGACTGACATAGTTCGATAATCCAAAAAGTAGGAGACAACTTCATTGTAAAAATGTAAAAACGCCTTTCTGATGAAATAAGATGGAAAAAACATTAGCAGGTAAACAACTTAACCCACAGAGAAATTTTGTTTTATTGTTGTGAAAAGCCTTAATGCCAAAAAGTCACTTTCTGGTTTTTTCCCTTTTCTTTTTCATTTTCCCCTAAATGAAGATATCTTGAAAGAAAGGTTGATCTACTGAAAGCAAAACCAAAATACAACCTACCTACCAACAAAGCAACAACAGCAGAACAGATTGTCCTATTTGGTTTGCAGGCATGAATATTAATAAGGTATATAAATTAAAACTTAATGGACAATTATGGCCACCAATGAACTTGATCATGGTCCTGTAGTCCTTTTGTGAGCAAGAATTGGCTTACATTTGTATGCTGGTTCCTACCCAAACTATAATCACATTCCAGGTTTTTCTTTTCAACTAGTAGTCCAGAATGCATTACATTGAGTCTTTGGCTAGCTGTCTGTGACTGTAGAATCAGACAGAAAGTGAAGCAACTAGATTGTCTGATGCAATCAAATAATAAACTTTTATTGGGTATCTGTTATATGCAAGTCACTCTGGTTGAGCAAGTAGAAGACATAAAGAAATCTAAAACCTCATCCCTGCCCTTGAAGAGCTTATAGTCTGGCTGAACAACAATGCAAAATACCTTTAAAAAACATTAACGATAATAATAAAGGAGATATAATGGGGCAGAACATGATTAGCTGCCAAATATATTATACAAGTAATAATTTAATAGGCGTTTAGAGAAGTGGAAGATTATTTCAGCCTGAAGTGGTCATGGAGGGCTTTGTAGAAGAGCTAGGATTTGATTTGTGTCTTAAAGGATAGACGGGATTCAGATAATGGTAATAACTAGAATTTGCATACGACTCTAAGGCAGACAAAATGCTTTATGGAAACTATATCATTTGATCCTTACTACAGCTCCATAATGCAGTTGGTAATATTATCTCTATTTTACAGATGAGGAGAGTGAAGTAAAGACAGGTTAGATGACTTGCCTATAATCACATAGCTAGTAAGTGTATGATGTGGGGTTTGAATTCAGACCTTCTTGACTCCAAGTCTCTCCAAAGCACCACCTAACTATCTAAAATAGGGAGGAGGAAGGAGGACAGTTCAGACAAGTAATCTAATAGGCCTTAAATGATAGGTCTTCATATTATAGTCAAATGATTTTTAGTCCTGTTCATAGTTGTTAAAGGATTTACAAATGAATTGGGTTTTAAAAATCATCTAGTACAACCCTCTCATTTTACAAACAAGGAAGTCAAGACGCAGAGAAATTACACAATTTATACAAGGTCACCCAATTAGCAAGTTATGGAACCAAAATTTGAATTGTTTGAATAAATTTCTTTCATTTATTTTGAATAAATTTGAATTGCATGTGACTGTTGCCAAATTCAAAGGTCTTTCCACTATACCATGTTGGATGGTATACTCATTTTTTTTAAATTTTAACTGCTTTCTTTCATATCCAACATGTTTATGGAAAATAATAATTAATGTAGACTCAATCTTCCAACTCTCTCCAGATAAAAAGGTTTAGCTCCTCCAAGCTTCCAGCTTTTGATAAGTCTCACCACACCTCTTACCCTTTAAAATAGCGCTAACGGTCAAGATCACACCCTCCTCACATAAAAACAGTTACAAACAAAGGTTCCCCTCCCTAATACTTCCAACAAATTAAGCCTCTGGATAATCCATTTCTCTAGAAAATGTCTATAATAATTCCTATAGTTCATATTTCCCAAAGTTACTAAGAGGCTCAAATCAGATAGCATACCCAAAATACACTGAAAACTTTAAATCATGATTGATCTATGTCTAACTGAAGCTGTTAAAAACAAAATGATGTGGGTACGTAATGTCACCATAGACTACATTGCTGATTTCTTGTGCTATATAACCAGAAATGGTGACCGGAATAAGCTAACAGCCACAGAACTCATCACAGGGATGGATAGTATTGTACCAAATTGGTCTACAGAAATTTTTGTGGTTATTACTATCTTTGCATTTTTATTATAAATTATATTACATAATATATAATATTGTATATTATTATAAATTATATATTGCATTTTATTACTACTTTTGCATTTGAGACTTTGTATGAATTATTTCATTTCAGTCTAACTGGTTTAATGAATGGAAGGAGTTAATTAAGTTCCTACTATGTGCCATGCACTCTGTTAAATGTTAGAGGTACAAATATAAAAATTCTATATTCCTGCCCTAAATAAACTTATATTCTAAAAGGAGGCCATAAAAAACAAGTACAAGTCATAGTAAGAGTGTTTTTGGTCAGAGAAGTCACCAGAACGGTGAGGGGAGCCACAAGCTAGTCAATTATAGGATGGGAGGGGTGGTTAGGTGGTGCAATGAATAGAGCACCAGCCCTGGAGTCAGGAGGACCTGAGTTCAAACCTGACCTTAGACACTTAACACTTACTAGCCATGTGACCTTGGGCAAGTCACTTAACCCCAACTGCCCTTCCAAAAAAAAAAAAGCAAAAAAAAAATTATAGGAGAGGACCTTAGAGTCCAACATTCTCATTTTAAAGAGGAAAAATCTGAAGCCTGGGCAGGTTAAATGATTGGCTCAGAACCACAAAACTAATGAGTATAATGGATATGATATGAACCTTCATCTTTCTTAGATCAATGACCTACCCACTATACCTGCCTCTGCCCTTTTCCATAAACAATGACTATTCATTTTATTACTTTTCTTTTTTTTTAAATTTTATTTTTAATTTATGGAATACAGCAAGCATTTCCACAGCATAATGCAGTAAAAAAGATGATTGTACATGAAAGTGCAACTCTACTACGCACAACTTTCTATTCCATTCAAATATACAACAAATATATCAAGTAAATTTGTTTTTTTTTTCCATCCCCTCCCCTTACTCTAGAGAGGCTACCATTAGACACAAGTAGGTGTGTATGTGTGTGTGTGTGTGTGTGTATGTGTGTGTGTGTGTGTAAAATTATTCTCTACATACTTTTATTTATCAGTTCTTTCTCTGGATTTTATTACTTTTCCCAAAACAAGAGGTAGAAGCTGGGAAAGAGGTAGAAGACTGAGAAAATATGAGTATCTGTAGAAACAGGGAAGATGGTGAGAAGGTTGTTAGGGTGGTTAGATGGATAGGATGTGAATGATGGACTTTTCTGGGGATGGCAAGATATGGGAGGCTTTGTGTCACTGGTCAGAATAGCTCAGTATCACAATGTGATTTCCAAAACTGATAGGGTTAACTCCTCTGGGGCATGGATTTGGGGGGTCCAAATCTTTAGGGTCCCCAGCAGGGCAAATGGTAACAAGATGATGGTGATCAAATGACTTTTTAAAAATTCAGCCAAACAATTTATTTTACATTGTGTAAACACTGTCTACACCAAATGTTCCAATGGTAGATAGAATAGGTTGTCTTCTCCCATTATGCTGTCAGCTCCTTGAAAGCAGTGACTTTTCCCCAAGGACTTAACACAAATCCTGGCACATAGCAGGCATTTAATAAATGATTTTTTACTGACTCTTGTCTTTTGCCATACAAACAGAAGTACTACATAATTTCTCTTCAAGATATAGAAAGAAGGACCTTTTGAATAGGACTTTATAAGCAGAAAATCCAAGTCTAATGGGATCTTTTTTGAATCATAACAGATATGAATCTTAGGGAGTAGAAAAAATTCCAATACAAGTTGAAAATAGTGAAGATCTCACAAACTTTTCTGCTAAGTGCACAGACTTGCCTTCACACATGGTGTGTGTCACTTTGAATGTTAGAATTTTTTTAAAAGTGAACAGATAATTATCTTTCAATGAAATAGATTCTTGTAGTACTCAGAAATTAAAGTAGTTAGAGGGTTTCTCTGTCCAACTCCCTGTTGCTGAATTATCACATGTGTTAAAAATAAATTCCTTTTAAAAATTAAATTAGTCTCAGAGACAGTTATGGGGTGAGGAGGAGGGATGTGCAGTGCATGAAAGGAGAGAATGATTTTATATCTTGTGAAACAGAGTGTGGTCAATATGTTGTCAGCATATTATAGTCTTCTACACATCAACTCCATTTTTCTACACTTTGAACCCCAGGTGGCCAATTAACAGTATGTGCTATTTATTCATTATAAAATAGGCAGCGTAAATTGAATGGTTAGATTGGCTAATAATAATTCTAAGCAATGGCTGGAATAAAAGATGATTCATGAGGAGAGACCAGAGAATCCTTTGGGGAATTCCAGAAAAATCTGGAGAAATTTCCCACTGAAATGTGTTAGGAATTTAAGGTGGGAACAAAGGCATTTAAATGGAAAGATTCCTTTGAGTCAAGTTTTATCTAAAATATATATTGCCATGAGCTCTCCCATTCTTATGTCCTTGTGGCAGATTCCCTATTCCTACAGTCTGAAATGACCATTGGCAAATCAATAGTCACTAATAGTTAATTAATGAATTTAGAACCCTCATTTTGGATCCAAAAAAAATTTCCCTTCCATATTCTCTACCTTGTAACCTCTTATTTACACCTCTGTAAAAAGTACTACTTAAAAAAAAAAAATTCCAGTAATACAATACCTAATATGTAGTTTTATCGAACAAAATGTCTTTATTTTTTAATTTCATGTATTTGCATCAGTGACGATCTAGAGACATGCATCTCTATGCATGGGATATTAATTTCTGTACAACATGGTTCGTCACAGCAAAATGGACACAGTAAGAAGAAAGTGATTTTATAACTTTAGAATTTTATTCTAAGTTACTATTGAAATTGCATATAGATAATTATGCAGCCATCATATACCTTTCAAAGATACAGAAGCATAAAGATATTTTAATCAAGCCCTTCCTCGTAATTGTGAAACTCTAACAAGAAAATGTAAATTCTATTTATTTCTTTAAAAGACCATATACATGTTATAATTCTCTTCAACGATTATGAAAATACCTGCACGCGATGGTTTAAAAAATTGTTTGAATTCGTGTTGTTTTGAAGGCCAAAATGTTTCCTTCTTTTAAAAAAGTCAGCAATAAATGTTAATGAAAACAAAAGGCTGTTTTAGTTTAAGATTCAAACAAGCCCTTTCATTTGCTCCACTGAGATGGGCAAACCTTTTAAAAGGAATCATGATGATTCACCTTTATGCAGTGATTTCTGTTTTACTAAGTGAATATAAATATATATCGTAGAAATGTATAATAACATCTAATATTAATCTTGTTAATATAATATATAAGAAATAGAAATATCCAATAAAGTAGAATAATATCATCACCCCTAAATCATAGTGAGGCAAATTGTTGTTCAGAAGGAGAAAGTGACTTGTCCAACAAGCCCCACAGCAGTGGAGCCAAGACCCAAGCCATGTCTCTCCATTCCAAGTTCATGGTCTTTCCAATGAATCCTTCCAATGCTCTTTTCCTGCTCCTCTGTTTCCATAAGGAGAGTTACCTCTGATGGAGATGTCTATGTACCATTCTGCTATTAAGACAATGAAGCCATTTGTATACTAAATGTAGGTGTAGTTAAGATGCACCTAAGCAAAGCCTTTTGAAATCCCTTGCCCTTTCTTGTACAAGAATGATTGCAAGTATAGGAGTGGCCATAGTTCACTGTAGTTTTCTTTTTACTGCTGTATTATTGCACCCAGTTGGGGGATACATCTGAGCATTTCATGTGTCCTACTTTTAAAATGCCCAGATGGTAGCTACGTGCTGTGGTTTGAATTGGGCAGCCCTAATCTTTCATGCTCTGCAGCCTGCCTGGTTATCAGAGAGACATGAGAAAAGGAAGATTCTTCCATTTTTCAGACCCTCTTCATCTGCTTCTAGTCACCCACAGTGAATGATGCACTTGCACAATTGTTAAAATGACAGTCACCATGATAACTGAATGTAGCTTCCCTAGACTTGGGAGTTCCCTGTTGGCTGAAGTGGATCCCTGCCTCCCAAAACGATAAGAAAGCTCAGTACCTTTTTCAGTGTAACTGATGACTTGCAATCTTGTAAGGAGCATAGGAGTGAAAGGTGTAATTAATGTTATGCACTGGCTAAAACCCTTTTGAATTGGTCACTTTTATGGGTGTCTTTAAGATGAACACAATTTTAATCAATATTTTCAACTTGGAAAAATAGAAGACAGAGTAAGGAAAATATAATAATGACCAATTATAATAGCCAAAGCATATAATAAAAATCCAGTATGTGTTTGTGACATGAACATTTTTGCAGGACTTTGTTTCTGAATATATTCTTCAAAGTGACATCTGGACTATGTCCAGTGACATCATTTTTACCAGTAACTATCTATTTCTCAAGGAGAAACAATCAAGAGAATGAACTAAAACTTTCTCTTAAAACATTTATCATCTGAAAATTATTTCTAGATCTTGGCAATATCAAGACAACCAAGTGAGTCATTTGTGCTTATTTTAGATTCTTATTAACCATGAAGTAGCAAATCTGATTTCATTACATGAGGCTCTGTAGGAAGGAGACTTTGTCCTATTTCCTTTCTTTCAGTTACATCAGTTTAGTTTAAAGAAGATGTGACTATTGGCAACAGGCTATGGAAAAATAATGTTTAAAATATACAAGTTAATAATGAATTATTATATATATAATATATATAATGAAAAATATAAGCATAATAATGAAATATGCCACAAGTGATAATGTTGTAAACAAGGAAAGTGTATATATTCCTCCTTTGACTTAAAATATATGTGATTATCTTCAGAGTAAAATGCTTTATCCATTTCACATCCACACTCACACAAAGTTACTGAATTTTGATGACTGTTTTACATTCTTAATGTGATGGGGGTTGTGAACTGTGTCTACACATAGATACATACACACCACCATGAGATAAATTATCTTTCTATTATATTAATAGCCAATTATTAAATTAGGATCCAAGATTTTTTCTCCTCTTTTTCTTCATTGAGGCCCAGCTCCTGTGGAAGGTCAGCCTCTGAAAGACATGGCTAATTGAGATTATCCCTAACCCTCAGGGAACATGCTCTTCAATCTTGGGGCCAGGCTCCATCCAACTAGGAAAACTTCTGTTTAGAATATAAATAGAATTCAAGCTCAGTAAATTCTTGTCTCAGGGAGAACAGGCCCTGTCCTTGTACCCCTCCATTGGAATTTAGGGTGACCCAACTCATGGAGAAGAAAATCAACCAGAGGGGGCTAGAAGAAGATGGATTTTCCTGTCCAGAATGCTGAAGATGGCTGGGTCAAGCCATGTCTGAAGCAGGAGGAGCTGAAGACTTCTAGCCCACCTCCTCATTAAAATCCAGCAATCAGGGTTGACTTTAACTTGTCAGGGACATTTCCTTTTGCAAAAATACTTAAAGCTTTCAGCATCACTATGGTTTTGTCTTTGATTTCCCAAGAGAAACCGTTGGTCACTAGTTGATTAATTATTAGCTAGCCTAATTGATAAATTGATTATCAATTACCCAGAAACTGTCTCTCAGGGTTTTTCATTCATCACAACCATCATTATCATTATCACCTACAACAACAGAATACTAGAATGAACTAATTGGACCAGATTGGTTCAAAATAATCCAAATTAATCAGTTCAATTTTTCTTCATGATCATAACCAAGTTATTAGAATAATTGTTTTTAGCTATCCATGATGTCACATAAAGAGGCAACATTGATTATTTTTACCAAAATTTGGTGGTCAGAAAAGTTCCACCTCTACATGTGCACATTAAAAGATAGAGCCTTTGGAGGTTAAGAAATCTGTAAGGAAAACCTCTGTTTAAATTCCACTCATTAGCTGTGTGGCCCTGGGCAAGTCAGTTAACTTTTCTATGACTTAGTTCCCTCATACATAAAGTGAGGAAAATAATAAAACATTATCTTATAGGGTTGTTGTGAAGGTTAAATAAGATATATTTGTAAAAGTATTTCACAAGGGTCAGGCACAGTCAATAGAGCACCGGCCCTGGAGTCAGGAGGACCCGAGTTTAAATCTGACCTCAGACACTTGATACACTTACTAGCTGTGTGACCTTGGGCAAGTCACTTAATCCCAATTGCCTTGCCTTCCCCCTCCAAAAAAAAAGGATTTCACAAGAGTAAAATCCTCATATAATATTAGCTGTTATCATTATTAAAGATCAGAACATCAAAGGTAAGGTTTTGGGGTGCCATTGACAAATGATGCTATCAAAGTCCTTTACTTACTCAAGATTTTCCGACAATACAGTGAGAAAGCTGGTGTTTTCCTTCCATTGAATATAGAAGGGGTTATTCATAAAATATAGGAAGGTATTTTTTAAATGAAATGAAAATTCAGGTTTTTCTTTCCCATTTTTCCTGAACTCAGCAGCATCTATTCATAAACAAATGCTAGAGTAACTAATAACATTTAAGTAGCAAGCTTAATCCATTACTTTTGGTCTTCCTCTCCTCTCCCCCTCCCCAATATTGATTTCTATATTTCTAATTATATGTTCTTTTATTCAGAGCAAAGATAGAAATTACCCTGTGCCTGCCCAACCTTCAGTAGGTTGAAAGATTACATTGAGTTTATTTTTTTGATATTTTGCATTCATTTTCCACATCTCCATGTAGGTACTTACTCTTTTCATTTTGTCTTTATATCCTAATTAATAAATAGTAATAATAATAGTTGAAATGTATATGGAATTTTAAGGTTTGTAAAGCACTTTACAAATATTATTGCATTTTTATCTTCACAACAACCCTGGGAGGTAGGTAATATTATTTTCATTGTACAGACAGAGAAAGTGGAGGTTGTGACATGCCTCGAGTCACTCAGCTGATGTGCTGATGTGTCTGAATGCAAGATTCAAGCATCAGTCTTCCTGATTTCAGCAAAGAGCCTTCCCTACCTAACTGGCCAAGTATCTAGTGCTTAAAACATTAGCAGCTGCTAAATAAGTGCCTTTGAATGGAATAGAATTAAAGAAAAGGATATTGTGTTAGGCAGTGTTTCAGCTATGATTCCAAAGTGCAGGCTTCCATGACCCAGAAAAAACAAACTCCATTTTGATGTGAGTAAACTTTCTACTCTAGAGGAGTTGCCTGCAACATAAGCACTGAATGAAAAAAATTATTGCATTATGTGTGATACCTAAGTCTTCCATGCTGTGCTTCAGTTATTCCCCACATGGAATCTACACTCCACACTGTCACTGGTCAAAGAGAGGATTGTGACTGAAGTTTTTAGTATTTGACGAACAATGAGAAAATTTGTGAATTGTGCTTCTGTTTAGTCTTCCTTTTGCAGAATTAATATTTTAAGTGAGAACATCTGTCTCCAGAAGATTAGCACGGGAAAATGTTTTGCATTTCATAAATCCTAAATTCCACACCATACTTATTCCTATCTCCTTTCTTCATGCTTTTCCCTCTCCCTGGAATGCCATACCTTCTCCATTCCACTAACCTCAATGCTACCATTTTGTTTTGTTTTTTCAGGACAGCAAGTGTTCATTATGTATCTGCTGTATGTGCAACGTTGTATGTACTAGGTGCTAAAGGGGCATTGAAGATATTGGAGTACAAGTAAACATTGCAATTGTACTTAAGTAGCTTAAGGTCTAATTGGGGATACAATCCATGCACAAAACCACTGTAGAAAGATAACAATGTGTTCAGTGTTTCGTATCTGTAGTACAGACTGCAATACGGAACTTAAAAGTGGTGAAAGGTCATTGTGGACTGGGATTTTAGATTGGCATTAGGGTGCCACATTCAACAAGCATTCCCCTTTTACTGATGATTGTAAACCAAACAAAAACTTAATTTGGTCATTCTCTGCCACTCCCCTGCTCAAACACTTTGGTGGCCCCCTATTACTTCAGCCTGGTGTCTAGCTGCAATCTACAATTCCTATTTTATTTTACATTAATTCCCTTTCTGAAATATACTGTGTCCCAGGTAGTCTGTACTATGACCTATTTCCCAAGCTTGACTAGCTCCACCTACCACTTCTCTATTTCTTTTTAATTGTTCCCTATGCTTGATATGTGCTCCCTCCTCAATTCTCTCAGAACCCTTATCTTCTTTCAATGAATCTACCTTTCAATGAATCTTCCCTGGTCCTCTCAATTTTCAACACTCTCTTTTCTCTCAAATTACAGAATCTCGGAGTAGAAAGGGACCTCATAGGGCATCTAGGCCAACCCATCCATGAATAAGAACCCCTAAACAACAAAAACAACAAATAGTCATTTAAGTTTTGCTTGAAATCCTTCAGAAGCAGAGGAAACAGACCACCTTTAGAGGCAGGCCATTCTGTTTTTGAATTACTCTGTCAAGATTATTTTCATTTTTTAATACAAAGTTAAAATCTGCTATCTGTTGATTTCTATCCACTACTTATAGCTAATAATCAAAGTTAGTACTGATGGCTAACATTTACATAGCACTTTGAGGTTTGCAAAGTTCTTTACAAATCCTACTTCCTTTTATCCTCATAACAATCCTAGGAGAGTTGTGCTACTATTAGCTCCATTTTATAGGCGCAGAACCAAAGCAGAGGTCAGATGACTTGCCACAGGTCAGCACAGCAAGTAAGTGTCTGAGGTTGAATTTGAACTCAGATTTTTCCGACTATGGATCTAGTGCTCTATCCATTATATCGCCTAGATTCCGCTGTACAAATTGTAAAACATACCTCTCTATAAATTACAAATTTACTCAACATGCTCAGGAATAACAAGTTTTCTCCCTCGACCGTATTTAAAATGTATAAAGGAAGCTATCTCTTTTATAGGCTAACCACCCCCAATCCCTTCAATCTATCCTTACGGGTCTTGATGTTAAACTGCTTTACCATTTAGTCACCTGGTTCTCTCCCATCCAGATTGAATATGATCATTTTAAACTGTGGACCATCCCCTTTTCCCCTAAACCATCCACAGTATAGATAATTCGAATTAATCTATCCCGCTGTAACAGAGAGGAGTAGAATTCCCTTTGTTCTAGGACAAGAAGCGTGGTTTTGTGGAAAGAGTGCTGGGTTTAGAATCTGAGGATCTATATGTTATTTCCCTTCCCATTAAATGTTAGTTGCTTAGGACCATTACAACTTCTTTACTGTCTGCTCTCCAGTCCTTGTTATATATAGTAGGATTTTAATAAATGTTTATTGAAACAATTTGAAGCTTGTTGCTAAACTATTCATTTAAATATTCATTTTAAGAAGTGAAAGCTAAATAGGACCTACTATTCTTGAATTTACCAGTCACACTATGGGCATTAACCAGAGAATATTTGGCCCTGGTGTATATGGGACAAATCAAGGAATTTATTTTTTTAAAGCATCTACAACATTCCAGATACTATTCTAGGTGAAGGGGATATAAGTACCAACTATAAAACAATACCTATTCACAAGAAGCTTACGTTTCAGTGGGAGAGAAAATAAATACAGGGGTGGCTAGGTGGCACAGTGAACAGAGCACCGGCCCTGGAGTCAGGAGGACCTGAGTTCAAATCTGGCCTCAGACACTTAACACAAAAACTAGCTGTGTAACCTTAGGCAAGTCACTTAACCCCAATTGCCCTCCAAAAAGCAAAAAAAGAAAGAAAAAGGAAACAAATACATATATAAGTACATATAGCATAAATATAAAGTAAATAAATACAAATTTTTACTGAGTAAATGCACAGAAGTCTGAAAGGGAAGGCATGAGCAGTTGAGGGAATCTGTAAGAACTTCACCCAAAAGATGGTGCACATAAAGATAATGCTCCTAGCAGTGAGGAATGAGGATTTGTGTACATACTAACATTAAGGTATTTTTATCTACCCCATGCAATTAATAAGAATTTGGCAAAAATAAAAAAAATCAGTGCTGTTGTTATTCAATCATTTCAGTCCTATCCAATTCTTTGTAACCCCCATTTGGGATTTTCCTGGCAAAGATACTGCACGGATTTGCCATTTACTCCTCTAGTTCATTTAATAGATCAGAAAACTAAGGTAAACAGGGTTAAGTGACCTACCCAAGGCCACACAGCTAGTGTCTGAGGCCAAATGTTAACTCAGGAAGATGAGTCTTCCTGCCTTCAGGCACTGTACCACTTAGCTTCCTAAAATCATTACTAAAATGTAATCAGAGTGCTGATTTCACAACACGTGTATTAATTATGTTTTGTGTTCTCAATATTCTTTCTCTTTTAAAGTTTCTTCTTTTTTTACCAAAAAAAGAGACCATATCTATTGTCTCACTATTTATCCTATCAAAATGACTAGCATTAATTATTATACCTGATGCTTATTTTAGATCAGGGAAAAAAAAGAACCACAACTTGTAGATGTTAAAGGAAAATTTGATTTATTATTTTTTATCATTTTCTTATTTTTAATGAAGTTCTGTCAGCCTAAATACACTTTCTTTTAAGATGTAATGACTAAACTATAGTAATTTCTTTTTGTTTATTCATTTAAAATGCAAATAAAAACAGATAATCAATAGATAACAATCTGAAAGTAGAGGATTTATAAATTAATACGCTTGAGTCAATAGCTGTTCCATGTAGGAGCCCTCAATGCTGAACCTGGCATAATTTGTTTTGCACTAAGCTGCTTGACTCAATGCTTTATTTTAATTCCAATATTAACTGAAAAATCCAAAGAAAAGAGAAAATCTGAAATAATCCTATTACATTAATGTTTTTTTAGGCAATAACTCAATATCATATACCACACTGCCTTGCTGTGTTTCCCAATCTCTAAATAGAGCCATCCACATCTTTTAGAGTTGTTAGCAAATTGCCTTAGGTGATTTATTTAGGGTGCAAGTGAACTTCTCAGGTGAAATCAGAAAATTGCACAGTAGTTTACCTGAAAAATATTATTTTGTGGTCCCCCAAATTTCATCTGACTTTCTTAGAACATCATCAGACTGTTTTTTAGTCCTAAAGGTAAACTTCACATTAACATCAAGATATTACTCATATCTCTAATATATAAGTCAGAGTTCAGGCTGTGGTAAATCAAGGGTGAAAAGCTCTTCACAAGTGTTTTTTAGGAATAATAGGAAGACAATTTGTCTGTATCAAGGAATGGAAGAAGACTTCCTCTAAAGCAGTGATTCTCAACCTTCCTAATGCCGTGACTCTTTAATACTTGTATGTGGGCATATCTGCATGTAGGCGGACCCACCTGGAGATGGATAGAGGAGTGATGTTTCTGTTCCTAAGACCATCAGAAATATATGTTTTCTGATGGTCTTAGACAACCCCTGTGACCTCTGTGAAAGGGTCGTTCGACCCCCAAAGGGGTTGCAACCCACAGGTTGAGAACTGATGCTTTAAAGGAAACTTTTTGAAGAAAAAATAATTTTAAAGAGTTTTTTTTAATAAGATTAATCTTCAAAGAGTGGAAGTCACAAGGTCTTGAATTCATTCCTGTCTGTTTCTCTGTAGTAGGCAAAATGCTCTTAAATATATACTCTTTTTTTCTTTCATTCTCATAGATCTTTTGGTCTCCTTGGTCTGATTTCTCCCATTATCTTTATTATTTGTTATTTGTTGTTATTTGTTATTATTTGTTATTTCTCCCATTATCTGTTATTATCTGAGCTTCCAGATGCTAGATCCACAAATACCATAGCAATAGTCTATATTTCAGGTTCCCCTTTATCTTGGCCAGGCTTACCCTGTTATTGAGTTCAGTTCCCTCATTCTCTGAACAAATAGTAATGAGGGAACATTTGAAGTTGTTTCCAATTGGCCAGTGAATAGCACTTTAGTTCTAGTCAACCATCTGGCCTACATGATCACAAAAGGAACTCCTTCCACTGAACTACCTGGTTGCCTTTCAATATTATATTAGCATTGTACAAACTTTTTATTTGTTTTTTAATGCAATCTTTGTTTTGTTAAATTTCTTGCAACCATGGAGATGTCTCCATGATGGAGGATGGAGGATGAACACACAGGTATCCTCTCTGAAAATGCCATTCTCACACTATTCCCTTCACTTTCTATTACCAAACACTTCTACAATACTTTTGCCACTACTGCAATAGGTTCCTTTTCTCTCCTCTTTTGCGCCAAGCATCACTGGCCCCTCAAAGTGATTATTATCTAACTGTTATCTATATACCCTACATATCCAAAGTAGCTTCTAAGGAAGCACTAGGAAGATCTTCCCTGATGCCATACTCTGACTCCCCCTTTAAAATGCCTCATAGTGGCTGGCACACTCCTATATCTCTAGACCAGTAAGAGTCTCACACACACACACACACACACACACACACACACACACACACACATGCTTTATTTTTGTGTGGAGACTTAGTGAGCTGCATAGAATGAGAAAGCATAAATGGGTTTTGATTTAAATCACGTGTCATTTTTCCTCCCAAATTCTACCATCTTCAGAACTTTCCTATTTCTGTCTGCAGTACTACCCTCCATATAATTACCCAGATTTGAAGCCTTGGTGTAAACTTTGACTCCTCACCCCCTATACCTAATCACTTGCTGAATATTGTTTCTACCTCCACAAAATCTCTTTCATTTACACCCCCAGACAGCCACCACTCTAGTTTCGAAGCTCATCATTTCTTTTCCAAACTATCTCAATAGCTTCCTAATTGGTTTCCTGTCTTTCCCCTTTTCAATCCACCCTCCTCACAGCTGTCAAAGGGATTTTCCTAAAGCAAAGACCTTGATAATATCATTCTACTATTTATTGTTCCTCCCACATGACACCCTGACTCTCCATTATGACTAGATGTCTACAAGGCTTGGAATGCTCTCCCTCTTCACCATTATCTCTTGGCTTCCCTGGCTTCCTTCAGGATGAAATTTAATTTTAAGGTCTCCCATAGTACTAGTGGCTTCCCTTTGAGATTACCTCCTGTTTTCCCAATATATGCCATATATACTTGCTTTATTTTTTTATGGCATAGAATTATAAACAAAGTAGGTGCCCTGTATTTGGGAACTGCCAAGAGTATTACACAGTACAAGAAAGTGATAGGATATTACTACACCCTAAAAAATCGAATACAAAGAGTTCAGGGCAGCATGAAAAGTCGTATGTGAACCGATGCAGAGGGAAGTAGCAGAACCAAGGGAAAAATATATGTCTACAACAACATAGATGGAAAGAAAAACAGCAAAATAAAGTGAATGCTATATAATTATTATGACTAAGCTTGACCTAAAAGAAGAGATCAGAAAATAACCTATTACTTTCAGAAATGGATGAGGGGAATACATTATGGAACTATGGGACTCTTATCAGATTGATCCATGGGTTGTTCAGTTTTGCTGAAATGCTTTTTTCCTCTTTCTTTTTCATTTATTCATTGTTATAATAAATGGTTCTCTGGGAATGGGGGGTGAGGAATATAATGGTAAATGAAGACGATGCAAAAGAAAAGACATTAAAAAATTTTAAATATTTCCAAATTAGGGCAAACAGATTAAATGTATGTTTTTTTAAATATCAATTAGTGATTGTCATCCCAAAAAAGTCCAGTAATTTGAGATCCTTACATAGATTTTTAAGTTCATCAAATCTTTTAAGCATTTTGTGAGAAAACAACCAGTGCACGTCTAGGTAGAGACAGTTGCTATATATAATCTTTTGAAAGTAAAATTAATAAATCAGTAAGCATTTATTAAGAGCACATTATGTGTCAGGCATTGTGCTAATTACCACAGATACAAATAAAGGTATCAAAATAAAAGTTCCTGACCTTAAAAAGGCTACAATCAAATGGGAAGAGGATAGCAAAAGATCAACTAGTATTTTAAAATGTTTTGAATTTTCTTTGTCTTTGACCTCCTTGGGCTAAACCTCTAGAAATGGCATCTTTGGAGCTAAGAGAGTGATCATTTTAGTCACATTATTAACATAATTCCACATTTCTTTACAGAATGGATGAATCAATTCACCCTGCACAAAATTTGTTGTTGTTGTCGTTGTACCTGTAACCACCTTCTTTCCATAATCCCTCTAACATGGACTATTCCTCTTTTGCCAATTTGCTGAGGTTGAGCTTAAACCTAGTTTTTTTAATTCATATTTCTTGCATTATTAGCAGTTTTAAATGGTCTTTCAAATTGTTCTTAATAGTTCACAATTTTTCTAATGAGAATTGTTCTTATCTTTGACCACTTACAAATCAGGAAAAGGTTTTTGACGTTATCTATGTTAGTTTCCTATGTATCTTGAACAAGCAAACATATTGTTTTAACATTGAGTGAGAAAGTACTCTATCCAAAAAAAAAAAAAAAGACATTGGTATAGAGAACATTTTTTTAAATGGAAATTTGGAAATGTTTCTAACACTATGTGATTTTGTTCTAGAAAATGAAGTGTCACCTATTTTTTAACCTAACATCTGTACACTTTGAAAACATGTAACCAGAAAATTCTAACCTGTTTAAAAATCTTCCAAATGGAGGGTGACAGTGGATTTTTATCAGATGTTCTACCAACATGACAACATAACACTTTCATATGAGTTAGTAAAAATAACTGACATTAAAGAAACTGAAATTTTGTTAGCTAAAATCCAATGAATTTCTTTGCAAAATTGATGGGTGAATCTTAAAAATTAGTGTCATGATTTAGTAAAGTAAATCAATAATGTACTTCTTCTCATTTGAGTTATGTATCTTTGTGAGGTCTACTTTTTTAGCCAGGGAAGCTACAAACAAGGCATTTGTATATGACATATACTCATACTTGAGTTTCATACTCAAAAACCATTTATTAATAGATAGCTAGATAGACAGACAGACAGACATATACATATATATAATCAAAAAAGTTTAGAGATCATTGATTATAATACAAATTTTCCTCTGATTTCTTTTCTTTTCTAAGCCTTGGCAATAGAGTTTTTATTAATGTTGAATTGTCTATTTTGGTCTTTCACTGATTTTCCTCTCGTAGCATTTTAATCTTGTGACCTTTGCTTTCAATTGCTGATCAGGAAATCTTCAACTTAAAATATGTTTTTGTTTTTTTCTTGATTTAATTGGGTAATATAGCATTCAAGCTCTCTATTGCACATTCCATCTAGATTTTGAAAAAAAAAAATCCAGTACTTTTTTACAGATCATCATTAGCTATAGAATTACTTCTGCCATGGTTGTGATGGATGCTGATTCTTAAGAATATTCACTGACAGTTTCATCTTTCCTCCTATGATTCTTATGTGGCAGGTGAAAGAAGAAATGACTGAGGAAACAAAGTTTCAAGCTTCTGAGCATATCATTTTAATAAGCAATGCATGCCAGTGGCCCAGCAAATTGGGACCAATTGCCTTCCTCCTTTGGCACTGGATACTAAATCAAAGAAGAGACCAATTTTTATATGTTAAAAACAATTAATCAGGCCTGAAGTTAGGAAGACTTATATTTCTGAGTTCAAATCTGACCTCAGACACTTACTAGGTATATGATCCTGGGCAAGTCACTTAACCCTTTTTATTTCTGTTCTTCATCTGTAAAATGAATTGGAAAAAGACATGGCAAAACACTCCAGTATCTTTACCAAGAAAACCCAAAATAAGGTCACAAAGAGTTGGACTTGGCTGAACAGAGCATACTGTTTACTCATATTAAGCTTAAAGTCCACTAAAACTCCCAGATTTGTGGAGCAGCTTAATGGCCCAGTGGGTAAAGTGCCAGGCCTGGAGTTGGGAAGACCTGAGTTCAAATTCAGCCTCAGACACTTACTAATTGTGTGACCACGAGCAAACCACTTAGCCCCGTTTGCTTTAGTTTCCACATCTGCAAAATGTGTAGAAGGATATGGCAAACCATTCAAGTATCTTTGCCAAGAAAACCCCAAATTGGGTCACAAAGAGTCAGACATAACTGAAATGATCAAACAGCAACAATAATCAAATAAGGCTAATTAATTAAAAAAAAGGAGAGACCAATTAACCAAGATACAAAATTAGGTAATCTGACTTCTAATTAGAGGAAAGATTAAAGACTTTCCAAATTGGGAGAGGGAGAGTGAACCAACAGGTACAATTCCTTAAATTCAGAAAAGTAGGTGTCCCTGTTTCCCCCAAATATCTATATTCAATCAAAGAACATGGCAACAATAACTGATTTACAAGTATGTGACCAATCATCAGATAATATGTATGGTTTGCTTGAGATGTTTAATTGTGAGTAAACTAGCATCAGTCTTTGGAATGGACTGGGTTTCTGGTCAGTATAGCCTAGATTTTTAGCTAAGGATTTCTAAGAAGCAGATAGAAGTGGTCCAGCTTCCCAGCAATGCAAGGCTAGGTTCAAACAATGCAACAAAATCCTCTTACAGTTCCCACAATTGAATAAAGTTTTCTCACAAGATAGAAATTGGACTAGACCCATAATTGAATAGAAAGTGAATTAAGCTAGCTCCAGAATTAAGTCACAAAATGGAGTCAGAGTAATTCACTCAATTCTCCCTACCACTTGCTATTCTAATCCCTTCAGCTCTCTCTATGTAAGCCCTGAAATGTTTTTACACTTTATGTCAATATTGTTGGAAAATATACTTGTTTATCATGATTATAACAAATGCTAGCTTTTTAAAATTATTATATTTTGGGTATAATTCAAGTCATACCATTAAATTAAAAAAGAGGTTTTCAAAATTCCCATTTAAGTATGGCCATCTCCTTTTTTAAAATCAGTTATGCTATCAATATTTTTGTCACCCATTTTTTTTTTAATTAAATAGTATTTTGGGAATTTGGGCAAAGCAAAGTTTTTTTAATGACCTTAATTTCTTCAACTATTTTTCTGCTTTATATTTTATTAACTCTTTGGTTTCCATTTTTATTTCACAAATAAACCTAGGCTTAATGATGAAGTTATTTCTTACACTTGTCTTGCATTGGCATGAAATAATTTGCTATGTTAGTTGAATCTGAAGGTAGTTTGGGGGAAAAAAATAAAAAAATAAAAATTAAAAAAAATAAAAGGCAATTTGAAGCCCTGTCCCCTAAATGGAAAAAAACACTTTCCAACTTTGTTATGATTTAGCACTGGCACAAAATGAGAGTTCATAGCTTCAGTTCATTTCATGCTCACTCATAGTTTGACTGCTTTAGTGGTCAGTGCCACCTTCATGGAAGCATTTCCAGCAGATAGGATATTGACAATTCTATTGTTTCCCAGTGTATCTTGCCTTCTTGTGTGACAAGAGCATGAAGGTGCACACTATACCTGTAATGCCAAGCAAAGGCAATGTCCAGGGTTTGGATTACCAGCATAGTAAACCCCATTTATTCAGCAAACATTCACAGAACAGAGAAAGTCAAAATACAGTGTTACTTGTTCCTTTAGCAAGTAAGCTCTCAATTCAATCTAGGTACTACTTCACTCCTAAACAGTGCATTCATTTAGTCAGTCAAAAGTCTCTTCTCAAATAGAGATTAGTCTCCAACCATAAACAAAGTACATTCATTTGATCAATCACTCAAAGGCTTCCCACCCCTGAATCTCAAAAAGGGCAGGGGAGCACAAAAGACCATCCACCCTTAAGTTATAACAAAGTTAAGCTAAGCATCGAATACCCAAGGAAAGGGACTTGTTTCATCTTCACTGGAGGCAAGCCCTCAGCAACCTCAGTTCCTGGGGAGACAAGGCTCAACAAAGCCATAGCCAGCATCCTCATCAAGTCACTCTCTGCCTATAAAACAGTCCCAGAATCCCTGAAAACATCAGCAAGGCCCTCTTCTAGGATTTCTGTGCAGGTACCACAAGAAAATCCTCCTTCAGGGCTTCTGAACCAACAGCCAGGTTCCAGGACCTCTACAACAGCAGCACTGTCCTTCACTATCAAGTGTATCTGGCAAAACAACATCAAAACAGACAGACGAAATACCAGCATCACAGCCATGCCTCCTCAGTTCTTGGCAGTTCCAGATGGCAGTTCCCAAAAGTCCTGGACAGTTCCAATGGACTCTCAGCAGTCTTTCTCTCAGCAACTCAGGCTCCATGATACTGGATACTGTGCTCCCAAAGTCCTTCTGGCCTTCTCTAGGCTTGGGCCTCTCTCCGGATTCACAGCTCCTCTCAATTCAGCCCTCTCTTCATGTCAACCAGTCCATCCCACAAGTAGGATTCACAAGCTCTGGGTTTCAACACTCAACCCGAAAACCAAGCCTATACAGGGGCATCTCCAAATTCCATTACCAATACAATACCCTTCTGTCCTCCCTTTCAAACTGATCATCATTATGATTCTCAGTACAGCCAATCTCTAACTTCACTATTCCATCTATTTCTCTTCCTCTTAGGGGTACTTGCATCAAACTGACTGCAATACTCAGGCATTGAAAATATAAATCTCCACCACTGAGAAGAGAGTCCCATGCAGTTGGCCCTTTAAGTCAAGAGTTACATTAAAATTGAAGCATAATTGCAAATTTGATTTTTTATTCTACTACTTTAATAAAATATGACAGCTTTCAAAGTCTTCCTTTTTCTTATGTTTGTATTACCCTAATTAAAATATTTTAATTTAATAAATAGCATGTCCCTTGCCTTATAGATTAGCTTGTTTCAGCAAAGTTGGCAGTAAAAAAAAATGTTTTGTAAAGTGAATCCAGTTTTCCCATAGACTTCCATTATGAAATACAAATGCATCGTCTTAGAGTGGGGGGAGTGACGTTCCCTCATTAAACTGAAACTTTTTTTCAAGAAAGGATTTTAGAGTTACACCACTTACAGTTGTATGGTACCTAAAGCTCTTTGCCTTTTGGAATTATAAGCCATGCCTAGCAATTCACTTTTCCTTCATAGAAAAAATAATATTTCTTCATTATATTGCTGGCTCCATTGCTATCAAAAACATCTTTCTCTTGTTTTTATTATAGTAATTATATTTCTATCTTATATTAACATATAACATATATCAAGTACTACACCATTTCTATTAATTGTATATGAACTATTAATCATCACTTTATTCTAAGTTCCAGCTTTTAAAACTATCTTTCCCATTTTATGATTTTTCCTGGTTACTCACAATATTTAATAGAGGAATAATAGAACACTACTGTTGGAAATGGACTTAGAAATCATTGAATATGGATCTGACATTTTATAGATGAAGAAAGCAAAACCTAGAGAGACTAAGCAACAAACATTTCTTAAATGAATACTGTGTTCCAGGAAATATGCTACATGCTGTGGTACAAAGAAAAATATTGACATAGTCTCTGCCCTCAAGGAGCTTACATGCTGTCTGGAGCACACATATGTATGTATGTGTATGTGTGTATATGTGTGTGTATGTATGTATGTATATGCATATATATGTGTATGTGCATGTTTAATACATATGTATATGTTTGTATACCTAAAACAGATACAAGATAAGTGGGGGGAGAGGGGGAAGTCAGCTACCCGCAGGTAGTAAGATCAGGAAAGGCAGTCTCTGAACTAAGCTCCAAGGAAATTAGAGACTAGAATAAGCAGAGGAGAAAATACGTTCTAGACACAGGAACAGCCTGAGATAATAGATATGGAATGTCCCATAAGAGAAACCCTTTGGCTGGACCATAAAGTATGTGAGAAAAAAATGTACAATGGTCTGGAAAGAAAGGTTATAGTCAGATTGCAAAGACTTTAAAATGCTAAACAGAGACTAACTGTGATGGAGTAAATACAGCTCTATTGCAGGTACTTCCCATATCACAATCAGCCAACATGACACCATTACCTCTTCATCAGAAACATTTACTAAACAGAAGGTAAAACAATAATAATTAAAGACATAAAATTCCACTCATAAACCTTAGATATACTTGCCCACCAATGCACACATTAAATTGTGTACTCCTCAATGTCAGGGACTATTTTTTGACTTTTGCTGAATACTCAGCAATTAGCATAATATCTAACATGTAAAAGATACTTAATAAATGGTTATTGACTGACTGAAAGCATCACTGAGAAAAAGTGAATACAAATTTACAAAACCATAGCAAGGAGGTACATGAGTCCAGGGTAGTTCAAAACTCAGGAATGACGAGTTTGATGTCCTCTGCAACCTCTAGTGCCAAAGGGTTGTCTACACAGCAGTTCACTGACAGACATGTTTCTCCTTTCTGGACATCCCCTTCTTTCCTGGATTCTCTTCTGGTCTCCCAAAGCAAGGTTGAAGGCTTTCAACAAAAGAGAAACTATAAACTTGGAATCTATAAAGTTTTTGAGGCAATCTCCCTTACTGAGTCAATCTCATAGCAATAATAGATTGTCTTTATCCAGTCTTCTCTCAGCCCTAAGTTCAGATCTATCTACCTCGCTGTGCTCCGAATTCATCTCTGTTCAACAGAAGGTAGCAAGACTTTTTCTTCCTCCAGTTCTCTTTTCCATGTTGAAGGTTTCAGTACAGGCTCTGATGCCTGTTCCCAGATATGACTGTAGATCTTTCATGGTTCCAGCTATGAAGATTTTTCACACCTAGCTCTGAAGGTCTGATCTTGACCAACTCTACTCTTTCAAAGTAGTGGTCTCCTGTGTTAAATGACTAATGACTATCTTATGATGATGATTGATAGATAGATGTATAAGTCAGTAAATTTTAAAAAAAATGAATGAATGAATAAACTAAACATTTCTGCCAGCAAAACTATAACTAGGCAAAATATATTTGCATCATAGTCACCAAACATTTCTCAGAGCTTCCTAGCTATCAATCTTAAAATCCTAAAATAAGTTCAACCATGTCATTCCCTCTCCCCATTCAGTCAACTGCAGGATCCAGGATCAAATACAAAACCATGTTTGCCATTCAAAGTCATTCATAACCTAGCCTCTTCTTGCCTTTTCTTTCTTTTTATATCTTACTCTGTACCATATACTCTTTTATCTAGTGACACTAGCCTCTTTGCTGTTTCACTAATAAGGTACTCTATTATCAGCTTTGGACATTTTTTTCTCTGGATCTCCTCCAACCCTAGAATGCTCTTTCCTCATCTTTGACTCATGGCTTCCATATCTTCCTTTAAGTCCCAACTAAATTCCCATCTTCTATGTGAAGCGTTTCCCAACCCCTCTTAATTCTACTGACTTCTCTCTTAAATTTTTTCCTATTTATCCTGATTATAACTTGTTTATACATATTTATTTGCTTACCTCACCTACTAGATTGTAAACTCCTTGAGGGCAGGAACTATCTTTTTTTCCCCTTTTTGTATCCCCAGCACTAAGCACAGTGCTCCTTAATAAATGTTTATTGACTAAACGGAATCCTCTTATCTGTCATATACGAATTAGATAGTTGGAAACAGGACATGTCGACTGTCGTGAGTCTGTGAGTTTATGGCATTGTTTTCTCAGTATTTTTCCCACAAGTGTCCTTTCCCTCCACTTTCTTTTAATAAAGTTATGTGACTCACAAAGGGGGAAATATGCATAGTTTGTAGATCACAATGAAAAAAGAAGGAAAAGGCAGATATGTGGGTAGTCTATAACTATTTATTTCTTACTGCCTTATTGTTCCACTCTGAGGAAAATTCTTTGTAAACCATAAAGAAATCTGAGCTATTTTAATTACTCGGTACTACCTCTCATTACCAGAGACTTCTTGCATTTTCTTTCCTCCATACCTTTGCTCACACTATTCCTTTAGCCTGCAATGCCCTTGTCCTCTTCTCCAGTGGAATTCCTACTTTTTTTTTATTAAACCTAACTTCAGTTCTAACTCCTTCCTGAAGCCTTTTCTAACACCTCTTTCAATAAAGACCTTCCATACTTAGATCTCATGTAACTCTTTTACAACTTTCTAATGCATTTAACTGGGAATATTATATAGTTACCTCTGTATATGTCTTTTATCCCCACAGTTAACAGTAAACTCCATGAGAGTCTACACTATGCTGATCTAATCTTTACATCTCTTCTAGCACCTAGAACAATATGCTGTAGGTACTTATTGAAACTCCATTGCTGATATGGAATCATTTTATAAAAAGTATTATATTATGTTATGGGGGTAAGTTAGTATCAAAGGGACTGAGTAATTGGGAAAATAATGTTAGAGAGAGGTGCCTAGCTTTAAAGAGGAGTTTAGTTATTGTGTATTAATGATTTTACGACAGAGTTACATTGATGAGTGCAATGTTACTTAAGGATGTTTATGGACTAAAGAGAAACTATAGTTAAACTTCTCTACAACCTTCTAGAGGCTCTCTTGACTAATAAATCCTTTCTCTGCAAGAACATGGCAATTCTCCTTGTCCCTTCATTTATTTTTTTCCCAAAAGAAGAAATTCAGCCCTATATACATATAGATATTTAATAGATACCTTTTCCAGGACTGAATGAACAATTGTTTTATATTTCTGTACTTTTCTGTATAGCAAGTTAGGATAAACTAAATACTTAACAATATTAACTTATTAAATACCAATTCATGAAAATACTTAACAAATTGACTTGAGTGATCTTTACTTCACATCAGTCAATAAGCATTTATTAAGTACCTACTATACTCCAGGTAGGGCAGCCAGGTGGCACAATAGATAGAGTGCTGGGCGAGTCAGGAAGACTGATCTTTATGAGTTCAAATACAGCTTCAGACCCTTACTAGCTGTGTGCCCCTAGGCAAGTCACTTATCCTATTTGTTTCAGTTTCCTCATCTGTAAAATGAACTGGAGAAGGAAATGGCAAAGCACTTTAGCATTTTTGCCAAGAAAACTCCAAATAGGGTCACGAAGAGTCGGATATGACTGAAAAAATGTCTCCACAACAACAACATTCCAGGTATTAATGAGACAACTCAACTACCTTACATTCTGTTGGAGGAGACAGTGTGTAAGAACAGATAGAAAAATTAGTATGAGGGAGTTTTGGGAGAGGTTGCGTTCAAATTTAGGAAAACTAGAGGAGGCTTTATGATGGCAGTAGTATATAATCTGAGTCTTGTAGAAAAACCGGAAATTCCAAGAGATAGAAGTAGAGTGAATGCATTCTAAACATGTGTAAAACCCAATGCAAAGGAGAAGGACTGGAAGATGGAGCATTTTATGTACCAAACAGACAATAGGTTCTGCTTGATCACAAAACCCTAGGAGTAGAGTAAAGAAGAAAAGAATACTGGAAAGATAAGAATGGGCCAGATTTTAAAGATTATATGTATGTGTGTATGTATATATGTGCTTATGTATATGTAGGTGTTTGTATATCTGACAGGAGTATATATTTAACCCTCAAGGCAAGAGGTATAAGAGGTATAAGTAAAGAGGAAATGTATGCTATACGAGAACACTAGAGTTTGTCAAATAGAGGAATGACATAGTCAGACCCACACTTTAGGAAAATTACTTTGACAATTTGATATGAAGATGAATTGGAGTGGGGTGAGGATTAAGGCAAGGAGAGCAAAGAGGAGGTCACTGTAACAGTCCAAGCAAGGAGTGACAAAAATTTCAATTGGGTGGTGACTCCTTGAATGGAAAGGAAAGGTCACATGTAAGAGATGTTGCATGAACCCTTTCATTAGAGTATAAGCTTCTTAAGGGTAGGACCCTCATTTTCCATATAGCATAGCACATCCTTGTAAGGCTAGCAGAGATGTAGAGATCATTAATCTAATCACACCTCACCCATGCTATTTTAGTATCCTCCTACTTGGTTTCTTTATCTTCCTTCTCCAATCCATCTCCAGTCAACAAGCATTTATTAACTGTCTGCTACTTTCTGGGCATCAGTAGGTGCTGAAGTTACAAAGAAAAAAAAATCTCTACCCCCCAAAGAAGTTATATTCTATATAAAAAATTTACATTAAAGTGTTATTCCTAAAGGATAGGTCTCACCCTTTCACTCCTTTGCTTGAAAAATTCCAGAACTCTCTATTTTCTTTAGGACTTGGCTTTTAGAACCATCTGGCTCCAACCTATCTTTCCTGGCTTAGCACATATTACTCCCCTTCATGCAATTCATGTGCCAGCCAAACTTCCCTACTCCTTACATATAATATTCCCTTTCTCTTATCTCTATACCCTTTCATTGACTGTCTCACATAGCATACACTTCCTCTTTACTTATACCTCTTAGAATCCCTAATTCCTTTAAAATTTAGTTCAGATTCCATCTTCTAGATGAGGCCTATCTTAATCCCCATATCACTATTGCCCTCCTCTCCCCCAAAAAACTGCTATTTACTTTTTATGCAATGTGACATAATGGAGAGCAGCCAGTCTTAGAGTTATGAAAACCTGGATTCAAGTCTAGTCTTAAAAGTTTACTGGCTGTACGATCTTGGTTAGATCACTTAATCTCTATGTGGCCCAGGCTCCTCTCTAGCCATAGAAATTAAAGATAAGTTGCCAATTTCCATTTGTAGAAAGTTTCCTCATCAGTCTTTCTCAATATCAATAAAATCATAGGTCTGGTCCCTCAACATTCCTATTGATTTAGTACATATTTTGTATTTACTTAATTTTGTACAAAAATTTCCCCTAAATACAATGTAAACTCCCTGAAGGTTTGGGATTATTTTTTTTCCTCTCTATTCCCACTGTGTAGCATAGTGCCTGGCACATAGCAAATTTTTAGTAATTTTTGCTGAATACATAAATGAATGATTGAAGTAACATCGTCTTTCTACAGATAAGAAAACTAAGGCCCAAAAGTGATATGACTTGACCAAGGTCACACACCTAAAGAAAGACAAAACTGGGCCTAAAACTTTTAATGCAATATTAGATGCCACTTTCTTCCTTTATATCTTTTTCCAGAGTTTCTGATGCAATTTGTTATGTGTAACTAGTATTCAGTATACGATGTGAGTTGACTGCCTCCATGACTGTTTTGTCTCTCCCTCTCAACATTGGCAGTTTTACTATTTTTGAATGTTAGCCCAACATATACTTAGCTTATGTGTAGTATTCCTTAGACCTAGAGACATCTAGCAGTGTGCATAAGAGATATTTTCCTCTATTTTCTCCTAGCTTTTGGTGACATTTTGTGGAAATCTATGTTTATGTAGTAACTTTGAGTATGTTTGCTGCAATGAGACTTTGTTCTGCCAGCTTAGGGATATAGGTAGGAGGGGGAGACAGGGATGAGTATGATTATAAGTTTGGCAGACAAAAGCATTGGGAAAGGAAGTAGAGGCCACCCTGGTGAAAGCTCTGAGGGATGTTCATACTTTACAGGATGGCAAAATGGAATGTGTTTCTGGGTTAAGTAGAAGCCCAGATCACAATGAAAATCACCAAATGTGGATTATTTTCTCAAGAGTAACAAATAGTTGAATGTTTTAAGATAAAAAAAAATAGTACTAGATATAGATATTTTGCTAAAATTCTAAAGCTAACAATGAATGGGGAGGAAAAATAGCTCCATTGTAGTAATATCTCAAACTGTTAGTCCACCACCCTGATGTCTATGAGAAGACTGTTTGTTATTCACTTGCCAACATTTTAAGATCATTAGAATTTCTAATGTCATCCAAAAAGCAAGGCAGGTGGCTGAATGTAGCCTGTTCAGTGCATGAGCTTTGAGACTATTGTAAATGAACCCTACTCCAGCTTCACATGGTTTAATTTTCTATTCTAAAGTCAAAATTTAGGCTTTTGTCCACAGCAAGTTTCCCAGTGTCTCATTATGCCAAGGGGAAATACTGCTCCATACAAAATAAGGCAAAAGTTTTCTTATCAGTCCAATTGAGGGATGAGTGAGTTGGTTGTATTTAACCCTTGATTCCTCCCAAGCTCCCTCTGGGTAAAAAGAGACATTTCATGTGAGATATACCTTGGGTCTTTGGCACTCACTGTAACTGAGCAGTCAAAGGGAACCCAGTCAGGAATTCAGGATTTATAAGCCAAAACTCACTCATACAATGAGGATCCTCAGGGAAGGGAGGATTATAAGTGAAATGCAGACAGAAAGAAATGTTTTGCTGTACAGTTTAGAGACAAATCAATTCAAAATGGTTGGTTTTTCCAATATGAAAATTCACACACATACATACACACACACATAGCTCTGTATGCACACGTACATATGTGTGTATATGTGTGTGTACACACATGTGAATGTGCTTACATGTGTATGTGTGCACCTGTGTATGCATGCACCTATTTGAGGGTAGGGGTGTGTGTGTTCGCCCACCTGCGTATGCGCACTCCCCCTGGTGACCATGGAGGATGGCATTGTCTCATCATTTCATTGCATTTAAAAAAGAAGAATCATCCCTAGGATCCTAAGTGTTGAGAAAGGTGACATCTTCTCAAATATACTACAAAGCCCAGAGTAAAAGCTCTAGAAACTGCTGGATCATCAGATCAATAGATTCAAAGATGACTAGGGTGTGTGGGTTTATGCAGTTTAAACATTTGTTCAGGGAGTCTGCCTGAGCAGACTTTTATTGACACCTACAGATCAATGCTAATTTTTGATCATTTTCAACCTACAAAAACCTCTTGACCCCGTGGCCACCTTAGGGGCACTTCAAGTCGTCAAAAGCAATCAGAGCAGATGATGTAAAATTGTCAGACCGCTTAAGACTCCAAGTAGTCACAGCTGTCCCCAGGAGCAGGACTGGGAGGCTAGCAGATAGGCCTAAGTTGCCAGCAAAGTCCCTCCCTGGCACACAATTTGCCATATCCTGATGCCTTTTTACTTCATGAAATGATAAGCTGATCTGATCCCCTAACTCATTTGACTCTTGTGCCTAGAAGTTCAAAGCAGAACCAAATGAAAAGAAAGCTAAGCTTGGTGAAAAGATTGCATTGATGAAAACGAAATGGTTGCAGCTTATTAAAGTAACACCACGTTTTTTCCTTTTTCATCGTTATTTTCTAGTGGCTGTCCTCTGATGGATTGTCAAACAAATGTGACAGCTTAGGTTAACAGTGAACTGTATTTTGTCTCAGAACAAAAAACAAAATCCAGAATAAAGATACAGGATGGGCAAAGAGAAAAGTAGGACAAGTATAAAGTAGTAGAGCAGAAGATAAAAAGGCTTGAGGAAGAAAGAATATTGCGCATGAGAACTCCGTTGAAAAGATGGGATGGAAGAAAGAGAGGGAGATAAAGCAGAGATAAATAACAGCAATGGAGAGGAAGAAAAGAGGTTGGAGGAGATATTAGAGTTTGAAAATCTTGATGCTAGAAAATCATAATTTAAAAAAAACAGAAGGGGTAGATATCAGCTTTTATCTTATCATAGTTTCTGGGGCAGGGGGAAGGGAAGAAGATATGCAAAATATCATCACTGTAAAAGAAAGGCTATGATGATACTTTTATGGACTAAATGCTGGGTCAATTTTAAGAGGAAAATCAATCAGTTGAAGGAATCAATCAGTCAAACTCAGTTATCTGATGTGATATAGATGAAGTGACCAGTTGTAAAACGGATCTCCCCCCCTACTTTTCAGTTAGTCATTTTGGCATTTTGTAAAAACCAGCCTAATTTACTTCTAAACAAAACCTCCTTTTCCCTTATATTGGGATTATATCAGGAATTCCATTTACATGGGATGCTTTATTCCTTCTAAAACAGTCCGTCCTCTGACAAGATATGTTTTCATAATTTTTTTTACAAAGTTGCCACTAACCTGCATTTTACATGCAATTGGCTAAAAAAAAAAAAAAAAAAAAAAAACCCCACAAAGCTATATTACTTAAATGTAAAACTTAAAATTGTATGTGTGGAAGAGGTGATCTTTAACAAATGTATGTTTTTGTGTAATTTCAAGAAATAAACATTTAATTTCAGGAATTGCATTTTTTTTCTTAATATACATTTTGAATTTGGAGTTTTATTTTAAAATCACAATAGCCCCATAAAAATGTAAAACATAAACCAAAATCAACAGAAGAGCTGATTTCAATTGCATTTTATGCCAACATAATTTCAGCGCCAAATCTCAATGCCAGACAAGAACTTAAACTTGAATCCTGTAGCGTAACTTGCAGTTTATAATTTTATAGTAGATGGTGTGTAAGGTTGGGGCCAGGGCAGTTGGAATGCTTCTACTTTCAAGGATCTAAGCCATAAATGTTTATTAAAAGAATCTATAATGAAATCAGTTTTGTTATATTTTTAATGGTTGCCTTGAGTATGTTGGATGAGAGAATGCAGGCTGTTAATCATTAAGTACTCATGTTACAAAAAGTGTTTGATAGTATTGCCATCTAGGGGCTGAACGAAATTCTCAGCCCTGAAATAAACTGTAATTGAGCAGGTGCTGCTATTGACAATATGCATATGTTTTTGCTTTATGGCCCACATGCTTTTCATGTTTCTTATGACAAAAGATATCTCTAAATGTCCCCTAGCAGCCAACCCTTTTTTATATATAATCTGTTAGAGGTGATTACTATTTGTATCAGAGCTTATGCTTTTTTGGCACCAATTACTGAATAGTCCTAACAAAGAATTATACTTTTTTGCATTATTAATCTTGCCCATGTTTGCCGTGTTTCACAGAAAACGAATCGTTTATCAGAAAAGTATGTTTGTAATCGGGACTTGTGGCATCTTCACATTTAATATTCATTATGGTCATTCCAGCTCTGTTCTGTATTTATCTAAAAGACCAATCCAGTGTTGTGGAGAAATAACTATTTAAATATTTATCATCTAACTTTTAATATTTAAAAAAAGAGAAATTAATATTTCTGTAAAATTTGTTGCAGAGTCTGGTTGCTTAGCAAATGTTTAAATATTAAAGAATTCCAGGGGTTGGCATTTAACAGTTTAATCAGACTTATTGAAACAGGGAAATTGGCTTCACAAATTTTTGCTACATAAAGAAAATTGTATTTTTCTCTACCTGTGTTTAATGGCTAAATAAGAAACATGAACACAATAATTCAAACCCCTAAGTATGTAGAAATGGTATTCTGTAGTTTTGTCTAAATCAACCTGGTGGAAAAATGGTTCACTTTGCTTTGATGGACCTTTTATTATAAATCATTTGGACAAATTGTTATACTATATATCTCTAAGCTAAGGAGAATCACCTTAAGGTAAGATATAGACACACATATTTTTAGCCAGATGTTGCTCCTATTTAAAGCTGTAACTAGCAGTAACTGTGCCTGTAGCAAAATGAGGGTGCAGTTGCCTTGGAAAGGAGTAGCTTCTCCAGGGAGGCCATCCCTCACTCCCATGACAGTTGAGGGGCAAAGTACGATCCAGGAGAGGGGTACTACAGTGACAGGAGGCAAAGTGGCTAGGGCTAGGAGGTCGGGTATGGAGTAGTTAGTCACCAAAGGAGGAAGTGTGCCCGCCAAAGTAAGAAGAAACCTATGCATTTTGATACCCTGTGACAAAGCCCCATTTGCCCCCACACTGCTACCCAGTCCTATAAAAGGAAGTTCCCCCCAAGACAAGAGGGACAAGTGATGACCTCTGATCAGCACACTTAAAGCTCCAGAAAACCCAAATTAATCCCATATATCGTGACTGTGTACACCATCAACTTAGTACTTTATGTGAAACTATATGTGTGTGTATAAGGTCTATGTATGTATGTTATATGCACACACACATATATATGCATATAACATACATACATAGACCTATAAATGAAAACTGATCCATTTGTGATAGGCTTGCCAGTTACTTGACTTTTCTGCTTAAATATCATCACTTATCTTGCCTCCCTATAAAAAGCATATGACCGAAGTTCATGGACAATGTTTGTGTGCCCCCAACCTCCTGTCTAGAGGACAGGGTTGATTTATCTTCTGAACAGGAAAAAGAAAAAAGAAAAAGGGCCAAGCTAATCTGTCAGCTCTCAGCTCTCACCTATAGACCAGAGAAGAGTGCTACCTTTGATGAGATTCCTTCTGAGTTCTAATCAGCCAATTATTGTGAAGTTACTGAAAAACAACCAAGAGATTTCTGTGTTCTTTAAACAAGGTGTGAGTGTATATGTGCATGCATTACAGAAGAGGGGGATATGCTCATTTTGACAGAAGGAAACCCATAGATCCCCCTAACCAATGAATAAGTCAATGAATGAACAAATTAAAAAGCATTTGTTAAGGAATTACTATTTATAAAGAAATGTGCTAAGCACTGAGGTTATAAATAGAAAAGCAAGCCAGTCCCTGCTCTCAAGAAGTTCATATACTAATAGAGGGAGACAACACATATTATAGGTTTAGATGGTAAGTCAGATGGAAAGAAAAATGGGGTCCTTAGGGTCCAGAGACAAAGTGGATTGCAATACATCTTTAATGTATTTCAAACAATAAAAATAAAATTACATTTCTTTCTCACATTGAACCGTTTGAAAGTGCTAAGGACTTTGATGGGCAGAACTTTGTTTTCTAGTTTTCAGCAGCTGTGGCTAATGAGAAGTCAGGCCTGCAGCATCTGAAGAAGAAGCTACAAAGTCATACTTCCACAAGAGTTGCTCCCCTGATTAATGGCTGGTAGTGGGGAAAGAGAGGAGAAACCGAAGGGAGAAGTTGATATTCCCAGAGCTCTTAGGCACACCTGATGAAAGCAGGTGAAATAAGGTGGGAGTGGGCAGTGGGCCTCTTCTTTACTAGTTGCTCTCCTTAAGGATCACCATGGTGTCTTGCTCATTAAAATGTGAGCTCCTTGAAGACAGGGAGACAGTGGAGGGTTTTTTTTGTTTCTTTGTTGTTTGTGGTTTTTTTTTTTTTTTTTACACCTTTTTTGTGTCTAACTGACATAGTGTAAAGTTTCAGTTGGAAAGTTAGATCCCAAGGGATCTAAATTTGGGAGGGGCTGAATCTAAGGTCATGACTGGAGTTCAGAGTTTTTCCTCTTAACAGTGGGAGTTCTTGAGATTTCCTGAAGGGGAAAAAGCAGAATTGAGGTGAGAAGAAGAAAATAGTGGGTTCTTCACAGGATACATGGAGCAGCAGCCCCATAACTATAGTGGCTGATGGCAGACACATCCACAGGTTTTTCCTCAAAAAAAGAGGGAGTAGATCAAAGCCCTTGTGTGAGAGCGCTAGAAGTGAAAGCTAGAGAGAGGTAGGAAATATACTTTTTTTTAATGTGAGGAACCTCCCAGGTGTCTGGAGAGCTGAGAGACAGGAGGAATAAAGGCATTCCTTATCCCGCTCCCCCCCCCCCCATTCAGGTATGTGTTATTGGCACTGATTCTCATCATGATCTTTTATTCTGCTAAAGACTTTATCTGACTGATCCAATCTAATTTCTCATTACCACCTATGATTGACCTTTTCCTTGTATTTCCTTGTGTTCCATGGTTTGTGGCATGAGGGTGCAAGATAGCTATAAGAACCATATAGGAGAGAGTGAATTTTCCTAGTACAAGGTTAGAATCTCAGTCCATTGTTAGGGAATGTTCACTCTCTAACTGGGTTAAGGGGGACACATAAACACAAGCCATCCATATATTTCATAACTATACTTACTAGGAATTGAGAATCTTTTAAAATCTACTTCATCAGATGGGAGCCTAATGTAGGGCTATATTTTATCCTCTTTGTTTAGCACAGTGCCTTACATGCAGTAAATGATTAATAAATGGTTGTTGACTCACTATAGGGGCCAGAATGGAAGAAGTCCAATAGTCTGGGTACCTGGGCATTACAATTTCCAGGGCTCTTGGATTCTGGATCATGAGCTGTTTCCACAAGGAGAGTTCCAGGAGGAAGTGGTCCAAGAGGTAGCACTGGTTTGGTCCATCTGGCACACGCTACCTCCTATCTCTCTCAAAATGATGCTTCAAGTAGGCTAAATTGCCTGATATTACAGTAACAGTTGATCCAAGTTATTGTTGGTGTTGGTAGTGGTGATGGTGGACCCATCTCCACAGGGTTTGTTTCCCCTGGATATTGGCTGCCATAGATTGGGCTAGAAGCAAACAGAATCTTCTCTACTTGTTCTTTTGTCTATAATTTAGATTTTTAAAGAAGAGTTAGGGATATTCTTGGTATATCCCTAACTTTTAAGGATGACATGGAGGGTCAGTATTCCATATGCTTACAAAATCTGTGTAGGTACCACTGTCGAAGTTGTGAATACTGGTCTGAATTAGCTATTGGTCTGATACAGCACTTCAGTTGTATTTCTATCTTGTAAGTTTTGTTTTTTTTAATAAAGTCAAGAGCTTTGTTTACTCTATACTTTCTAAATACCCTGTGCCACACAGCCTTCTATCATATCCACAAGGGATGTTCAATAAACATGGCTTCTTAATGATGATAATGAAATGACTACTGTTCCCTTGGGTGCTTTTGCTAGATGATGTCAGTCAGTGAATGACCTTCAGACAATGATCACCAGTTTCCAAAATGAGCATCATTAATTCTTTATTTCTATTCCAGGGAACAAGGCACCAGGCTCACCTTTTTGGGTTAGAACCATTCACAACCTATTACATTGGCATTGTGGCTGTCAACCATGCAGGAGAAGTGTCAAGCCCATGGACCCCAGTTCTCACCTTAGAATCTTCCCCAAGTGGGCTGAGCAACTTTACAGTGGAAAGGAAAGAGAATGGACGTGCTTTGTTACTTCAGTGGTTAGAGCCTACTAGAACCAATGGTGTGATTAAGGTACTATTTTCTCATACAGTCATAGAGTTAAAGTTGAAATGAATAGCTATAACTCCTGTATTTAGCACTTTAATTTAATTTAATTTTTAATTTTATTTTTCTTTTTTAAAACACTATGAGGAAGATAGCAAAAGTATTTCCCCTATTTTACAGGTAAGGAAATGCTTAGAGAACCTAAGAGATTTCCCTGTGGTCAACTAACAAGCATCAGAGTCAAAATTAGAACCCAAGGCTCTCCTGTACCCATGCATTTTCACCTCCTCTTAGTATATGATTCTAAGATGATCCCTTATGTCATGAACTGATAACTATGAGATTTACTCTTTCATCATATGCTGTTTTTCCCTGCTAGCTTCTCAGAGCATACCATTGTTCTCTCTAGAGCAGCAGTTCTCAACCTGTGGGTTATGTTCAATTTGTAACAATGAAAATACATCCTGCATATCAGATATTTACATTACGATTCATAACAGTAGCAAAATTACAGTTATGAAGTAGCAACGAAAATAATTTTATGGTTGGAGGTCACCACCACATGAGGAACTGTATTAAAGGGTCACAGCATTAGGAAGGTTGAGAACCACTGCTCTAGAGTCACTTAGCTATAGAAGAGAGAGGAAAACATCCTGAATCTCCCTTCACTGTTATCTATTCAAGATGTGGCTAATATATACTTCTAGAAGAAAACGAATTTTAGCAATTAAAACTTAAATATGGCTTTTGCATACCATAGCCCTTTATTGCATCCATGAGAGCTGGAGGTATCATGAATCTACTTCCCAGAGATGTCTTTGAGATGATGGGCTTAGGTAATGATAGGTACTGTTCCCTTTAAGAGAAATAAGAGGAAACAGTAGGGTACAGATCCACTTTGACCCTATGGTCATGAAGGAAGGAAACAATTTTTAAACAAGCACTATGTGCCAGGAATGGTACTAATTGTGCGTTAATACTTTACAAATATATTATTTGGTCTTCATAATAATTCTAAGTGGTGGGTATTATTATCCCCATTTTTAAAATAAAAAAACTGAGAAAGACAGTGGGTGACTTATCCAGGGTCACACAGCTAGTAAGTGTCTAAGACTGCATTTGAACTCGGGTCTTCCTCATTCCAGGTCCAACATTCTGTCCACTGTGCCACCTAGCTGCTTCTAGGAGGCGGCTAAGAAAAACTGGTTCATAATTTTCCCTTTGCTGATTATTGGGTGAGCCCCAAGTACAGCTTTGGGTCAGAGAATCAGACTTAATACTTTTTTGGTGTTAGCTCATTTGAATACTATTTCAGGGATTGTTCATGATTTTTTTTTTAATCGTTGTTCCTCCCTTTAGAGACCTTACGTTCCATGCAGACCTTGCTGATCATCCCCTGATGGAAAGATCCAGTCTACCCTTCAGGCCACCAGGCAAATGTCAGAATGAGAAAGAGAACAAAGCTAAAAGATTAAAAAACCATAACAAGAAATAATTTGTATATTTTACAACGTTCTTTTATCCTTATCTCCCTACAGGCATATAATATCTTCAGTGATGGTAACCTGGAATATAGTGGCTTGTCTCGTCAGTTTCTTTTCAGACGCCTCGAACCTTTTACTTTCTACATATTGACGCTGGAGGCCTGTACCATGGCAGGCTGCACTCTCTCTGCACCTCAGGGTCTCTGGACAGCTGAAGCCCCGCCCACTTCTCAGTTGGCTCCCACAATCCAGTCTGTGGGGGCAACAAGCATTGAGCTCAGTTGGTCTGAGCCAATTAATCCAAATGGAAAAATAATTCACTATGAAGTGATTCACAGATGCTTCAAGGGAAATGCTGGGGGGAACAGGACAACTCAAGCAGATGAGAAAATTGTTTTCACAGAATATAACACTGAAAGGAATACATTTGTGTATAATGACAAAGGTTTACAGCCGTGGACTCCATATGAATATAAAATCCGTACTTGGAATTCAGCAGGTCATACTGATAGCCCTTGGTCTGTGGTGAAGACAAAACAAGCCCCACCAGAGGGTCTTTTACCACCTGATTTAGTCTTTGAATCTTTAAACCCTCTGAGACTGACGATTTCTTGGGCCCCTCCAGAACAGCCTAATGGGATCATCCATTCCTATCGACTTCAAAGAAATGAAGTACTCTATCCTTTCAACTTTGATGCTGAGACTTTTAATTATACTGATGATGAATTGCTTCCTTACTCTGAGTATAGCTATTCAGTGATAGCTTGCACAGCTGAAGGCTGCTCAGCTAGTTTAACCTCCACCATCCAAACTCCTGAGGCAGCCCCCTCTCTGGTCAATCCACCCTCTCTGTGGGCTCTCAGTGCCACTCAGATAAATGTGTCTTGGTTACCTCCTCCAATCCCCAATGGAGAAATCATCAAGTACTTCCTGAGGTTCGATGGTGAAGAATATCATGCTGGCAAGAACCTGTCTGGGGTGGTTTCCCAACTGCAGCCATACACTGAGTATGATTTCATATTAACAGCCTGTACTAATGGAGGCTGCACGTCTAGTGAGGCCAAATCTGTCAGCACAATGGAGGCTCCACCACAAAGTATGGCCCCCCCAAAGTTACAAGCCACAAGCTCAGAGTCAGTAGAAATTACCTGGCAAGCTCCTGCTCACCCAAATGGGAAAATTATAAGTTATGAGCTTAGGAGAGATAGAGATATTGTCTATACTGGTCCGGAAACCCGCTACCATGATTTTAAACTTTCCTCGGGCAAGGAGTACGGATACACAGTGACTGCCAGTAATAGCCAAGGCAGCACCTCTAGTCCACTGGTTAAAGTTAGAACGAACCCCTCTGCACCGTCTGGGATGGCCCCTCCAGAGCTACAGGCACGGAATTCTCAAGAGATTGAAGTGAACTGGAATCCTCCTGTAAAGACCAATGGAGATATTATTAACTATACCCTCCAAGTACGGGATCCAGTGGAAACAGAGGCAAAAGTCATACACATGAACATAACTCACAGTTCTTTTGCTAGACGGTCATTCACGGTAACCCAATTAAAACCCTATCACAGGTAGGTATCTACTTCTTTTGTGTCCTTGAATTGTTGTTGTTCAGTTGCTCAGTTTTGTCTGATTCTTTGTGACCACGTGGACTGTAGCACACCAAGCCTTCTATGCTCCACTATCTCCCAAAGTCTGTCCAAGTTCTTGTTCATTGCTTCCATGATACTATCTATCTCATACTCTGCCATCCACTTTTCCTTTTGCCTTCACTCTTTCCCAACCTCAGGTTCCTTCCTAATGAATCCTATCCTCTTATTATGTGACCCAAGTCTTTAAGCTTCAGTATTTGAGCTTCCAATGAACAGTCTGAATTAATTTATTTAACTATTGACTGATGTGATCTCCTTGTTGTCCAAGGGATTCTCAAAAGTCTTCTCTAGCACCACAATTTGAAAGCCTCAGTTGTAGAGCTTTTCTTATAGTACAATTCTTACAGTCATACATTGTTTCTTCAATAGTGTATCAATAACACTTGGGTGAAGAAATGAATGATAGGATGTCCAGCCAGGTTCTGTGATAAATTTACTAATGTATGGAAAGAGTTGGATTTCAATTCAGTAATTGTAATAGTTTTTAAATGCCTATCTACAATTAGGTGCTAAGTACAGGGTATCCATGGTGCCACATAGCTGTCTTCAGAAGACTGATACTTAGGTATGATATCTGACACTTTGTTTTCCTTGAAGTAGCTAGAGATAGAGAACTGGACCTGGATTCAGTTAACTAGTTAAAATCCAGACTCAGACATTTACTAGCTGTGTGACTCTTTAAAGTCACATTAAAAAAAATCCCTGCCTCAGTTTCCTCAACTGCAAAATGAGGAAACCTCCCAGAGTTGTTGTGAGGATCAAATAAGATATTTACAAAACACTTAGCACAGTGCCTGACAAATAGTAGGTGTTTAATAATTGCTAGAGTTCTGAAGTACTTCAATATTGTTTTCCTTTTATAATATTGCACTTGTTATATCAATAGTTTTCCCGTTTCACTCATCTGCTCCTCTGGCTTTGACCTCTTTAGAATAATTTAATAATGGCATCACTGGATCAAGTGATAGGTACAGTTTAGTGTTTTGGGGGATTACATTTCCAAATTGCTTTCTAAGAATGGTTAGATAGACTAACATCTCCATTGTCATGCTTGTTCTTCTATTGCCTTTCCAAACAGTAATTGTTTTCATCTTTTTGTCATTGTTATCAATCTGTTGGGTGTGAAGTAGAATCTCAATGTTGTTTTAATTTGCATTTTTAATAATTAGTGATTTAGAACACTCTTTGATGTTGTTGATTTTCCCCTACTTAATTTGAAAATCTATTATATCTTTTTTTATCTATTAGTGAATGACTTTTTCTCAAAAAAAAAAACTTGTATCAATTCCTTATGTATCTTTTTAGTTGTTATTGATGACATTTATTGTTTCCTACTTCACTTTAAAATTTATTTTATTTTCTCGATTATGTGGAAAAATAATTTTAACATTCTTTTTAAATTTTTTTTATTTTTTTTTTAAATTTTGCATTCCAAATTCTCTCCCTCTCTCCTTTCCTCCCTCCCTTCCCTTCTCTTGAGAAAACAAGCAATTTGTTATAGTTATACACATGCAGTAATGAAAATATATTTCCATATTAGCCATATTGCAAAAGAAAATACACAAAAAACAAGAAAAATAAAGTAATTTTTAAAGTTATTCTTTTATCTGTATTCAAACTCTACCAGTTAGAATTTTTCATCATAAATCCTTTGGAATTGTCTTGATCTGAGTAGCTAAGTCTTTCATTGTTGATCATCCTTACAATATTTCCCTTACTGTGTGCAATGTTCTGGTTCTGCTCACTTCACTTTTTGTCAGTTTATATATGTCTTCCCAGGTTTTTCTAAATCAAATTTTCTTATCATTCCTTATGGCAAAATAGCATTCCATCATAATGATATACCATAACTTGTTCAGCCATTCCCCAAGTGATGGAAGTCCCCTCAATTTCCAGTTCTTTGCCACCACTAAAAACTGCTATAAATATTATATATATGTCTTTTTCATTTTTCTGTGACTTCTTTGTGATACAGAACTAGTAGGGACATTGCTGAGTTAAAGGATAAGAACAGTTTTACAGCTATTTGGGCATAGTTCCAAATTGCTTTACAGAATTGTTTAATCAGTTCACAACTCCAACAGTGTACTAGTGTCTCACTTTTTCCACATCCCCTTCAACATTTGTCATTTTCCTTTTCTGTCATCTTAGCCAATCTGATAAGTGTGAGGTAGTACCTCAGAGTTATTTTAATTTGCATTTCTCTAATCAATAGTGACTTAAGACATTTTCTATGACTATAGATAGCTTTGATTTCTTCTGAAAACTGCCTGTTTATATACATTGATCATTTATTGAGGAATGATTTGTATTTTTATAAATTTTACCTGATTTTCTATATATTTGAGAAATAAAGCCTTTATCAGAGAAACTTGCTGTAAATTCCACTTAACTCCCAAGTTTTGTGCTTTCCTTCTAATATTGGCTGCATTGATTTTGTTTTTGCAATTTTTTTTGGTTGATTCCTTTGATATTCTTGACCTTTTGCTCTTCAAGATTAATTTTATTATTTTTTTAGCTCTATAAAAGAACTTTTGGTAGTTCGATTGGCATAGCATGGTAAATTAATTTAGATAGAATTTTCATTTTTATTATATTGGCTTAGCCTATCATTAAGCAATTAATACTTCTTCAATTGTTTAACTCTGACTTTATTGGTATGAAGAGTGTTTTGTAGTTATATTCATATAATTCCTGGGTTTATTTTGGCACATAGACTCCCAGGTATTTTATATCATCTACAGTTATTTTAACTGGATTGTATCTATCTTCTCCTGTTGGGTTTTGTTGGTAGTATAAAAAAAATGCTGATGATTTATGTGGGTTTACTTTATATCCTGCAACTTTACTGAAGTTGTTCATTGTTTCAGATAGATTTTAGTTGACTTTCTAGGATTCCCTAAGTGTACCATCATATCATCTGCAAAAAGTGATGGTTGTGTTTCCTCATTGCCTATTCTATTTCCTTCCATTTTTTTCTCTTATTGCTATACTAGCATTTCTTATACAACATTGAATAATAGCAGTTGAAATGGGCATCCTTGCTTCACCCCTGATATTATTAGGAAGTCTTATCCCCATTACAGATAATGTTTGCTGATGATTTTAAATAGATATTACTTATCATTTTAAGGGAGTATCCATATGCTTTCTAGTGTTTTTAATAGGAATGAGTGTTGTATTTTGTTGAAAGCTTTTTCTACATCTCTGGAGCTAATCATATGAATTTTGTTGGTTTTGTTATTGATATGGTCAATTAGGGTGATAATTTTCCTAGTATTGAACTAGCTCTGAATTTCTTGTATAAACCCTACCTTGTGATAGTATTTGATCTTTGAGGAGCTTGCTGAAAGGGTGGAAAAGGAAGGGTAGAGAAGGAAGGGGCCCAAGAGAGAGTCAGAACTGATGGGAGCAAGCAGTGTGGAGGCTGAGCAGCTAGCCTGAGTGAGAGAGGGGCATTCTTGCTTAAGGGAGCCTGTTTTGTTTTGAAGTCCTGATGTAGGGAAGGCTTGGGAAGACTTGGGAATGTTGGTGTTCACTGCATTGGTTATATGTACTTACTTCATGGTTATTATGATGAATTTGGCTTTCTGGTTTGGGGATTCGGCTTTCTAGCATTTGAATAAATGCTTTGGTTCTGTCCTCCACATGGAGAGTCTGTTACATTTTGTGATTCATAACTATACCAGCATATTCTTAGCCACTGTGGGTGCTGTGAATATCTCATTGATGTTATAAGAAGGAAGGGCAAACTACTCTAGTATATTTGTCAAGAAAACCATAAATGGGGTTACAACTAAAAATGATTGATGACCACCACATGGGATAATTAGAATAAGTATATAGGTAAACATATTGAGGTTTTGTATTTAAGCTTTAAAAATTAAGTTTAGTTTGAATGAGCAATTACATATCACAGATATTCTGGCTCATATAGGGAATGTTAGCTTTGATGGGCTTTCCATACAATCATGGCTTTTCAGAGTAGCAAATGACCTCAGAAACTACCTATTCCAACACATCCCTGAAGCAGAAATTCCCTCCTTAATTTGACTCACAGCAGAGATGAACAATTTTCTATCTGTTAAAGGAACCCATTCTCTACTCTGATTGTTTGGAAGTTTTCTTTTTTCTTATATTGAACTGAAATCTGCTCTGAAACTTATACCCTCTTTTCCTAGTTCTAGCCTCTGAAACAAAGCAAAACAAATCTAATCCCTTTATAGGGCTCTTAAAATGTGTTTGTAAATAGCTGTCATCTTCTCAAATCTCTCTTTCAGGCTTCCAGAGGTGGGGAACCTGTGGCCTTGAGGCCACATGTGACTCTTTAGGTCCTCAAGTACAGCCCTTTGACTTCACAGAACAAATCCCTTTAATAAAATGATTTGTTTTGTCAAACTTAGACTCAGTCAAAAGGCCACATCCAAGGATCTAGAAGGTCACATGTGGCCTTATGGCCACAGGTTCCCTTCAATTGATCACAATACATAAGTAGCATTCTTCCAAGGACACCATACCATCACAGTTTGCTTCTTCTGGATAGTGTCCAGTTTGTTGATTTCCCCTACCCCCAACCTGAATGTGATGCCTAAAACTAAGTATGATGCTCCTGACTTGTTCCAAACAGGGCAAAGTTCAGTGGAACTAGTCTCCTAGAAACCATATGAGTGTCCACATTGTGGGCACCATGCTTCTGTTAAAGCTATCTAAGATCACATTAGTACTTTTGATTTCCACGTCACACTAGCAACTCATGTTGTTTTCAGACCATTACAATTCCCAGTTCCTTGTGACATAAACTATTTTTGGCCATATATCTCTCATCTTGTGTTTGTATAGCTATTTTGTAAACCCAATTGCAGAATTTGTATTCATCCATTATTCTATCTTATTATGTTTCTTGGGTGTGCCAGAGCCATCTTGAGCTAGCTCATGAAAGATGAATTTTAAATTTTCAGTGTGAGTGTTTACACCTTGAAAATCAGCAAATGCTACAAATCAAAGCTTGACATTGTTTTTTTTATTGTCTAGACTTAGTGAATTGATGGAGAAAATGTTACACAGTTTAAACTGGAAAGTATGATGCGTTTGTTACAAAGTCAAGTACATTTTTGTACTTTTTTTTTTAATTTGGAAAGCCTTTTGTTAAACATCTACCAACCCACTACTAGGATTCCAGTCTGTAGAGATCTCTTTGTATATTAACACTCTTTCCTAGTGGGAGGAGAAAGTGAGGCTGGTGACTTTGCACAGACCTCCCTCACTTAAATCCAATTCACTTACATGTCATGGCATCACTTCCCTGATGTCATGGTCCTCTTCGTGAACAAAGGTTAAACACATCTAGAAATTTGAAGGCCTAACTCCCTCTCCTGGGAGAATAAAACTCCTTAGACTAATGTATTCTTGTATTTTTTTTTTTTGGAGGGGGGAAGGCAAGGCAATTGGGATTAAGTGACTGTTATGGGAATCTAAAGATCTTCCCTGCCCCTAGGCCCTTTGCTAATGTGGCTACGTGACTCTGAGGACCCTTGGATATTTGAAAGTATACTCTGTTCCCTAATAGGCTGAATGTGGTCACGTGGAGCCTGTG
>CM053586.1:271897831-271924389 GCA_028646515.1 Pseudochirops corinnae
GAAAGTACCCCATGTGTGAATAAGCCTTTCCAAGTGGCAGAAAACAAGGTATAAGACAAAAATAATTGATTGGTTGAGTTTAACTGGAAGGCGATAAGATGTCTCCATGATTGATAGTCTAGGATGTGGCTAGGTCAACTTTGTCCCAAAAGGTCTTAGTGTGAGTGTAAGAGGGCTTGGTTTAAGATGTTCAGTATCAGGGGAGGGGATTTATTACCACTGAGGCCTTAGCACCATGATGTTCTTTCATGACCTGAGCATATTTCTGGTGAATCATTTAGCCTTAGCCATGGAAATCTGAGCCCAGAGCTTCAGAAATTGTCATATTCTCCATGAGACCTCAGGCTTTATTGCTTTCCTGTGGCATTCACCATAAAATTCTATCTTGGAGGATTCAAGGATACTAGACTAAAATTTCAGAGGTTATATGATCCATCCCCATGTACCTAACAATGCAGATAGGTGAAAATCTATTTGTCTTGAAAATCAATAGAAAGAAATATTTCATAGGCCCTTCTAAAAAATAAAAGTGGCTTTCTTCTTCACAGACAAGACCTGAGGAAAGACAAAGAACATATATATATATACATATATATATATATATATATATATATATATATATATATATATATATATATATATATGTTAAATTTTTGTTTTCTCCATGTGATTCTTCTATGGTTCACCGAGTATTGATTTTATGTTCCCAAAGGTATGAGATACGGATTCAAGGTTGCACATTGCTGGGATGTGCTTCAAGTGACTGGACATCCATACAGACCCTTGAAACTTCACCACTGATGCAACTTCCCCCACTCTTAGAGGTGCAAATGAGTCCAAGAGGATTCCAGCCCAAAATTTCTCTTCAGTGGACTGGGCCACTTCAGCCAAATGGGAAAATTCTATATTATGAATTGTATAGAAGACAAATGACAGCTTGGCCTGGAAAATCAAGTCCAGTACTAATGTACAATGGAACCTTAACTTCATTTATAGATTCTGAGCTTCTTCCTTTTATGGACTATGAGTATCAGGTAAGAAAGATAACTTGCCTGCAATACCAAAGTGTCTGCTTATAAAACCTGCTTGTAGTTTACAATGGCTTTGTTTGGATTTAGGATTTTAAGATAAATCATAAGTGTTTACACATAGGGCAGAGGAGAAAACAAAGATCATATGCACTTATACTCTTACCTTTCTCATCACTTGATCATTATCATTAATTGTATTTAAAAGATTTAACCCAAGGACATTTATTACTCATGAAAAGATTTAACCATTTTTTTTTCTTTCTATTTATTGGCTCCTGGTGATCAGTGAAGAATCACTGATTAAGGTGATTTTTGCTTAGTTAGACACTCACCCCTGTGAAAGTTCTGATTTAAAATACATTATTAATTACCAGATATATGTTAAAATTTCATTATACGAAATTACAGAGGATCTACACCCCTCCCCTGACCAAAATACTGCAAGCACTTCCAATTCATATCTTTAAGAAGGACAAAATGGAGTTGTAGAAAAATCTAACTAAGGCCAAATTCAAGGGTACCCTTGGATGCTTGAAAGAGGATAGAGACTTTTTGTCGTTTTTCATCTTTGTGTATCACTAGCCACATTCATGTTATCTTGCACATAGTAGGATTTTAATAAATGTTCATTCAATTGCATTTCTTTTTTTTTTTTTTTTTTTGCTTTTTTGGAGGGGGGAAAACAGGGCAATTGAGGTTAAGTGACTTACCCAAGGTCACATGGCTAGTAAGTGTTAAGTGTCTGAGGCTGATTTTGAACTCAGGTCCTCCTGACTCCAGGGCCAGTGCTCTATTTACTGTGCCACCTAAATGCCCTGATCCAATTGCACTTCAAGGAAATACTTTCCATCACAGGTGCCATAGACTGTGAATAAAATAGTCTCAAGAAGAATATAGATAAATTCATGAGTAATAATTACATAACAGGATTTGGTTGTCTAAGAATATTATCAGTGTATATCTAACCTGTTGAGATTCATATAAGAAACCATGCATATCCACAAAATGGCTCTTTTACTATTAGAAATAGACTACTGAGTAAAATGGACCATTGGTCTGACCAAATGTGGTAGTTTTTATATTCCTATATTTAACTAGTAGTATAATTAACTAGCAGTGAAAGTGATTGACAAGTCAGATTTCATCCAGAAAAGCAAGTGTAACCAGAGTGGTGAGAGGACTCAGAATGATGGCAAGCCTGGATCAGTTGAAGGAAGAGGGATTTTTAGCCTGGAAAAGATAAGGACATAAAAGAATTGAAGCATTTAAGGACCATCTTATGAAAAAGGGATTATGTTTGTTTTATTTGGCTAGGAAGATGAAAACTAACAGCAATGTGTGAACATTACAGGGAGGCAGATTTACTCTCAGTAACAAAAAAAACAAAGAACAACAAAAAACAAAAAACAAAAAACCTTCCTTGCAAAACTCCAAAAGTGAACTTCCTTGGGAAGTAATGAGTTCCTCCTCATTGCTATAAATCTTCAAGCCCACACTGAGTGACTGGTTTCCAGAGATACTATAGAAGGGATTCATGTTCAGCTTTAGGTTATGCTGAATGATCTCTGAAGAACCCTTCCAACACTAAGGGTCTGTGGTACTGTTATAGTGATAATTTTGTGAAAAGCCATCAATTATCTTTCATTTGTTTCCCTTAGTGAACAAAACCACACTATTGAGGGAACTTGATAGAGCCAGAATGAAGTGCTTGGTCTAAAATAAAGAAAACCTTTACATATATTAAATAAATGACTCTGATCCTACTGACCTCATGCCAAAAAGTGCTTATATGAGCTAAAGTCTGATTACATTCTTTGTATCCTTTCGCATGCAAAAATTTTCAAAGGAACGATAAGTATGAGGAAAATAGCAATAAAAAAACATAGTTTGGTTAATGAGGTAACAAAAAGATTTAAAATTATATGTGTCTTTTGTATAAATGATTCATTCAACTCTGGGATCATATTGCTTCCCCTGTTCTACTTCCATCTTACCCCCCCCCCCCACCTTAATGACATCATCTGGTTAAAAATCAAGCCTTTCTAATGAAAGAGTAGTGGAAAGTTGACAAAAAAGAATGGAATATTATTTCCAAAGGCCCAACTCTTCAGGAAAAATTTTTTTCACAAAATGAAATATGCTATTTGGCTCTGTCCTAATTGAATCTACTAGATCATTATCTCAAAAAATCGCTTCACCTCACCTGTGTGGACACAAACTGACATTGAAAAGGTAATTTGCTGAAATACGTTATTTTCTTTATACAACAGATCATTCCATAGAACACCTACTTGAGAGACATCAACTATATAGGTTGCTAGTTATAGTCTACGTCACAGAATTAAGTCTATGTCACACCTTTAATCTGACAGCCCACATCAGCATCTTTTAAATCCTAAAGATACCTAGAGTGACAAAACTCCAAGGGACAGTTTTTATTTGTGAGACAATCTTCACATTTGTTATTTCCAGGAATGGTGGATGAAAAGTGCTAAGTTAATCATTGGTGACTTAGCATCGTAGAATACTGACTGAGGTCGGGGAGAGGAGGCACCTTTACTCGATTAAGTAGACAGTCTCTTGCATGTTATGAATTTGAGGCCTAGCAAAACCACTCCCAGTTTCCACCTCCCCCAAAAAAGAAATTCATTGATTTTATCATAAAATCTGAAATTCCTTTGTTCACACATTTATTTTCATTAAACCATTAGAACAACTGTAAAATTAAAATACAAATGTCATTTTTTGTTTTTGTTCAGTGTAGTCTGAATCCATTCAGAATTTTTCTTGGCAAAGATTCTGAAGTGGTTTGCCATTTCTTTCTCCACCTCACTGTACATATGAGGACTGAGGAAAATGGGGTTAAGTGACTTGCCTAGGGTCACACAGTTAGTATATATCTGAGGTCAGATTTAAATGTAGGTCTTCCTGACTCCAGGCCAGGTACTCTATCTCCTGTATTTCTAACTTTGCCCTAAATGTTATTTAGGACAATCTTTTTTAGCTTGGACCTGCAATTTCCTGATGAGGAAATTTTACCAATTTGAATTGATATCTCTTCTGCAATGTATAGGCTTAGAGAATTGATGAGGGCACTGAGAGCTTAAAGTGACTTGTCTTACATCACATAGAAAGTATCAGCATGAGAAGCAGGCCTTGGACCATGTCATCCTGACTGAGAGGTCAGCTCTCTCTTGATCCACTACTCCATGCTGCATCCCAGATACATTAATACTTTAGCTTTAAATATTTTTTCTGTCCAGGATAGAGATCTATGATAATAAGACACAGAACAAATAAATTTTGTTGGGCAGGAAGAAGTTTAGAAAGGTCATAAGCACAAGTTACTGTGTGGGAATAACAGTCAGTACAAAAGCTTTAAATAATCTTGAAAATGACTAGACAGTGGGAATGGTGTGTGGGGAAAAAAGAGTGACAAAAAATTTCCCCTGTTGTTTACTATTCTGTCTTAATTAAAAGTTTTTCAATGTGATTTATGGTTCTCTTTGATTCGTTATTGCCCATTCAGAAACCTTTTGCTGTTGCCAAATGTTTCACAACCCCACATGGAGTCACAGCCCACTGTTTAGGAAGTGCTGTTTGGAAGAGAATATATGAATGAGAAGTCAGGATATATTTTTATAATCATGGATATTCAAAATATTCTTCCTTGAAAATTCATGATTTTGCCAACTTTGTCTACCTAACTTCACAACTGCCCTGTTGACCAGCCTTTTTGACAGGGATAAGTAAGACCTTGTCATTCTTTTTAATTAGCAGCAAAATCTGAATGATATTTTCCATGCTTGCTAAACAATTGAGTTTGATTCTAAAGTGCCGTTGTTCCTACAAAGTAAGCTTCTTGAGAGCAGGGACTGCCTTTTTGCTCATGGCAGATGCTTAATAAATACTCATGGTATTAAATTATTGAATAATACCCTAGATAGTTCTATGATCGCCTAAAACAGTGGATATAGTTTTCATATATGCCTAGGGAATAATAAAGGAAGTAGCTCATATAATGGGAGAATCTATCTGATTAAATCCTAAAGTGATGGTATCAAGTTTAATTGTTATCATTAATCTGGGTTGCTTAAGCTTAAAAAGTCATCACCAACTGGTCACTCTACTGGTGATGAGCCTTTCTGTTCTTAGCTGGGCTGATCTTGAGAAAGAAGTCTCAGTCCATTTCCAGAGCCATTTTAGAAGTCTTTCAAGCATGACATCAGCCAGAGCTTATAATTCACGATCACAGCATTCAAAAACTCAGGGTTTCCTTCATCAAACAATGAGATATGACCTGGCAAGAATGAAGAATGACAAGTAGACAGCCTGTATGTGCTCTACTGGTAACTTTCCAATATTGTGAGAAGGTAAGGAAGGTTGACAATAGATTGGATGGACCTTTAGTTGCCATCAGAATCGTTGGAGGCAACTCCTAAAGACATGAGACCACAGAGACTTTTGAGTATTTAAGTATTGCTACTTTTCTTGTTCTGTTATCTAAATCCTTATTTCTTTTCATAATGACTTATTTACACCTATTACAATTTTTTTAAAAAGAAACAAAAGACCATAAAATATCACTTATGGGTTTCAAGGAATAGATTTGAAATCTCTTTCTTCCAGTTCTACTAAGGATATTTTGGGGCCTTATTTTACAATTTATTCACATTGGTCCTTCTAGGGAGAAGGATTCTTAATTTAGAATTCATAGGCCCTGAAGAGGTCTGTGTATAGATTTCAGGGGGTCTATGTATTTGGATATAGAAAAAAAAAATCTTAAGTTCAGGCAGAAAACAGCTGGTCTGAATCATTCAGATGATTGTCTCAACCAAGTTCCACGCTTGTAAAGACCAAGCTGGTTTTAGTTGTTGAGAATAACATCTAGTACTTGTTCTGTCTTGGTCTTATTCCTTGCAACATAAGCCTAATCTTCATAAATCCAGATTAGCAAAAAGTAGAACAGCAAATGCCCATGGATGTCTAAGTGTCTAAGTCAGTGGTTCTCACCTTCCTAATGCCCCGACCCTTTATTACTCACATGCGGGCAGACCCACCTGGAGATGGATAGAGGAGCGGTGTCTTGGTTCCCAAGACCATCAGAAATATGTTTTTCAATGGTCTTAGGTGACCCATGTGACCCCTGTGAAAGGGTCATTCAACCCCCCAGGTTGAGAACCACTGGTCTAATAAATTATCAACTTAGATGTGCTCCAATTTAAGAAAATCGAAATGTTGTATGGCAAAATGGCATATTCAAAATAAAGAGCCCAGAAAATTAGAGAGTCATCATTCACAGTACTTAAAGATTCTTTGCTCTGTAAAGGGTTTTCCTACAAAGATATTAGTTAGTTGCCATAATGTACTTATGGTATGATTCAGTTAACAAAAAATTCATTTGCATTCAATGTTTCCGCTAGTGTATAAAGTAAAATATATCTATGTTGAGTGAGTTTTCTTTTCCATTGGATGCACTGACACTTTAGAATAGAGTGCAGAGTTTAAAATGGCTAAAATTTTGAATAATTCTCGGTTCATTTTCTTATAGGAAAGATTTTCTTCTCATCTCTATTCCTTTAGCAACTGTGTTCCTCTTCTATTCTATAGGAACTTCTGAAAATATCAGTGATTAAGTCAGTAAGCAATAGTCTTTCCATCAGATAAGAAAGAGGACCTGGATATATAACTATGCCTAATTGAAGCTCCATTCTTTAAAAATAGCACATGAGCTAACTTTAGTTGGTCCCTCCCAATAATTGTATGTTCTTCTTCATGTCCATTTGATCCTAGGAACACAGTGACTCACTGAAGATATTCCAGTGTATTCCATAATTCTCTTTTCTTGAATCATGCAATTAGTGATGTAATAGCTCCTAATTCTGGCAGATTTTCTAGATCAGCTCCCACTCACATTCTTGGGCTCTGAAAGGCAGACAGGCTTCTGATACAATCATGACTACATGACTTAGGAGACACAGGCTCACAGGAAAGAATCCAATGACTCACTTTGAAAAAAGAATCTTTGCGTCTACTCTCAGTGCTTGAATTGGAGAGTCTTGGAAGAATGCTAACCTTTTAATAAGCTGAAACTACTGTGCAGCAATTCTAGAACTTACACTGGAAGGGGATAGAGCACAAGATTTTTCATTTAATTCAAAAGCATTTATGAAATGCCTGTTGTGTGCAAAGCACTGAGGTAGGTTCCAGGGTAGAAATGCAAAGAAGAAAACAGAATAGTCCCTGTCCTCAAGGAGCTTATGTTCTGTTACAATAGTCAGGAAACATTAATGAAGTGCCCACTATATGCCAGGTAGGGACTGTGCTAAGGACCTAGGATGCAGATATGAAAAAAGAAAGACAGTCTAAATAGGGGAACACAAAATGCTGGAAAACCAGGGGAGGAGGGCAGGAATAGCAAAGTCAGTCATTAGACAATGGTGTTTTGGGGAAGGAATCCATAATGTAAATGGTAAGATAAGAGGTTGGGCCTATGGCCTGAATGAAAAAGCTGCCAGGAAGAAAATATGGTACAAGATTTTGTTATTGTTTATTTTTTTAAAATGTGCCGGGGTTTTCCCAAGGCCACAAGAGTGAAATTATGCCCTGAGCTCCTGAGTGCCTCACTAAAATTACTGCAACCCACTTGGAGGCCATGAAGGCAATAGCTTTTGGCAAGTATGTTGAGGGCAGCAAGGTGGCTCAGTGGACAGAGTGGCCGACATATTGTTAGATACCATTGCTCTTGTCCGTTTCTTGACTGTTTTTGGTATTTGATTTGGAGAAAACTTCTTCAGAGCCTTTTTTCTTCAGAATTATACCAGCATTTAAGTGGGTGGTAATCTCCTGGAGGATTGTTGGCTGATGTTTAGGCTTTTGTTCGGTTAGATTTGCCGCTAAGCTCTGAGACCACTTGGCTCGGTTTTAAAATGATTTATTGATGCCGTCTGACTGGAGTTGTGTGTCTGTTCTAATTCTACTAGACTTAAGTGCTGCTATTCAGACAGAAGGCCATCAGGACAGTGCTGTGAATTGAGCTGAAAACTGGATTCTGCTGCCAGGCAAGGGTCTGGATCATGTTTTGCCAATAGGCATTTCCTTCCAACAAGAGATTGTGTGTGTGTGTGTGTGTGTGTGTGTGTATGTTCTTTTTTTTTTTGGCTCCCCATGATATCCCTGAGGACTCTGTTCTTAAGCCTCTATTGTTAGCAATTTTATGTTGCCTTTGAGACAAGTTATTCATAAGAAGAGGGACTGGCTTTCACTCTTATGCTGATGAAACCCAGATTTATATTTCACTTAAGCCTGATATTGATTCTGCTGTCTCTGTGTTGGAGGCTTGTTTGTGGGACATAAAACGCTAAATGCAATGAAATTTCCCCTAGCTGAATGCAAATAAAGTGGAAACTCTGGGTCCCAAGCCATTCACAGATCTTGAAAATGGCTCCAGATTTCAAAGGTTCATGTTGGCTAGGCACAACAATTCTGTAATTTTGGATGAACCAAAGTCCCAAACATTGACATGTTACTGTTTAATCATCACTGGCTTGTCTAGCCAGCTAAATCTCAGATTTTCTAATAGTGTTCAAGTGATCCGCAAGGAATGGGTTGACCCACTGTGAAAGATTTATAAGGGATATGACAAGAGTTTCACAGGATGGGCAGACATGGATGGCTTGTCATCTGTATTACTATAGGGAATACCTATATCTCTGAGATCAGATATGGATCTTTGAAGAAAGACGTAAATGGAGAGTGGGAAAGGATTGTTTTTCCTTTTGGGCAAAAGTTCAGTATTCTAAGCTTTTGTTGTCATTCACTCATGTGTGAATCTTTGTGACCCCATAGACCAAACCACACCAGTACTGTCCAGGGGAGGTTTCTTAGAAAGATTCTGGAGTAGTTTGCTATTTCTTTCTCCAGAGGATCAAGACAAACAGAGATTAAGTGACTTGCCCAGGGTCACACAGCTGTTAAGTGTCCACACCAGATTTGTACTCAGGTCCTCCTGACTCCAGCCTCAGCCTTCTATCCACTGAGTCACTTTGATACTAAAGTATTTATAAGGATCATATTCTGTTGTAGAAGGCAATGTAATCAGCCCTCTATGTGTAAAACACTTTAATATACACTAAACAGTGGAGTTAGAAAGGGTAAGGGGAATAAGGCAAGAATTTTTTAAAATAATTTTTAAAACATGGTTTCTACCTTCAAACTTATAGAGTATGAACATTTAAAAAAGCACATTTGTGAAGTAATAGCCCTTTTTCAAAGCAATAATATAAATGAAAGAATTTCCAACTGTGTCACTGTATTTCCAAGCAAGAGAAATAGAGAGTTAAATGGAGCAACAGTGTTCCCAATATGCAAAAAGCAAACACGCCGAAGAATTCATGCTCTATACAGGTCCTAACATACTTGTTAGCCAGATGTACTGGTGGGTAAGAAGCCACATAGGAAACCAAAGAGCCACAGCTACATTAGGGAATATAAAGAGAAATCCTGAAAGCCTAGACATCTCTTAGACCTAATTTCTTTCTCCTGTTGTACTAGACTGCACCTCTCCCCCCTACACACACACACACACACACACACACACACACACACACACACACACACATGTGTGCATACACAGGAAGATTGTCAAATATTGGTGTCCTACAGGAACCGTATTTACATGTATATAGGACCTCCCACATCTCAGGAGGATGTAAGCAGCACTGTGTTTTTATAGCTCATTTTACTGGTGGAATTGGTCCATTGGTTTACTAGCTTTTGGCTTGTCTGTGGTCTGTGATTATTGACAAACCACTAAGCAAATCTGAAGGTTTAAGTAGGATTGGAATTAAGTACTGAGCCTGGCACAGACTGACAACTTGTTTTCACTAAATTCTAAATAAATAGTCCCTTTCTTCTAGCCTAGCTGGAAGCAACTACAATGTTTAGTCCATTTTGAGAATGGGAACAAAATTCAAGCATTAAAGCAACTCAAATTTGTATCCTGGAAGTAAATTGACTTCAAGGACCCAGTTATAGTATTTAAGAGGATAGTTGAGACTTCTTGTTTAATTGATTTATCTCTCAATGCAAAGATCTAATCATTGCTAAGATGCCTATAAGCATCTAGGGGAGTAGTGTATAGTACTCAGAAAGCTACCAGAGCACAAGGGAGGAAGTAACATTTTCTCATGGGGGCTTTTCTACTTGTTTCACATGACTCGCTAAAGAAATTGAATGATTAATAAGGTAAGGAAGTAATTGTAGCATAAATTATCATAATTGGAATGGATCTTACAGGTACTCTTGTCTCACACCTTCATTTTACAAGTGAGGAAACCAAGTCCTGAAGTTTGGGCCTGGAGATTGTAGATGTATGTGAGTCCTCCATCTACCAAACTCATTGTGCAGATTCTTGGTTGTGACAGCACCAGAATTCAAAGGATTGTAAGATTATGAACTAGAAGGGGCTTTAGAAGTCATCTGGGCTTTTTGTGAGTAAAGGTGGCTTCACCTGTGCCCAGCTGGCTGATGGTCAGTGTATTCCTGGTAAGCACACAATGCAAAGTGATCATTTGAGGAGATAACAAAGGATTGTCACAAGGAGTCTTTCTCTACACCCAAATCTTCCCTTTGACTGATCCAGCAGCTATGAACAAGTATCTAGGAGCAAATGATCTTGCCAAGGAAGAAGCCACACAGAAACAGTCAGGGGGACAGGACTGGTTCCTGCCACAAACAAAGGAAAAGAATGGTGGGGACCCACCAGTGGCTACCTTGGCCATTGGTGCAAACTAAGAGATTGATATTTCTTTCTTCTCCCACCAGCAAGATTTGGCAGGTTTGACTTAAGACACCTGAAGTGTTTCTTTCAGCATTAGGACACAAGTTAGTAACAGCAAAATTGTTCTAATGGGAGGCAGGAAATATGAAGATGGCTGCCATTTCTGAAATGCCTATGTCTGCAGTTTACATCTCATTGCCTATTTATACCTTAGGCAAAAAAAAAAAATTGTTGATAAAATGAAATTTTGTGATTAGTCTTTGATAGCTGGAGGGAGGGTCCCTAAGAGCAAAGGGACCAGAATGACAAGATCTAACTGAGTAATCTCCACACTAAAACCAGAAGTTCTTAACCTGGGACCAACAGATACCTTGATTCATAGACAGATTTCAGGAGGTTTGACAATTTGGATGTTTAAAAGAAAAATACATTTTTATTTATATTTTCCTCCAAATGAAATTCAGCTTATCCTTTAATTATGAATCTCTTAAAGAAACATTTTTCTGAGAAAGAGTCCGCAAGTTTCACCAGACTGCCAAAGGATTCCATAAGACACAAAAAGAACCCTTGTTCTCCTCTAGTGAGGTAAGAGATACCTCCCACCAAGGACATAGCCAAGAGAAGAGAGTTTAGTCCTCCGAAAGTGGGAGAGAGTTTGGTCATTACCTTAGCATGCCATCTGATGTTGGTTCGAGTGCAGAGGAAGTCAGGATAAGTGATTTACCAGCATAGAGTAGCAATCAATACTTGCTGGATATGATTCCCTAATTTTACAGATGAAGAAACTTCTCAGACTAGCATTTCAAATTGAGAGAAATGACTATTAATAACCAATAATTTGAGGAGATCCAGAGCTCCCCCCTTCTTCTAAAGTCCTGATTTTTAAAAGGTTCAGTCTCTGGAAGGAATGGCTGATAATGAGATTAGATTTCTTGTTCAAGACCTCACCCAGGTGGAAGCCATTGTGTGTTGCTCAGATTTGGGTGGGACACACATTCTTTGAATAGGTGGACCAAGGCTGGGGGTGGCCTGAGTATAGAGATAATCTGTCCAAGGGTGACATGACATCACTCTCAGCCCCTCATTTTATTAGAGCCCACTTCCCACTGTATTAACTCCTTAAGAGTCTACCCACTATGGTAAATCTTTAATAAACTTTGTTTTACTTTGACTGAGAGAAGGTTTGAGTTGAATTCATTTGTTAGGACCTGGTATTTTGGTGTCTCAAGTACCCCTGAACCCCAAACCTCAACACATGTGTCTCTCTAGATCCTCAAGTGCAGCCCTTTGACTCAATACAAGCTTTACAGAGAACTTTATTCATAACTCTGTGGTAAGGCTAATATTATCACCCATACTTTATAGATAAGGAAACTGAGGCTTGAAGATTTAACATCAAAGGTTTTACAACTAATAAGTGTTGGAGCTGAAATTTAAACCTTGTCTTCCTGACTCAGTCCAATATTCATTCTCATACCACACTATCTTAGTAACAGAAGCAACATTATTAAAAAAGAAAAAGAAAAAGAATGAGTCCTACATAGCATGGTAATAGCAACAGAAATTCTAAATACTAAGTATTTATTGGGTTTTTTCCCTCCTTACTTGGAAGAGAAATCACTAACACCAACAAGAAACATTTATGTTCAGAACACCATGCAAGGAATACTGCGAATGCAAGGAAGCATCAGCTATAGTCCTTGGCCACAAGAAGCCTGTACTCTAGTACTATAAAATAGGACACGTACACAACAAGGTAAATAGCAATAAAGGGGGTACCATGTGCTAGTAAGAGGTTAGCTTCTCTTTGTGTCCAATTTAAGTATTCCCCCATCTCCCTGAAGCTAGTTTTCCCAGCATTCTCATATTTCCTTCCCTTGCCATGCCAAAACTGATAAGGTAATGAAAGGTATTGTAATAACTTTCAGAGTTGCTATTTCATTCATCTCTAACCTTGTGGCAATGAGGAGCTGTCACATGTTTCCCTTTTTCCCACAATACGCCCTCTCAGGTCAGAGTATCACCGAGTTTATGTTCTTTGTCACGTAGTTTAGAACCTTTAAGAAGGCAGAGTTCTAAAGGATTAGAGCTATATCTGAATTGTGATTGTTCAGCCACTTCAGTCACAATCAATGCATTTGGAGTTTTCTTGGCAAAGATATTTCCTTCTCCAGATCATTTTACAATTGAGGAAACTGAGGCAAAAGGGTTAAATGACTTGCCCAGGGTCTCACAGCTGGTAAATGTCTGAAACCAGGTTTGAATTCAGGTGTTTCTGATTCCAGAGCCAGTACTCTATGCACTAAATCACCTACATATAACTGTAATGTGTCCATCAACGTCATGACCACAGTTACTGAGTAGATGTCATTGGATGAGAATGGCAGCATGGCATCACTCTGCTATCAGCTTATCTGCTTATCAGCTGTGTGACCTTAGGGTTGTCACTTTGTTCTCCAAACTTCAGTTTACTCGCCTATTAATAGAAGATTATGATATTTGCACTAGACCATTGGAAGAATTCTTACGAGAATCCCCTGGGATAAGGTGCCCTGCCTGGGGGTCCTTTGTAACCATAGAGCACTACCCACAATACACTGCCATAAATTGCTATGTTAACCAATCAAAAGGGGAGTTAAACATTCTAAGTAATCAGTTTAGAAATTATCCCATTTCTGTCTTGAAAGGACTTAAGATGTTTCCAGTCCATCATCTGATTATGTAAATATCAGTCAGTCAGTAGAGCATTTATCAAGTACCTACTACATGAGAGGCACTGTGCTAAATTCTGGGGATACAAAAATAGCAAAGATAGTTCCTACCCTCAAAGGGCTTATAATCTAATAGGATTATATTAATATGGAAACTGAAGCTCAGAGGATACAAGTGATTTAGCCAAGGTCGCATATTAATGAGACCCAGAATTTGAAATCAAATTCCAAGGCTCTGACACCATCATCACTGAACTTTCCACTATGCCATTTTGCTCTGGGAGTCTGTTCAGGAAATTAGTCATCTCACTTCAGATACTCTTCCCTACCATCTGAGCCAAGAGACTGCCCAACCACAACTCTGGCAAAGCCAGCTTTGGCACACTGCTTGCTCTTCTCACATGTTCGGAAGGTATGACAAGCTACTCCTTAAAAAGATACTAGTGTGAGTGCCATGGGAAAATCTCCTCCAAGTTTGTGGATGAATTGATATGATTTCCTTGATTGTATCTTTTTATTTATGAGGCCTAATTTATGAGCACCGGAAAGCCGACTGAAATGAGTGATGAATAACGGCAACCAAAGTAATAAATCAGGAACAGTGAAAGAAGTGGTGATTTTGATCGAATCTATTGAATTAACTGTTGGCCTTAGCCATTACAGGGATTGGAAAGACCTTTTAATATCTGTTTATCTCCCTCATGGGAATACAGTAACTATCTCATTACATGCCTATAGGAAACAAATTATTAAATTGTTTGCTTGTCAGCGTGAAACCTGTTTACTCTTCTTATTAATTACTAGCCTGGCTGTTCATATTGGACTTTGGTTTAATTCTGGTCATGAATTTTCATCAGAATATATTCACATGGTACTTAAAAAAAATGGTGTGGCCTCTTGGTGACATTGCTATGAGCATGTCTTCAGAATAATTGCTGTTTCTCTGAAAAGGCAGCAGAGTTGCTCAGCAAACAAAAAGACCGAAGCAAATGTTTTAACTTTTAAGCACTTTGCATTCCCTAATATAGGAAATTTACTGGTAAAGATTTGGCCTCCTAAAGAGTAAGTAAAAGAAAACAGATTGCTAGAATTAGCATGAGCAGCTATTCATAGTTCTGAGAGTTGGCAGATTTTTTTTTATCAACAGATAAATTTGGTTAATTCAATTTCTTCCTATTATAAATATAACTGTATAGATATGAGTAAGTCAAGGCCCCAAGTTGAGAATTTTTATATCAAACCAAAGCTATAGAGGAAATTAGGTGGTACAGTGGATAGAGGACTGGGCCTGGAGTCAGGAAGCCCTGAGTTCCAATCGAGCCTCAGACATTTATTAGCTGTGTGGGCAAATCCCTGAACCTCTATTTGCCTCAGTTTCCTCATCTATAAAATGGGAGAGAATCAAATGAGATAATAATTATGGCATTATGTTGTCGCTGTTGTTCAGTCATGTCTGACTCTTCATGACCTTGTGGACCATATCATGCCAATACTGTCCACGAGGTTTTCTTGGCAAAGATACTGGAGTGGTTTGCCATTTCCTTCTCCAGTGGATTAAGACAAAGAGAGGTTAAATGACTTGCCCAGGGTCACACAGCTAGTGAGTGTCTCAGGAAGACTCAGGTTCCCCAGGCCCAGTGCTTTATCCACTGAGTCACCAAGCTGCCTCCTGCCTGACACACACAGTAAGCTATTATTATTATTATTATTATTATCATCATTAATTATTGATGCATAATCACAGGAAGCCAACAACATCTATCTTTTAGACACCATTTTCCCAAGGCCTATTTAATATTTCAGTTGAGACAAGCAAATTTCTTCGAACTGTCATCATGGGAGCAGCTGGAAGGTCATGAAAATTACCCTGGAATTTCACTTAGCAACACTGGAAAGACTGAGTGGAACTGACCGGCTTTGTCTCACATTCTTATAGCTTCCCTACATTAGCTGTGTCTCCTCAAGTCAAATCAATAAGCATTTAAGTGCCTACTGTGTGTCAGGCATTGTATTAAATTTCTGGGGATATAGAGAATAGCAAAAACAGATCCTGAGCTTGAGAATTTCAGAGTCTAATAGGAGAGTCGTCAGGTCAACAATTATGAACAAACAAGATTATATACAGGAAAAATTGAAGATTATCAGAGGGAAAGCATTAGGCATCAAGGGAGTAGAAAAGATTTTTTGAATAAGGTGAGCCTTTAGGTGAGACTTAAAGTAAGTCAGGAGACAGAAGCAAAGAAGAAAAGCATTCCTGACGTGTGAAATAACTAGTGAAAAGCAGGGAGTCAGGAGATGGAGTGCCATGTGTGAGGAACAGCAAGAAGGCCAGTAATGCTGCACTTGTGGGGAAAAGGAATGGGGCTAGGTTATAAAAGTCTTGAAAATCCAAGCAGGAATTTCCATGTGATCCTGACAATAACAGGCAACCATTGGAATTTATTGAATTGGGGGTGGGAGGCAGAGGGAGATGATCAGACCCGATCTTAAAGGTCTATATTTTAAGAAGCTAATTTTGATAGCTGACCTCTACCTTACACAAGAAAATGAACTTTTTAAGTGAGAACAGATTTGGGTTAAATAAAAAGGGGAAAAAAGTATTGCTCATTGGTGAGGATGATAAAGCTTCTATTGGGGAGAGTTTCAAGAAGAAGATACCCACCCACAGTGCTGGTCTGTTGTGAACCTGCACCTGCCTTAAGGCAGGGAGTGAGAATAGGAATGCTTTGTGATTTACTTCCATTATTTACATTCTATAATTCTATATTTGAGACAAGTTTCAAATAATTTTAAAAAGAACTTTCAGAGATGTGTTGAGGACAGCACATTGAGACAGGCATTGTGATGTAGTAGCTGAAAAGCGGGCAGCTAAGTGGTAGAGTGGATAGAGTGACAGGCTTGGAGTCAGGAACACCCAACCCCCTGAGCTCAATTCTGGTCTCAGATACTTACTAGCTATGAGACTCTGGACAAGTCACTTAACCCTACTTACCTCAGTTTCCTCATCTATAAAATGAACTGGAAAAGGAAATGGCAAGCCACTGTAGAATCTTTGCCAAGGAAATTTCAAATGTGGTCCTGAATAGTTGGACATGACTGAAAAATGACGGAACAGCAACAACAGTATACTGAAGAATTAGATTTGGCTATAAGACACCCGAGTTCAGATCTCACCTTAGATACTTAGTAGTAATGTGGGCATGGGCAAATTACTTAGCTTGTCACAAGCAGATTTGTTAAAAGATTATAATAATATTAGTACTATTTATCACACAGGGTTGTTGTGAAGAAAGTAATCTATAGACGTGAGTTATGGTTACGTGTTGAATAACTAATCAAATAACATATACCTAGAAGGGGCCTACTATGTGCCTTACCACTAAAGATGGAGAAGTGCTTTCTTGGAATGATGTAATTGAGAAAAGTAAAACACGAGGAGGCTTTCCCCTCCCCCTCTCCGGAGCTTAGCGTAAAATTCCTTTCTGTACTAAGACGAAATATAGAAAACATCAACTCCAAAGAAAGCTATTTCTAAAGGCTGTGAGCCAGTGAATAAGGTGAAGCAGTTAAAACGAGAACTGATTCCCATTCCCAGCTACAGGAAGCTCTGAATAATCTGGAGCACATTAAGCAAGCCTCAAAACAATCTTGCAGCAGGAATCATTTCAAAGCACAAAGTATACTATTATTTTTTCTACTCTATATACTGCATGCTGGTGATTTATTCTCTTTTCTTCTCTTTCTGAAAAATCTATAAACATCATGAATTTCTAAATTTAAATGCAATTGCTACTTTTTAAGAATTCTTTCCTAATTCTAGGAAAATTTTTCTTTAATACCAAAAAATGGAGTAGAAAGTAGTAGTAGTAGTAGACATAGTAGTAGTAGTAGTAGTAGTAGTAGTAGTAGTAGTAGTAGTAGTAGTAGTAGTAATAGTAGTAGTAGCAGACATAGTAGACATAGTAGTAGTAGTAGTAGTAGAAGTAGAAGACATAGTAAACATAGTAGTAGTAGTAGTAGTAGTAGTAGTAGAAGAAGAAGAAAAAGACATCATCATCATCTCAATATTAATAATAAAGAAAATAACAATTATATTAACTCATTTATATACGGTGTCCCCAAAAGTCATAGTGCAGTTTTAAGCTATTAAGGCTTAAGATTATTAAGCTACTTGAGTTTAACTATTTAAACTATTGAAACTTAAAATTGCACTAAGACTTTTGGGTCATCTTATATGGCACTTTAAGATTTTGAAATTGGTTTTGTCTCAATAGCCCTGAGTGATAGGTAATGCAAATATCATTGTACCCATTTTACAGCAGAGACATGAAGTAAATCCCCCACATTCATTCTGATAGAAAGTCAGCCAGGAAAATTCTGGGAGGAGAATAAGCATCTTATATGTACATTTTCTTGCCCTTGAAAATCCATAGAAAAGTGCTTAGCTGGGTCTAAATCAAGGATGTACTGGTAAAAGTTTAGCAACTGGCTCCCCTACCCCTGAAAAAAAGAAGTATGTAGGATACATAATTAACTTTAATCTGCATTATTAATACTTTCTTGGGACTAGATCATAAGGTAAGATAGTTAGGCCCTGATTTGTAGTTTTTGTGGATTCCAAATTAAGATAGATACTGTTAAAATTTAACAGTCAACCCTCCTGAGTAGGTTTGAATTGGTTCAACATACTCCTGGTCCAAACTGAAGAAAAGAAAACCAGTATATCTCAGAGACACTTGAGGGAATTGCTTCTGAGATGTGTGTCAAAGAGGAGATACTTTCTGAATCAGGGCCTGTCTTGAACTGTGGCCATTGTGATAAACACCATAATGTTTATTTCAGTAGTAAGACAGTCAAGTAAATACATGTACTGGATTTATTTGACTATCTGATTACACTACAGGTAATCCAAAGTAGTACTGTACATAAGTTATAACGTGGCTAGAAATTGAAAATGTATAGTGCCTGAAATTCTGCTTTCATAATTATTTCCTGGGGTTCCTGCTTCAGCATCCCTTTAATGTCTTCAAATGTAGCCACTGAAATTCCATCCATGGGTTTAATGCTATTTCAGATTCTGGGGCCATCCTGACCCCTAAACATGGAAAATATAAGAAACTCATGACTTGAGTGGTTCAGTATCTAATTAGTCTTGCCTTTTTGTTGCTAACCTGTTGCTGACCCAGCAACCCAAAGAAGGCAATATGGTGAAGTAGAAAGATTATTGGCCTGGGATTGAAGAAGGCTATGTTTTATTTTTGTATGTCCCTTTGATAGGATTCACATAGAAAGGTCCTTGCTCTCTGCTGTTAGAACTCCCTAACATGTGCTTTCAGCCTGGATTTCTCCATTGTTACCTTAAAACTCACCTATGCATACCTCTCTAGACTTCTATCTATGGTTACTCATAACTAAGACATGTAGAGATCACTTACCCTACAAACCCAAGCTAGTCTATGTAGTCTTTAGGCCTTGTTGTCCCTTATCTGGCTCATCATGTTTCCAACAAACCCGAAAGCCTGTTTTGGGGAAGTGCAGTCATATGCTCTCTGGAGCTTTATGCTACTTCCAGATGTTACCAGATTCAGAACAGGCCAAAACCTAGTAGGTCAATTGGACTAATTATTTCCATCTTGATATAATTTGGGCACCTTAGTGACAGATTCTTTTTGTTAAAATATTTTTTTTTAAATAGAAACCACAACCACCACCACAACAAAAACATGAAATGATTATCCTTAGACAAAAATTAAAAGTAAGGATGTGTATAATTTGTTTGGGTTTGACATCCCAGAGAACAGCTGACATCAGTTAAATAAACAAATCATTAGGCTGATAACAGAAACATCAACAGAGACATAGTCTACTGATTTGTAGGTCATTGATACTGGTTTGTTAATAGATTCACAGCCAATAGTTTACATCGAGTTTAGTGTGTCACATCTACAAGTGATGCCTAGTTAGGAGAAAAACCTTAAAGCATCTTTTATGTTCATCTGGAGCATTTGCCAAACTAAGTTTGAATTTGAAATATGTTTGGGCATAAAATATATTGACAGATTCCTGAAATGCTGTCCTGTGAGAATACAAGGATTTGAAATCCCCAGTGAATTGGGATTGGAAAATTGTGAACTAAAAAAGAAAAAATTAAACATGTTTCACGCAAAAAATTTGTCATGCGTATTACAGAGATTTGATCCATGAATAACTTTGTATTTAATATTTGAGACAAATATCAACATTTTCAATTGTTTTTTTCTCACAAAATCCCTCTTTACATTGCACATAGCTCTAGGTTTTCATGAAACATAGTTTGTGAATTTTCTGGAATCAATTTTATTGATATCTTTTCTTTTTACATTGCTTATATTTCTCAGTGTTTCTCTCTCCTCTTCCCCTATCAGAGAGCCAGCCATTATGACAGAGTAAAAAAAGGAAAAAAAAAAAAGTTTTCAAGAAAACCAACACATCAGAAGAGTCTGACATTATATGCTTCATTCCACACCCATAGCATTATGGGTACAAAAAAATATGGGGGAGGTTCCTTCTCACATCTCTTCTCTCCAAAACACATATGCAAACACTACTAAAGGGCGAGAATCACTATTCTCTCTTAACGACACACTTTGGAAGTCTCATAACTCAGAGTCATGAGTGTTTTGTTTTGTTTTCCTTTTAGCTCATCCTCACATTGACTATTGTATTGTAAATTGTTATCATCTGAGTCCTAGGATGTCATGGACTATGTTGTGGCTAACTGCAATCTATGCAAATGGCACTGTTCTTGATGAATATTTCCTGCTTTGGTGTTTTGATTTTTTTAAGTCAATAAAAAAACAAAAGGTGAAAGGAAAAAAGGAGAACTGATTACAGGTGTATGAGTGATCATCTGCATTCTTATTTATTTTTCATTAGTAGTCCAGCTCTAGGGTATGGATTATGAAGCCTCAGCACTGAAATCTGCCATTTCTTTGAACTCAGTCTTGGTTGTTTAAGATTCATATTCTTAACAACAAGTCTTTTCCATGTTGACTGAAAATGAAATACCAATTCTTCTTTTTTGTGGAAGCTCCTACCCCATCTTGTTTGCCCTCAGCCCTTTCTGATTTACACCACATATACTATTAATAGATAACATTTATTTAATCCATTATTTATTAGAAGGTGACTAATTTTTCACTTGAATTTTTTTCCTCTCCTAAACAGCCTCATATCATAGTGGACTGAGGAAGCCTCAGATTCATGAAGCTGTGAGTGTGAGTCCCTTTTCTGACATATAATGGATGTGTGACCTTGGAGAGGTCAACTGAACTTCTCTCCCCCAAACAACTCCCTAAGCACCTAAGCTGCAGAAAAATTGTCTATTTTAATTGATAATAATAATAGCAACTAGTAATAACTAGTGTTTTAAGGCTTATGACCCATTATTTATGTTATCTCAGTTGATCCTCACAAGAACCCTGAGAAGTAGGTACTATTATTATCCCCATTTTACAGATGAAGCAACTAAAGTTGAGAAAGAGCAAGTTTGCCCAGAAAACAGCTAGAGATTGTCCTGACCAGTTCTCTATATAAATGAAATTAAAGGTCCATTATTAGCATCCTTTCCCTAACAAATAAAGAATTGTACTTGGTCATCTTAGTTCACCATAAACAAAATTATAGGAGAATTCCCTAAGTTGTCATCTTCTTATTTTCCTCAAGTATATGAGCAGAATCCTATGTTAGTATAGGTTTAGGGACTAGAACTGTGATTTTATTGGTATAGAGAACTCTTTCTATCAATACAGGCCAGAATTTTATCTACAACTTTAATATCTAAGAGCTGCCTCCATCACTGAGAAGTTAAGGGATTTGTCCAGGGTCACACAGTCAGTATGTGTCAGAGGCAAGACTTGAAATTATCATAAATCAATCATTCAACAAATATTTTAAGGGCTTATTATCTTCCAGGAATTGCCCTAAACGCTGAGGATATGAAAACAAAAGTCTCTAAAGTTGCTTGCATTCTAAGGAAGAAGATAATACATGTATATATAAAATAGGTATATATATATATATATATATATATATATATATATATATATATGTGTGTGTGTGTGTGTGTGTGTATGTATGTGTGTATGTGTATGCCTATGTGTGGATATATATGTGTGTATATGTGTGTATATATATGTGTACGTATATATCTATATGTATGTCCACACACATATAAAAGATTCATGCAGAGTACATACAAGGTAATATTAGAGGGGAGGCACTGGTTGTGGAGGGAACTAGGAAAGACCCCTGACAGAAGGTGGGACACGAGCTATGCCTTAATGGCAGCATGAGATTCCCAGAGGTGGAGAGGAAGAAGGAGATCATTTTAGGAATTGCTAACAAGGAGAGCCAAGGCTGGAAATGCTGGTGGAGCATCTCATGTGAAGAACAGCAAGTAGACTAATGTGCCTTTCCTAGAGAGTTTGTGGAGATGACTGGAAAAGCAGCAAGGGGACAGATTGAGAAGAGTTTTAAATGTCAGAGGAGTTGATATTTGATCAAAAGGTAGTAGGGAGATTGGCATTTGTGGCGTAGGGAATGGCAAGGACAGATCTACACTTTGGAAAAGTCACTTTGGAAATTCTGTGGCAGATATATTGGAATGGTTAGAAACTTGGGGTAGTATGTGGGGTATGGGGACCCCAAAAATCTACTACCCAAAAAATTAAGTCAGAGGTGTCTCGAGGAAAGAACAGGAAGTTTTATTCAGGTCTCCAGAGAAGAGGGCATCCCTTCCATCAGTACGAACCAGCGGAATGAGGTGTGTTACAGAAGACAGAGCAAGAATTTATACCCTAACGCAGTCAAGCCCCCCTTCCACCTCTGTCCCTTCTCCCATTGCCTGGGAGATAGGCTTACAATCTGAGCATGAAATCTCCTCCAATGATAAGAAACAAGGAAGCCCACCACTATCTCTCAGTGACTGGGAGGCGGGTTTATAGTCTGGGCATGGAAAAAGGTAAAAAAGCAAGGAAATAGAGTATAGCCAATCCAAGTGTACCTACCCTCATTTGGCAAATGCCAAAGTGAAAAAGGGGGAGGAGCTCTAAGAGATTCCTAAAATTCCTGAAAGGCTTAAGGCTGATTGACAGTAGTAAAGAAGGGGGAAGGGTGAAACCCAAACTCAGGCCTGTTTCTGCAAGAAACCTTACTAGATTTTAGGATATAGTCTGAGAAGTTTTCACCTCTCCCACTCAGTAGGAAGGCCAATGAGAAGCTATTGCAGTAATCTAGGTGAGAGGTGATAAGGGCTTTAACTAAGGTGGTGGCCATATGAATGGAGAGAAGGGGACGTGTATGAGAAATACTGTGGGGACAGAAAAGTAAGATTTGGCAATGACTCTATGTGTAGGCCAAGTTGGAGTTGAGAGTAACACCACTGACACAAACCTAAGTGACTAGAAGGATAGTAATGTGCTTGACAGTAATATGAGCATTCGTAAGAAGAACGGGGAAGTGGGGATAATGTTTTGTATTTATTGATTCTGGACTGTTTCGGGGACATCCAGTTTAAAATGTCTAATAAACAGTTGATGATGCACAACTGGAATTCAGGAGTGACTAGGGGTTGGATATTGAGAGAAATGATTATTAATAACCAAGTGCTAATATAGGGTTGGCAGTATCCAATATTTGTTCCCTTTGTATTTACTCATTTAAAGGCTAAGTCAAGGTTGCTTCTAAAAGCATGATGATGAGATTGGGTTAACATTCTGCCCAATCTTGGGTGGACCTCCACCCAACTAGGAAATTTTATTTTTGATTAAAGGGTAAAGAGAATCTGATCTAGGTGAATTCCAGCCCATTGTTCAAAAAGGTGGTAGTGGTAGAGGTGGATCCCTTTGTTTAGACTGTCCAAGGCAGATGTGGTCTGGGTGAAAATCAGTTTCTTTGTCCACGAGTGATGTGATCAGAGTCATGTTTCCCCCAGCCCCTTAATAGGATAAGGCTATTTCTCATTATAATATTCATTCTCATTAATTGTTAACCAATCAGAATTTATTTCTACCTGTTGGGAACATCAGCTCTCCAAGGATATTGAAGGTCCCTGACCTCAATTTATTGATTATTTGCTAGCCATAATTAATAAATCAATTGTTAATTTCCCCAAAACTATATCCCATAGATGTTTCATTCATCACAATATAGCCGTCTACCAGTCTTCTGCAGAAAGACACAAATAGAGAAGCAGAAAAATCCCTCATAAGCCTTCTCATCTAACCCTCTTATTTTACAGATGCTTCAGCTGATTATGTCTGAGTGTCCAGATATAAATCTTTCCCACTTCATCTTAGGCCATTCTTCAAACATCTGTAAAGATTCTCAGTTCTTAGTCACATCCATTTCTTTTGCTACTTGGTTATCTGAAGGACATGAAATTACTGGAGGAGGCTTCCAGAGTGAAATAACTTGGTGGAGTCTCCACCACCCTACCCTAATTGCATTTCCTGTCTCTGCCCAGGGTGAGAGATCCAACCACTTAAAAGTGGAATCAAAAGTCCTGGGTTTGAATTATTGCTTTACTATGAACAGAAACAGTATTACGAAAACTATATTTGCCAAAGGCAAATTCTTACACCTTTGGCAAATCCCTACTATACCTCTCTGATCCTAAATTGCCTCATCTATAAGGCAATTAGGTGATGTGGTGGATAGAGTGACAAGCCTGGAGTCAGGAAGACTCATCCTCCTGAGTTCAAATCTGGAGTCAGATACTTACTAGCTGTATGACCCTGGGCAAGTCACTGAACCTTGTTTGCCTCAATTTCCACATCTCTAAAATGAGCTAGAAAAGGAAATGGCAAACCGCTCCAGTATCTCTGCCAAGAAAAGCTCAAATGGAGTCACGAATAGTCAGACACAAATGAAAAATGACTCAAAGGCAACAATTAACCAGAGAACTCAAAGACATAGGCTGCAACATACTACCGGTGTGACCCTGAAAAAAGTCACTTAACTTTTCTGGGCCTCAGTTTCCTATATCAGCAAAATGATGGCATTGAACTAGAAGGGATTCCTTCTAGTTTTATGATCCTGTATATAGTTTAAAATTACATTCCTAGCTCTATATTTTGGGGTTCTTTTTTAAAAAACAGCATTTATGGTTCAATTCCTCTGTCTCCAGCCTTGCTAGAAAGAATTACCTGTATGACCTTGGGCAAGTTCTATGGGCCTTGGTTTCTTCATAAGTAAAATAAAAGGGTTGGACTAGATTACTTCTGAGGACCCTTCCTTTTCTAAAGCTATGATCCTCTACCTCTTCCATCGCCAATGATTTGGGAGTAAGGAGATTTTCAGTATTTAAACAAAATATTCAGGTTATTTAAAACATTTTTATTTTTCAAATGGATATTTTAATGTCATAAAAATACAGTCTTTATGAACGCTTTGTTGCAATCCATAGCCTTTCATTAATCTCCTTCTAGCTTTCTCTCCACTCTGTGATACATTTTCACTGAAGCTCATGTAAATGCCCTGTTCCTATTTTGCATATGCATGTTGATTTCTATGAGTGTTGTTTTGATCTCAAATTGAATGATTATTTTTTTTAAGAAAAGAAAATAGCAATGTGTTATGAAGGTCTTCCATCAAAGACAAAAGGACATTTGTTCCTGCGCATGCCCTGTTATTATACCCTAATGGACAAAAATGTTCTTTTCCTATCAAGTTTTTTTGCTAGAAGTTCTTTCAATCTATAAAGAGACATGTATATAGAAAATACATATTATCAGCCAGTCTTAAGAAATGTGTTTATATGTTTGTGGGATGTAGGCATATATACCATGCAGTGTGATATATGGTAGGGGTCTCCATACTTTCCTGATCACGCATTTCTATCGGTGAAGAATTTTTGAGTATACATGCATTTATTTATGTGTTTATTTATAAATTATGTATAATGCTACTGTGCTAATAATTATGCATGTCATAACATTTATACAATAGAAGTTTAAAAGGATGCAATAAAGATGATCCTAGGGTCAGTACGGAACCATGAGAATTTACTGAGTGACATGGTTATGTCTGTGCTTTAAGAAAATCATTTCTTAAGTTGGTAGCTGTGTGAAGAATAAATTAGAGGAGGGAAAAATGAGACAGCAAGACCAATTAGGATCTTATTTCAATAATCCAGGAGAAAGGAGATGATCTGAACTGGGGCAGTAGCTATATGAGTAGTAATAAAATGCAAGAGATTCTGTGAAGGTAGAAATGATAAGATTTAGCAAATGACTGGATATGGGATGAGGAAGAATGAGCATAATTTTGAGGTAGAGACCAGGGGTTACTAGAAGGACGGAGGTGCCATGGACAGTAACAGGAAAGTTCAGAAGAGAGGATGGGTTTGGGGAAAAGGCAGTGTAAGAAGATCTGTAATATGGATGGCAATTCATTCATGCCTGTATGACTCAATCTTTTCTACCCAAAATGAAAAGTGAGGAGTGGTGAATGAAGTAATTGCTATGGTAGAAGATGATCTGCAGGTCAGAGCTGTGCATGCTGGGGGGTGGTAGGGTGGGTTGGAGATGTTCCCAATGGCAGTGAGAATCCAGGTAACAGTTAGGTTATAACTTCTTGGAAAGCTGACAATGGGCACATACTTGGAGAGGCTAAAAAAGGAAAAAAAGAGAGAATGGACAGTGTTGGCAGATAAAAGGTAGGTGTGATTGTTTTGAAGATAAGCCCTGCCCTCCAAGCAATTGATCTACATTCCCGTGGGAGTCATGACTTGGCTACCACTTTGGTATGAGATGTCACTGGTGTAGAGATCTGGTTTTAGAGTTAGGAAGACTTGCTTTTAAATACTTTATCTAATGCTTAATTATTGTGTAGCCCAAAACAAGCTACTTAACTACTGCATCTACTCCCTGGGACTTATATACTAGGCAAGAGACAAATCAAGATTGCTTTGCTGAAGACAAGCTCTCATTCTCAGATTTATCCACATTGACAAAATCACACATCCTTCTTCTGTATATTTTTATGCATATATGT
>CM053586.1:271924889-271947636 GCA_028646515.1 Pseudochirops corinnae
ACTGACTTTCCAGTAGGGCAAGATGGATCTCCTTACCCCAGTGCCTGTATATCTTAATTCCCAGTTGCATGTAAATAATAATGATAATAATAATATATAAGTATACATATATATATTGTTAACATTTGATTATAGAACTTTAAATTCTAGATTCTTTTCCTTCCTCTCTCATCCGCCACAACCACTGGAAAGACAAGCAATTCAATACAGGCTGTGCATGTGCAGTTACGTAGAACATCTCCATCGGATATATTGTGAAAGACTGACCATATATTTCCCTCCTTCCTATCCCCCACCCTGTTCTATTCTCTACTTTGTCCCTCTACCTTTACAGAAGTGTGTGCTTCTAACAACCCTCCCCCCCTGCCCTCCCCTCCATCATCTTCCCTCTCATCCCCATCCCCCCTACTCTGTAATAATTATTATTATATTATTTGGATGGTTCAGAGTATGTCCCCATACATACAGAAAATGAGGGATTACTTGATGTCTGAGAACTCCAGCACCAGCAATTTCTGCATCTATGCTCTCTGGGACATATTGTGCATAGTGAGTCTAGAGAAGGGATTTGTCTTTCCAACACTAATATTATAATGAGGTACAATGTTTATAATTATGTGTAAATTTTTAAGAATTGAAGGAAAAATTATGGCTCTAAAATGAAATTTAGCCCTTGAGACTGACGAAATGTTATATGTGACTTTATTGATGCCACTATTCCCATAAATAAATTGTTTCAGTTATGTCTGACTCTCTGTAATCTCATTTCAGGTTTTCTTGGCAGAGATACTGGAGTTGCTTGCCATTTCCTTCTGAGGAAACTGAGGCAAATAGGGCTAAGTGGCTTGCCCAGGGTCACATAGCTAATAAGTATCTGAGGCTAGATTTGAACTCAGGAAGCTGAGTCTTCCTGACTTCAGTCTGGGCACATTATCCACTGCAATACCTAGCTGCCCTTAATTTAAAACCTTACAGTGTCATTATAAGAATATCAGGTATTATTATTATTACTTGAACATGCTGCTGGTGAATCTTTCTATCAGCAAAGAGTTTTTAGATCAATATATTAGAGGACCAGTCTGAAAACCACTGAATTAGAACTAAGCTTATCAGAAATTTCACTTTACTAAAGGATACTGTCCACAGTGGATAGAAATATCCATTCTTAGATCAAACGAAATAACATACAGTGCTTTACAAACCCCAAAGTACTCTATAAGTGCTAGCTATCATAAATAGTGCTCTGGGAGGGAACAAAACTAATTTCAAATATTGGTGATATTAAAAATGAATTTAAAAAGCTTTTGGTTCTTACTGCAAAAATTTTCACTGACAACTTCTCTCATATTTTTAATGCTTGATGTTCTTTGAACCTACATGTTAGAAAATTGAAAATGTTCCCTGAGTTTCTCCTTAAAAGCTTGGGGCAAACTTTAAAAGAAAAAAAAAAAAGCAGTGGAGAAGACGTTGAATGAGAAAAAAATTTACTGAAGTTAGAATTGTTCAACGTGAAAGCTTACTAAGGGATACTTGTAAAAATCGCTCAGACAGTCTTCTTGTATTGCCATTTAGATCTATCATCCTGATTGATCACTATGTAGTTGGCTATCATTGAACCTAATTTAACCCTATACACTCATACATCCATCTATTCTGTCTATTGTACCTGACATTCTACAAATTACTTACTCATGCAAATGATGACCTAAGGCAACCTTTTAGGATATTCGTGTTTAATTATACAAATGATTTTTGATAAATAAGATTATGCATCCTTCCATATGTTTATTCCCTTCTTGATGAAAGGAAAATTTAATTTTCATGCAGATTTGATGGGGACCATGTTTAATAACTGCTGAGTTTTATGTAGTCTGCAGATCCATCCAGTTGAGGGAAGCTGACAAAATCACTTGGCGTGGCTCTCTGAGACAGACATTTTTTAATCAAGCTTAATTCAAGCTGCTGAATTGTGAATCAAGGATCCTTTGTGTTAGTATTTCCATTGCATAAAAAGAATAAAGTTCACTCACAGTATGAGCATACCACTTGTCTTTGAACCTATAACTTGTCTATTATACTACTGATTTATAAGATGATGCAATAATCCCAAAGTTTATGCTGTTCTCACTTCATTTCAACTCAAGGGTGATTTGCTTATGACTTTATGACTTGTCTGCTTTTCTTTGGAGGTCTGGTCCGGGAATTCAGCAGGAAAGACACCCAGTAGCTGGGCGCAGTGTAAAACAGGCCCAGCTCCTCCAGAAGGCCTCCAAGCTCCAAAATTCCACGCTGTCTTCTCCACTCAAGCTGTGGTTAATATTAGCACTCCCCTGAAGCCCAATGGTATTGTGAGTCTTTACAGGCTGTTCTCTAACCACACCAGAGGAGCAGAGATGGTGGTGAGTATCTGACACCTTTACTAGAAGACACAGGATAGGGAAAGCCCACATAAAGTTTATACTGGCCAACATATCTTTCACAATATCATTGTTAATACATCATAACTGGATTCCAGTATTTGCAGTATTTGTAACCCTTTTGTTATAGAACTTATTGCCACCTGCAGTATTGTTTCACCTAATGTCTTGGGTTTTTTTTTTTTTCTGGACAAGGGTGTATCTGTCTTGTGTTACTGTTTTCCCTGTGTATTGGTGATATAGCATATTCTTCTCCATATGTCTTTTTTCCCCTTCCTTCCTTTTCTTCCTCCTTTCCTCTCTCTTCTTTCCTTCTTTCCTCTCTCTCTCCCTCTCTCCCCCTCTTTCTTCCTTCCTTTCTTCCTTCCTTCCCTCCTTCCTTCCTTTCTTCCTTTATTTTTTCCTTCTTTCCTTCCTTCCTTTCTTTTTTCCCTCTTGTTTCAATTGCCATCTGTGTAGTTGTTAGACCAATTTCTTTACTTAACTAAGTTTTTATCTAGAAAGACAAGAATAATTCCCCAAGTCAAATTAATTGTTTCAGAGTGTGAAAAAAATGTGAGTCATTAAAATGAAATAAACTGAAGATAATACTAATAAATAATAAATACATTCAGAAGCCTGAAAAAATAAGTCAAATAGGAGAAAACTCTACCTATTACTGGCAAAGCTATAAAAAAATATAAGCTTCTCAAAGTCCAATATTTTATCCCCATTTTTCAAACTAAATTCAGAGATATGAAGTGACTTGGAATCATAGATTTACAGTTGGAAGGGTCTTCATTAGCCATCTAGTCCAATCCACTTATTTTACAATGAAGAAAGTGAAGCTCAGAAAAAAAAAGTTTTCGTAACTTGCCCCAGGTCACATGGCTAGCCAATGTTTGAGGCAGGAGTTGAACCAACATCTTCCTGACTCCAAGTCCAACACCCCACCCACTAGGAGACACTGCCTCTCAGGACTCAGAATTAGAAGTGAACTTAAAGCCTACTTTAACCTCATTCTACAAAGAAGGAAGTTGAGGCTCAGAGGAACTGAGTGACTTACCTAAAGTTACACAGGTAGCAAGTTGAAGAATGGAAATTTCACTCCAAAAGCTAGTGGTTCTAAATGACTTGTTTTCTCAATAGCACCATAAGATTTTTTAGCTTACTAAGTGGCAGGGACAGGATTCGCACACAGGACTCCTAAAACTCCAGCCAGAGCTCTTTCCACTATAACTTTCACTATCAAAGCAGTACTTAGGGGGATTGGAATATTGATCTCTCAAAATGTTTATGTTAATAAAAAAAAAGAGCAGCTTAATGAATTGGACATACAACTAAAAAAAACAACCTAGAAAAACAATCAGTTAAAAAATCCTCCATTAAACAACAAAAATAGAAATCCTAAAAATAAAGAGAGATTAATAAAATTGAAAGTAGAGAAATGAAAATAATGAAGCAGTGATAGAAATACTAAAAATAAAGAGAGATTAATAAAATTGAAAGTAGAGAAATGAAAATAATGAAGCAATGAGCTGATTTTATGAAAAAAAATAAACCATTGGCTAGTTTGATTTTTAAAAAAGAAAGAAAACCAAAAATTACCACTATCCAAATATGAAAAGGGTGAATTAATAACCAGTGAAAATGAAATTAAAACAATTATTAGGGGCTATTTTGCCCAACTTTATTCCACAACAACATTATGCTTCAGATACTAGAGTCTTGACTGTTCAGGGCAATGATCATTCAATTTATGGACCGAAGTCATTTGCTTTAAATCTGTCTTAGATCAGGTACCCAAGATTCCTTCATTTTCCTGCTCTCACTCCCCACCAGGAACAGAGAAAGGAAGAGAAACATTATCCACTCGATTTTACCACATAGCAGAAGTTCTAATAAAAATATGAATTTGGGTCATGAAGAGAAGAGACTTGACACTGTTAACAAAAAGATGTCTTGGTCGCCCAAAAACCAACACCCAGATACAAGCCAGCTAGATAATGGGCCCAAATCATGATTATAGCATCCATAGAAAATGAGCTTCCTTATGGATACCACTGACAGATGGTAAGGCAGTAGAACTACTCAAAGAAAATATTCCTTGTGACCAAGAGATACGTCCCTCACCCCCATTTCCTTGCTACCTTCTCAGCTACCCATTCTAGGCTATACCAAAACAGGCCTAGAATATTGGACAGCCAAAAGAAACAGAGGGATGAAACAAACTTTTCAGAAGTCTCATTGAAGCAAAACTAGATTAGGTGAATTTTGAAGTCTATTCTAGGAATATCCGCTTTTACTACAATCTTGCTTTTATACTAAATTTATTCCTATTCATGTGGATACAACTTAATCAAGACCTCTTGAGAAAGAAATGACCTAGCACCTCTTAGAAGTTCACTTTAGTAATTAAAAATTCTCACTGTGGAAATAATAGAACGAAAAAATAGGCAGGGCTCAGTGGTCTAAATTTATGTACTTTACAGATAAAGTTGGTGATGTGAGACTTGAAATCCTCAAAACCACATAGTAATAAACTCTTATATTTATATAATACCTCACCTAATGCTCTTCCTCCCTTTCTCAAACAGCAACCTGATGCAGTGGCAAAAGTACTTGATTTAATTCAAATATTGTTTCATATACCTGCTATTGGTGTGAGCTTAGGCAGGTAATTTCTCTTGGCCTCAGTTTTCTCTGTAAAATAAGGAGATTTGACTAACTGATTGGTAGGATTTCTTCTACTTCTAAATCCTATTATTACAAGTAGAAAAGAGTGGTATTTTGTTCTAACATAACAACAACAACAATAATAGCTAGTGTTTTTCTCAAGTTCCATATTAACACATTTTATCCTCATAACAACACCAGGAGGTTGGTGGTATCATTATCCACATATTACGGATGAGAAAACTGAGGCCAACAAAGGTTGTAACTTTACCAGTCACACAACTAGTAAAAATCTGAGGCAGGATTTGAATACAAATCTTGATTCTGTATTCAGAGCTCTATTTACACTACGCCACATGACTTTAAGTTATTTTCTCTCTAAATAGTCTTTAAGTTCCTTGAAAGCAAGGACTGAGTCTTATCTAAACTTTGCATCTTTCACCATTTGTATCCATGTGTATATAATAAACATATGCTGATTTATGGATTTTTTTTCTCATGACTTCTTATAGTTGTCTGAAGGTATGGCCACCCAGCAGACTATCCATGACCTGGAGCCTTTCACTACTTATTCCATCGGGGTGGAAGCCTGTACCTGCTTCAATTGTTGCAGCAAGGGACCAGTGGCTCAACTGACTACTCACCCTGCTCCACCTTCCCAGCAGTCCCCTCCCCAGATCCAGATATTGACATCTAGGACTGCCTCCTTCCAGTGGAATCCTCCATCGTCTCCAAATGGCATTGTCGAAAGGTAAAGAGCAATTAATTTAGCAATGATGATTATTAAGGATCTACTATGCTCTAGGTACTAGACAAGATTCTGGTAATATAAAAACAGAAGAGAAACACTTCCTAGCCTCAAGGAGCTTACATTTTACTGAGGAAGATAATGTGCATATTGGGCATATGCCAAGTATATGCAAAATAGATATGAAATGCTTTACCTTCAGGCCAGGAGCAAAATAACAAGATAAGAGACATCCACATAATTACATTCACACCAGAAAATCTTTATTCATAGATTGGATTGATACAAACTTAGTGAAAAAGGAATGTGGTTGACCAAAGCCACTAACAAAGTTGAACAAATTGATTTCCTATAGAATTTTTCTTTCTTTCTTTCATTCTTTCCTTCTTTCCTTCTTTCTTTCTTCGTCTGTCTGTCTATTCTATCTTTCTTTTTAGAATTTCTAAAATATAAATATTCTGATTGATGAAAAATCCAACAAAATCATCTGCAAATGAAACAGTAATGTAACACAATAGGACTAATTTAAAAGTCTTCAAAATACTTTATCTCAGATACGTGAAAACAGATGTCCCAATTTTATTTTGCATAACTATTGAGACGTCCTGATGAAGGTAAGTAATGCACTATAAGTAACTAATGGCTATGAAAAGTTCTGACTTATGTACACGGAGAACATGTCACTTATTTCTGATATCATTTCTCCAACCATCAAAGGCGGGAAATTACAGAACTTTTGAAAGTTAAATCAGATATATGCTGATACAATCCAACAAGCAGAGGAAAACTAGATCTGTGACAGAATTGCTTAGTTCAGTTGGAGCAATCTAGAATTAACCTTTATTTTTCTATGTATCCACTATTGATCCATTGACATCATGTTGTTATAAACTAAATGAAAACCCTCTGGCTTTTCACACTTACTGAAGAGAAAAATCTGATGTAACTTCACAACATTAAAATTAAGTAGATAAGTAGCAGGAATTTTCAATCCATTTTCCACATAGGAAAATGATACCCCAATACTGAATTTTCTTCTATGGTGACATATATCAGCATTAAAGGCCAAACGTATAATCTAAACTCCAAAGTTAGTGCTCACCTACCATGTACACAGTTTAAAAATTTACAAGGCAATTTCAGGAGACAGAAAATGTGAACAAGGGGAATCAAGACTGACTTCAGATAAAAAAGCAAGGTTTGGGATTTTTAGCCTGCAGAAAAGGAGGCACAAGGAAGACATGATAGCTGTCTTCAACTTTTTGAAGAACTGTCATGTGTAAAAGGGATCAGAAAATCTGTTTGGTCCTAGAAGGCAGAACTAGTTGCAAGGGGTGGAAATTTCAAAGAGGTAAATTTAACCTTGATATCATAGAAAAAGTCCTTAACAATTAACTAGTTTTATCTGTTTACCTGTGGAGTTGGTGGGTTCCCCACATTGGAGACCTTTAAGCAGACACTAGTTAACTACTCATCAAAGTCACCAGTTCATGAGTTCTTGAGATCATAGAATCTCAACTTAGAAACCTAAGAGATCATTCAGCCCAATTCCCTTATTTTAAAATTCATTAAGCCATATTCTCTTCTATGAATAGACTAATAGACTACAGGCTTGAACAACAAACCCTTTTGGAGGTGTGGAAAAAAGGAAACAACATTCTCTCCTGCATCCAAATTGACAGGGAATCAACGACTGTAGAGAAGACAACTTCTTTCTTAGGTTAATTGCTGTAGAAGTGGAATCTCCCCACCAGATCCATCACCAGTGATGGCTTTTCTTCCTTTTACAGTCAAAGTACCGTTGCTTCCCAGCAGATTCAACATTAAAGAGGTTTTCACCACACAAAAGAACAAAAATATATAATGATGGTCATTATATTCTCGAATTTTCAAATAGATCTGTGATCTTATTGATATAGTAGCCTCCTCCAACAACAGATATCACAACTATGTGCCTGTTCAACCTGTATAACTCTTGTGCTTTTCTTATAACAAGCTCATCCCAGGGTGTCCACTCAACATGGTAGAGGCCTTTTGCACATTCTTATGACATCAAGAGGCTGTCAAGAGGCCTTCTGTTCGTTACCCACTGTTCTAGTCACATATAACCTACTCATCATCTTCCTTGAAAATGCATTTATTTGATAACATTTTCACTCCCGTTCTTCATCCTAGTGCAGAAACATGTTCACACCCATCATGTTTCTCCATTTTCCTCTGAGTAACACCTCATTTTAATTTTTCACATATTGTACTATTCTGTCACTCTTAGTCAAACAATAACAGCAGTAGAATTTTGGTATTAAAAAATGAAATTTTCCTTTATGGATCAGTACAGAAGCTTTTCAATTTCCATTAGACAATCTAGGCCTCTCTTCTTCCTGTTTAATTCTGGACCCAAGTATATGTCCTCCAGCTAATTGCATGTCATAGTCTCAACAACAGGCATCCTTCATCTTCTTAGTTTTTGCCTGTTTAATAGTTAGACCCAATTCTTTTTGTTAATTGTGAATCTTGATGTTCCAAAGAAGGAAGAAAGGAAATGAGCTTTTGTATCATGCCTACTATATGCCAGGCATCACATTAAATGTTTCACAAATATTATCTCATTTAATCCCCACAACAACCCTGAAATATGGGTGCTAATTATGATCCCCATTTAACAGTTGAGGAAACTGAGGCTTTTCCAGGGTCACATATCTAGTAAGTGTCTGAAGCCAGATTTGAACTCAGGTCCAGTGCTCCACGACAGCATATCATCAATAAGTGCCATTTATAGGAAATACCTCGTCACTTTGGACTCTGCACTGGATCTCTTCCATCACAGTGGCAAAAGCTTTTGATGATCATACATTTCTCTGTTATATTACCTGACTCATAGTAATGATCAGAGCATCTGCTAATAAGATTATCTCTTTTCTAGTATCTTCCAAGAAATATTATTCAATTGTTATGTATTCATGGGAGACACTTTGTTGGAAAAGAGACTTTAAGGTGGCATTCTGCTGTTTTTTTATAGTTCACTAACAACCAGTGTAATGGGAATTTTTTCAACTATATTTTTCAGGCAATTTTGCAACGGGGAAAATGTAGTCTGTTATGAAGTATCACTTAGAGAAGCCTGCCTATTCTCATTGAGTATATCTTCAATGTTTATATGTGTAGGACCCTCATAAAAATATCATTATATGCAGAAAAGTAGGAATATAGGACAATCATTTTTGATGTTCTCTCAGTCACCTTTTTTTTAGTGTAAGTAAGGACTTTTCTCCCACAGAGTGGTATCTTCTCCTTCTTCAGAATAATTGTGAATCAATTCCTCAATACCCTCACAATCTTGCCACCTCCAGCATGAACCTCCTCAGTGCACAATTGATCTAATTCCATTGCATTTATCATCTCTGTTCTCTTTAGTGTCACTTCTATTACCTGTCCCCAGTCATGTTTGGATTTGTAATTTTAGAATTCAAATGTAATGATTTCACTTTTTTGGAAGTAAAGATAATTTATTATAAAAATATTTGCAGATCTTTTCCATCTTCTTTTTGTTGTGGAGGCAAGGCCTAAATATGACTAAGATTTGCACAGAATGACCACTGATAAGAAAATAGAGATTGATCAGATATAAATCCATTTAAATATTGAGGGATAAATTTAGATTACATTTTATAGACCCTGAAGATTTATGAAGTCCATATATTGATTATCTCATATAATTATTATAATATTTGATAGGATGGATGTTATCAGTAATAGACATGTGGTAGAAGTATGGTGAACTAAAATATAAATTATCATAATTTCCTACTCATACTTTTTTTAAAATTAAATTTTATTGATATCTTTTGTTTTTAAATCAACCATATTTCCCATTTGTACTCCCTACTTTTTCATTCTTTCCAAAGGGTTCTTCATTATAATAAAGAAAAAAAGAGGAATAAAAACATTCTCAAAAGTTAACCAACATATCAAAAAGTCTGATTTATATTCAGTATTCTACTCACATAGACCTTCCCACTTCTACAAAAGAGCAGGCAGAGATGTCTCATCATATTTCTTCTTTGAGTCCAAGCAAGGTTATTATAATTTGACAATTTTCAGTTTCAATTAATTTATTGTAGTTGTTCTTTTCCTTGACATTGTTGTAGTCATTATGTATGTCATTTTCCTAGTTCTATTTACTTCACTTTGTATCAGTTCATATAAATCTAATTTATAAGACATTATTTATTAAAATAACTGACTACATTATTACTAAATGATATATTTAAAAATTATTCTCTACATATCATTCCTTTAAAGAAGATATTTAGATATAGTTCTTTACCTTTCTCACCGATTCTAAAATATTATCAATTTAATCCAATCCTTTAAATCATTCATAAATCTTAATGTTTCTTTCTAACCCACCATACTTCTCTGAAAGTTATTTCTCAGGCCATCTCCACAGCCTCTGTTCCTCTGAGATTTAGGTCAACCTGTTATCAAACACTGTTCAGATGATTTTTTTTCTCAAAAAGCAGTGCACTTGAAAGTACTCTTGTCTCATTGGTATGAGCTAATTCATTTGCTTTTCTTTCTTATTCTTCTCTTGATGCTCCCTAGAAATAACAAAACTTAAAAAGATTTAGATATGAACACATCCATGATTCCAGGGAGTACACTATGGTCATTCTTTTCCAATCAAAAAGGAAATATTTACTATTTTGAAAATACTTTTTGAATATTTTGGACTTTCTATTCAACCCTCTCCTAGGGAAAATGAAACAGGAAGGGAAAGGGGAATGAAGAGGAAGAGAATAGGAACAGAGAAGGAAGGAAAGGTGTAAAGCCAAGGATGAGCAGCTTTCCAGAGGATGGTTGCTGTCAACAGCTTTTCAAGGTTCTGGTTACACAGTATAGTGAACACTCTATTTATTAAATAACAAATCAGAGCAAAACATTCACTGAAAATCAAGATACAGCATTCTCAATGTTACAACTTATCACAGAAAATCAAAATACGGCATTCACGACAACTTATCACTAAAATGGCTGCATAGTTTTCACCACAGTGGTCACATAGTTTTGAACAAAGTATAATCATTTAGTCAATCAATCACTTAGTAACTCAATCATTCAATCAACTCATTCAATCATCCTTGCCTCCTTAAGGGTCACAAAATACAACAGTCAAAGTTCTCCACTCATGGGGCACACTAAGTTATAATATCAGTCACTACTCAGCACTCTCTTAAGGGGTAGTGTAAAATACACAGGTCATCCACCCTTAAGTCACAAATACGTTACAATATTAAGGTCATAAAGAAGTTAAAACTTCAATCAGTCACCACTCAGTATCCTCAGAGGGATCTCTTCATCTCGACCCACAGTAGGCTCTCAGATTCCCTGGATTACCTTCTATGGTCCCAGGCTCCCCTGGATTAACCAAACTGTCACCTGGGTTCAAAGGTAGACAGCTCCCAGATCCCTGTCCAGCCCTCTGTGCAGTCCCTGTTCCCCACTGAAGCTCACAGTGTTCAGTCCCCCTTAAATCCTTCACAATTTCTGTTCCCGGGAAGTCAAGGCTTAATAAAGCCACAAACAGACAAAATACCAGCACCACAGTCATGTTTCCTCAGTCTTCTGTAGCTCTGGCTGGTCCTTAGAAATCTTCAGCAGCTTGCCTGGCCCTCAGACTCAGCAGCAACTCAGCAGCATCTCAGCAGCTTCGGCTGGCCTTCAGACTCAGCAGAAGTTCCAGCTGGTTCCCAGAACCAAAATGACTTCATCCAGATTCTCAAAATAAAAATCATTCTCTCCAGCCTGGCCCTCTCTTCCTCAGTCTCCAGAACCTGGCTCCAAGAAGATCTGTCTGACCCAGCAGGGGCTTCTCCTTATATATACACACAGCATTAGCTCCTTCCTATTTCAGCAATTTCCTGTTTCAACCCCTTCCTGTTACACCAGCAACAGGGGTTCATACCTTCTGTTTCTTTAACAGAGGCTTGATTAATTACTAAGTGCTAAGTACCTGTTAGTTTTGCCAATACAAAGGGATCTTCAAATTCAAATTACATTACCATTATTAAGGGGAAGGGGAAAAGAGGAGAGGAGTTAACTCTATGTCTATATCATTGCAAACAAATTCAGTCTCACCCCATCTTAGAAACAAAACAAGGTCATTCCTGGTTCACATTTGGATGGAATTCTGCCTGGAAATTCCCAGAACTGTAGTCTTTTCTTTGAGGCATCATGGCAAGGTGGATAGGATACTGAATTTGGAGTAAGGAAAATCTGGATTCAAATCCCAAATTGGTGTTTCCCTCTGTTGGAGGTTTTTGAAAGACAATGTTTTCTGTTATCACCTTGAAAACAAATGAAGTTCCCCTCTGGTCTTCATGGCTTAGGATAAAGAGGTTTTATAATCAAGTTCCTCAGAAATGATTTCTCAAAGAACTTGTGCTTTAAACAGAATGAAATATTTTTAAATAAAAATTTTATGCTTTAGGGAATTTAAAGTTAAGTTTATCACAAGAGATTTCTCAATGTCATCTTCATTCTTCATTCTAGTTATGAGTTGGAACTCTATATTCCATGCCCTCTGTCTACAGAAATGCCCTGTACTCCTGGGCCAACAGAAATCAAGTACACTGGACAAAGTCAGAGTGCGAGCATTGGGGATCTACAGCCCTATACCAGCTATAAGCTGAGGGTGGTGGCATACAACTTGGTGGGTAGCACTGCTTCAGAATGGATCAGCTTCACCACTGAAAAAGAAGGTGAGTAGGAAGTGAAGGAATGAATGAATGAAGGAATGGCATTTATTAAGCACTTGTTAAAAAAGACTAGATAGCTTCCACTCCCCAAAAGTTCACAGTCTAATTGGGGTAACAACACATAAAAGAAGGTTTAGCTGCAGAGAGGATGGGAAAGTCTAGAAATCCTAAGGGTTGAAGGAGGGGAAGATAGCAGGATCCAAAGGGCCTTAGGTTATGTAAGTAGGTCAAATGGCAGTGCCAGGGGTCTTTAAGTCTTAGAGGCAAAGAAGATGGGAGGACCTTAGGAGGTAAAGGCTGAGCAGATAGCAAGGGATGTTGATCCACCATCTCACCAAACAGAAAATCATTGGTGATTTCCACCTCATTCAAGCCATGTGAGCAGTCAAACAGCCTTGATAGGTTCTGCATGGGCTCAAGCTAGGAGAGGAGGAGAGGTGGAAAGCAAAGGGGAAGGGCCCCCTGCTGTTAGTCTTTTTGATGCCCAGCCATTCCCCACTGGCAACCCCTATATCAACATTTTCCTAGCTTTACCATCTACTTAACTTAATTTTCAGCATTTCCAATTAATTTTCAATCATATGATGGTTAGAGATAGCATAGATATGTTACAGTTAGAGTAAAACATTGATATTGTTTGTAAAATGATGAACAATTAGCAGATTTGTGAAATGGAATTCTAGTTATATTTCTCTTGGAAACTGGGTGGCATAGTAACCTGGAGTTAGGAAGGCTTGAGTTCAGATCCAGCCTCAGACATTTAGCTTTGTGACCTTGGGTAAATCAATTTCCTTTGTCTTATCTCCCTCATCTGCAAAATGGAATAATAAAAATAATAGGACCTACCTCTCAGTATTACCGTGAGGATCAAATGAGGTCATATTTATAAAGCTTTATAGAAACTGTGAAGTATTTTGTAAACTCTATTATTGTTATTATCATTATCATGGCTAATCATTTGTTTTAAATAAGACTCAGCTATCATTAACCTCACATTATCCATGCATAAATAATTAACATTATGTTTGACTTTCCAGAAACATCGCTGTTACACAGCATCTTACGTTAACAGTGAGGTCCAGGTGCAGTCATCTTTCAGTACTGATACCCATAATGCCAAAAACACTGATTCCTAAGATTTTACTGGTGGTAATACACTGTGGTTTGCTTTTATCACCTACCTACTTCCTCCCACCAAAAAAAAAAAATAATTGTATAAGGAAGTAACTTCTAAAAATTAAAGTGAATTAAATTTAATTTTGTTTAGTAATCGAGACAATTCTACATTTCTTGAAATAATTGGAGACATTCTACAATATTGAAAAGCCAAACATTGCAGCTGCCTTCAAATAATAATGGGTTATACATAATAATCAATTTTTTTTCTCCAGGCAAAGAAAAGCAAAATGTATTAAAGATTCACCATACTGGGTAGATTCTTAAGGAACCTAAACATGTGTGACACTTGTATTGTTAAGCAGCCAGATTGAATCACTACTAGATGAGCTAGATTGAATCTGAGTACCTTCATGGAGGGATATTATTATATACAGAAAGACTGTGGGAGGGATCTAGGGGTGGTCAAGTAGTCTAGGATGACTAAAAGGGGGTTTAGGGAGGGTCTTGAGGAGAGGTCTGGGGGATCTTGATGGGAACCAAAAGAATGGGATTGAGGGTGGGATCAAGGGGGGGAAGTAGCCATGGACTACTTAGTGCAGTGTCTGGCATATAGTAAACACCAGTACTTATAGACTGGCTAGTCCAAAAACAATGCCAGGCTAGGCTAGGTTAAGAGATAATCAAATTATTGAAGTATCTATTTAGTTAATTTGTTAGTTTTCCTTCCTATAGAAATTAGCCAGAAGTCCAGCTGTAACAGGTGTCAGATTCCTGGTTAATCTCTCTATTTTTTTTAAATCCTCCCTTTTTAAATCCATATGATTGAAAATTAATTGGAAATGCTGAATAGTAAGTTAAATCAAACCTTTTATTCAGGAAACAAAGGCTGGTAAAAGTCAAACAAAACAAAGAGTCTATACCTGGACAATCACAAGTTTACATTCCTCTCTAATTACTTTTGATTGGAGTACTCTGGGGGCAGATTTTTTTTTCTGGCTCTTTTGGTTATAGTTCAATTGTTCTTTCTCTTGCCGCTGATCCTCTAAACCTGTAAGTCAAATAATAATCCTATCCTTTGCTTTAGACTATACATAATTTGTTTGAGTAATTGTTGGGTTTGGAGGAATTTTATAGGGAAAGGGTTGAAAGAAGGTCTGAGATCTGATTTCAACAGTGTTAGAAATGCCTACTATACAAAATCCCTTCACCAATGCAGGGGGGAGCTTTCCATGATGCATTTCCATAGAAAGTTGCAGAAAGCCCTGAGAGGTTTGGTAACTTGCATGTGATTACCCATGGACACACAGACAGTTTCTGTCAGTTAAGTCAAGGTCTTTCTGATGCCAAGTCAATTCTCAAGCTCTACCTACTACCCAACACTGCCTCTCATTTGTGTGGTACTGGGAAATATTAGAATGAAAATATATATTTTAAAGTGACCAAACGAAGCCATAGATAATAAGCCCCTTCATTCCAGGTCCAAGCTATAAAAATTAAAATTAGTGAAAACATTTTAAATTTTAAAAGTTTTAATAGGGCTTTTAATACTTTAAAACTTAAAAAGAATTGGATTCTCTCTCCCATCATAGATTCAAACCCCTCCACACCAAAGAATTTGGCTTCTTTAGTTGTTACGGACAAATACATGAACAAAAAAGCCATCACCTTCTGTTTGCCAATGTTTTGGTCATGAACTCTGAGCTTGTCAGGATTTTGAAAAGTTGGTCCTTGGACAATGTTTTATTTCTGGCTTCATACATAAAACCTTTTCAGAAGATTCCAGAGTCTGTATTTGCTGGGAATGTTCTCCCTCCTCAACTCTATTGCTTGTCTTTTTTTTTTTTTTTTAAGACTCAGATCAAATCCTACCTTCTGAATGAGGTCTTTCCCATTCCTTCCTACTGCAAGTAACTCCCCTCAGATTCCCAGCCCATTTACTCTCTAGTTGTTTTACATTATTTGCATGTTACCCCAACACCTATTATTAGAATGTGAGTTCCATGAGGGCAAGAACCATGTTTTGACCTTTCTTTGTACTGTGAACCTTCTAAAAGTTTTATTAAAGGAGACAAATAGTTAAAATACCCGTTTCAGCATTTATTCCCTTAGGACTAATGAACTTGTACAAGGAATTAGAACTTGATTTCTAACTGATGAACAGAGAGATCAGAAGACTTAAATACATTTTAGAGCCATCTCAGTTCAGGTAAAAATTATGACTACAAGGTATTGACAAGGTGTTAACCCAGAACATCTATGTTTTCTTTATCATTAACATGCCATAACATAATACACGTCCCACAAAATATTTATCTAAGAAAAGGTCCCATTATTCAAGACAGTATCTTAGGTTCAGTCTTAGAAAGAATGCTCCCAAGTTAGCCCTGTCTGGGGGAAGAGATATTCTCTGAGTTTACTGGGAGAACAAAGAAGCTGTTGGGTCCATTTGGCTCCTCCCACAAGGAGTATGTCTCAAGATAAGGGGAAATCCCACTTTCAACCTTATCTAGTCTCTGGAGATTCTGACACAGAAAAGGGCATTTTTTTTTTTTAAGTAAGGCAAAGCAGTCTATTTGATTAATTTAGACTTTGGACAAAAATATTGTATTTAATGATTATCAGCATTTTCAGTTCTTAGTACAATATCTGGCATATAGTAAACACCTCATAAGTACTCATAGACTGGCTAGTCCAAAGACCCAACATCACCCCCAGGTCATAATGAAACATCCAAATAAGGACTCTGGTGATAATATTGATGGCATTTGTGCTTAGTGACCTATGTTCTCATGCAAATATCTTGCTAGCTTTGACAGAGACAATGTGGCCTAGGAGAAAAGGTATTAATCCCCATTGCATTTAACCCCTAGTACCACCACAAATTAGCTATGTGACTGTGGGCAAGTCACTAAAACTTCTCTAAACCTGAGGATCCTCATCCACGTACTAGGAGTAAACATATTCAAAGTACTTACCTCAAGAATCAACAAGCATTTATTAAGCATATTACTATATGCCAGGCACCATGCTAAGTGCTGGGAATACTAATACAGACAGAAAGACAATCCCTGCCCTCAAGGGAATTACATTCTAATAGAGGGAGACGGGGTAGAGGACGTGGTAGAGAAAGTCCAGAGAGAAGAGAAATGAGAAATGTCTCTCTTAGGTGCCCTCCTTAAATGGAGGTTCTGGGAGGAGCCATACAAATCAGAGGGAGAAGCTGCCAAAGGAATGAGGGTACTTCCAATGTACAAATTGCAGTGTTGGAGTGATTTTCCAAGATGAAGAGGTTTCTGGGGCATGATTGAAAAGGTCACAGGATTACTGCAAAGATCAAATTGGAGAAGGCTTCTAAAATATTTTGTAAATTAAAAATGTTGTATAGACACAATCTATTATAGGAAACAGAGAAACAGTTCTTTCTAAATTCGTAGGTTACTTGCCAGTTACACTTGCACAGTGGATCCTTTATTCCATTGTATTTTTCTGTGAAAGCAATCGATGAGCCAATTTTTGAAAGAATGGATGAAGAGGAAGGAAAGAAGAAAAGGAATGGAAAGGGAAAAGGAGGGGGAGGGAAAGGGAAGGGGAAAAAAGAGAAAAGTTTCTATAGCCTGGTCAATAGTATTTCATTCCCTAGAAACCAGTTCCATTTGCAGATAATTCTTTGGGATTCCCAATAGATTGTTCTCCCTTTGGAACAAGATGGCTAGTTGGAATCTCTCCATGGTCCTTGATACCTACAAAACTGTCCCTTGAATTGTTTGGAGACACTTATTAAAACCCAGACCAAAGCTTTCTAGACATTTTTCTGTTTTCATATGATGCTGAACAACAGCAAACCCATGTGTGTGCATAACATTCACAGAGTCTCTCCTATCTCTGATGTAGTACTTAGGAGACCTCAGCTTGATTATATACTAATGTACTATGCTATTGATTGATTAGTCAGGGCAATGAGTTATGATACTGGAATTGCTGTTTGCAAGGCTTTTTAACTATCTTTGAAAACAAACTAATGGTTCAAGAAAAAGCTTTAAAAATGAATGGGTACCAAAAGAACATAATTCACTGTTCTAAGCAGTTTGGTTTGGAGGGAAAAAAATATATTAACTTCATCTAGTCCTTGGGGCTTCATTGCAATAAATATTGATCTGATATGAAAAATAGCTATCTACTGTAGTTAATAGTGTTAAGGATACTTTACCTGTTAAAAGAAGGAAAATGCAACAAAATATGAGCTCCCAGGGTTATGTTGCTGAGCAGAACCATTGTATGTTAATGGTTTTATTTCATAAAACACCACTTGGCATCGATTTTGGGAGCAGGTGCAGAGTTGCTTAGAAAGCACTTTCTCCATATTCCCTCTGGGCTTCTCTTCACCCTAAAGCCCATTCTTTACCATGATCTACTGGAGGGCGCTCTTCTTGACAACATCAGTCACTTGCCTGCTTTCAAAAACCTTGCAGTAGGGTGTCTGGTATTTCAATATGTCACTTTCTCCTGGCAGCCCCTCAATACAGAGCACCATTTTCCATGGCCAGCAATTTATCTGTGGTGTACGTCAACTGGAGTGGCACTTTCCTGCTGAATGGCAAGCTGAAGGAGTATGTGCTGACAGATGGAGGCCAACGACTCTACAGTGGCTTGGATACCAGCCTCTACATCCCCAGGACAGCAGATAGAAGTTAGTTTTCATTTCGTCTTTCTCAGTTTTTATAGAGATCTCTTCTTACACTTTACAAGCTTCTCAATCTACCAGCGGTAACATTCTGGTCCCAGAAACTTACTCTGTGAACCTGGGCAAGCCATTTAACCTCTGTTTGCCTCAGTTTCTTCAATGATAAAATGGGGAGGATAATAGTATCTACATCCCGGAGTTGTTATGAGGATAAAATGAGATACTATTTGTAAAGTGCTTAGCACAGTGCCTTGTATCTTGTAGGTGCTTAATAAATGCTTGTTTGCTCCTTTCCTTCTGCTTTGGCCCTATGGGCCCCCTTCCACATGAGAACCCTTCAGATATTTGAAAATAGACCTCACATTGATGAGCCAATGGTTTCTAAGGACTCTGGAGCTCTAAAATTGATGATGATGATGACAATGATATTAACTAGCATTTATATAGCACTTTAATTTTTCCAAAGCATTTTACATATATTATCCCTTCTGATCCTCACAGTCTTGTGACATAAGGGATATTATTTTCACATATTACAGATGGGGAAACTGAGGCCAATAGAAGTTAAATGATGTGTCTAGGGTCAAATGACTAGTAAGTATCAGAGGAAGGATTTGTACTTAAGTCTTCCCAACTCCAGTTCCTATGCTCTATCCACCACTGTTATGTAGTGAAATCTGCACATACAAATTTTAAGCAGCTTTATTTTTATAACTCTGTAAAGAGCAGAAGAAAAACATCATAGTAAAGTGAATAGAGATCTGACTTTAGAGAGAAAAAGATGTGGGTTTAAGCCCTGCCTTTGACAGGGAAAACTCACCTAACTTCCCAAGACCTGGGATAATTCTCTAAGATTCTAATTTGCAGAGAAGTCACCAATCTCCACTGATAGAGGAAGGACTTCCTCAGAAGGTTACTATACCAATGAAATAAAAAATATGATCTTTGCTTCTCTTCTGACCTTGTTATACCTCTAGCCTCATTTAACTCATCACTTAAAGAAAAAACAAAAGAAAACCAAAAAAACCCCATAAGATCATCAGAGGTATGACTTAATTTATACAAACTCTTATCTTTGAGAATCCTCTCAAACACAAAAAAGGGCTTTAGAGTCATGCCCAGTGTCCAAGCTTTTTCATGACTTCTTATAAAATTGCACTTTCTAGAGTAGGGGCAATATCACCAAAGAGTTCGGATGCTTTCTCTTTTTCTCCCTTTTTTTCTTTAGCTTTTTTGTTTCAGGTGACTTGCACTACAGATGAAGGAAGTGTTAAGACACCTTTGATCCAGTATGATACCTCAACAGGACTTGGTAAATATGGACTTGTACTCTGTCATATAGCATCTACTCATTGTTTCCAAATTCATCTCTCAATTAGGAGATATGTATTGAGTCCTACTGTGTGCAAGACATTATTGAAAGACACAAAGAAGTATAAGACCTAGTCCATGCCCACTGTAGTAGGAATAACACTTTTATATTTAAAGAGAGAACTGTGGAGTAGTGGTAAGACCTGGAAAAGGAGCAAAGGCATAGCACTATCAGGATTGCAACCATCCCTTAGTCCGTGAATTCAAAGTCAGAGCTCCAATACAGAGCTACAAACATGGCCAAAGGTGCCCCAGGGCCCGCAACTTTACAAATGGAAATTTTGTGGAGGAAATGGGATGCTGAAGCTCAAGTTAGGGCTGGGTCCAACCCTGTGATATAGACAGACAGCTAGAGTAAGCATTTATTAATCACTTTCTGTTTGCTAAACACTGAGATATGAATACAGATTCATTCCTCTGTTACTCTCCCAGCTTTGTATCTGGTTCCCAGTGGATGGGCACCATGGCCCCTCCCTGCTTTCTTTCCAGTTCCCTTTTACTCCATAGTAGATGACTTTCTTGAGAGCAGGGACTGGTTTTTCACTTGTATCCATAGCCCCTCACCACAGTTCTTGGCACACAGTAAACACTTAATACTTGCTGACTGGCTAGCTGACATTAAAGTAAGCAAGAGGGTACCTCAAGGAGCTCCCATTCTAATAAGGGATGACAGCATATATAGAGAGAAACTAGAAAACATCAAAGAGGAAGAAGAGTCTAAACTGGAGGCAATGTGCCAGAATAGGTAGAAGAGTCTATGTCTATCTTTGATGCAGGAGTGGTGAACCTGTGATCTCTAGGCCACATGTGGCCCTCTAGGTCCTCAAGCGTGGGTGGCCCTTTGATTGAATCCAAACTTCAGAGATCAAATCCCCTTCAGAAAAGGATTTGTTCTATTAAACTTGGACTCAGTGGAAAGGCTGCATCCAAGGACCCAGAGGGCCACATGTGGCCTTGAGGCTGCAGGTTCCTCACCCCTGTTTAAATTCTCATGAGTGAGGGGAAGCATGGCTAAGGTCCTCCCTAAAATGGTGGACCTGGGGAGGGAGTGACCAATCAGGAGATAAAGGCTCCAGGTGGAGGTTCCTTAGAATGGCAAAGGAGCAGGCAAAGAGAAGGAAGAATTGTGAGACAGGCTGCCCATCTCATTTTCTCAGATTTCCTATTTGTGTAATAGCTTTTAGATTGTCCTACCCAGACTCTGCCCCCTTGCCAGGAGGAGGCCTCTAGGCAAGAAAGTAATTTAAGGCTTCATTTCCCTCTGACTTTTCTGAGAGTATTTTCCCCTTTGAGGATTCCCTGAGGCATATGACTCTGCCACTCCCATGAGCCTTCCTCAGCCCATATAGTCACCAGGCACTGGTCACTAATTCCACTGCCTAGCAACACAAAGGAGGCCATATGCAGAGACTTTGTTCAAATCTATCTGTCAGTATTTATTGGTGTCCACAATGTGCCCATAACTATGCCAGAGGCTAGAAGGCAGAGGATCCTAACCTCTTCAAGAATGAGAACCTTCTGTAAAAAAGTAAAATTCACAGCCCTTCACATGATAAAATTTGTACTACTGGGATCTATTGATAAGAGAAAACACATGACAGTACTTGGTAGATATGTGGCTCCGTGGAACTCCATCAGTAACCCTAGGGGTTCATACTGCCACTGGCCTTTCAAACTAGAATTCAACTGAAATCTCAAACTGAATTCAGATTCCGTCTCAACTACTTCCTTATTGTGTGACCTTTATCAGCTCCAGCTTCCTGATCTGTAAAATGGGAATAATAAGATCTACCTCAGAGGGTTACATTTATTATCTCATATTGTCATATGAGATAAATATAAAGTACTTTGCAAAACCGAAATTACTATATAAATATTAGCTATCAATAATTATTTTATTTGAAGTAATTATATTTACTTATATTTATTTACATATATGTACTTATATAAGTCCCGATACTTCTATAAATGCTTATTGTCTCCCATATTAAAATGTAAGTTCCTCGTGAGTAGGGATTAGTTCATCATTAGTTCTCATATCCCCAGGGCCTCCAACAGTGTAGGTAGTAGGAGTTGAATAAATACATGTTGTTTAATATATTAATATAAGGCATGGTCTCAAGGAGCTAGAGAGCTTTTTTTTTTTCTTTTAGGCACCATCACTTCAATCCTCAGATTTTTTTTTTTTAACTTTTAAGGCATTTCTCCTTCTCCAAGTTATAGGAATGTCCCATTCTAAAAGTTTCTACATTTTTGAAAATCCTTCTATGGGCATCATGGGATAGTGGAAGGAGCTCTAAATTTATAGTAAGGTCTGATTTTGCATTTCTGGCTCTGCTGTTTACTACCTGTGTGACCTTAGGCAAGTCATTTCTCTTTTCTGGGCCTCTGGGTCTTCATCGGTCCAATGAACAAGCATTTATTAAGTTGTTATATGTCATGCCCTGGGCTAAGCACTAGGGAAGAGGAAAACCTAAACAAAACATTGTCCCTTTCCTTAGGGAACTCACATTTTAATGGAAATAGTCATTCAATAAAGAACAAGTGTACAAAGTGCTAGCAGAGACAACATGAAAAACAACAATGATGTATATACAATATGTGTATATGTGTCTATCGTGTGCATAGAAGCTAATCTTAGTGGGAGGGTATTAATAGGGATGAGGACTAGGAAAGGCCTCCTACAGAAAGGGGCTTTTGAGAAGCCAGGGGAGCCAAGAGACAGGTGAAGAAAAGAGCATTCCAGGATCATGGAATCAAGACACTGACTCCAGTATGGAAGAGCTGGCAAGAAGGAAGGCAGGTTTTGATGGGTCACAAAGCACAAAAGGAGGAGTAAAGTATAAGAAAAATGGTGAAATGGTTCGATTTGACGAGTCTTAACAAAGTGACCACAGAGTCCGAATTAAAAAGTTTTAAGGAGCTTTAATTTACCAGCTGGGGCTACTCCATGCCAATTAAAGGGGGAGCAGCCCAGAACTCAGGGGTGAGGAACCTT
>CM053586.1:271948136-271969331 GCA_028646515.1 Pseudochirops corinnae
CTAAGCAATTTGTCATATAGATGCAAACAAGTGGTTACAAAGGAAAACGGAGGGGGTAAGCTAAGGGAAAGATAGATTATCCTAGGCCAGCCTCCCAGGTACAGAGAAATTGGTTTAGGGAGGCTTCCCAGCCTCCCAGGTACAGATAAATCACTCTAGGGAGGCTTCCCAGGTTCATAGAGTTTCACTTGGCTAATTACCACAGAGTTTCACTTGGCTGTATACCATAGAGTTTCACCAGGCTGACCACTAACTTCAGAAAATATTTCTTAACTATTTCTTGAGCATAACACGGGAAAGGTAGGATGGGGCCTGATCATTAAATAAAATGAGAGGATTAAACTAGCTGACCTCCAAGTTTCAGTCTAGTTCTGAATCTGTGAGCCTAGTATGCCATGCTGAGAACAGGTGGTACAGTGGATAATCCAGGCTGAGCCTGGATGGAAGAACCGAGCTCAAACCTGGTCTCAGATACTTATTAGCTTTGTGACACTGGGCAAGTCACTTAACTTTTGTTTGCCTTAATTCACTGGAGAAGGAAATAGCAAGCCACTGAAATGGCAAAACACTCCAGTATCTTTGCCAAGAAAATGCCATACAGGTCATATGACTGATTGACTAAACAACACTATCTCATGCCAGTGTTTATTCTGGGCCTAAGATGAGAGCTAGAAAGACTGATGGAGCACCACCAGAACTTCCTACCTTCACCATACCTGAAGTCTACTGGTTGATTAATGTCTACACCAAACCAGGTTACTGCTTTGCCCTTCAGTCTCCGAGGGCTATGGTAGACAAGGGTCATTTACTTGCAAAGAATAACTCAGTTTCTTAGGGCTGCAGATGAAGCTCATCCAGTGACTACAGTTTTCTCAACCATTTGGTATAAGATCTCTAAGGTTCTTTTCCTGCACTGAAAAGCTATGGTTCTATTGCTTAAGGGGGTACTTCAACAAGGATTTTAAAATCACTTCTAGCACTTCCCCGTGCTTTAGCCCACTCTGCAGTGGCTGTGCTGCCAAACAATAGTTGACAATCCTTGACATTCAGCCCATTTCCATTCAGCCTTTCTTGGTTATTGAATATGGCACTGAAGGGAATGAAACTGGAAGTCTGAAGATATAAGCCATCGAGTCAATTAAGCATTTATTAGCTAACTATGTGTTTAGCACTAGGGATAGATACAAGGAAAGGCAAAAACAGTCCCTGCTCTCAAACTCAAGTCGAGGAGACAATATGGAATCGATGGACAAAGAAGACAAAGCAAAGAGTAAACCAGGGGCCGTTCCAGAAGGAAGGCACAAGCATCAGGAGAAATGGGGTGAGGTGAGGCTAGTTCTGAGGTTTACCTAAGGATTTCTCCAAATGGATAGCATTAAGAGAGGTACAGCTTTTAGGAATAAGAGGATGAGAGCCCTTTTCCACTCTACCCTCATCAGACTGAGTGAAATTTCGTGCTTGGTTTTAGACACCATAGTTTAAGAACATTTATAAGCTGGAAAGTGTCCTGTGGGAGAAAACTCAAATTGTGAAGGGCCTTAAGTGCATGTCATAGTAGGATCATTGGAAGGAACTGGGGATGAAGAAGAGAAGACACAGGGCTATAACTGTTGGCATTTAGTCATTTAGTCACATCCAACTCTTTGTGACCCCTTTTAGGGTTTTCTTCGCAAAAATACTGGAGTGGCTTGCCATTTCCATCTCCAGCTCATTTTACAGATAAGGAAACTGAGGTAAAAAAGGTTAAGTGATTTGCCCAGGATCACACAGCCAGTAAGTATCTCAGGCCAGATTTGAACTCAGAAAAATGAGTCTTCCTGACTGTAGGCCTGGTACTCAACCTACTGTGTCAGCTGGCTGCCCCATAATCCTAGCCGTGCTCAAGTATTTGAATGACTTTCATGTGGAAGCTAGATGAGATTTGTTCTGTATGATAATGCTAAGAAAATCCTCATGACAAGAGCTATCCTGAAGTAGAGTGGGGCCTGAAAGGCAGAGGCAGTAAATGCCCACTCACTGGAGAGCTTAAAGCAGAAGACAAATGAGCCCTCCTGGGAATTCCTTTTCAGGGTTGAGTCCAACTAGAGGATTTCTGGAGCACCTCTGAACTCTAAAATCCTGCGCTCCTGTGAGGTTAAGTACCTTGGAGAGTATCATTTATCTTCAATTAATCAGTGAGGAAAAGCGAGCTCCCAGAGGTCGTGATTTGCCCAGGGTTTGGCTAGTTAATATCTGAGACTAGATTGAGACGCAGTCATTTCTGATTGCTGATCCAAGGGAGTGAACAAACATTTAAGCACCTACTGTGTGCAAAGTGCTTTACAAATATTATTTCATTTGATCCTCACAACAACCCTGGGAGATAGGTGCTGTTATGATCCCCAATTTACGCTTGAGGAAACGGAGACAAAGATTATATGTCTTACCCAGAATCACACAGCTAGAAAGCATCTGAGGCAGATTTGAACTCAGGTCTTCCTGATTGTGGACCCAGTAATCTATCTGCTGGACCATTTAAACTGCCACAATGGTCATGATACAGAGTGACTAGGTGGTAGAGTGGATAGACTCATGGGTTTGGAGTCCGGAAATCCTGGGTTCAAATCCTGCCTCAAACACTTAATAGATGTGTGATTGAAAATGGGCAAGTCATTTAATCTTTCTCAGACTTGGTTTCCTCATCTGTAAAATGTAGACCATAATAGTACCAAAGTACTGACCTTTCAGAGGACAAAGATATATCTATAGCTATATCTATCTATATCTATATCTATACACATACATATGCATACGTATATGAATATGTGTATATGTTATATATACACACATATGAATATATATTATATGAATGTGTATATATAATTTAGAAAACTTTAAAGTGCTATATAAATGTTACCTATTATTATGTTACCGCACCGCAGGTCTCATAATGAGAGAGAGTTGACGTTGGTATGCTGGTAAATATTTAACAACCAACTTTCCAAAAACGCACAGCATACTTTTAAATTTAACCTGCATTATCAATATTTTCTCCATCACTTTATTAAGTCTTGACAATTAACAAAACAATAAATCAAGTTCTGACTTGTAGAATTTGAACAGTTTGGCCCTCTTGAGCTGGTAGGAACTGGCACCAGTCGACCCCTGAATAGAGGGTGAAGGAGGAGGGGAAAATGATATTTACTTTACCAGAAATCAGTTTATGTACCACTTTCCTAGAGTGTGTTTGCTGAATAAAGTGCAGTAACACCTGAATTTCCAGTGCTTACATCTTCTTCCCTGTCTTTGCGGCAGGATTCTTAACCAGAAGTGCTTGCTGCAGGAGAGGCAGTCTCTCCATCTCTTGCAAAGCTCTGAAATTGCCCATCCTCAAGGTTACTTTGATAACCCCCTATTTAATTCCATCCCTCCTCCCTCCCTTTCCCTGGGATATGCCAATGCTGTGGTGATTTCCAGCCCAGACAGCAATGCCAGGACTGTAAGCATGGTCTCTAGGGTGCAGTAAGCTTTTTATTACAGCCCACTAACATATTGAACCATTATACCACCTTGAGCATAAGTGCAAATAAGCACAATGTGACAAACGGCTCTCAACTTCTTTCTAATTTACTATAGAATAACAGGACGATAGATCACTAAATTGCCTTTTGAAATAATGTTTTCCCTTTTCCTTCTCTGGGTTTTGTAGGCCCAGTACTAACAACTCCTGGAGAGAAGATGGGAGCAGGGAGCAAGCATGCTGAGTTCTACAATGAGCTGTGGTTTATAATATTAATGGCAACTCTGGGTTTGATCCTCCTGGCTATCTTTCTGTCTCTGATCCTACAAAGAAAAATACACAAAGAGCCATATATCAGAGAGAGACCTCCATTAATGCCACTTCAGAAGAGGATGTCTCCACTGAGTGTCTACCCCCCAGGTGAAACCCACATGGTATGTGCCATTGGGATATGGTCTTGTACATTTTTCTATCACACATCTGGCCTGGATCATGAAGTTTCTTAGAGTCTTGTGTCCATAAATGTATTCATTAGGGGGTCTAAGTATAGAACTCTGCCAAGGATGTGACTGGTGTGGCTAAGGATGGAGGAAGAGTGGAGACAAACTTGAGAATCAGAAGTTTTCAAAATGTTCATGAATTTGTTCTGAGCCCCCATATAATTGATTGAACATAGTTTAAAATGCCTTGACCTTGAGATGGGAGCCAAATATAGGGAATATGGAGCTAGGTGTTTGTGGTGTTCAGTGCTGTCCCAGAGTGAGACATTCCTGGGCATATGAAGCAAACTGTGTATTCATTGAAATGTAAGACTGTTTCAGGTATTGTCACTCGAGTTACAATAGCAGACAAAAGAATCTATGGGACAAACCAAAGAATGGATCCTAGGTTAAAAGGCTCAAGTTCAAGCCCTGGACACCCAGAAAGAAATAAGTAACAATGCATTAAGCCTTCTCCCATTTCTTACTTTCCTCATATATGCTATAAGCGGTGAGAAGATTAGGCCCAGGCTAAGTCATACAGGTTTCTTCAGTGAAAATATATGCCAAAATAATATGTGACATCATTCCCTTAAATCCAGTGTTTTTGGGGATGTTGAGAGGAATGGAGTATGAAAGGGCAATGTGAGATTCAAATGGTGCTTGTGGTGATTGATGGCTAGGCAGAGATTCAAGAAGATAGAAGAAGAGAAGTAGGTGTCTAAGGGGGGAAAACGGCAGTTTGATTTTTTTTTTAAAGGAGGGCATTTGTCAAATGCATGGAAATAAGGAAGGAAGGAATAATTTTTCATTGCATGATCATAATCCCTCTCATGATGTGCTATTTCAGAATACATTCATCTTAAGAGATATCTAATCACTTGATTAAGCTTAATTATCAATAGCAACTAATCCTTGTCTCATCATACCCAACTAGGGTAGAAACTTTGTGAAGACTATGTAGGGAAACGTGGACAAAGACTGTGTAGCAAGAGATGTGGAAGAGTAATAAGTGGAATTCACACTAATGAAATCATGGATTCTTCAAAGTATCAGAATCTGGGAATGTTCCATGGAAGGACATATATTCAAAAGCGTACACTTTCACATAATACCTGGTGGTGACATGAGTCCTGTTTTCTCCTATCTTTGATTGTTTCCAGTATCCAAATGGAATTGCGTAGATGAGAGGGTGGGGAGCCATCCTAGAACGAACTCCATGTTCAGTGTTTTGGTGTGTTCCTTTGGGGTCTGTCATTTTTAAATAATTGGACTATCCTACATCATTGTTTTGCTTTTCCCTCCTCCCCCAAGGAAGTCTGTATATAGTGAGTGTTACTTACTTTGTAAATCATAGCCAGAGGCTTCTGGATACTTTATGTTAGAAAGGACATGTCTACTTTCTTAGAAATATAATTTTGCTGAGTTGGCTTTCCACCAAAGCTGGTCATCCTCTATGCCTTCTCATTTTATACAGATCTTATCCATATTTTTCCCATTAACCCTCCATAGAAGATCTACCAAACACTGGATTTTTTTAAAGATCTTACATACCCTTTGTCTTTCATTTTTGTCAGTGAGACCTTCCTTTTCCTAAAAAGTGATATAGAAGGTCTTATCAAAGATCTAGATATAATCCACATTCATAACTTTTTTAAAATTTTCTTTTGCTTCTATGCTAATGTATAAGGTAAACACACAACTAATGGCTTTAGCCATTTAAAGCAACACCTCTGACATGATCACTTTCCTGAAAAGCTCTCTAGAACTAAAGGGAATGGATGTCAAAGAGAAGCAGGAGCTCAGAATCTGGGAAGCATGCTCACATACCTACTGCATAAATACAGAAATGCACATGTTACAATATACCCTCAGTCCTCTATAGGTAGAAGTAATATGTATTTTTGGTTTCATACATTTTGAAAATACAGTCTTCCGAAAATATAACTGAATGTCTATCAGCTATGGAGATAGTCTCCCAGAAATGGGACTGGTAATAGACAGATAGCTAGATCAAGATAGATCATACATATATACAATGTGCCAGAGAAACAATATATATAAGCAAAACAGTCCCTACCATCAAAAATACACACACACACACACACACACACACACACACACACATACATATATACATACATATATTAGGGGGAAAATACATAAAAGGAACTTGAAAAAGAAGAGGGAATTGGGAATTGTATAGTGAAAATGATTGTGGGGAAGTGACATGAAAGCCTGGCACCAGGCAAGACAAAGTGTGAGCTCATGCCTAAGAGCCTGGTCTCCCAGGTTCAGAGTCCCTGGTTTCAGCGGAAGAGATATGAAGGTGATAGGCTGAATGTAGATGGCCTGGTTTGAACATGGTAGTTAGGAAGTGACATAGAGACCTATCCCTGGATAAGATAGGGCAAAAGTTCATGGTGAGACCTCTGGATTTCACAGATAGAGAATGGGATCAACTAAAAGACAAAAGGAGAGGCATCTTTAGGACCAAGCAAAGACCCAATCAGCATGACTTGATGGGAAATTAACCCTAAAGTTTAGTTTTTCACCCAGTTGACAACACATTGAATAGCTTAAGCTAAGGTAGGATAAGTGGCTTGAAGGAAGTAGTGACAGGGACCAGATCATGTTCCAGGAGCCATAGCCAGAAAGTAATCCAGATGTCTAATACCAGTAGTGCTGATTGGGAGATAGCCTTTACCAGGAGATTTGATTCAATTCACCAATCACTTTATTAAGTGCCTTGCATATAGATACAAGTTGAGTATCTATATACTATATATAGTGTTGAGCTTAGAGTGAAAGTCTCTACCTTCAAAGAGTTTATATTCTTCTAGAGAAAAGCAATGCATCAGATAAGTAAATAAAATGAAGGTATTTGTGTGTGAGAGAGAGAGTATTAAGAACTGGGGGAATCAAAAAAGGCCTTATATAAGGGGTGAGCCTGAATTGCCCTTGGCAAGTTAGGGATCCCAGCCCTATGAAAAGAGCACTGGGTTCTACAAGGTGGCAATTTGAGAGAAGATTCTGGGCACAAGGGAACAGACTATGCAAAGGCACAGAGGCGGGAGAGAAAATGTATATGTGGAGAATATGTAGGCCACTTATCTGGAATGGAGAACATGTAAGGGGGAAATAATATACAGCCAATCTGGAAAGATAAGCTGAAGCTTTAAACGTAAAAAAAAAAAAAAAAAGTTTGTATATGTCCCTAGAGGTAATAGGGATCTATTGAGTTTCCTGAGAAGGGGGTAGCATAGTCAAACCTGTGCCTTAAGGTAAGTCCAGAAGATACTGGGGTACAGATCAGTGTAGCATGCACCCACTTTTGGGTACCACATAACCACAATTGATAAAATCTGCTTTCTACCACTCTCCTCCTTTTAAAAATCACTTTAAACAAAGCAAAATGGCTTTCATAAAATGAAAGTTCCTCTGAGAGCTTCTGACTTGGAAAGGCTTGTCAAAGGCTTTGTGAACCTAATGGCTCATTGAACCCACAGACCAAGGCAGTCCATTACAACCAGCTCTTAAGTGTCTTTGTTCATCTCAGTCCTATCCTGATCCTTCCTGAAGCAAAGGCTAAGATCCAAGATGCAAACAAGCACTCTGTCCATCAATCCAAATGACCAATTTGATTTCTCTTTGGTTTTGAGGGAGGTAATTCTTTAAACTTGTAGCATCCATAACTCTGTGTCTAGTCTTGTGTTCTCTCCTGAGTTGTTTCCTCCAAATGATGCATTTTTTAATAAGAAAAAAACTCCTCCCCACCCCCCTAATTAAAGTGAACACACCCTCTATGCCTTAGTTCAAATTCCCTGATATCAGTCTTTTGTCCTAACCCCTTTATGAAGTCCCATGTTTCCCTTTCCCACGTGACCCAGTCCCCGATCAGGTTAGCTGCCTTTGGAGCACCTGCTTTCTCCCTGCTTAAGCACTTTTTGAGCAGAGAGGCTCACAGGTGCCAGAGTGAGGGAGCCATTCATGTTTTATTATCTGCTTCAAGGTCACACAGCATACGGTACAGCTAATTGTAAGTACAGGTTTTACATAGAGCACAATTACTGGTCGGAATTTAGAACGCTCATTCTCTGAAATCCTGAACAAATAATACAAGTGAAACTCACCTTTGAGACCAACCCATTAGTCTCTAGTAGCCACGTGTTTTTCATCACAAAAGCCTTCCAGTTGACCTGCATGGGTATTTTTAGATTCATTTCAGGGAAATATTAAAGTCTGGGAGGTAGGTTGGGTTGGGTAAGGGTTGGGAGAGCATATAATCATGTCACTTTTAAAACAGATTATTAACACATTCCCTCCCACATTTTTAAATCTCAGTTTGACTCGGTTGCTGATATATCTGATGTGTCAAGCAATGTCACCCTCAAAAGCTACACCATGCACTTTGAGGTATCAGTGTGCTGTGCCTTCACAATTGCCATGTGTGTATGCATGACTCTTTTGCATGGTGTGTTAACTGAACAGTGAAGAGTAACTAAAACTCTCTGACAGCTAACCTAAGGGATTTGCCACCACACATAGCTAAGGTGTAAATACCTACTGTCCTAAACTAGGCACTGAGGGAAGATTCAGTTTAAAAAAATAGGACCTAAAGGACATTACAGTTAAATAGGAAGATATTACAGCAGCACAGATCACTATAATAGGCAGTATCAGATATAATATCTCATAACATGTTATATTATGATATAATAAGTTGAGAGATAGACTTTACCAGGAGATTTGATTCAATTCAACAATCATTTTATTAAGTACCTTGTATATAGATACAAGTTCAGTATCTATATCAGTGGTTCTCAACCTGTGGGTTGCAACCCCTTTGGGGGTCTAATGACCCTTTCACAGGGGTCACCTAAGACCATCGGAAAACACATGTTTCTGATGGTCTTAGGAATCTAGACACAGCTCCTCTATCCATCTCCAGGCGGGTCCGCCCACATGCAGATACGAGTATTAAAGGGTTACAGCATTAGGAAGGTTGAGAACTACTGATCTATATACTATATACACTATATATAGTGTTGAGCTTAGAGTGAAAGTCTCTACCCTCAGAGTTTATATTCTTATGAACTTATGAAATAAAGCCTATGTGGGGGCTAGTGGGAAGTGGGGAAGAAGGTATGACTGTGGACCCACGTCATAAGGAAAGGCTTCTCAGAAGGAAATGGCATTTGACTGGGGCTTCTAATGGATGTGTAGGAATTTAAAAGATAGAAATGAAAGATAAAGGCTGCAGAAAGGAAGAAAATAAACATTTATTAAGTACCAGGAAGCATGCTAGGTATTCCTTTGGTCCTTATAACAACCATTTTACAGATGAAGAAACTGAGGCAGAGGTTAAATAACTTACCCAGGGTCACATGTCTAGTAAGTATCTGAAGTTGAATTTGAACTCAGTTCTTCCTGACTAAAAACTTTGCTGTAAACAAAGAGACAGAGATTTGAAGGCACTGGGCATGTGCTTGTGTTGGGGGGCTAAGGTAAGGAGGAAGACAGTGAGAAATCTAGTTTGGTGGAAGAGCAAACTCATTGATAGAGTAATAAGAAAGAAGACTAGAAAGGCAGGATAGTGCCAGACTGTGGACTGATCCAAACCAAGAATTTTATCCCATAAAAATAGCAGACAGTTGAATTTCCAAGACACATTCTGGGTCCTAATTCTAGAGAGACCTTGCCTATTTAGAAATAAAACCTGGTCTGGCATTATTTCAGAGCCCTATTTCATTAAAGAGTAGAGGGAAATGGAACAGGAAACATGTTTTATACATAGGTCCTAGAACCTGAAAGACATTTTTCTCTCATACCAATTGAAGGAAAGGCTGAACTCACCCAGCAACTACACATGGGAGAATGCTATTAACCTTGGCATCACTGAGGACTTTAGCAGCCCAAGGAGAAGAGCATTCTAAGGAGAGAGGGAACTGGCAATGGTGACATGCATGAAGAGATCACCTTGTTAAACCTGCAATGCAGCAAGCCTTTGTCTCTGTGGGGAACAATAGCTGGAGTTTCCCTTAATGAGTGTTCTGGGGTCTTAATGACACTTTTATCAGGCTTCTAATGTGGCCATTAGCTTGTTATCTAACCTCTGTAGGAAGCAAAGTGACAGCAAGTAGAATTACAGTTTCTAAGCTTTTTAGGAGGGTTCCAAGATGTAACAACAAATGATCCTTGGCATACTTGGAGGCTGCTTTCATTTTAAGGGTATCACTAATAGAAAGTTTCTTCCCAGGGATTGGCTGATACAAAGATCCCCCGGACAGGGACTCCCATGAGTATCCGGAGCAACAGAAGCATGTCTGTCCTCCACATCCCAGGTCAAGGCCAGATTAGTCGTACTTACTCCCAGGGTTCTCTGCATCGCAGTGTCAGTCAGCTCATGGACGTCCAGGACAAGAAGGGCTTAACCGATGAGGCACTATGGGAGACCATCATGGGCCATGATAGTGGATTGGTAAGTTGGTCTTTTTGGCTGAGCCAAGTAGCCAAGCAGCCCAGGAAAGTGACTGCTAAAAAGCTGTAATCTAAGTTTGTTCTGTTCATTCATTCATATTCCTTGTTTCACTGAGTATGCCTCTTCAAAAAAAAAAATGGTTGATATAACTGTGCAGTAAGGACCAATGTTGCCTTAATATTTCATCTAAAAAGATGGCTATACATCTTCTAAAGGATTCCTTTTTCACTAACTGTGTGGTATAGGCCTGCTTTCCCAATCAAACATTTAACTGTAACCCTAAATGTTTTTAGAGCCGAGACAGAGTTAGGGTTAGGGTTAGAGTTAAATATTAAATCAACTGTTTTCCTTTGTTGCTTACCAGTGGCCTTTATTACTGTAAAGGAAATACCTTTCTTGGTCAGAAACTTCTTTAAGGGTTAAAAATAGTGTATCTTCAAGAGATCTTTAGAAAGTCACAAGAGATAATGGTGTTATTGCTCCCATAGGCCATGTTTAATCATTTCATTCCAATGGGTAAATAAAATAAACTTCCAATAGGCATCATTATCATTGTGGGCTCACATGAATGGAACAATGTTAAGTATTCATCACAGGGACAGCAAAAGGAGGGCTGCCAAAATTCATTCCAAAATGCCTGTTCCATTCAGGCTATGACCCTTCCCATGCTGTAGAGGCAGTTAGGTAGTGCAGTGGGTAGAGCACTGGACCTGGAATTAGAAAGACCAAGTTCATATCCAGAGTTGGATACTTTCCAGTTGTATGACCCTGGGCAAGTCACTTAACTGCTGTCTGCCTCAGTTTCCTTATCTGTAAAATGGGGATAATAATAGTACCTGTCTCCCAGGGTTGTTGATAATGAAATGAGATATTTGTACAGTGCTTTTCAAATCTTAAATCTCTATTTTATGTACATATGGTTTACAATTTAGGTTTTATACAAATGTTATCTTTCCTTTGTGAATGTAAATTGACATTGATTACTAGAAAATGTGTGCATGCATATGCATATTAGTAACAGCCTAGTGGCCCATTTAACATACCCCAATATGGAGTACTGGATAAATTGCCCAATGTGAATACTAACCTGTTTTCTGCACCTATCCCATGTTTTAGCATTTGGAGATTGACTCCAGTTAATCTCCAGTTAATCCAGGGACAGTTAAGACTTAAGTCAGAAATTCAGTTTAGGAGCAAACTTAATAACACTTTTTTTTTTTTTGCAGTAAGTTCCTTTATGAGCTAGTGACCACCAGTACAAAGAGTGGGCCCCTGAATTCTGGAAGAAATTCTCATACTCTAGCCAAAGCCATGAGAGCATCCCAGTCTGTCTGAGAACAGCTTTATAAGTCAACCTCCATTCCTTTGCCAACCAATTACATTGCTTAATGATCCCACAACATAGATCTGGGAATGGAATTAACATATAATGCTTTGCTTCCCCACCAATCATTACCATAGAAGCACTGGCAAATGATGAAAACTGAGGAAATCTTTGCTGACACATATCAGAGATAGGAGCTTTTTATATAAAAAGATAAAATTGGAAAATATCTCTGGTGCTGTCTCTTCCCTGTGAGGGAGTCTGGCATAGATTGAAGATTTTCAGATCTTCCATCTACAGCCAAGCAATGTGTCGATATGCTGTCAAGAATATCCACTAACAAATCTCATTTGCATATATAAGCATAGAGCATGAATTCTCTTTTTTCCCTTCTTTCCTAATGTGGATACTAGGCAGGTAGGTGGTACAGTAGAGAGAGTGCCTGGCCTGGAGTCAGGAAGACTAATTTTCGTGAATTCAAATGTAGCCTCAGATACTTACTACCTGTGTGAACCTGGGCAAGTCACTTAACCTTTTTGCCTTAGTTTCCTAGCCTATAAAACGAGCCAGAGAAGGAAATGGAAAACTATTCTAGTATCTTTGTCAGGAAAATTCCAAATGGGGTCATGAAGAGTTGGACAAGACTGAAAAAATTGAGCAACAATGTGGATACTGATTAATCACAAAATCACCCACTTAGAAGGGCATTTGCTGCTAAGTGTAGGAAATAATATGATTAGGAGAGATTTTTATTTAAGAAAAATCCTTTGGGCATAAAAATACTGCTAAATCAATGATTTATCCACAAGTTACTGTCATAGCTCCTTAGCCCATGGAGGTAGATGTGCTTTGAATCCTTTCATCACCAAAAATTTCTTTCTCCCCAAATCTTTGTTATGCTGCTAAGATTATGTCTTTGGTTGTTGTTAGATTATCTTATTAAGAGATACCCTGACCTGACACAATTCCTCTATCACCACACTCCTATCCAATAACTGACATAAAACATTTTAAAGTTTTTGATACTTTAACCAGGCTGTGTATCAAAAGTCTTAGTAGTTTTGAGCTTAAAGTTTTTAAAAAAAAAAGGTATCAAGTGTTAATAGCACAAAACCACACCAACATTTTTTGGGATATATATTATTTGTTACAATAGTTGTGATGAGGGTACTATAGCTATTAGTTCCCTGTTTTATATATGAGAAAACTGAATCTCTGAGATGTTAAGGGACATGACCATGGTCACACAGCTAGTACTTATCAGAGGCGTAATTCAAAACCAGGCCATCACAATTACCAAGCTGGCTCTCATGGAAGATAAAATACTAGAGGATAAAATACAAGTGACTTGCCCAGGGTCACATAGCTGGAAAGTATCCAAGCCTACTAGTAAAATAGTAGTTTTAACAATATGCTGCTTTCTATAATGTCCATCACAGAACTACATATAGTAAGGTATTTAATTAAAAACTTTTCATGATACTTAAAATTAAACAATCTGACATACCAATAGTATGCATTTGCCATCACGTTTTTGGCGTGATTTTTTTGTTTTGTTTTGCTTTTGGTGAAAGGCAGCTTGCCGTACTGCAACAAGTTTTGGATTCAGTTGGGAAGGCTTGGGTTTAAATCCTACCTCAAACATGTATTATCTGTGAGACCCTGGACAAATCACTTAACCTCTCTGGGTCTCACTTCCCCGATCCATACAATGAGGGAAGCAGTAGAATCCATTAGTGCTAAGATCACTTTTATTTCTAAATCTATGCTCCTATAAGAGAACAGCCTTTATGTAATTTAAGAACATTAACAATCATAGAATATGGAGACCTCAGAAGTAATTTAAGAGTATTAATAGCTGACACTTTAAGGTTTGCAAAATACTTTACATGTCATCTCATTTGATTCTCACAATAATTCTGAAGGTAGGTATTATCAGTATTATTAATTATTATCACTATTTTTAATCCCCATTTTACATACAAGGAAACTGAAGTTGGGAAAGTTTTAAGTGAGTTGCCTAGAGCACACAGCTTTTAAGTGTTTGAGGCAGGATTTGAACTTGGATCTTCCTAACTCCAAGTCCAACACTTTAGCCACTGTCCTGGACTGTCAGCTGCTTGATCCAACCTCTCCTAGAACAGGAAGGTCTTCTTACAACATCTCCCAGTCTATTTTTTAAAATCTCCAGTAAAGGGAATGGGGGAATAACATCTCTTGAAATTGGGAGATTCAGGTCGTCTATTGGTCTTCCACATCAATTAGCAGAAAATACTCTCTAAATGTGTTTTAGTAATAACCTAGTAGCCCTACCAGAAAGAGTAAAAACCATACAAAAGACTTACTGGAATGGAATTTTGTAGTCAGCTGACTCTTGATTTCAAGGCAACAATGGGGCTATGAATGGAACCCAAGCACTTCCATTTGGAGTGTTTTCTGGCAGATTTGTGTGCTCTCTAGTTTTGAGTTTGGGGCTTCTTTCATTGGCATAATTGACAATAGTTGGAATACAAGTCTGTGAATAAACTGAAAGCCATGGCTGAGGGTTTCTGGTTTCTCCTTATGTTAAAGAGAAATCTAGCTTCCCATATAGTTCTGAAAATCATTCCTTCCCTTTCAATTTGTACCAGTAAGGGATTGGGGAGGTCAGAGGCTGAGGTTAAACACAAAAGTATTTTAACAATAATTCTTTCTTTTCAGAGACCTTGGGCCTGGGTCTTTGATGAGACATTCTTATGCAGGCAGGATTCTCAAGGATGACCAATCTGTCTGTGAGCTTAACTTTTCTAAACAAGATAGTCCCCTTAGCCTTAGGAATGCAAGATTAAGGAGGAGTATTGAAGCATTCTTAAGAGAAACTGCAGAAAACATGTGTATAAATGTATATTTCTATTTCACATTTTCCTAACTAAAATCATTCATATAGTAAAGCACACATACACATAGGGTATAGCATTCTGAAAGAACTCCCATTTGTCTGTCTCAACAAACTTAAGGCAATATCACTATCGATTAATAACAAGTTAAAATAATGAATCAGCTTTTATATTTGAGCAGTTTTGTTTTTTCCAATTTGATCAGAAGGGAGAAGACAACTGAGAATTTACTAAGTGAAGGAATAAGTATTTGGAATAGCTTGTTTGTCTTTATGTTTCCATAGTTAGGTTAATTGGTAAGCATAAGACATGGAGAAATATCTATCATATCTTTCAATGCTGCTGCTCAGAGGTACTTTGCTAGAACTTTTCCTTACTTATAGCTGTTTGTGAGAATTCCTATTAAGACTTTTAGGGTACCCAGGCAATATCCTGGTCCTCCCCAAATGAGCAAAATGTGGATATACCTTTGCTCAGTGCTTAGCACAATGCCTGGCACATAGTAGGTGCTTAATTAATGTTTACTGATGGGCTGACTGACATATAGGAACAAGCTAAACAAGTAGTCCTCGATATCTTGTGGTGTCATTTTTTTTCAGTCCCGTCTGACTTTTCATGACCTTATTTGGAGTTTTCTTGGCAAAGATACTGGTGGTTTGCTATTTTCTTCTCCAGCTCATTTTGCAGATATGGAAACTGAGGCAAACAGGTTGAAGTGACTTGCCCAGGGTCACACAGCTAATGTCTGAGGCCACAAAGATGAGACTTCCTGACTCTAAGCTCTATCCAGTGCATCACCTAGCTGCCCCATTCCTCCATGTGGCAGACCTTGAAATACTTGAAGACAATGATGTCACTCACAAATCTTTTCTCCAGGCTCAACATCTCCACTTCCTCAATTGAATGTCATGACCTGGTCCCTTTGTCATCTGAACAGCTTTCCTCTAGGCAAGCCTGATTCCTTTAATGTCCCACCTACAATGTGATATTTAGCTATAGATATACTTCAGAAGTGGTTTAACCAGGGCAAAGTACAGTGGGATTATAAATGCTCTTAGTCTGGACAGTATCCCTTTTTTAAAAATTTAATTTAATTTTTTTTAAGACTACAACTTTTAATCTCAGACAGGCTAGAAAGTACATGGTCTATTTATGGGTCAGAATCCACTACTGGTTGACAAAAGAGCTTTGAACTGTAGTGTCTTTAACCTGGGCAAGTTCTACCCTTCCTTAGGCAACATTCTGCCCCTCTGTTCCTGGGGGGCTTACCTTACTGATGTTGAACTTAGCACAGACACCCAATTGGTACAGTGCACCACAGTGCAGAATTCCAAAGTCTAAGAGATATGCCAGTTTCCACTAGCTGGGGTTGTAGGTATGTACCACCACACTCAGCCTCTATGTTTTTCTTCATGTAGCCTAAGATCTCTTTTGTTTTTTGTTTCCCAAATATCAGAGAATCTCTATAAACATTTGATTGAAAATTTGGAAGCAACTGCCTATTATTCCCCCCTGCCCCAAACACTTTAGATGGACCCTCTATTACTTTTAAACATTACTCTGGACAGTTTCTGTTTCCTGGAGTACCTTCCCCTCTACTTATTCAATCTTACTCATTCTTCAAGTCCTCATCCAAATCTTGAATCCTCTATGATACTCTTTTTTTTCCCCTGATCATTCCTACTTTTACTAGTTATAAAAATACTTGATTGATTTTAATGAGTTTCACAGAATAAATAATATATTATCCCATAACTGTTGTGCTTTTTTTTTTCCCCAGTATGTGGATGATGAAGATCTGATGAATGCTATCAAGGGTTTCAGCTCCGTGACTAAAGAACACACCACATTCACAGACACTCATCTGTAACAGATAGAGAAAATGTTCAAGATAAAGAACTAAATTATAGTGTGCCACACGCTAGAGTTGCTCAGCAATGACCGACTTATTTAAGCTGAGGAGCTACTCCTGTGTGTCCTTTATTTCCATTAACATAATTTGGGTTTGTTTGGTTATTTTTTTATTTGGGGGAAGAAATAAGGATTATTTGGCCGATGGTATCCTGGCTAGGCTCAGCCTAGAAATAAATCCTTCTCTTGTGTTAGTGAAATGAAGGCCAATGCCTTCTATGCATAGCCATTTCAGGTTTGCGTGTTTTGTCAGTGACAGAGTAATGTATATTTTTACTGGTCTGGATTTGTCATAGAAGCACAGAGACACTGCAGTAGAAAAATAATTTATTTCTGTGGCTTAGTTTGAATCTATGTCAAAAGGTAGTATGAAGACATTCCCAATAAAGCTGAAGCCAAAAAACATGACCCACAGTTACCCAGGGTAAAGGCAGCACAATTTTCCTTAAGATGACACTATCACTGCTTTTCTCAGATATATGTCATTCCTCTCTCACTTGTTAGGACTAAATGTGGGTGCTGGGAACCCCAAGAACAAGTGAAGATTTCTAAAACCTACCAATTTTCATATAATATGAATACACCATTTTCAATATTAGAAAAATCTCATATAAATTGGAGTCATGCTTCACTCAACCTAAGTATGGGCTCCATTGTTTGGGGCAAAACCTTTTTTGGAAAGACTTCGCTGACAGAGCTTTTTGACAGGGCATCATACAATTTATAATGCATCTGCCTCCATCTCTGTTTTTAAGAATCCTTTTTAAATCTGAAAACTAAATAGCCAATTTATGCACTTCAAAGAGAAAATGAAGTGTTTCAACAGAACCACCTCTACTTGAACTGTAACCAATATTTCTATTTCATAGTATATCAACATACAATGTTGAGACTGCAATTAGGGAAGTTATCATAAAAATCTGACAACGTACTGAATGTTGGAGTACGCTAACATCTACAATTTAGCAGATTTCAAATGGTAACTGCAGATCTGTTTGTAATATTTCATCAGCTTGATCATTGTAGGCAGAATTAAATAGGAGAAAAATATGTGGAAACCCTCTTCTAGCTTTGAAATGAATGTAATTGCTTAAATTATAGTATGTACATAAAACTACAAGATCATCCATATGCTTCAATGAGTAATACTTAGAAAACCAATGCAATTTACTCTTTCATGCCTTTCAGAGAGGAAGTCTTACCCTTTATCCTAAATTGCAAATGACATGTTACTATTTCCCATAGTTCTTAAAGATTTCTATCACCTGCTCTTTATCTTGGTGACAGAGTTTTTGTTCCAGAAAAATAGAATAACTAGTTTTTGTTTCAGTGACTTAGAGAGATGTAACTACTTTGGTTTGAGTTGTCATGATCAGGGTGAGGGAAAGAAAAGAAAACCTTATGTTTAAGTCTTAACAGTCAAGGTCTCCTGGAAAGTGTCTTGGACACATCTGTGTGACTCTCACAGTTGTATTGCCAGACTAAATGAATGTATATTCAGAGTTGGACACCTTCCATAAAGCAAGTCAGGAAAATTGCCACAATTCTAGGCCACTGAGCAAAAACTGTAGGGTGTGAAAATTCTTGGGAGTAGCACTTCTTACTTCTCACACTCCCCCAGAAAAATGCAGGCAGCTTCATAAGAGGTAAATGCTTGTTCTGTGATATTTTATTTGTTTTCTTTTGTAGGCCAAAGGAGTTTCTTGGATCGACTCCCTGGCCCCCCACATATTGATTGACTCTTCAACCTTTATAGGCAATAAGCATTCTCAACTAGAGACTTGTCAAAACACAGCCTGAAAGTATTGTTTGCATCAGGCCTGGTTCCCTATAAAGCCTGGTTATAGGGAGCTTGGAATAGTGGTGAGAGCTGCCCTTGCAGTTAGAAAGACCTGGGTTACTTCTCTGCCTATGACTTGATTTGAAATGAGTTCAAAATGGGGGCAACAAACACAATTGCTATTATTGTAGTAATAATACCTACATTTCACTCAATTCTCTCTCACACTGTGGAGAACACATTACCTGAGTTAAGGATAAAGAAAGACTTTGCTTCCCAAAGCATCTTTCAAAACAAACTTTTGTTTAGCTCAAAAAAAAAAACTATCTTAAAACTGGTCTGTGTGACCACTGACCACAGTAGTTATAAAATTGTGTGGAGCACCCTCTCCTATGGAGGCTTTGTTCCTGTTCTAGAAGTGTAGGGCAACTCAGAAACAAGTCAACACAGCTCTACTCCACTTGTGCACAGGCTGGACAGATTGTCATATGTCACCCTGTGATGTATGCAGATGACTACTTTCTCTGAGTCTTTGTTCCAGTCAATAATTAAACATTTATTAAGCACTTATATGTGAGGCACTATTCTAAGCTCTGAGGACATAAAGGAAGGTAAAAACTCCCTGCTCTCAGAAATTCATATTCTAATCAGAGAGACAATTCACAAGTACATACAAGATACTGGAGAACGAAATAGCAGACCACTCCAGTCTCTTTGCCAAGAAATCTCCAAATGGAGTCACAAAGAGTTGGACGTGACTGAAAACAACTAAATGGCAGTAACATACAAGACACACTCAAAGTAGCTGGAAGGTAACCTCAGAGGCAGTCATACTAATGTTGCTAAAATTTTAGTGTGAACATTTGCACCTTGTAAATAGGTAAGTGCTACAAACCAAGGTTTGATTGATTATTTTGTTGATTATCTAGTTATGGGAAAGTGATGGAGAAAACGTGGTGTCTTTCAGAGATCTAGCTGTTAAATATTGACTAACACAACTCTGGTCAGAGGAGAAGGCTTTAATACAGGAATTATTAACCTTTTATTGTGTCAACGATCCCTTTGGCATCTGGTGGAGCCTATGTAATGTTTTTAAAAATGCATAAAACCAAATACAATTAAAAAGGAAAGCAATAATATGCAATTCAGTTCAATAAACATTTATTAAGTGCCGGGGATACAAATTTTAAAAAGAAATAGTCCCTGTCCTTGAGGAGCTTACAATCTAATGGGAGAAAACAACACATAAAAGGAAGCTGCAAAGGGAGTGGGGGGAAGGCCACCAGGGAGCACCTGGTGGTGAGGGCATGGTGTTCCCCAGAAACAAAGCTAAACAGAGGTACTGTGGAAAATAGAGTCACCTGAAAAATTATGAGCCCTCAGTAAAAAGAAGATTTGGGGAATTTAATGCTCTACCCCTCCAGCCCTTCAATCAGAAGGGGGTGACTTAAAGTGTTGTCAAAACTTGAGTGGGTCTACATGGAAACGAGATTTCAGGTAATCAACTAAGGAGGGGCATAGTGCTCCCTGGAGTTGAAGCCAAGCACAGCTGCTGAAGGAAAATGGAGTTAAAATATTGGTTTTAAATATTAGAACACAGATACTAAAATACTTCTAAAGAGAAGACATAGCTCCAGGTTAAGAACCTCTACACTAGTTTGGAAGACTACAGGAGACCTCCTGCAGAAGGTGGTATTTGAGCTGGGTCTTGAAGAAAGCCACAGAGTGGAAGAGTGGGTGAGAAGAAGCAGGAGCATTTTAAGCATGGAGAGTAACAAATGCAAAAGCATAGAGACATGAAATGGAGTGTTTGTTCTATGTAAGAAATGAGTAGGTCAGTCTAGCTGGGTCCTAGACGGTGTGACTAGAAAGTGAGGGGTCAGGTGCTGGAGCATGACAAGGACTCTACATTTAATCCTGGATGTAACAGGGAGTCACTGAAATTTGTTGGAAGGAGTCCAGAAGGGATGTGGGATTGACACAATCAGACCTATGCTTTAGGAAAATCACTTTGACAGTGAAGAAACTGATGCTGAGAAGAAGTTATTGCAAATAGTCTAGGTAAAGGGTGATAAAACCCTGAACCAGCATGGTAGTTGTGTGAGTGGTAAGGTGACTATATAAGAAATGTTATGAAGGTAGATATAACAAAATTTGGCACTTGATTAGCTACATGGGGCAAGTGTGAGGAGCTATGGATGATACCAAGGTTGTAAACCGGGGGGTGGGGGGTGGGGGTGGGCATTGTGGTATCTTTTACTTTCTATGCAGCTAGATGGCACAGTGAATAGCATGCTAGACCTGGAGTCAGGAAGACTCAAGTTCAAATTTGTCTTCAGGTGCTAGTGTGACCCTGGGTAAGTTTCTTCTCTACCTCAGTTTCCCTAACTGTAAAATGGGAATAATAGCATCTCCCAGGGCTGTTGTAAGGATCAATTGAGATATTTGTAAAGCATTTAGAATAGTGCCTAGCACATAGTAGGCACTTAAATGCTTGTTCCCTTCCCCCCTCTTCTAATCTCAACGTACCTTAAAAATACTGAGTTTTAATAGAAGAGTTGGGGGAAGGGGGATGAGTAGTGGGGTGATGGAGGGGAGGGCAGGGTGAGGGGAAGGGCTGATGAATGCTCACATTTCTGTAGAGGTATAGGGACAGGGTGGAGAGTGGAGGGGCAGGATAGGAAGAAGGAACATTTAATCAGACTCTCACAGTGTGCTCACTATGGAGAGGCTCTGCATAATTTCACATGTTCAGCCTGTATTTGATTGCTTGTCTTTCCAGTGGGCATGGGTGGTGAGGGAGGAGGAGAAAGAACCTGGAATCTGGAGTTCCATAATCAAATGT
>CM053586.1:271988128-271999934 GCA_028646515.1 Pseudochirops corinnae
ACAGATTTTAGAAAAATATAAACCAAATTAACAGAACAAAAAATAGGTATCATAAATGATCCAATTTTAAAGATTAAATTGAATTAGCTATAAAGGAACCACCAAAAGAAAAAAAAATCCAGCAGGATATGGAGTTGGTATTACACAAATTATTCTGAAAACCTGAGAGGGAAGGCACTCTTTTGAATTCCTTTTGAAAGAAATAGAATTGTAAGATCAAAACTAGGGAAGAATAAAGCAAAGGAGGTCAACTATTAAACAATATCACTAATGAATATTGATCCAAAGCTTTAAACAAAATCCTTGCCAAAAAGACTATAACAATATAATTTTTTTTAATTTCACTATGATCAAATAGGTTATACTTTTATTGTAAGGATGGTTCCACTCTAAAAAAAACAACTGTCATAATTATATTAAAATTAAAAAAATTTTGAAACCACATGAATAGTTTTTTTAAAAAGCCTTTGGAAAAATACAATACTGATTTATGCTAAAACAAAACACCTACAAACCAGAGGCATAGGTCATTTACTATGCTAAAAAAAAGTTATATATCTAAAACAGAAAAGTAGAAAACTACTGTTGTATATGCAATAGGCAAACACTAGAAGCTTTCCTCAAGAATAAAGGAATAAAACAAGAAAGCTTCCTTTCTATACTGTTATTTGACATAGTTCTAGAAATGGCAGTGATAATAATAAGTAATTAAAGGCAGAGATAGAAATGTCATGATGACTTGATACTTAGAATCAACAACAAAAAGTTGAGATGATAGTTTCCATATTCTGCTCTAGTTCAGGTTTTCATTAACTCTCACTATGACTACTGCGATATTCTCTTCATTGGTTCTCCATGACTCATCTCTGTCTAACCCAACCCATCTTCTACATAGCTGTCAAACTAATTTTTCTAGGTCCAGATCCGGCAGTATCACCTGCCTTAATTCAAATTCCAGTAGCTCCCTATTAATCCCACAATCAAATATAATCTCACCAGAAAATTGCATCAAAGATCCAGACCTGAATAGATCTTATAAATCATCTAGTCTAATCTTCTCATTTTATAGCTGAGGAAACTAATGTTAAGTAACTGACCATATAGAAGCAATAAATAGAGGCTGGATTTTAACTCAAGTCCTATGACTAAATTCAGGGATTTTTCTATTGTGCTATTCACATCTCTTTATGGCATTTAACCTCTTTACAACCCTGTCCTATCCTAACTGTTCCTGCCTTAGTGCAAATATTCTCCCCCTCCGCAACTCTATAATCCCGACAAATTGGTGTGTCCTTTGCTGTTTCCAACATGTCACATTCTATCTCTATGATTCGTACTGGCCTGCTCTCATGCCTGGAATGCATAACTTCCTCACTCCAACATCTTGAAATCTCTGGTTTCCTTCAAGATACAACTCCAACCACTATCTCATTTTAAAGTCCTTTCCTAGTTCACCTCTCTATGAATACCTTGCTTCTCTCCCCTCACCCCCAAGTTACCTTGTGTGACGAACATGAGATTATGAGTTTTCTACTTGCAAAAGAAAGAGTTAGGGACTATGGCTGAGGACTGACAAAGTCAATGAATGTGCCCTAGTTGTAGATAGTTTCTGTGGGAGTTTAAAAATGAGAGAATGGAACCCAGGGGGTGCTAGAGCAGTAGTTCCTACTGGTTTTAAGTGAAAAATTGGATTTCTTCCTAAAAAATAACAAATGAACAAACAAAAATTGAGCTGATGACTTTAGCTGAGCCGGAAGCTACAACAACAGAGAAAATAGCTGAGCAACAGAACCATATGCCCAATCTAGAGACACCACGACTAGTGAAGAACAGAGTGAAAATATCATGAGAAGACATCAAAGTTCCTGCAACTCTAGAGATATGTTGTCCCTCTTGTTTATATTCTATTGATGGTGTATAGGTTGGTAGGAATGTGTACCTTAGGTTGTTTGGAGAATGCTTAAATATAAATCGTCATATACTACTCTAGTAAATAAAAGCTAACAGTTTCCTCTGGCTTTCCAATGAAAGGTAAACATATCGATGACATGTTTACCTTTCATGTGAAATAGTTTTAAAGGTGAGGACCATAGAATACCCAGAATCTGGGATGGTTATCCCTCAATGGGGAGAAACCTACTTGTAAGTACAAGTTGGAAAGGAGGGGTGGAGACTAAATGGTCACAGCAGTGTTATCCATTTGCATGTGTTTACTTACCTCCTATTAGCCAAGGCACACTTATGATTTATACCAGTACAAAAAAGAACGATAATGGGGGAGGTTGAATCTTGAAGGGAACCAGGCATTTCATGAGGTAAGAGTGAGAAAGATATGTACTCCTGGCATGAGAGAATGCTAGGGCAAAGCATGGAGATGGGAGAAATAGTGTTTGTCATGCTGGAAACAAGCAAGGGGGCCAATCTGGCTGGATCACAAAGCGTATAGAGTGGAAGCAATGTGCAATGCTCATGGCTGGGCATCACCAATTTAATAAAAATTATAATAGTATCCAAATTAATTTATAGATATAATGCTAGACCAGTCAAACTAACAAGGGGATACTTCTATAAAGCTAGACAAAATAACATTATTAAGAAGAACAAAAATTCTACTTTCAAGGGGAATAATATAAAAAAGTGGGAAACAAGGGAATAACACAAAATTATTTTATTTTATTTAACCATCAAAAATTAGTGGATCAACCTAATAGGCAAAAATTATAAAAGAACTAAACTAAGAAAATACAGTGTTTGATATACCCAAAAACACAAATTACCTGCAGGAAAACAACCTACTGAACAAGAACTGCTGGGAAAACTGGAAAACAGTTTGGCAGAAATTTTGTTTAGGTAAACATTTTAACAAGCCATGTCACAATAAGCTCAAATGAGTATGTCAACTTTTTTAAGGTCACAGGGTAAAATAAAAATTAGAGGACAAACCAAATGCCGTACATTTCACCACCATGTCTGTGATGAAACAAGGGACAGAGGCTTTCACAAAAGATAAAATATATTTTGCTTACATGAAAGTATAAAGCTTTTGTCATCATATATCTCTGTTAAGTGTCAGCTATTCAAGAGATAAAATAATCAGCCCAAATATGTAAAACCTTAATGGAATATCACTGAAGAAAATTAACAAGGAGTTCTCAAAAGAATAATTTAATGCTATTACTAACCATATGAAAAGATTGTTTCAAATCACTAATAATAAGAGAAATCCAAATTAAAACAACTGAGCATAGCCAGCAAACTGGTAAAGACAATAAAAAATGGGAATAGTAAATTCTGGAATGGCTGTAGAGGGGACCACAAACATATTCTCTGCAGAATTGTGAATTGGTTCAAATATTCTGAAAGTTATTCAGAATTATGCGAAAAAAGTATTAAGTCACTCATTACTCCTTGACCCAAATATATCCCACTGATAGACATAAACATCCAGACGTAAGAAATAACTAGAAGAGTTCTTCTCTTACATGTACAGCTAAATTTTTTGTCATAAATAAATGGGAAAAAGTGGGTTCCTGTTGTCTATGGAATGGCTAAAACACTGAAGTACCTGAATATAATACGACATTACTGTACTATGCAAAATAATGAATATTATGACTACCAAAAAGAATGGGAACTTACATAAAATGAGATAAAGTAAAATAAACAGAATTTGGAAAACAATGCACTCAAAGACTACAAAAATGTAAAAGGAGAGAAAAAAAAAAAACTTAAGCTGAATATTATATAATTACAATAACCAACCTTGGCCATGAAGAAGAAAGGTGATAATACACCTTCATTACTTCTTTTTATAGTTAAAAGCTATGGAGATGCTACATGAATTCTATCAGGCTCCTCTTAAGTGTTATTTTGCTAAATTACCTTTTATTTCCTCTTTTCTATTTTTTTATAAGGATGGCTCTCCAGATATGTGGGAGAAAGAGATATACTGAGAAGTAAAGATTACATAAAAAATGCTAATCTTTTTTAAAAATTGTATTGGATGTTTCAAAAGATAAAAACTTTTCCTGGATATCTGATTTCTTACTTCAGAAAGTTACCTTTTTCCAGTAGATGACAGTCTTACAAAGAGTTTGTTTGTGATAGGAACAACTTTTTGGATAAACACTTGTTGATCATCTCTCTCTCCAAAAGGCCCTATAAAATTATAAAAAGAAAATAGAAATATTCCCAAGGAAGTAAATTAGAACAAGTTGAAATTTATCTTAATTTGCAATAATCTCAAGCATTGGGAAGTAAAGGTATTTTCCCCAAAAATCTTAAAATCTGCTGATTAAGCATTTCAAATATAGGAACACCACCTGTGATTTTATTGGCTAGGTTCTGGTTAATCATAGTTGTAATGCAGCTTTATAATCATTTGACAAACCTAGAGTTTTAAAAATTGGCATGATTCTTAAGGAGTTTTTTATTGATACAGTGAAATCTCTGAGAGGAAACTCCCTCTGCTAATGCACACTGACACATTCTGTGGTATTTATACTCTTAACGAGCTACTTAGAACACTAAGTTAAGTGAATTGCCCTGAGTTACATAGCTTAGGATGAGTCAGAGGTAGGATATAAACCTAGTTCATCCTGGTTTCCAGCTTGCTTCTCTATCAATACATTCATTATTCTATTATAGACACTTGTAATAGTCAAAGTATATATATTACCTTGTAATATTTTCTCCTCATTTTCTCCTTCCCCAAAAGAGAACCTAAGCTTCTCAGAGTTTATATACCACACTTTAACCCAGCAACATACATGATTGTGTCAGAAACACAATGACTTCCAATCAATGTGTATTAAGGATGAAGAACTACCTTTTGTAATGCTGCTGCATCATCACAGATATAAGAAAAAGCCCCTTATAGGCCAAGATTATGACTTTAAAGAGGATACTATATTTCAGTGGGAAGGCTGAACCCTTAACAGAGGTTTCCAATTCTCAGGACAGAGTTCTTTCTTTTATATCACTCTCTCTCTCTCTTTCTGTTCTTTTTTTTCGTAACAGATAATATGTTGGGACACTCTGAAAAAACTCCCTAAGAACTATGCCAACTTTAAAAAATTCCAAGACAATCAAATGATCATAAAGCTTTAATACAACAATGATTAACCAGAACACCCATATAAAACCAAACTTTTTCTACTATAATTTTTGAAGACCCAAGTCTTAAGAAAACAAGTCTATATCAGAAGTTTAGTAAACTAAACAAAATCTATGGAAAACCCTGGGATTACTTTAAAAAAATAAAAGGGTAGTATTGATAGCTAGTCTAATTTCCCGTGCCTTCTACATCTACAATACTATATATTAATACTGTTGCAAAGAATTATGACTGGGATGTTCTGGAATACATTTTTAGTTATAAAAGAAAGATTCAATCCTATTTGCTATTCTGTATTGTTAAAGGGTGGGGGATTAAAAATAAGTTGAAACAAAAAAGGACTGAAGGTTGAACCTGGACTAAGCAGAAAATTTGATTAATAAAAACACTTCATTCCCTTAGCATTCTGATAATTAACTGAGATTATGCTCTATTATTCAACTTCTAGAATTATGTACTGAACTTCATCACTTTGAAATTTATCACAGTAAATTTCACATTAAAAAAAGACAATATGGTAGTAAATAATCTAAAATCTTAAACTAAAAATCACATCTAACTCATTACTGATAAAGACTAGATTATAATTTTCTGATAAAAAGCTAAAAATGACATTTTAATCTTTGTTTCTTTGTGAAATACACTGAGATTACTGTGAGGGATAATAATACATACATACATACATACATACATACATACATACATCCTTTGCCTCACCTCCTTTTCACTCCCCCAAATCAAGAAAATTTCAAGTAAACAGGAACAGAATCTTGTGGTCTAAACAATATAAGCTTTCAAAAAAGAAGCACTTTATACTGACTTGAGACCTACTCTCATCTCTGAAAGAGTCAAAGGGTTATTTCTGAGCATTCTGCTAACTTAGACTCCAAAGCAGCTTTAAAAGGCAGAATTCAAGAGTAACCATTACAAACTGACACTGTTGAGTATGTTTATTTTTTAAGTAAATTATTTCTTCCCATGTGAAGAAACTCATAGCATTATAATTTTCAGAATTATATTTCAGCTTCATGTAATGCTTTGCACACAGTAGGCAATTAAATCTTTTTAACTGGAATGAATTATTTAAAGTAATTGTAGGTTTAATATTTTAAAAGATAATCATTTTAAAACCTTAACCTCAGAAGTATATTTTGAAAGACATAAATCCAAAAATCTCATGCAAATCAATTCTGATGTATTCTTTCTTATCGCCTATCATTGTTATAATTTCTACACATATAAATAACGATCACAAAGGTACATTAGTTAGCCAATAGGTCCTATAGAACTCTTCTAAGTATGGTGAGGCACGACTGCATATATAGAGCAGATTCTCATAAATGGATCCTTGGGGAAAACAACGTAACTGTTACTGTGAAGTGTGTGAGTATAGAGAGACAAATCACAGGAACTTTATATATCTCCTGCTAAAATCGGATATCAGAGTAACAACAGAGACACGCTACACTGTTTTCAAATGGTTCATACTACCAATGGCTTCATAAAGAATTTTAGTACATAAAAATAGATTATCCTGTCTTCTAACTTACATTGTTTTTTTTTCAGTAGATTAATTAAATTAGCAATGGAAAAAGCAAGTTGTGCCAAATTTAAAAATGCTTAGCTTGATCACAACTTCATTGTTTGAAATGAAGGTCACAATTTGAGGTAGGAGCATTATTTAAAACTAGACTATTACTAATTTAAAATTTGCTTCCTAAACTCTTATGAGTTACATGGGGGAAGGAGAGGAGGGGAGGAGAAAAGAAAAGGAAGGAAAACAGGAGAAAGAAAAGAGGAAAAGGTAGGAAAGAAGAGAGGCAGGTAGAAAGGAGGGAGGCAGGAAGAAAGGAAGGAATGGAGAGAGGGATTTTATCTTTAGTTTCTTTCTATATCCCTAGTATAGTCCCTGGCATACAGAAAGTACTTATTAAATGTTTAGTGACTGACATTTTTTAAGCTCTTACCACATGCCAGGCACTATGCTAACTACTGGAGATTCAAACATAAGCAAAAGAGAGAAGAATCCCTGTCCTCAAGAAGCTTACATTTTAATGGGGTACAATAACTCAAAGGGAACTGAAAAATGGGGGTGGAGGAAGAAGATACCTGGAGGAGAGGCATGATTTTGAAGTCCAGAAGGTCAGAAAAAGGGAAAGGAATGGAATGAAGGCAGGCCAGACTTGGTCCCTTCACAAAATGGAGGTTTCAGGAGGAACTTTCCAAGGGGAGAATATGGGTGGGCCTTATAGAGGGCTATTCCAAGGATGAAGCAGTAGTAGAAATGTTTCAGAGAGAGGAGGTCCTAAGTGCTAAGAGAAGTTCATCAATAAGGGAGCAGAGGAGACATTATTTTGAAGTCCAAAAAAAGTCACAAAAAGAACTGGGAGAGGAATGGAGATTCTGGTAATTGGATGGACAGATATGGGACTCTAACATTCTGCAGCTGTGGCCCTTCTAGAGTCAGTTACTCAATAAACATTTAAGTGTGTGCCAGGCGCTAAGGATTCAAAAGGAGGCAAAAAACAGTCCCTGCCCTCAAGGAGCTCACAACTGAATGGAAGATATAACAAGCAAACAAATACATACAAGCAAGCTGTGTTTGTATTACCATTTAACGTATTATCTTTCCTGTTAAAAAGGAAGGCACTGGAATTAAGTGGGGGTGAAAAATGGGATTTTAGTTGGAACTTTGGGGAAGCCAATAGGCACAGGGAGAGCATTCAGGTATGGGGAACAGTCAGAGAAAGAGTCTTGATCAATGAACAGCAAAGGCATTGGATCAAGAAGTATGTTCTGGGGAGTAAGGTATAAGAAAACTGGAAAGGTAGGATGGGGCTAGATTATGATGGGTTTTGAACATGAAAAAGGATTTTGTATTTGATACTGAAGGCCATGAAGGACTTCAGGGGGCAATATGGTCAGATCGTTACTTTAGGAAAATCTATCTGGTAGCTAAATGGAAGATGGACTGGAGTGGGGAGATCTGGATCAAGCAGACACATCAATTATCTACTGCAACTATGATGAAATATATAACATATAATGATATATACACACAGTCACACACATATATACACATACATACATGTATATGTATAAATATATGTATGTATAGAAGAACATATAGTGAATCCCCTCAATAGGACAGGGAGATGAGAGTCCTTTTGATTCTGTAGGATTAGCCTGATTGGTAGTATTTAAGGAGCCTGACAGGCATAATAAAAAGCAAATATCAGCAAAAGCCTAGCACTGCCAGGCTTTAAATAATAGTTTTGGAAAAGCTGAATCACAAGAATAAGGAAAATGAAAATAAATTTTCTTTGAGCATTCAGCAATTAAAAGACAGATATGATGGTGCTTTTGGCATTTAAGGATCATGCCTCGAGTACAAAGAGACATTCACCTTAAAGACCCCGGTGAAAAGGGCAATGCTAAGGGTAGAGATAGGCTAGGAAAATAGGAAGTATGGCTTCTGACCAATAGGCCCTTCTGGAGAACGTGCTGAATTCCAATGAAAGAATATAGAAAGGCTATAAGGGAAGAGACAGAGGGAAAATGATAATAAAAACTGGGAACTTCAGATAGGAAGAGAACTTGAATTGGCCTGAGTTAGGCTTATCCCAGAACACCAGAACAATAAGGCAAATCTACTCACAGGGGATTTAAACTGAAAAAGAAGGGGAAAGAAGATGAACAGATGTAAATACCCCAAAATTCATGAAGGCATCAATGGAAACAGACTAAAACAGACTAAACAAAACTCACATATTTCTACATATAAATGTATACATAAAATGGGTAATAATAAAAGTAAACCTAAGCTCTAATGCAATGAGGCAAATCTGACCTCATAGGTCCCACTAAGACTTGATAGGATGAGGTTTATGACTGAAACAGACTTCTAAAAGACGTACTTATTCAAAAGGAACAATACAGTTAAAGGGGAGATGGGGTAGAGCATTGGAAATGAAAAAGACAAAGTCAACTGAGGAAAATGAGGGACCAGAATAGGTAAAGTATAGTGGAACTCATTTGGGTACAGAACAATGGAGGCAGAAAGAGAACTAATATTGCCGCTGGAGAATACTATAGATTACCTGCACAGAGAAGGAAAGAAATTAGGATACTGTGCATTCTGTCTGGAAACAGATCACAAGAATTGATGCATGATATAGTAGTTACATACATGGCACTTGGAATTCTTCTGGGCATAGCTGTTCAAGGTTCTGACTTGCCTTAGCAGCAAGTGGGAGGAACTTACAAAGAGAACTCTTATTCTATATTTCTTACCAATGGGATGAAAATGATTACTTGGATAGAAAGGATGAAATCCTCAGGGGAAAATAAATATTCTATCTTAGAACTTGTGTTAAAGAAGAAGAAAGCTAAGTACAGTCTAATACATACGTAAGATTTTTGTTTTGTTTTTTAGGATAGATGAGGGTCACAGTGGTGAAAATTTTAGAGAGAGTTAGCCACAGAGGGATAGAAAATTCTCAAAATTTAAATTCTGAAAGCACAAAGAGAAAATGCAGTAGGAGAGACAAGGAAAGTTGCTAAAGAGAGATATGGGCCTACAGGAGAGATCAAACAACAGTGATGTTTCAAAGACAGGGACAGGTAATAGAGGATAAAAATAAAGAGCAATACAGTACAGTTAAAAATGCTGTTAGGAATATTGAAAACACAAAACAAAGTTCTTAGTTTTGTTTTGTTTACATTGGCAAGGAGGAAGAACAAAAAAGGGATAAGATTGCTGCACGGAATGGATGGGAAGATGATAACAGAAAAAATAAAGAAGATAGAACTAACTATTCAACTCCTTTTTCATTTTCTTTGACAAGAAGAATATCTTTAGCATAGAAAAGAACAACAAAAATGTCTGAGGAGCTGATGCTCTAGATAAATAGATAATAAAAGAATCTCTAGCTACCCCCTGATGCACTCAAATCATCAAGTCGATGGTATAGGGCAAATCTGATTGAGTCACTCACAGTGATATCTTAAAGATGATAGAAAATGGAAGAGATACCACAGAAGTGGATAATGGCAAAGATCACAATACTCAAAAAGAAGTCTGTAAATTAAAATCTCGCACCCTTGACATCATTTTCTGGAAAAAAAATGTGGGATAGTACATGTCTGTAATCTCAGCTATTGGAGCAGGTGAGGGTGGTAGATCTCTATAGTAAGAAGTTTTGATCTGATCCCTTCCAGCCTTTTCCTAATCTTCACTCTCCTACATACTCAGTGATCCAGTGACACTGGATGTTCCTTGCACATGACACTCTATCTTCAGATTCTTAGTATTTTCACTGTCCCCCATGACTGAATCTCTCCCTCATCTTCACCTTTCAGTTTTCCTGGCTTCCTTCAAGTCTCAGCTAAAATTCTACCCACTACGAGAATGCTTTCCCAGTCCTCCTTGAGTTTAGTGCCTTCCCTCTGAGGCTATGTCAAAACTCCCCTGTGTACACACTGTTTGTACATAACTGTTTGCATATCTCCCCCATCAGACTGTGGGCTCCTGGGGGTGGAGTCAAGATGTAGCTTAGAAGAAGGAGAACTCTGTGGCTCCCCCCATAAACACCTCAAATACCATAAAATATGACTCTAAACAAATTTTAGAGCTCCAGAACCCACAAAATTACAGAGTAACAAAGCTCCCAGGGAAGGCAGTGCAGCAGGCTGACAGGAAGGGGCTCATTGCAGCGTGCTGGAAGCTCAAACCAGCACCACATGAACCTGTGGCTGGAGTCCTAGGGTGGCCAGAACAAGCCGTGGCTGGATCTTTCAGGAGAGTGGATCACCAGCAGCTGTGATGGTTTCCAGAATTATCAACCCATAAAAACAAGAACTAAGTGAAAGGTCAGTGGAACTCAGCTAAATTTGGTGGAGAGAGTCTGGCCATTTGCGTCCAAGCGAAGAAGCAGCGGCAGCCCTTCAGCTGCCCCCATGTGTTTGCTTCAGAGCTCCCGGCCTGCAGATTGCAGGGAGGCCAAGTGATCATTCACAGGCTAAGTGCTCTTGCCTTAACCTGCCTGGATCAGGATCACAGTCTTGGGTGGTGGTCCTGAGGTGTGTGATCAGTCAGCCAAAGCTGGTGGAGGCTGCAGAGATGGCAGCCTCCTAACAGCCCCGGCAGCTGCAAAAACCCCAGAGATTTGGGACAAAGCTCTCCCCTCTGCAAGCACAGTTCTATTGAGCCCAAAAGTCAAGTAACTGACTGGCAACATGAGCAGGCAAAGGAAGCAAAGCAAGCCCAGCAATCCAACTTTAGATTCCTTTTTTGGGGACAAAAAGGGCCAAAGCATGGAATGGGAGGATGACAACACAGTCAGAACTCTCACACCAAAAGCTTCCAAGAAAAATGTAGACTAGTTACAAGCCATAGAGCAGCTTAAGAAGGATTCTGAAAACCAAATAAGAGAAGTGGAAGAAAAACTGGGGAGAGAAATGAGAATGATGCAAGAAAATCATGATAAGAGAGTCAACAACCTGACTGAAGAAAATAACACCTTAAAAAACAGATTAACTCAAATGGCAAAAGAGGCCCAAAAAGCCAATGAGAAGAAGGCCTTAAAACATCTAATTTGCCAGATGGAAAAAAGAATCTCAAAAGCTTTCTGAAGAGAATAATTCCTTCAGAATTAGAGTGGAGCAAATGGAAGCAAATGACTTTATGAG
>CM053586.1:272000034-272018149 GCA_028646515.1 Pseudochirops corinnae
CAAATGAAAAAATAGAAGGCAATGTGAAATATCTCCTAGACTGTGGGCTTCCTGGAATTGTTTATCTGCTATCCCCAATGCTCAGCACAATGCCTGATACATAATGCTTAATAAATGCTATTCACCTATCTGATTGCAGGACTGTCACTTCAAAGCAGTATTAGATCTGTTCTGTTTGGCCACAGAAGGTAGAATGAAGAGCAAAATCTGGAAGTCACAAAAATCATTTTGGCTAAATATAAGGAATTGCTTCATAACATTTAAAGCTATTTAAAAGTGGAATAGTCTGCTTTAGAAAGTAGTGGCTTCCCCCTCACTTGAGACCTTCAAGGGAAGAATGATTACTTGTTGGGATACTGCAGAGAGGAGTGCTTTTCAAAAGGAGGCTCACTTAGAGATGGTTTCTGAAGCCTCTTCCAACTCTGATATTCATTGATGCTACACTTTTTTTCTCCAAAGTCAACATAGTCTATTTTATATTTTTCTCACATGCTTAACATAAACTTTATAAAGTTTTCACTTACCTATATCATTTCCAGAAGAGTAACTACCATGACTCTCTGTCTCTTCCAAAGACAATATCTTAAATGATGCTAAGGGAGTAGAACCTGGTTGTGTGGAAATCATACCTCGGAATCGTGTTACCGTCCATGTCCGTACATGATTATTATCAGCACAGACTAGGGAGAAAAAGCAAAAAAAAAGACATTAAATATAAAATATAAGTGCATCAATATTTCAAAATTATGGGAAGGTTCACAATTACTTGTCATGTTTCTATAAATAACTGGAATACTGAGACAAGATACAGAAACCAATAAAAATAAAAAAGATTAAAAGATACAGACATAATTAAATAGACAATAAATTGCAATGGCATACTTAGAAAACCCCAGACAATCAGCAAACACACTGACTGAAATGCTTAATAGACTCAGTAAACTCATAAAAGTCATCAGCATTTCTATTCTGTATTAACAATAACAACAAAAATTGGGTGTATGAGATTGAAGAGATAACAGGCAACAATTAAAGGATAACACAGACACTAAATTTAGATGTATTATAATAGTATCAGAGTTGGATTAAATTTCCAAAGAATCTAGAAATGATTAATGAACCTGCTGCTACTATTTATTTTGGCATCTCTTCCTTCCTTTTATACACACAAAAACTCTTGATTTTTTCTATGCATAGATGGCCTCTTCCTTAAAACATGGAAGTCACATACAGAATAATCTTTAAAGAAAGTAGAAATTTAAATATTTAAAAAGTCACCATACCTGATACAAGGTGTTTCTCTGAGAGCATGATCTTTGTAACAGGACTGCGGTGAACTGTGAATGTCTGAAAAAGCTGAGGGCCTGAGCCAACTGTTTCTGGGTGTTGTACAATTACTCTTACAGCTCCAGAACTTGTACCATAGGCAATCTCAATCCAATTACCACTGACACCTAAAAAAAGTCAATTGAATCATATCAATAAAGATAGTGTCAAAGTCTACCACCACAATAAGAGGAGAAACTAACTTATTCGGCCACATTCCTAGTTTATCCTAATACAAGTTTCAAGATTTGGCAAAGTCCAGGTTCTACTTCAGTCTAGATACCTTGGGTGGGTGATAAAGGTGGGGGTAGACTAATACTGCCTTAAAACCAATTTTAAACTCTGGAGCTAGGCAAGAAGAATAACCAGAGGCAAAGGACTAAATTCCTAAAGCAATAATACCATGGAGAAGAGGGAAAACGGATTTTTGCTCATCGAAAAAAAATAAATTTTAAAACATAACATACTTTGTTACATGTGCTTCCTTTTCACTATGGTGCAATTTATGAACTGTACAATATGGTATAATTTCTGAACTCTGCAATGTTAAAACTTTTTTATTCCTTCTTTTCTCAAATCACTCTTGTATCTGAACTCCCCAGTGCAAAATAATGATTCACTTTCTGGGACTCAGTTTTCATATCTAGAAATGAAGGAGTTTAACTATATGACATCTAAGACCTCTCAACTTTTAAGACCCTTTTCTTACTAAGTGAAGATGGCTCCGTCTTTCTGGTATTTAATATCCTTTGCTTACTTCCACGAGGCAAAACTAACATTTTGTTTTCACATCTTTAATTTATTCTTTCACCTACTTTTCCCAAACTTCTTATCAGATTGTAGCTATATATCAAAAGTTTTACTATAGAACTAACTCTCATTCTAGGTCAATGACTAATCTAAGTCCTAGTCTAATTTTTGTCTATAGACATTTTGTGAGCAAACACTGATACATTTGCTCTTTAGATATTTCAAAATTATAATTTTTCTAATGAATTTAATAAAATATATTACCTTATTAATAGATTTAAACCTAGTGTGAAGATACCTGGGGGCACATTAACATCCATTTATTAATGTTTCTTTGATTATAGATAAATATCAAATACTTTAACTGATTTTTTTTCTACCTCACTCTATAGGGTCCTTAATAAACTGAAACACTTTTCCAATAATTCAATCTCAATGAGAAGAGTTAATATTAGAGAATATGAATTTCCAAATAATCTGTCCCTTTCTATAACTCCAATTTAATAAAGTTAAAGTTTTAATTTGGGTGCATAACCAATAATATTTCTGATTCCCCAGGTTATATGTAGACTAAAATTATGCTTTACTTTTGTATAAACATCAATGTAATTTAAAATTCTTAATACTTGACACATTTTTTTAACTGTGGTTCCCAACAAAACAACCAACTTAATTTTGTCTAGTAGTAAATCTATACCAGTGAAAAAAATATATTCTTTAAGTATCCAACATGAACTTCAAATATTCTACCACGTACTAACTTGTTTTAGGTGTGAGGTAGACACTCAGAGCAGTAATAGCATCATTTGAAGGATCATGATAAAGTTCAGTTACAAGAAGGTCATTGTCTTTCATTCTCAAAGGAAATTTCTGCATATCTACAAAAATGAAAAATTTTAAATGATGTAAACAAAAAGGAAAAAGTAATAACAAAATCTATTTTCATGCAATAAAATGCTATCTTTTTTAGGTATGATTGCACACTTACCTATATAATATATGGATCCATTGTTACAACCCAACAGCAGGAATGATCCCGCAGTATCATAGCTAGTAATAGGAACAACATCTTGAACCTAATGCAGTGAGATTATGAGATGTTAGGTACAATTGTAATTTACTTTTTTTTGCTTTTGAATTTCTTAAGTTTATGACAATGCCCATTCAATCATATCTCAATTGATTAAGAAAATTACTTCCTTTAATAGCCAACACTATGGTGAATGCAGAAGTTGAAGATAAGTTGTTTAAGAAGATATGCTGATGATAAAGACTATCATCAGCTAAAGAAAAAAAGATTGAAAATATATTTTGGAAAGGCTAATAACATGCCACAAAAGGCTAATAAAGCAAGGTAGAACTCCTACTAAGCAAAACTGTCACACCTGTACAAGTATGGAGCACCAATTCGTTAACTTAAAATTTGACAACTCACATACCTAATATTTTCCAAGAACTTTTAAAGCTCCTACCTCTATAATTTATATTAAGAGGAAAAATATTGATTAAATATTAACTTATTATATTAGCAAAGAGAAATGGTTGAAAATTATCACCTATTATCTGAAACAAGTACTTCTTGATTATTCCATTGATTTTCAGAACCACATTTATCTTTTTTAAGAATAAATCAATCTTCACTGAAAAAAAATTCCAATCACTTATCACGTGTCTCAAATTCCGTTTTTAATCTACACTGAAATTTATGGGAAAGATTTTGTTGTTTTGTTTTTTTTTCCTCTTCTCTGGGTTTACTCTGCTTAACAGCTCATCAGATACACTTTTAATGTTAACTATGTATTTTATGAAGCCTCTTTCAAAGTAGGTTGATAATATGGGCTAGTAAAGATTCATGGTTAAATATTATATTTCTAAAGATATAAAGTCTGGAGGGTCAACCAATTGAAATGTGAACAATAAAAGTTCCAGATTCAGTTTACTCTGTATTGCTGACATCACTACCTGTGTTAGTTTAACTATCTAAATAACTAACTATAAAACTAAGGGATTAGATTTATTCCAATGATTTGCACCTGGAAAGGACTTATATTTTTAAAATACCTTATGATAAATAAGATGGTACTATGCTGTACACATCCTAACTCTGGAAACTATTTAGAAAAAAAAAATCAGATATCTAATAAACCACCAGAATTTAACCTCCTAAAAATTAGGTTTCTGTTTTCATCTGTGTGAACTTGCATTATATGAATTTTGTGTGTATTATCAACTAAATGTCAAATTTATGACTTAAATCAATCAGGAAATATAATGTTTTATTATGATAGAAATTTCGTAAAACAGGTTATTTAACAATGAAGTTTAATAAATGGATCATATATTTTAAGCAGTTTAATGAGGATAACCCAGTTGGCAAAACTGAATAGTTCTTACTTTCCTCTGCTTTTATGAGACCTGGATAGTATATGAAAAAAGCTGAAGAAACAAGGAGAAAACAACCTTTTCCCAAAAGTTTATTTATAAGATTTCAAGTCTTCAAACAATATTTAAGTTTTACAGATATAACTTTATCAAATAAAACTCAATAAAGGACTTCCTGCTTTTGACATGATTTGAGAAAGCATGTCTAAAATGTCTCTTTGCTTAGTGTTTTATTTGATGCAAACAATCAGGTCAATCTTTATTACACATCTAAAAAACAGTAGTGCAATGGCTGTCTTTTTCTACTGTCTCCAAGTTATCCATGAATAGGATTATTGCTGAAGGGCCAAATCAGAACCTAGTCAACCAGTGTTGTGACAGTCAGAAGAGTCAGCCTTAGGTCAGCTCTGCCTCTTGAGATTTGCAAAGCAGACTCTTAAATTTCATTACACACTATCTCTGCATTGTGCCGCAAAGACATTAATCTGGCTGGGTTACAAAATTGTTTCCTGCATGAATGCCCAACTCCTTCCCAAGATCATGTCTGAAACATAGGAACAGATCTATTCTTGTTGTCAGATACGTTTTCTCAAGTCATATATGTTCTAAAAACAAAAGCAAAAATCTATCAGTTTATACATGAGTGTATTGCTAAAGTATAATTATTGACCCTCCTCAGGAAGCTGGTATAGGGTTTTCAGGAACTCAGATGGTAGGAGAAATTTTGTTTTCAATTTTTTTAAAAGTGGTAGTAAATAGGATATTTTAAAAAGTCCTTTTAGAACTTATTTTTCTTTTATTGTCACATAACCTACCAGAACAAATTTTTTCATGTTTAGACAGGGTATTTCTAGTTGCTATCAAAATAGAAACTATTATTTGCCCTAATATTTAATACTAATCAGATCTGATTTTCTACAATGACTAAACATGTCAGAAATTTAAGTTACAGATTTAGAGCTAAAAGGGATCTTAAAGACCATGTAGTCCAAGTCCTTCATTTTATAGATGAGGAAACTAAGGTCCAGAGGTACTAAAAACTTACCCAGGATCACAAATGGTAACTAGAGAAGCCAAGACTTGAACACCTGGGTTCTGTGACTCTTACTCTAGTACTTCTTTTGCATTCTATTATGCTGCCTCTAAGGTGTTATTTGTAAAATATCTGTCATGTTCTCAGAGTCCTCTTTCATCTTTCTAACATACTTTACATTAATTTAAACTTACCTGCCAGTGTTGAGTTACAGCATTCCACACTCCCACTTTCCCTGTATGACTTGTGGCCACCAACTGGTTACCAATGAAGAAGAGAGCATCTACAGGAACTCCAAGACTGAATACACCTTTAAAAAAAAAGGGATGGGGGGTAGGAATCTTATGAGAACAATTGCCAATCAAATGCTGGTAGGTAAATGTTTTAATATTAAAAAGTAAAACATTTACTTCGCTTTTACAAGATTTTACTCTTAGTAATTATTGTAATGAGTATCTTAGACTCAAAGTTATTCTGCCTTTATTTTTTAAACCAATAAAAATAATTTTTAAATGGATGCTTATTTTGAACTCAACATAGGGAAATCAAGTTCACATATCACTCTCAAGTTCTATCCCAGGCTCTACCACAAACTAGATATATAACCATGGCCAAGACTTTTTAGCTCTCTAATACTCAATTTTCTCATTTACAAAAATGAGGGAACTTGACTAGGTGTCAATATTTAATATTCTATAATTCTAAGTTTAGGTTTTTAAAGGTGTTTAAAGGACAATCTCTTCAAATATCTCATGCCCTAGTTCAGTTTAGAAATGTAGGGTATACATTTGAGGGCACAGATGTAGTTCTGAGTACAAAATGAACTCTTTAAAAATGCTTATGTGTGAAAAAATGTTTATAAATCTTCATATTTACATGTACCTTTCTAGGAGTAGATTTATACAAATATAAGAGATATGGTTAATAATTATTATTATTATTATAATGAGAGCTAATATTTTTGAAGCACTTATTATGTGTCAGGGGCTTTACTAAGCATTTTACAATTATTATTTTAATTGATCTTAACAACAACCGAGGCAGGATAGGTACTATTATTAAGCCCATTTTATAGATGAGGAAACTGAGGCGAAAAGAACTTAAATGATTTGCTCAGAGTAACACACCAAGTGCCTGATCTTCCTGATTCCAGGCCTGGCAATATCCACTGAGACACTAAACCACCCCTAAATACTATTATATCCTGAAAATTCTTACCAATACTAAAAATATCCATTTTAGCAGGAAAACAATTTGTACTGAACACAAAAAAAATACCATCAATAAAAATAGCAATGTTTTATACTTTATAAAACAACAAATAAAGACAAACAAACCCTTGTGAAACTAGATAATCCAATGCTCATTAAGAAATAAAATTTCTACTATAAAACCAAGAGATACCATTCTAAACTTGTAATCAGTTACATGGTTTTTTGTTTTTAACAAACTAGTGCTTTAATTATGATGCCAAACAATTTTTCAGGGCATGTGAAATTGAATGTATTCAGCAACATGGCTCATATGAAAAGAGGCAATAATAAAAACCAAGAAACAACTAGAATTGATTACTCCAGAGAAGGATGAGGTTCTGGGAAATCAAGGAAGACAGTCTGAACGGTCTCAAGGAATTTAAAGTGTCACTCCTTCTTAAGCTCAATGATCTTGATGGCCATCCACAGGGAAGACAACGGTATAAGTAATGACAGGTTCCTGTCTTAAGGGGCCCTCTCAGTAAAATACTGCTTATAGCAGCAATCCAACAGCAGTGTCTTATATAAGTAATATTGAAGGGAGTTCAGCCTCTGGGATAGCTCTATCATGGATATGCCAACCTTTGCAATTTTCTCTAGATGGTGTTGTCAGGTTCTGAAGAGTGTTTGTAACAACAAATGGTTTCTTTTACAGGGTATGAACAAATTACTACTGGACTATCCCACGGCAGAACTACCATGTCAGTCTTTGCAAACAAAGTCATAAAATCTCCTTCATGTGTTATAACAGAAATGCTTTATTTAGCGAATGATCACATTTGCAAATGCAAGACCTGCTTCCTTTTGTTTAGTTTTCACTATATAAAAAAAATTTAAACTATCAAAAGTAGAGTTTCTCTTAAAAATCAGTAATTATAGTACAATCGTGACAAAATTTTCCACACCATGAATGATCTCTCTCATTATTATTTGTGCCAGTAGAGATATTGATTTAACCTTTTTGTTTAAGGGATATAGTTATATAACTATTAATTCCTCTGCACAGCTTTTATGAAAACTGAGATAAGTGACTATTGTGATATAACCACAGAATCTTCATTACTACTAAAATGCAAACATGTTTTTCCGACCTATTTCACTACCACTGCCTCCATCTTGAATGCTCCACAGAATAATACTACTATCTGAGGCAACAGCCACCATCTTATCTTTGTCTCCATGTGGACCTCCAACCACTTTTGCATTTAAAGCCACTCGTTCAATAGTCCAATCCAAATAGGGACTTGTAAACACCTGCTGCCATCCAGAAGATTCTTTGATTCTGTGAAAAAAAGAACCAAAACAAACTAGACTTAGGTTTGAGTTTATAAACAAGATTGCTGTAATTTTTATCAATTTACAATCTCATCCAATTATCTTTTTTTCCAACTAGAACTTATCGTCTGACTATTAAATAACACAAAATCTAGATTATGATCTACATTTCAAAATGCTCTAGATGTATTCTGAAAAATTTTTTAAAACATAAAAGTTCCTATTTCTGGGGCAGCTAGGTGGCGCAGCGAATAGAGCACCAGCCCTGGAATCAGGAGTACCTGAGTTCAAATCCAGTCTCACATACTTGACACACACAAAAAACACTAGCTGTGTGACCTTGGGCAAGTCACTTAACCCCAACTGCCCTGCCTTCTCCCTCCAAAAAAAAAAAGACTGTTTAAAAAAGTTCCTATTTCTTCAATATAATATTATCTGAAATGTCAAAAACAAAACAAAACAAAAATCCTATTCATGATCACTGCCTCTTCAGACAAAAAGATGATTAATATAGTTAGGCTTAAAACTACAAAAACCAGAATTTGGGGGATTAGAACTGAATCTTACAACTGACCCTATTGTGCCCTGGTATTACAGATACTATGATCCTCTATTAATCAGTCTCAGAAGAGGAAGTTACAATATCTAAAGTACAACAATTTAAGTAAAGATGGCACTTCAGTTTTAAAATTCTGGCTTCTAAATATTCAAACCAAACCATTATGGAGTTATTCACTGTAATACCAGAAGTTTTATCAGAGTTCCAATTTATGCTTAAAGATGTAAATACCTACATTTAATTCACATAAGATACATAACTGTAACCTCTTTATAATGTTTTTCTTTAGTATCTTAATTTATCAATTTCCAAAGGATAAGGATCCTGCTTATTTTTTTTTTTTTTAGTGAAACCTTATTTATTTGGTCCCTACTAATTTATAACATCTAGGAGGAAGGCTGGGTTGAACTTTATCTTTGCAAGATCTATAAAAAAGGAAATGATAAAAAGCAAAATTACAAAGAAATACTATTAAGGACCTACAAATACCATTTACATATATACATGTTCTTTGCTAATTATAATCATTACAACACATTGACTAATATCTAGTACACTGTTAACCTTCTTTAAGATGTTATAAATACACAAAAATAATAAAATTGCCATTTAAAATTAGCTCTCTCAAAATTAGTGAAGCTTAACTTTACCAGAATCCTTACTTTTCTCTATGGGTAGTAGTAGAACCTGAAAACCATATCTTTGCACTGCATAGCCTACAGTTTCCAACTTATTCCACTAGATGGTTCTCCTGTGTAGATAAAGGAGAAGCTGACGAATTCATAGGTAAGTATTTGTTTATAACTGAAACTAAGCTTAGGTCCCCTAACCCAAGTCCCTAACTTTGAAGAATAAAGGAGCCCAAAGGAGTCAAGTGATTTGCCCCAAACACATGAAGAATCAGAAGGAGGCTGGGAGTGCTATTTTTACTGTATCCAACTAGAGAATCAAACAAGGAATGCACAGATGAAGTTGGAAAAAATTAAAATGAAGTTATTTTAAAGTATAATAAGGTAGGCATATCATTTGTCATGATTTTATTGACGTAAACATGAAGAAAAAATACTTGTGTTTAGAAGGATAAACAGTGGATTTTTTGAAAATAAATTGTTATAGTAAGTTAAAAGAGAAATGGATTTAAATGCAAGCAACAAAACAAATGTGTGTGTATGTATATAATGTCAAGGTACATAATGGACAAAATGAACATGACACTGTGTATCACAGCAAATAAATCATCTAGTAATGTAGCTTGAGTTCAGTTTTTAATGGAAAAATCATGCATTAAGCCCAGATTTACCATTTATGTAGAGTATTATTTCATTATAGCATCTCAGAACCTCAGGGCTAGAGGTTCCATCCATCCATCCAACTGGAAGACCCCTCTAGAATAGTCATCCAGACTCTATCTGACCGTCAGAGAAAGGGGAACATAACATTTCTGAGGCAGTCTAGTCTTCTTACTTTAGGGCAGCTAATTATCAGGAAGTTATTCACTATACTGCCTTTCTGCAATTTCTACCCTGATCCTACTGAGTAGAAACAAGCTAACCTCTCTTATAAATGATTTATATAGAGAGAATGACATTCAACAATATTCTGAGATTCAAGAGAGCACCAGCTAAGTTTACTATAAGTCTACTAGGGACAGAAAAGGCTGAATTGAAACTAAAGGGCTTTACAGACTTTGTGATAAGGCTGATCAGAAGACATACCCCTTTTATCTTGCAATTATTCTCATGAATTTTATTTAGGTAAATTTCAACTGAAAAAAAATTTTAAAGGTATATATGTTTGTTTAAACCTGAAAAGAATAAAAAAGATCATGTTATATTGTAAGAAGTATGAAATTTATGAAAAAAAGTCACATATTTTATAATTTGTTTTCAAATATAAGGTTTACAAAATTCAAAAATAAAGTATTTCCCCTAAACTCTCCCTCTTCCCCTCCCCCCAAGTTAGTGTTTTTCTGCTCTCTTTTTCTAATCTAAAATAGAAGGCTCTGACAATGAGGCATTTATACTTGACTGAGAACTCCCCCAAATTTACTTAATTTCAATCAAGAATTGGGGAGGGGAGTGGATTTCAGTTCTTCATTTCCAGCTGTATGAGGGAAAGGCTATTTCATCTACTAAAAAAATGTTGAGCACTGACAAATCAAAAATCACTCCAGACACATTAAGCCTATTTGCTAGCCTTGGCAATAAACTTGATTTAGACTTTCTTTTTTCTTTCTTTATGCAGTAGGCAGAAAAGAAATTGTTGTGTTTGTCCTTTGTTTTTGAAGAGGACCGTGGCATCAGGGAAATGATGACATGACATGCTGTGCAAGGTCACCAGCCTCACTTTCTACCCCAGAGCCATCTGGATCCAATGACCAGATATTCATCAGCATGACTGGAGATGACCCAGTTGCAACAGGAGACCCTGGCCCTTTCAGGCTAAGGCCTTTTCACATATTCACTTAGAGCGAGGTAATGCCCATTCAATGAATAGGTCTCTTTAAGAAGTGAGCCAAGGGATGGCTCCAGTAATCAGAAAAAAAGAAAAAAAAAATCAAGCTGCAAGGGGCCCTCAGGGTTGCAGGCGCAAAGAGAAACAGTTACCCAATGGTAAAGTCAATGCATTCACTCTAAGCCAGGAGAACCCAAAATACAGCCATTAAGTGGAGCTTGGGCAGGGACCTACTGTGGTCCAATCTAAGAGCTTCAGAGTGAACTGGGGGAGGAAGGGAGGAAAGGAAGGAATCTAGCCAGTAAACCCCAAGTTAAGTAGGCAGCTTCTGGCCATCAAAATTTACTTTCCTTTGGAGAGGAAAGGGGAGAGGACAAGCTGAGTTTACCCTACTAGCTGGGTCCCCATTCAGGCAGCTTGGTCTACATGAAAAGGCCATAGCCTAAAAGGACCACGATCTCCCACTGTATCCAGGGTCATCTCCAGTCATCCTGATGAATATTTGGTCACTGGATCCAGAAGGCTCTAGAGGAGAAAGTGAGGCTGGTGACCTTGCACAGCCTTCCCTCACTTAAATCAAAGTCAACTTCAAGTCATGTCATCATTTCCCTGATGCCTTGGTCCTCTTTGAAAACAAAGGACAAAAACAAAAACCAGAAAAGAAATAAGGCTAATGGGATGGCTCAGGTGAACAAACAAAAACAGTTATGTATTTTGTCATTATTAAAATGCTCCCCTAGGCTGGCTGAAATTATTAGAGGTCAAGAGTCTCTTATCAACATGATGGACTTAAAGATATGAGTTCAAATCCCGCATCTGAAAATGTGACCATAAGGAAATCACTTAAATGCTTTGAGTCTCAGTTTCTCACCAGTAAAATTAGAATAATACTATTATAGTTCCTAAGTAACAGAGCTGAGAGTCTCAAATGAAATAATGTGGGGAAAATGTTATTCAGACTTTAAATCTCTATGTTGAAGAGGATTCTGGGAAGATAATGAAATAAGACAGGAAACACCAGGCTTTTCAAATTTCTCACACAAACAAGACAAAATACTGTCTTAAAGTGAATAAAGAGGCAGAAATAAACAAAAGTACGGGTAAAGCAGTTGTCCTTCTAAGATAACTTGAGAAGACCTCAGGAAAGACTGGATCCTCAGGGGGCCTTTGGAGTGCAAATACCTCTAGGTAGACTCCACTGAATGAACAAACAACAAGCTGAGCACAACTGGGTCTCTGGAACTGTCACCTCATCTGACAGTGTCAGGGTTGGATAGCTGAACAGAGGAAGGCTGAAGGACCCTCCACTGTCTCAGGAAGCCAGATACAGCTGTGCTGATCAGATAGAGTCTGGATACAGCTGTGGGCAAGGAGAAGTGAGCCCTATGGTAGCAGAAGGGCAGGGACTTTGCTGCTTGCAGGCACCTGCCTTACAGCGGAGTCCCTGGTTTCAGTTCCAGGGCAGAGGAGAGAACTGAAGTCTGCAGCCACAGAGAACAAAAGCATTTGAGAAACAGCGTGGCTAGAGGCCTGAGATATGGTTCAGGGGCTGAGAGGAGTGCTCAAGCTATGCCCCCAGAAAACAACAGTAAGAAAAATCTGAAGCCTGAGGCAGCATCCTCTACAACTCGGGACTAGAGCCTGACTATAATGATAAGCTGCTAAAATAATAACGAGTTAGCAAAGGAGAAAGAACAATAGATAGCTATTTTGGGGACACAGAAGATATGGGTTCAAACTCAGAAGAAGATAGTGAAGTTAAAAAAAGTCACTCTTATTTCAAAGAAAAATGTCAAATGATCAAATAAGACCAAAAAGAATTCTTGGAAGAACTTCAAAAATCAAATAAGAAAGCATGAGGAAAAATTAGGAAAAAAATTCAGAGCAATCCAAGAAAATCAGGAAAATTATGAAGTCAGTCAATTAGAAAAAGAGATCCAAAAACTTAGGGAAGAAAGTGACTTCTTAAAAACTAGAACTGGGAAAGGGCAAGCTATGATGTTATAAGACACCAAGAAATAAACTCAAAAGACTAAAAAAAAAAAAGAAGAGAATATGAAACATTTCATTAGAAAAACAAGTGATCTAGAGAATAGATTGAGGAGAGACAATATAAGAACTGAACTTCTTTAAAGTAAAAAAAAAGAAAAAAGAGTCTAGACACAATATTACAAGAAATCATTAAGGAAAACTGACCTGAAGTACTAGAATGAGAGGGTAAAAATAAAAATAGAAAAAAAAAATCCATCAATCATCACAATCACAAAATGAAAACTTATAGAAATATCACGGCCAAATTCTGAGGCTGCCAGGCTAAGGAGGAAATACTGTAAGTATCAAGGAAAAAACAATCTAAATACTGTAGAGCTACAGTCAGGATAACATAAGAGCTAGTGGTTTCTACATTAAAAGATCAAAGGGCTTGGAACATTATATTTTGAAGAGCAAAAGAGCTGGGTTCGCAACCAAGAATAACTTACCCAGCAAAGCTGAATATAACTCCTGAATGGAAAAAAAAAAAAGACACTGAATGAATTGAAAGACTCTTACAGGAGTGGGAAGAATAAAGAACAGGAGGCTAAGGGGGAAGGATAATGAAGAGAGTCATTAAAAGGGATGATAGAAGTAGTAGTTAGAAGCAAACCAGACTTATGAGAAGGGACTGGGTAAAAAGACAGGGTGAGAAGGATAATAGTAGGAAAAATAGGATGGAAGGAAATACACTAGTAATTACAATTTTGAATGTGAATGGGATGAACTTACCCATAAAACAGAAATAGCAGAATTGATTAAAAATCAGAATCCAGCAATACGTTATTTACAAGAAACACATACAAAAATGAGAAATATAGAAAGTTAAAATAAAGGACCAGAATAAAATTTATATATGCTTCAGCTGAGCCAAAAAAGGCAAGGATTGAAATAATGACAAAATTAACTCTGACAAAGTTAAAGTAGATTTAATTAAAAGAGATAAACAGGCAAATTACATTATGATAAAAGGTACCACAGGAAAAGAAGAAATGTCAATACAAAACCTACACTCACCAATGCTATAGCATCTGAATTTTTAAAGGAAAAGTTAAATGAACTACATGTGGAAATAGTAATACTATAATAGTGGGGGATTTTAACCTTCCCCTCTTGGAATTAGATAAATCTAACCAAAAGCTGGTTAATTTTATAAAGACTAGAATGAAATAATGAAGAATGAAATGAGTAGAACCCAGAGAATGTCATACACAGTAACAGCTTTACTGTTCTAAGAACAATTTTGAAAGACAAAGTCATTCTGAGTATTATAAATACCCAAATCAACTACAAATGACCTTTGAAGGAAGACGCTATCCACATCCAGAGAAAGAACTGATAAAAGAAGCATATATAAATATTAGTGTCTAATGGCAGTCTTCTCTAGTAAGGGATGGTAAGGGAGGGGAAAAAAGAAAAAGTACACAGGAGAGAACAAAAGTAAACTTAGATGGAAGCACAGAAAAGCAATGTAACTTTGAAAATATCTAGTGTTTATTACATAGTTTTTCAAAACCCTAAATAGTGTGAAATGGAAATTCATGGGATTAAAGCCAATACTCTATGTTGTACCGTGTACATGGAAAAGTTCTTTTCTTTGTCTTTTTGTATTTAAATTACAAATGAATAAATACAAAAATTTTTTAAAGTGTCTATGCATACTATTCTTCTACTTCTTCCATATAGATCTTTGTTCCTTCTTCCTCACTACTTTTATAACCTCAATCTATACCCTTAATTTCTTTTTCCTATAGACCACCTATTCAGTCTTAAGTGATTTGTATTCATTTGGTGTTACATAATTTCAACTTAGTAAATTATGATTTTTCCTAATTCCTTTTTATTTAGGATTAAATGTCACTTATGTTATCAGAACCTCTCTTTATAAAAACTGTTTTATCCAGTGTGTTAAAAGAGGTATTCTAGTAACCTCTAACCAAGAAACATGAATTTCTGACAAAAACCAAATACAGATTTCTCTCGAGATCTACAAAATGGAAACTTCAAAACAGACATTTTTCCAAAACGTAATTCTACGGGAATGCTTTGTTTCAAATAGAAATAAATCAAAGTATCCTTTCCATATACCACAAAAACAAACACGACTCACAAAATTTTCTCCAAAGGAAAAATTTGAATTTAATTATTACTAAAATAAAAATGTAATGCCAGAAATGGTTTTATGAATTATTCTAAAGAAATACGAAATGACTGTCAATCAAAATGAAACTTTTTAATAAGAAAATGTAACTAGGTTTTCCTAAAATATAAACCATATAAGAGGCATTTTTGTCTTCTCATTTTTGAAGATTTTAAACATATGAACACAATCCTTAACTGAATTCTATGGTGAAAAAACCGTTAAAATCTTTTCCTGCCAAGAAAAAAAAAGGGCTACAATTTAAACCATCACTTTATTTAACTTTAAAGTTCTAACACACAAGACATTAATAAAAATTAAAATGACAATTTCAGAGCAATCACAGTGTCTTCAATGTTCATAAACCAACTGCATAGCTCATGCCTCTTTTAAAGTCAAATAATTCAATTAAATATTTAATAAATACCTCCTATGTGATAAATCCCAATAAATTCTATGCACACGCTTCCCAGGAAAGGTGAAAATGATATAAAATGGATGACCATTAAGAAAAATCCCTTTATGTAACGTATAACACATATGCTGTTTATATGACACTCAAAATCCATTACACAGGTTGTTTTCTTGTCTTGTCACTCCTAAACCTTAAAATTAATTTGACACATTGACAGTCAAAACTAATAAATTCAAAATTAAATAACCCAGGTCAAATAAACAGGTCTAAATCATTCTAGAGAGAAAAAAAAAAAAACATGGGGACACAGTAATAATTCTTACTCCTATAGTTCAACATATTAATTTTCAATGACATAGTTACAGATGGATCAAACAGAACTGAAGGGAACTATCAAGAAATTTTACATCTGTGGAATGTGGACATCTGTTATATTTTTGTCTTTTTTCTTGTATCCCTGTGATACTTCCTGTTCTTAATTTAGTATTTGTCTCAAATAAAATGAGAATTCCTGCAATAAGTAAATTAAAAAAAAAAAAAAAGAAATTTTACATCTGGCATGTATATACAATATTATGTACACTAGTAAGAGAAACAAGTTAACTTTTTGTACTCTAAATGTGAGAATTCTATCTTATGATCAAAAATCAGGAATACTATTGAAAAAAAAGAATTATATCAAACCTGAAATTACTGCTATAAATGAAACTTGAAAAGACAAAATTGTGTTATAGCTCAAAATAATAGTGATTAATGATGAATGACTTTCCTTGAGAAGGTAAAGATTTTGATGGACATTATAGCTAAAGGTAAAGATAAATTTTCTTTAGGAGAGAAAAAATAAAAAACTTGGTGGGCATGGTTTTATTGTGTGTACAAAAGCTGTAAGAAGCATTTCATGGAACAACTGCTCTTTTCCCAATGCCATTTTCATGATCTGTATTTCTAAAGAGGTCACAATGAAAATAGTTACAACTTAGGTATCACTATGTTACAGATTAAGAGGCAGAGAAAAATGCTACAAGAACTTAAAAATATTCTCCAAATTAAATAAATGCATGCTGATAAGTAGTGACTTTAAGGCATGAACAAGGACAGAAAAAATACATATTGGAACATATGGTCTAGAGGTAAGGAATCAGAAAGATCAACAACTTGTACACTAACCAGAAGTCTCACTTCAATACTTCAAGAAATGAACACCAAAAAGCATCAGAAAAATGAAAATTATTCTAGACTGACAAGAAGCAACTTGTCACCGATATGAGTCATTCCTGAATCAACTGTATACTGTAAATATCATGTCCACTTTCTTTCAGAAAAGAATTACAAAGTGCTTTTGAATGAGAAATTGATGAAGTTTTAACAAACAAGTAATTATTCATTACTTTTACAGGAGTCATCATCACCTACCTTGTCAGAGTAAACATTAAAATACAAAACTAGAAGGAACATGAGAAAAAGATGTAATGTAAAAAATAAAACAAATCTAGCCTGAACTATTTAATAATTTAATATAGAAGCTTAAATAAACTGACTGTCATAATGAACGGAAAGAAAAGCTAAACACCACCTCTATCAGAAAATATTCAAATATCTTTGTCAAAGAAAGATGTCTGCCTAGGATAATTCCAGTGTAGAATATAAACTCATTTATAAAAATCTTATTAAAAAAAAAAAAGAATGGTGGAAAACTATTAAGAATACCACTTCATAAAATAGGAAAGAACAATAAAAGAAAAACAAGTTTCAAGAAAACTTGGTGACAAATCCAACTATATAAAATTATCCTAAGGGCATTTAAAGATGAAACATGGAAAGACTACAAATCATTGGAAAAATCTGAATGTTTTAAAAAAAAACTCTTCACCACTCAAGACACTGACTGCATCTACCACATTTCAACTCTAACATCACAAAACTAGAAGAACTTACAGAGGAAGTAAAAACTGGATTAAAAGAAAACAACAACAAAAAAAAAAAACAGGGGAAAAAATCTGGACTGGGCCAGAGATATATAAAGTAAGTTTATGCTGGAGGCAGAACAATTATGATGGGCTTGAGGGATCAATTTTCAACATATTTAAAGGAGCAAACGAATAACAAAAGTACCACAAAAAGCTCAAACTCGGGGAAGCTAAGTGGCACAGTGAATAGAGCACCAGGCCCTGGAGTCTGCAGGACTTGAGTTCAAATATGGTCTCAGAAACTTAACACAAAACCAGCCATGTGACCTTGGGCAAGTCACTTAACCCCAATTGCCCTACCTTACTCCCTCCAAAAAAAAAAAAAAAAAGCTCAAACTCTAGTATTACCACCCTCCATAAAATGGGACATCAAACATCAAAAAATCCTACCCTTTATACCTGCTTTCCCATCCATAAAAAATTTTATGAGAATAATCTACACTCATTCAGGCCATCAGAAAGAAACAAAGGGGACTTAACAAGTGATACTGAACCAACAGACTACATCTTTACCACAACAGGTAAATAAA
>CM053586.1:272018649-272036428 GCA_028646515.1 Pseudochirops corinnae
TTCCCCCTGAACTAAGTAAATGATATGTTTGATTAAAGTAAGATTGTTAACCCATTTTGAGTTGCTTTCCTTTAGAAAAGCAGATCTAAGAACCTGTGCTAGTAGCCGCCCTAGGTATGCTAGGGTGCTTGCTGTTACACAATACAATCAAATGAGGCAAAGATATTCATCACTTCATGAAGAAGATATCAACCAAAGAGGCCAAGTTGAAATAGGACTTAACTTTCCATGTCAAGTTTCTCCTGTTTGCAAATGACATTGTGCTGACTGTGGCATAAGATTGCCCTAGTGGTCTTAGGTGTGTTTTCTCTATACTCTCCCTTCTCTGTGATCTTACTGGCTCTCACAGGTTCAACAGCATTTCAATGCAAAGTCTTCCAGGTCTATAAATCCTCTAGCCTTTTTCTCACTCCTGGGCTCCAGTCCCATCAACCTAAGGAATACAGAGAATGCCTCTATTTAGGCCTTTTAGACTCAACAGATCTGAAGAGAACTCTGATCTTTTTAACTTTCCTATTTCTGTTAAGGGTAGAACCATCCATCTGTATTCCTCAACTTCTTTCCCTAAGTCAACAAATGAAATCAGTTGTCAAGTTTTGTCAATTCTGTGTTTAAAACAAGGTAGGCAGGTGGTGTAGTAGGCAGCTAGGTGGTACACTGGATACTAGACCTGGGCCTAGAGGTCAGGAAGATCTAAGTTCAAATCCAGCCCCAGATATTTAATAATTGTGTGACCCTGAGCAAGTCACTTATGTTTCCCTGTTTTCTCCTCTAAAAATGAAGATAATAAGAACACCTACCTCCCAGGGTTATTGTGAGGATCAAATGAGATAACAATTGGAAAGCCCTTAGCCAGTGCTATGTAAATGCTAGTTGTTATTATCAAAAGATCTTTTAACATTCATCCCCTTCTCTGTACTCGCATAAGCAGCATCCTGGCTCAGTCTCTCATCACCTTTTGGAGTTAACTAAGTAAGAGACTGACATGGTCAAAATTGTGCTTCAAGAAAATCACTTCCTACTTTAAATATATGATCCTATGAACTTCCAAACTGATTTTCCTAAAGCACATATCTGACCATATCACTCTCCTGCTCAATAAACTCCAATGATTTCCTATTCTAAAAATTTTGCAAATCTCTATTTAGCACTCAAAGCCCTTTACAACTTGGATTCCCCAACCTTTCCAGCATTACTACACATTTCTTCCCATACCTTTCTGTTTCTCCCAGAAAACATTCCATCTCTAGTTTCCATGCCTTTGCATAAGCTCTTCCCTATGCCTAAAACGCATTCCGAGGTTCCTCCTATTTGCCTCTCAGAATATGTAGCTTCCTTCGAAGCTCGACTCAAAAACTTCCTGCATGAGACTTCCTGATTCCTTGAACTGCTGGTGCCTACCATTCACAATTACCTTGTATCTATTTTAATATATTAGTGTTTGTTCCCTGTTGTTTCCTCATATAGAATGTAAACTCCTTGACAGGAGGTATACTTTCAGGATGTTTGTATTCCCATCACCTATAACAACGTCTGGTACATAGCAGGTGCTCAAAAAAGTTGGTTGATTGTAGAACCTCCTAAAGGAGATCAATAATCACTCAAAAGAGCTTAGCCTTACCATCCTCACAGAAAAATCTATGTAAATTAAGAATACCTATTGACCAGACTATGATATGTGTGTGTGTGTGTGTGTGTGTGTGTGTGTGTGTGTGTGTGTGTGTGTGTGTATATATGAGATATGTAGCTGGATATATAACCCATAGAACTTTATATCAGTAAGGCTCCAGAACTGACTAATAAGAATATATCATCCTTGGGAAACTGCCGATTTCTTTGCATAATCCCAATCTTCTCCCTAAAATGAAAGCTCTTTTTAATGTCACTATTCTTTTGGTAGAGTTACATGTCTGAATCAGGGAACATTATAAGTTCTGAAATACTAAAGATGAGGATCACCCAAATGGAAATGGTATGTGATGGGAGCAAGAAAAATGTAACTACATTACAAAAATTTTCATAGAAGTTGTGTAAAGGATATTATCAAATAACTCTATCACTAAAAAACAAGGTAGACTAATTACATAGCAAGAATGAGGGAGATCACAGCCTCATTTCCCATTCATATTCTCATGATGTCAAGAGAATACATTGACAGATGACAGCACGTCTGATAGACTTTGTGATTAACTGAGTGGAGGCTGTGGAGGAATGGAGGGATGTACAATAGTCAATAGGATGGGAAGGCATAAATGGATTTTCATCTATAACTACTGTAAAACTGAAGGATTACAAATAAGTTAAAACAGAAAGAAAAGTTATGCTCCATGTATCAGAAAACACAAAAATAAACAGGGAACACATGAACAGAGGCTAAGGGAATCTATTCCTCCACTGAAAGTATAAAAGACTACGTTTATTGAAAAAAAAAATACACCAATGTAATTTATATTATACCTGTAACAAACAACAAAATGGGCATATGCAGCTACAATCCAGTTGTGATGGCCAGCGACTATCAGCACCTTTCGTGGATCTACAGGAAATCCTGTCAACCATGTTAAAAGGAAATTAGTATGCCTTCTAGTACAAGAAGAAAAGAGCCTAGGTGAAAACAAAGTGAAAATGGAGAGACAAAAACAGAAAAACATGGACAGAATTTAATTCAAAGGGACATATGTGTCAAAGAAAGGCAAAAAGTAAAACACAGTATCATGCATTGCCCTTCAAGAGGACAATAAGTTCTGAAACAGAACTCTTTTAAAAATTCAAATAGTAGCCATTTTTCTTGATAACTGTCTCAAAATATATTTTATATTTTAAAGATTACAGAGAAATAAAAATATCACAAATACCATTTTGAAAGAAGGAAAAAGGGATCCCAAGTTAAATGAGATGCTCTATCCAAGCTTTATTCTATCAAGTATATATTATAGAGGACAAAGAGACAAAGGTTTTCAAGTGTTATAAAATATAGTAACATAGGCCAAAAGCTGACACAACAATGAAGTACTCTGTCAGTAGTCAATAAAAAAAAGGCATTTTATCTTAACTCTATTCCAATATACTTAAAACTGTCTGCAACAGTAGCTGTGCTCTCTAAGAGAGCATCCCCAACCCATTTCCTCATCATTAGAAATTATTGCTCACCCAGTCTAACTGCCTCTTCTCCAGTTCTGGAAAGAATGGGCTGGGCACCATTTCCCCGGGCTGACTGACCTTCTGAAGAATTCTGCCCTATTCTAGAATCAGCAGAGGGTCCAGGAGTATTGTTTATCTTGCGACTAGGGATACCTATTCAAAAAAAAAAAAAGAAGATAGGTATGAATTTTATTCAATGAGTGAAGTTACTCAGAATAAAAGATTACTAACACCAGGAAAAATATCTTTAATTTAGTAAAATATAAATTTTACTCTAAGAAACATAAATCTTAATATAAACTTTGTTAGTCACAAATAATTTTATTACTATCAAAAGCAATTAAAGATAAAATACTGTCAAAGGACAGGAAAACGTAGGAAAATGAAGCAGTTAATGATCAAAATACACTAAATGGAAACAAGAGAATGTTAAAAATTAATAAAAATCCCAGGGAACCAGTTAAACATTGTTCAAATTGTTACAAATGATGCTAGCTCAAATAATCACCTTGAGGAATGTTAACCTAAATTCAAAGCTAGATCTATTGTAAAATTAACCATGTTACTATTCTAAGATCCAAGTGGGAGGTAGAGTGTAGATTTCCTAAGAGGCCTAGGAGTCTCAGATTTGGGTTCCAGTCCTGACTCTGCCATTTTGTGAATGACCCTGAGCTAGTCACTTAACTTGTCTGAATCCATTTTCTCCACAAAAGGAGAACCATAGTTATATGGTTATGTAAATTTACTGACAAAAGTATGCACAAATCAAAGTCAAAGCTAAAGGAACAATACCTGGTGGAGGCAAGTAGCCATGAAAAAGGACACTACCACATGATGAACGCTCCAGTTCTTCACATAAGAGAAGTCTTCTTACTAGAAGTATTATAAGCAAACTGTCAAGAGTAAGTAAAAGCAAAAAAGAAAAATAGTACTTCATTTTTATTTTCTAGTCAGCAAAAGAACAAGGAAAAAGAGAAGAAAACTGGGTATAGGGAATATAGGTGTGCCAAAATTTTCTTACTACTTTGGAGAAATTGTAAAAAACAAGCATTTTCCAGTGAAAATTAAGGTTTATACATATATGAAATACAAAGCACAAAGCCCTGGAGCACATTACAACCACATAGTTTATTTAATGAGGGAACATACCTAATGGAGTAATTCCATAAAATTCAGCTTCATGTCTGAGAACATTAATACTCACTCCCCTACAAAGAAAATAAAGTGCCTTTACTATCAATACTTGTCTTTGCACTTTGGAGGAAAAAAGAAAATGATTTTTATGATAAGGGTTTCTGATCCAAAAGATATCAGAAGAGCTATCATTTCTCAAACTTATCTTTGTCCTTTGTAATTTGGAAAACTATATGTAAAGACCCATTCTTAAAAAAAAAAAACCAACACTTAAAAAGTCTTACCTATGTAGAAGAACTAAATAACTAAATCAGAAGAACAAGGGCTTCTTTAAGTAAGGAGGATTTTGTTATTCTTTTTAGATTACATTTCCCAGGATCTTAGATATAACTTCCCAGGGTCATGGTTGTAAACAATTTCTCTTGTGACTGCACAGCGAGATATGGGGATGACATAAAGTAACATTTACTATGCTTACACTGAATTGCTAAAGTTAACCTGTAAGCTTAATGTTAATAAAACATCTTCTTTGTCTGTTATCCTATTAATCAAGTGGACACTGCTCAGTTAACTGGAGAAAAGGAATGCATAAGGGGAATGTACATGGATGTTTGCCTCAATTGGCCCCCATGGAGGCTTAGGGGGGAATCTGAATGCACAAGTTGATCTCCCTCTATCAAGGGTTAGGGGATACTAGGAGTTTTGCTCCTATTCTCACCTGCCCCTGCAAAATGAGTGATTAAGGAAGCTGTAGAAGTTGGTGCTCCCATTATCAGCAGTCCTCCAGAGAATGCTAGTAAACTAAAGTAAGTTTATTTAATCTCTTATAATTTGGTTCCTGTCTTCCTAAATCAAGAGTGAACCTGTGCTAAAACACCTGTTAGCAGCCCTCCTATGTGTTTACCTGTCTTATACTTGGTATAGTTGGTGTTACCTCTGTGTTTGCCTGTCTTATATTTGGTATAGTTGGTATTACCTGTGTGTTTACCTGTGATGGGACCGACATGGATAATCACATAGCCTATTAGTTTCTGAGTGTTAGCAGGGCAAAAGTCAGCTTTTTCTAATGGGCCTAGAACTCTCAGAAATCAAAAATAAAAAAAATATGCCAAGTATTTAATTGAGAACCAAAGATCAGTATCTCTAGATAAGGAATGACATGGCCAACTATGATGTGAAAGATGAATTATGGAGTAAAAGGTTAATTTTTAATAACTGTTCCTAATTCTGCAATATTATATAATTAAGCAAAGTTTATTAAGTGCCTACCATGTGCAATGCACTATGATCTCACTCATTATGAGGAATTCTGAAAATTTACATGAGCCCATGATCAGGGCTGAATGAAATAGGACAGCAGGTCTTAGGAAATCAGGAACCAGGCACAGATAAATTGATTAACCCTATAGGTGAATTGCAGAGCAGCCAAAATTGTAGTAGGTTCAAGTAAACTTAGTGTTATTTTACCCTGATAATATGGAAAACATACAAAGAAAAGTCAGAATTCATAAAGCAGCACAAATGCAAATGAATGAACAAGATAGATACTGAACAGTCTAGATTACCTTTGAACAAAATAGAATTTTAGCTCTATTTTAGTTTCATAGTATAAAATTACAAACCAAAAAGGATTAAAAGATCCCTTACTGAGCATCAATCTTACGGAATTAAAGTAAACAAAAACCAAAAGCAATAAAGGTGGTCAAAGTAATTCTTCCAGGATAACTATACCTAAGATAAAGTAGACGGGAAAAAAATTAAACATGCCAAAGTAATAACATCCAGTAGGACTCCATAGATAAAACATAAAATCATGTAACTCAGTCAGGCCTTCCCCCCTTTTTATCAAATAGGTCCAAAAATTTTTAGACACATAAACAATGAAATTTAATGAAAAACAGATGTGTTTCTTACCGTAAGTCAAGCTCTTTAGTTCGAAGAAAATTTAAAATGGGTGCAAATGCTGCTGGATCTCTATCAATAAATATCTGTTTAAAAAAAAAAGCTTTATTTTATTATTTATTTTCTGTATATTACTTATTATTTTATTAACATAACATTTATATTAACATTAATACAATTTAGTTTTCTAGAATGTCAAAAAACAGAAAAGGTTTCTATATATGGACATCCTAAGTAATCAAACTGATGGAAAAATTTATTCATTTGAAAATTAAGAATACAGCAGATATAATTATTCTCTACAAGTACTTTCTCAGTCAAAAATAATACTATATATGACAAATAACTTCAAGCTCATTCCTATTAAATATTCATACTTTTTACAAAAATTAACAGAAAATCTCAGATTTGGTTATCTAGTCCAACCTGAACAAAAATTTACTCTATGATATCTGACAAGTTGTTCATTCAGTTCCACTAAAGGAGAACTCACTACCCTCCCATGGCTACTATTCCACTTTGGGGGTACCTGTTAAAAAATAGTTTTTTCCTTATATATACATGCTCTGAGGTGACTATCTCAACTTTCGCATTCACTGAAAAGTAGGTTAAATAGAACTTGGCTCCTAGAGGGATTTAGGGTTGGCCCAGAAAAGGAAGCAGTAGAGGGTCAGGGGTGATTTCTAATTTTATACTATTCTTTAAGCTAAGATGGCTTCCTGAATGAGAGATAAACCACCCAATTCCCATATATCTGGCAAAACCCTGAAGTTCAAACTGAACAAAATAATGACCAAAAAAATCCAATAAGTAAAGAGAGTGACTTTTAACCACCCCAGAACTACATGAAAAGTAGGCCAGAAGCTATCTGAAGACAACACAAAAGGGGTCAAATCACAAAGCCAACATCTGCTAAGAGTAACATGCTACCCTCCCAACTCAACCAAAGAATGGCAAGAAGCATATGTAACCTGCAAGACTCTCTGGCCAGAAGTAACAATAGCAGTATGTCTCTCTCAGAAAATCCCAGGTAAAACAGATAGATAGAAAATGAATAATGTTGGAAAGGAACACTAACACATTGTTATTAAGAGTTGTGAACTGATCCAACCGTTCTGGAGAACAATCTGGAACTACACCCAAGGGCAATCAAACTGTGCATACCCTTTTGATCCAGCAATACCACTACTAGGTCTATATCCCAAAGGAATCATAAAAAAGGAAAAGGGCCTAAACGTGCAAAAATATTTATAGCAACACTTTTTGTGGTGGCATAATACTGGAAATTGAGGGGATGTCCATCAATTGGGGATGGCTAAACAAGCTTTGGAATATGAATATAATGGAATATGATTGTGCAATAAAAAAGGATGAACAGGCAGACTTCAGAAAAACCTGGAAAGACTTGCACAAACTGATGCAAAGTGAAATGAGCGGAATCAGGAGAAATATTATACATAGTATCAGCAACACTATATGATGATCAACTATAAATGACTTGGCTCTCCTCAGCAACATAATGATCCAAGGTACAAAGGACTTAGAAAGAAAAATGCTATCCACGTCTAGATAAAGAACAGATGGACTCTGAACGCAGACTGAAGCATACTTTTTTTCACTTTATTCTTTTTTTGTTTTTTTCCCGGTTGATCTGTTTCTTCTTTCAGAACTGTGACTAATATGGAAATGTTTTACATAATAACCTATATCAAATTGCCTGTTTTAGAAAGAATGGACAGGAGGGAGGAAGGAAAAAAAAATTTGGAACTCAAAACCTTGCAAAAACGAATGCTAAAAATTGTCTTGACATGTAATTGAGGGAAAAAAACACTATTAAAAATATGTGGTAAAGAAGAGAACATTTATTTTACTTGATTTAGAATAATTTTAAAAAGGGGATAATGTAATGCATTTTCAGGATGGGGAAAAAAACTTTTTTGGAGGTTAGGGAAATAGTGAGCAAAGCACTAATTTAAGATCTTCCAATGAAAAATCAGAATATCAATACAAATATGCTTATCCGGGTGATATGAAGAGTAATCAATAATTAATATACAGTATTTTTTTAATCAAAAGTACTACTAGATAAAATATCAACCACCAACCTCTAAGAAGCTTTAAAATTAAAAAGAACTCTTTCAGAAAGGAAAAAAATTTAAACATGTGATGAAAAATAACCACAGAAACTTGCCACAATAAAATTCAACTGAACTTTACAATAACTCTGTAAAGTAGTTATTACAGGTATTATTATTTTCATTTTACAGAACAGAAAATTGAAGTTCAAAGGTTAAGTTGCCCATGCTCACAGTAAATGTCGCAGGTAAGATCTGAAACCAGGTTTTCTTGATTCCATTAGACATTGAGCTGCCTTTGCTGTAGCAACAGCCACAAGTTGAAAACTAAATTTAATTTCTGAGGAAAAAAAAAATTAAATCTTTGGAAAGGGAAATGTGAAGAATATAATTATAAGCCATGTGTGGGGTTTATAAAAACCAGATAGGGAACAGGGTATGGAAGTGGGGAGAAATGAGGAGAGCAACTTGTATAGCCTATATTTGGAATATGGTATAGTTATTCATAAATCAGAAATTTCTTTAAGAAAATCAAAGTACTAAATGCTATGACTTGAGCCAACATGGTACACTGAAGAGTGCTGCATTTATTGTTTAAAAAACCTTTGGTTTGAATCTCTTTCCTGCCAGGGATTAACTCTTGTGATATTTGGAAAGTGCCTTAATCTCCCTGGACCTCAATTTCCCCTTCTATAAAAGGGTCAAAAGGCACACCTCAGGCACTGTAGGGTTCCTATAATGGGAAAAAGCATAAAATACAGTAATAAGGGAAAAGCGATAAAAAGTTAAACTCTGTGAAAGGGGGAAGCCCAAACCTATTAACAAACATAACTTAGATACTGAATTATATTTTAGATATTGAGTCATAACTTACAATAACATGACCCATGAAAGCTATAATAAGAATAGTGTTATGCATATGTGACTGGGACATGATCTATACACAAACTTATGTTTCAACATAACACTGTCTTACGTCCCAAGTTCATTATTAAGCAGAAACCCAAAAAGATCCACCAGACAGTAGTGATACATTCTAAAACTCCTCCTCCCTTTGTTTTCTATGATTACCATGGGGATTTGGGGGGTTCTTTCACAAGGATCCACTGAACTGTCTGTGCCACAACAGACCAAAGATTGCCCCTATTTTGTAAGTAATTCATAATGACTGATTAAACTATTACCTATAATCAAACTGGAGGTACCCAGCCGCTTTCTTTGGTATAAAAAGAACACTGCACGGTCATATTGGGGGGGAGGGGAGTGGCACAGGGTTCCCCAGTCAGGGGAATTCTGGACCTTACAAGGACCATCTAGTATAAATTGCTCTTTTGAGTTCATGTCATTGGAATCCTCCCCCCCAATTTTTTTTTCAGTTTGAAGCTTTCTGGTAATTTTACCTCTTTCTGGAGCTGTTATTATTTTTGAGTATTAAAGACCAGTATTAAAGAATATCTAAAGATTTCGCTCAAATTTTCCTTCAAGTCCCTGACTGGCAACTCTATTGCCCATAAGCAGTTCTGGGTTGCAGTTCTAGGGCAGAAGGGAGCACTCCTTAAAAAGAAGAATTAAGCAAATGGAAAAAAATGTACAAAAGCTCACTGAAGAAAATAATTCCTTAAAAATTAGAATTGAGCAAGTGGAAGCTAACAACTCCATGAGACATCAAGAAAAAATAAAACAAATTCTAAAAAAATGAAAAAATATAAAATGTGAAACATTTCATCAGAAAAACAAGTGACCCGAAAATTATGAAAAATGATAACCTGATCACAGTTCCAGGGCCAAGAGGAGCTCTAGCACTTGTGGCTATAGGGGAATCAGGGCCCTTCCTAGGTAAAGACCAGAGGGCAGATCAGAAGAACAGTGACCACACCTCTCCCCAAGTAGCATCATCTTGGAAGCACCAAAAGCTTGAAGACTTCCAGAACTAGCTATGCAAATGGCAGCACAAAAAAGCCTCAAGTTAGGGTAGTGCCTCTCTCCACCTCAGAGCTGAGCCCAAGTTTAACATAAAGTTCAAAGTCAAGAAACAGACTGGGAAATGAGCAAACAACAAAACTCTGACCATTAAAAATGACTCCAAGATGTAAACTCAGATGTTGTTTGTGAGGAATAGCATGAAGGCTGGATGAGGTTATGAAGAATTTTAAATTCCAAACAGAAGAGTTCAAATTTAATCCTGACAGCAAAAGGGAACCACTAGAATTTATTGAGTTGGAAGTGTTTAACATTATACCTATACTTGAGGAAAATCGCTTTGGCAAGTGTAATGGATGGATTGGAAGTGGAAGACTTAAGACAGAAGATCAATTAGGAGGCTATTTCAAATAGTCTAGGTTAGAGGGAATCATGGCCTGAACTAAGTTGGAGGCTGTGCAGGTAGAGAAGGGGACAGATGTGAAGATGTTAAGGAACTAGAAATGACAAGATCTGGAAACTCATAGAATAAGTGGCATAAGAGGAACCAAGAATAACAGCAGAATTGTGAAGCCTGGGTGACTAGAAGGATGATGTTATCCTTAGTCAACAGTCAACAAGCATTTAAGTGTTTATTACGTATCAAGCACTGTACTAAGCCTTGGGAATGCAAATATAAGCAAAAGGAAATACAGTTCTTGCCCTCAAAGAGTTACATTCTAATAGGGGAAGACAACACATAAAAAGAAGTTGAAAAGAATGCAGGAGATGAAATCAAGAAAGCTGAAGGCAGCCTACAAAGGAATAAAGATATGGCTGGCCTAGCAACCTATGTAAATGGAGTTTTTAAGAGAAACAATCCAAATAGGAGATGCTAAAGAGGTGAAACACACATCGAATGTGTGAATTCCAGGACTGAAGTGAGCTTCTAGGATTAAGAAATTTCTCGGGATATCGTATAGAAAGTCTAGTAAGTAATTCATAATGACTGATTAAACTATTACCTATAATCAAACTGGAGGTACCCGGCCGCTTTCTTTGGTATAAAAAGAACACTCCATGTGTTCTTTGGAAAAGTCTGGAAAAAAACCCCATCCCTCAGAAATAAGGAAGTTTGGAAAAAGAGTGAGCTTCAGTAGGTAACTTCCTACTTAGAAGGTACCTAATGACAAATGAAACTGCTGTATTTCCAGAGCTAGCATTTAGGAGGTGATAAGAGAACCTTCCAAAGAACTGTTAAAAGTTATGGACCACTGCCTACTTCAAGTCAATAAACATTGTGCTAAGTGCTGGGGATACAAAATAACAGTATAGTCCCTATCCTTAAGAAGGTCACAATCTAATGACAGAAGAACATTTTTAAAAAGCTAAAAAGCAGATACGTAAGTGCAGGGGCATGGTGAAGTCCTGCAGCCAGGGCAAGAAATGATCTGAAGAGGATGACTTATAAGGTTGTTTCTTCTTACAGGACGATGAGTTTCTGGAAATCCTAAACTCCAGGAGCACATCTGGGTGGGAAATTATGAGGTGAATGCCCCGAGTATCTTCTTTAAATAGTGGAAGACCTGGAAGGAGTTCTCTAATGTCCACCCTTTAAACTTCTCCAAACCCCAAGGATAGGAAGCACAGAGGATACATAAGAATGTTGAGTTTCTGGAGATCATAAAGTAAAGGAGAGTAGTGGGGTGGGGAAGGAATTTTATCTGGGCATAAATGATATTGCCAGGAGAAATCCAAAAATCACTGTGAAAATCATGAAGTCCTGGCCAAGAAAATAAAGACAACAAAGATGTTTTTGTCACTGGTGCTGATGAATCATGGGCTTGAAAGATAAAGGAACACTTGGAAAGCGAACAGTGGTTAAGAAGATGGGAGTCTAAGAAATAGATCAGATTTTAGGACCTCAGCTTAGAATACAGGAATGACAAGGAGTAAAAACAAAGGAGAAAATATGGAAAAGGCAAAGGATGATGACATCTGGCACTGACACAGTGCTTTGAAACTGGAAAAGTGCTTCATAGACACTCATGTAAGCCTCACAATAACTTAGTGATGTAATGCTGTCCATACTTCATTTCAAAGAGAACCAATGACATCACAAGGTGACAACTTGCACACGAACTGGATTTAAGTGAGGCAGAGTCGCATAGTCACCAGCCTCATTCTGTCTTCAAGAGTCATTGGTGACCACTGGCAAGACAAAAGTCAAGAAGGCTGGCAATGGACTGGGATGCAGTGGATAACCTTGGAGTCTTCCATGTCTGACCAAGCTCTAAGCCAGGGATGGGGAACCTGTGGCCTTGAGGTCACATGTGGCCCTCTAGTTGATCTAGTGTAACCCTTTGACTGAAACCAAACTTCACAGAACAAATTCCTTAATAGAAGGATTTGTTCTGTAAAATTTGGAATCAGTCAAAAGGCCACACCCAAGGACCTAGAAGGTCACATATGGCCTCTCGGTGCTGCAGGTTCTCTACTCCTGCTCTAAGCACTCCATAGCACCTGCTTCAACAGCCTTCATGACCACTGGATGTGCTAATGGATTTCAAAAAGAAGACAGATCCAAAGTCTTCTTTTATCTTTTAACTGAAAAAAAAATAGCTAATAAGGAGAAGAAACTAAATATAATTAAGAAGAGACAGTAAGAGACAGATGAAAGTCAGAAAGGCATCAAGAATTTGCAAACCAGATAGATGAGATCACAGATTCACTGAAGTAATGGAATATAAAGAAAAACTAACCTAACAATTTTGAGTTAGACCTGTGATTTCACTGGTATGCTTTTAAAATGCTAACAATACTCTAAAAATGGCATTGATTTAAACTAACATACCAAGTCAAGTATCACAGAACAAACCCTAGAGCAGTCACATCAATTTCATTACACTCAATACAACAAGTAGCATAACTGCAACCATAAATTAGATTCTGAAAACGACATTTTAATTCTCCCAGGCCAAAAGCTTAAGTTTATTAATAACCTCAAAATATATCAAAATCTTTGTGGAAAAAATTAAGCATTTATATTTCACTTATGGTAATTAACTAACTTTTTAAATTTTAGGAACCAATAAATGGTGTGTACAAAACTAAGTTTTAATTTTGAAACATATTATGCTTAATCAAAAGTATTATACTTACAGCACCAGTTTCATCTCGAAGGGTTGAAATTCTCCCACTCAGCAAACTGGAGGTATAGAGATTAGACTACAGTTATACGTACAAATATATAATGTCTCAATTTTTAAAAGTATGTATGCATATACACACATGCGCGCACGCACATGCGCACACACACACGCACACACACACACACACAGAGTTCCAAAGTCTTAGGTCAATTTTAAGCTATAAAAGTTTGAAAAACTTAAAAATGCATCAAAGATTATTAGAACATGCTGGATATACTAGTATGTTATCATACAAATGTATCATACAAATGACAAAAGTCATTCTAATGAAGAATTCAAGGTCACGGTTAATTCCAGATTTCCAAAAGCATTTCAATTGTATATTTCACTCCATGAACTAAACCTATATAGCTGGAATAGCTGGAAAATTAGCTCATGAGAATGCATTAAACAGGTCTTTCCATATCATGATAGTTATAAAAGATATATACTGCCACTTTCAAAAAATAATTTCTTAGTGATTATAAACAAAAGTCCTTCAAAAAGTGAGATGGTGATCTTTTGTTTTTCTTTTTTAGGAGGGAAGGCAGGGCAATTGGGATTAAGTGATTTGCTCAAGGTCACAAGGCTAATGTTAAGTGTTTGAGGCTAGATTTGAACTGAGATTCTCCTGACTCCAGGGCCAGTGCTCTATTCCCTGTGCCACCAAGCCACCCTATGAGATGGGTTATCTTACAAGTCACTTAAAGTGACAAGTAATTTTGGACAGGTCACTTAAAAAGTCTCTTAAGTTTTAACTTTCCTTATTTATAAAATGAGTAGGTTTATGTAAATGGTATATAAGGTTGCTCACAACTCAGATACTTCACCTGCATTAGGGGGAGGGTTTTTTTTTTTAGTAATTTATTAAAATACTTAACTCTATTTTATAAGTAAGACTCTAAAACACAAACAGAAATAAGCCACAGCCTCTATTTAGAATATAGAAAGTCTATGTTCAAAGCAGTTAACATTCTTTTTATGTAAATCTTAGGTGAAAAAAGACTTTTCTTGACTGAGCAAAGTTTTCTTTTTATTACTCTGGCAAAATGTCAAAATTCTAAAAAAAGATATTTGATACATAAATGTGAAATACCTGGAAAAAAATGAATCTGGAATCCACATAAGTGTTTGTCTTGAGGTACTGAATCTGTAATTAATAAGTCTTAATTAGAAACCAGAAAAGGTGATTTAAAATTTCACTTATATTCAAGAATACTAAATAACATTTTGTAAAACTCCAACATACTATAAAGCTCTAAAATATTTATCTTTATCAGACTATACCATGGAAATAAAAAAACTCAGAACAAGTAATTTATAATTTATGGAACATAGGTTCCTTGAGGGCAGAGATGCCTTCATTTTTGTCTTTGTAACCCCAAAGCCTGGCACACTGCCTATCACATAGTAGGTATTTGAGAAACGCTTACTGAATTGAGCTGAACCAAATATAGAGTCACAAAATCATAGGTTTTAATAGGGAACCTTAGAAGTCATCTCTTCTATACCATTATATTCAAAATAAGGAAATCGAGACCATTCTTCTCCCCCTCTACCCCAAACAAGGCTCGACTTGCCCAAGGTCACACGTTTCTGATTTAACCTATATAAAACTTGTTTTTGTACACACTGGTTTGTATGTTGTCTCTCTGATTAATAAGACTGTAAGTTCCTTGAGGCAAATAGTGTTGTTTTTTAACTTTCTTTGTATCTTAACTTTAATTATTGAACAGACATTGCCTCAGATAAATTAAGTCCTAGGAAAGATCTTAGCTTAGGAGATCAAAATCTCCCACTGCATCTGGGGCAATCTCCAGTCCTCCTAATTTATATCTTGACACTAGACCTAAATGGCCCCTGGAGGAGAGAGTAAGACTGGTGACTTTGTACTGCACTGCCTCACTTAAATCCAATTCACTTGTAAGACATAACATTACCTTCCTGATGTCGCTGGTCCTCTTTGAGAACTAAGGCCAAAACAACAACAATTTGTATCCCCTGTGCTAAGCATAGTACCGGGCACATAGAAGATGTTGAGTAAATCTTTACTGGGTGAAGCCAAAGTGGCAGAGAAAAGCCATCAAGTTGCCTGAGGTCTCCCCAGTTTCCCTCAGAAACAATGTTAAATCAAGCCTCTAAAAGGATTCTGGAGTGACAGAATCCACAGAGATGGAATGAAACAATTTTCCAGATTAAGATAAGTTAGAAGGACTTGAGGAAAGTTCTGTCTCACTTGGGTAAAAGGGAAGCCCAGCCCAGTGCAGACAGGGTTCAAGCAAGCCAGTAGAAGGCTCTTAGCCACAGCATAGATCAGCAACTGAGGCCCCTTGGTCCAGGCTCAGCAGGCAAGTGGCACAGCAGGCCAGCTATAAGGCCTCCAGCCCCGGCACAAAAGGCAAACTGCCAGCCTAGGAAGCCCTGGCACAAAAGGCATGACTTGGCTAGACCACCTCAGCATAGTGGGCACCCAAGGCCCCAGCGAAGAAAGACAAGGACCAGGCCTCTGGCCCCTGCAAAAGAAGTTTAGGACGGTGCCCCTCGTCCAAGAACAGAGTTCAACTTTAAATGTCATATAACAGACTAAAAATAAAAAGAGCCTTGACAATAGAAAGCTACTGTGGTGACAGGGAAGACCAGAACACCAAAATGTTGGTAACTAAGGAGATACACATCACTTGGGGATTGGCTAAACAATCTTTTTATTACTCCGTGGTATATGAATGTAACGGACTACTATTCTACAATAAGAAATGATGAACAGGCAGATTTCAAATAAATCCAGAAAGACTTGTACAAACTGATGCAAAGTGAAGTGAGCAGAACCAAGAAAACATTGTACATAGTATCAGCAACATTGTGTGATGATCACTATGAATGACTCAGCTCTTCTCAGAAATACAAAGATCCAAGACAAGCACAAAGGACTCAGGAAGGAAAATGCTACCCATATTCAAATAAAGAACAATGGACTGTGAATGCAAATTGAAGCATTTTTTTCCCACATGCTTTATTCTTTCTTTCGTGATTTTTTTTATCTGTTTCTTCTTTCACAACTGTGACTAATATGGAAATATTTTTACATGATAGCACATGTATAAATTATATCAAACTGGCTATCATTTTCAGGGGTGGGCAGAAAGGGAGGGAGAAAAAATTAGAACTCAAAATCTTGTAAAAACGAATGCAAAAAATCTTCTTGACATGAAACTGAGGGAAAAATTAAAATACTATTTTTTTAACTGACTTCATAAATACCAAACGAGGGAGACATTATTAGTAAACAGTTCTTGTGAAGCAGATCCTGTGGGGTTTAGTGAACTGTAAGCTCAAAGTCTGGAGAAACTATCATAAGCATAATATAAATAATAAAAGTATTCTTTTTTGGGGGCAGAGCCAAGATGGCAGCGTAGGAGAAGTTAAGTATCTCAGCTCCCACATAGCCACTTCAAAATACCCATAAAATATGACTCTAAACAAATTCTAGAACTCTAAAACGCACACAAATATATTTTCCACTAAAGGCAGCTTGGCTAGGAGGCACCATCTCAGGGCTGGAAGCCGAAACCAGCTCAGCCTGAAACAGCACCTTGGCCCTGGGGGCAGCTGGACGAGCTGAGCTGCAGATGGAGCAACAAAAGAGCGGATCTGCAGCATCTGTGGCAGTTTCCAGGATTATCAAGCCATAAAGAAAAAAAAGAAAAGGACTAAAAGATTAGTGGAACTCGGCTAAAAATACGGGGAGAAGAGGAGGTCCAGCCAAATCACCTCCAGGGCAAGGAAGTGGCAGAAATGGAGGTCCTGCCCCTGCCTCCACATTGCCACTTTGGAGCTCTTGGCCTGGAGACTGCAGGGGGGCCAAGCGATCATTCAGAGGCCAAGTGCTCTTGCATTGAGCAGCCTGGATCCAGATCGCGGTCTTGGGTGGTGGGCCTGGGTGTCTTTTCAGTGAGCCAGAGTGGGGGAGGGCCCCAGCAGCCTCCTAAAAGTTCCAGAAGCTGGGAAAAACCCAGCGATTTGGGACAGAGCTTTTCCCTCTGGAAGCAGAGTTCCACAGAGCTAAAAAAAAATCATGGACTGGCCAGCCATGAATAAGCACAGGAAGCAAAGTAAGAACAGCAACCAAACCCTAGATTCCTTCTTTGCGGAAAAGAAGGATCAAAGCAGAGAACGGGAGGAAGACAACACAGAACTCCCACACCAAAAGCTTCCAAGAAACATGAAGACTGCCTAAAAGCTAGAGATCAGCTGAAGAAGGATTTGAAATCCAAATGAGAGAAGTGGAAGAAAAATTGGGAAGAGAAAAAAGAATGATGCAAGAAAATTATGAAAAGAAAGTCAACAAGCTGACTGAAGAAATTAACACCTTAAAAAATAGATTAACTCAAATGACAAAAAAGGTCCAAAAAGCCAATGAGGAGAAGAATGCCTTAAAAA
>CM053586.1:272036928-272058990 GCA_028646515.1 Pseudochirops corinnae
GAGGGGGGGGAGGGTTTTTAGAAGCACACACTTCTGTAAAGGGACAGGAACAAAGTAGAGAATAGAACAAGTGTGGGGCGGGATAGGACGGAGGGAAATATAGTCAGTCTTTCACAATATGTCCCTTGTAGAGATGTTCTATGTAACTACACATGTACAGCCTGTATTGAATTGCTTGTCTTTCCAGTGGGGTGGGTGACGAGGGAGGTAGGGAATCTAGAATTTAAAGTTTTAAAATCAAATGTTAATATATATTATTATTATTATTATTATTATTATTATTTACATGTAACTGGGAATTAAAATATACAGGCACTGGGGTAAGGAGATCCATCTTGCCCTACTGGAAAGTCAGAGGGGTGATGGGGGAGTGTATAGGAGAAAGCAGATTGGGGGAGGGGGCAAACATGGGATCTCTGTTTTGGGGTGGTAGGTAAGGGAAAGAAAGATGGGAAGAAAATTTGTAACTCAAAATCTTGTGGAAACAAATGATATAAACTAAAAATAAACTAAAGTTAATTTTAAAAAAACACTCCAGTTCTCCCCAAAATTGGAAATTTGGCTACATAAAAAGAACAAGAATGCTTTTTTTCTTTATTATATCTTCACAATAACTCAGGAATGGCAGATAGAAATCCACATCTTTGGGCAACCATTAGTAATAATAATAATAAAAAAGTACACATCACTTAGAGGTATGAATTATCTCATTTGAGTCTCTTCTGCAAAGCAGAGACATCATTATCTCCACTTCACAGATTTAGAAACTGAGGAAATAGAATAAGTAACAGACCTAGGATCAGCTAGTAAATGACAGCAAGGACTTAAACTAATGTCTATTCACTTCATGTTCATTGTTATTTCCACTACACCAGGTTGCTTCATTTAACAATAATTTTCACTATCATATAACAGAGGTAAATTGCTCAAAATTACAAAATTCATTTGGTAAAATTAAACAAAAATGACAAAACACATGCTGGTGGGATTATTAAGAAGCAGAAACATGTTTACATTGCCTTTTGAATTAAAAATTAGCAGAGTCTCTGCAGAAAATCTGTTAACATACTGAAAGAACTATAAATTTAAAAAAATGAATGTTGACCATATGCCAATCTTTTGACCTAATAATCTCGTTATTGGAAATGTATTCTAAGAATGTTGTCAAAAAGAAATTTTTTTATCTGTTTAAAGATATTTATGGGAAATTTATTTGTAATTTTGAAAACTAGAAGCAATATCTCTAATAATTGGGAAAATGACTAGGTAGGTGGTGACATATTAGAATTAGATTGGAACTCACTGGATTTAGAGTCAATGGACCTGGGTTTGAATCTCAGATATCTCCTAATATTTATGTTATTTTTAGACAACTTGTTTAACCTCTCTAGCCCTCAGTTTCCTTATTTGTGAAATTAAGAGGTTAGCCCAGATGATCTCTAAAGTCCTTAACCCTAAATCTATTATCCTTTAAATTAATAGTGAAGAAAATAGAAACAGGAAATCAGTATACACATTGACTGGATATAGGAAAATATATCCAGTAACATGGACATAGACAAGTCAATCAGTCAGTCAATAAACATTTATTAAGTATAGGTACTGAGCTAAGGCTCGGCTGATGGTAAGCATTTTTTTAAGTAATAGAGTATTTTAAAATTAAGGTATGTACATTTTTTAGACATACTACTATTGTGCACTTAATGGACTATATTACTCTGTAGTGTAAACATAACTTTATATGGACTTTTGTCTTGCCACTGGACTCTGATAATTGTGGAAGAGATAGTGATACTGATGACTTTACACAGCTCTGCCTCACTTAAACCCAATTCACTGGCAAGTCATTGGTCCTTTTTGAGAACAAAGTTCTATACAATCTATGAGTAGTAGTAGCTGCCCTTCAGGGACACAACCTGCCAATTCAAATTGGTCAGTTCTGCTATTTCTTCTTCTCCTTCTCCTCCTTGACCTCCCTTCCCTCCTCCTCCTTCCTTAAATAAGAAGCCAGAGAAAGAATCTCAACTGTCCCTGACTCCTTGGCTACATGTAAATACTCCTCCTCAAAAAAGCCTAATTAAATGTAGTTTGATCTGTAACCTGACTTAGTTTACTTGTACAGTTTGTTTGATGGGGTCTGTATGCTTAGGGGATGTATAAGCTTATGACTCTGTTTAACTCTTTGTTTAGCTTTTATGACATTGAAGGAAGTATGAGATCTATAGATCCATGTTTTCTTTAAATTTTATGACCTAAGAGGAATGTACAAGATTGTAATATATAAATGAATTATTTCTTTGTCACTGACATAATTTTTCTTATAAAAAACCTTGTTAAAAATCTTCCTAATTATCCAGTTTTTCTCTGAAGCCTAAATTTGTGCTTGAACATAATAAATAAAACCTAGATTTTTATCTCCATAATTTCTGCATTGTGGTGATATATAGTTGACAGAAGTTACCCAGCACATGAACTCAAAAAAGAGATTATTTCTCCCATAACCCACTCCACCACCCCCCTCCAGGTTTACTTGCCCACCTTAACCCTTGACACTATCAGGCTGAGTCTCCAGAGAGGTGGCTGCTTTTTATTTCAGAGTTCTAAAGATAACCCTGTATGTAGCTATCCTACTATTGACTCAAGAGTCCCCATCAGTGTGTTTCCCCTTAATAATCCAACAGTAGACTCAGTTCTTTAGAAAAGACATTAATCAAATGACATAGTAAAAACTGTAGTTATAAAATATTTCTCCCCGCAACAGGGAAACCCCCTCCCCTAAATAACACACAAAGTTGAGGGAGATGGGAAGAGTAAGAATGAATTTAAAGTTCAATGGCAGTAAGGCATACATGTCAGAAATATATCATATCCAAGGCAACTCACAACTGCAAGAAATTATTTCTCTTCAGTGTCCTTAGGGTGATCTCTGGAGAACATGTATAAATGATGACTCTACCAATCTTTTGTTCATCTGTGCTTGCTCTAAGTAGGGTGTAATATCTCAGCTGGATTGGTCAATTCACTGCTGGGTTAGGTAAAGCAATCAGTTGCTTGGCTGCTGCTCCTCACCAGGTTCAATTGTTAATGGACTGAGAAGGGCAGGCTTTGATTATGCTGGACTAGTGTTGCTCATTTGGGCTGGATGGATTTCTTGCCCCTGAGCTCTTCTCAGGTTGTGGAGTCCCTGCCAGATGAGTCAATCATCTGGAGTCCATAAACTAACAACTCTGTTATTGGGGACAATTTTTCTCCTACCTTCATCCACTAGCTTGGCTGGGTAGTACTGCATTTTCTTCACCAAAAGTGTCACAATTCTCTTTTCATCCAGAGTGCTACAATGATCTTTCAGCTATAGCAACTACTCTTTATTTGGTATTGGCAGAATTCTCTTCCCTTTGACTACCTCAGCATCAGGCTCTGATGTGTGTCACTTCCAGGAAGGAGATGAAAGAGGCCTAACTCTCCTCTTCTGACAATCTTTCCTGGTTCAAATGTCTCTTTCCTAAATAAGGCATTCCATCTTACATTAGGATAATCAGTCCCAATTCAGTTAGTTTCACTTCCCAGGTTTCTTTGGGGCTCTTCTATAGATGAGTAGGTAGGTACAAAAGTAGAAATTCAGATTTGCCCAAAGGCAAATTAATTGTCTTGCTGCCTACTTCCTATACAGTTGAGATATTCAAACTTCAAACTCCCTTTATAACGGGAAATATCTATTTTGTACTTGAAGTCTTTCAGGACTCCCATATTTTCTTGCATTCTTTATATTTATTGTTTTGTTTTTGATGCCACTATTCCATTGTTCTAATATGCCACAATTTGTTCATCCATATTGCAGTCATTAAACAAATAGTTTGTACTAGAGTTGTGCTATGATGAATAAACACGCTATAAATATTTTTGCATAAATAAGCTATTTCCCTTTGTATAAGTTTTATGATAAAGTCCCAGTAATATAATTTCTAAGTCAAAGTTATCACTGTAACACTCTGTCATGTCATCATTCTTCAAAAAGTTATCATCTCTATATTATTATGAATGATTTATTAGACTATTTCCCCATAAATTACCCCAACATTGATTTTTTTTTGTACCACCTTTTGCTACTTTTGTCATTGTGGTATATAGATGGTTAGATTTTAAGGCTCTGTTAAGATCTATTTTGATGATTATTAAATAATTTGAATATCTCTTCTTTAAATATAATAGTTTGTTTCCAGAGATTGTTCAAGTCTTTTGCTCCATGGGAGGTTATGACATATAACACTACATACATACATACATACATACATACATACATACATACATACACATATATGAGGGAGAGAGAGAGAAAGAGAGAAAGAGAGAGAGAGAGAGAGAGAGAGAGAGAGATCGATTCTCAATATTCTCTATCATTCTTTTAAAAACAAAACAATTTTCTTCTCTAATCTTTTTGTTTTCATTTCAGGGACATTCCTTTTATTTTGACTTATTTGCAATAGCATAGGATCAAAGCTTTAGAACTAGAAGGAATCTCAGAAATCTAGTTCAACTCCCTTAATTTGCAGATGAGAAAAGTGAGACATAGTGTTTGAGTGACTAGCCTAATGTCGCATGACTAGTAAATGTCTGGCACAGGATGCCTCCAAATCCAATACCCTGTTTACTATGCCATTTATTACCAATAATTTCTTCTTCTTCAGTTTGATAAAAATGTCTTTTTCCTCCTTTGTTGAGACATTCCTTTTTCTCCCCCCTTACTTTAGTATTTAGATTATCAATCTAGTTATGATGAGAATTATGATCCTAACTCCTTTTTGAACTATGTATACATTTAATTTTAAATTTAAATTAATTATTAATGCTTTTACAAAATAGTCATCATTGCCTTCTACTGTCAACTTGCATGGAACCTATCCTTGCAACAAAAAGTTTTGTGCAACAAGCTTGGCACATTAAGCATGTATAACTATACCAATAGAACACCGCCTTTCTACTCCCAGGAGAGAAAATGTTTTATCACAGGTTCCCTGGAGGTAAGACTGATCATTATATTCATCTGATTCTTATGGCTTTAAATTATTTTGGTCATTGTATATATCATTCTCTTGACTTTTTTTCTTTGCTTTATTAATAGAGTTCAGATATTCACCAAGCATTCATCAAGTACCTACCACAGACCAAGCACTGTGCTATGTGGGTATGTGGAATGATGTATGTATAAGAAGACTAGAAAGGGGGGAGGGAGTATGAAGGACTTGGAATGCCAAACAGAAAATTTTGTATTTGATCTCAGGGGATATGGGGAGCCACTGGAGTTTATTAAGTATAAAGAAGACATGATCTAACCAGAGCTTTAGAAAAATCAATTGGCAGATGAATAGAGGATGGATTAGTGTGGAGAGACTTGAAGCAGGCAGACCCACCTGTTGCCTGTTGCAATAGGTAAAGCATAAATTGATAAAGGCCTACAGCAGAATGGTAGCAGTATCAGAGGAAAAAGGAGATGTGTTCAAGAGATGATACAAAGGCTAAGTCAAAAGCTCTTAGCAACAGATTCTAAATAAAGAATGAGAGATGCTGAGGAGTTGACAATTACACCTAGGTAGTAAGCCTGGGCAACTGGAAAGATGGTGGTGCTCTCAACTGTAAGAGGGAAGCTCAGGGGGAAAGATAATTTGTTCAGTTTTTGATATATTGAACTTAAGATGTCTATTGAACATTCAGTTTGAGATGTGCAAAGGTGGCTGGGAATGCCAGACTGGAGGTCTGCTTATGGGTAAATAAGTAGATTTTTTTTCTCCTTTTTTCCCCCCTTTTAAAAAAAAAAATAGTATTTTTCCCCCAATTATACGTCAAGACAATTTTTAGCATTCATTTTTAAAAGATTTTGAGTTCTGAATTTTTCTCTCTTCCCTTCTCCCCTCCCCCTTCCTAAAACAGGGGGCAATTTGATATAGATTATACATGCACTATCATGTAAAACATATTTCCATATCAGTCACAGTTGTGAAAGAAGAAAAACAGATCACAAGGAAAAAAATATAAAAGAAGCATAAAGTAAATGAAAAAAGTATATTTAGATCTGCATTTAGAGTCCATCAATTCTTTATCTGGATGTGGATAGCATTTTCCTTCCTGAGTCTTCTGTACTTATCTTGGATCACCGTGTTGCTAAGAAGAGCTGAGTCATTCATAGTTAATCATTTGCTGATACTGTGTACAATGTTTTCCTGGTTCTGCTCATTTCACTTTATACAGTTTGTACAAGTCCTTCCAGATTTTTGTGAAATCTGCCTGTTCATCATTTCTTATTGCACAATAGGATTCCATTACATTCATATACCATAGCTTATTTGGCTATTCCCCAGTTGGTGGGCATCCCCTCAATTTCCAATATTTTGCCACCATAAAAAAGGGCTGCTATAAATATTTTTGCACATGTAGGTCCTTTTCCCTTTTTTATGATTTCTTTAGGATACAGACCTAGTAGTGGTATTGCTGGATCAAACCAGATTGCTCTCAAGAATCTTGGTTGGATCAGTTCACAACTCCACCAACAGTGCATTAGTGTCCCAATTTTCCCACATCTTGTGCAACATTTATCATTTTCCTTTTTTTGTCATATTAGCCAATCTAATAGGTGTAAGGTGATACCTCAGAGTTGTTTTAATTTGCATTTCATTTAATTTGCAAATCAAAAGTGATTTAGAGCACATCTTCATATACCTCTAGATAGCTTTGATTTCTTCTTCTGAAAACTGCCTGCTCATATCCTTTGGCCATTTAGATAAGTAGTTTGTAAGTCTTCCCAAATTCCTCTAAATTCATATTTGTTTCTTATGATGTAATAATAATTCATTACATTTGTAACTCAAGTCCCAAAGCCCATTGATATGGTACTTTCTCCACATTGGTTGAGATCAATACCCCAGTCTGTGTGAAGAGGAGCTGAAAAGGGCAAAGCAGAAAAGAAATCCTCTTCAGTCTTTGGGGGTTCTCTAGTTTCTTCAGGTTCTTTGATCTCTTTGGGCTCATGAGTCTCTGAATGTTTCTGGTTTCTAGCTTCAAGTTTGATGATGCCAACTCCACTTTTGGTTGCTGAAAGAGGAAAAAGAAAGATTCTGAAAAGTCAGCATGTAGAACTGTAATCATGTCATTATTTTCATCTTGCTACCCTAGTAATTTTGGAAAATTTCTCTTTGGGTGAGATCTGGAATTCTTTTTTGTGTTGAGCTTTAGAGTAATAATATGAGGGAGTAGATAGATATAATTCTAGCTCAGTAACCCTCAGGCCCTAACCTTTTGCTTCGCTTCCTGGAAGGAACCAAAGTCTTAGTGATGGCAGAGAGAGAAGGGTCTAGAGATGTAGCTCTTCTGTTTTCCCTCTGAGTCTCACACATTACACCCCCACGCCACTCATGGAGGGAGAGTCTCATTACACATTCATATACAATAGCTTGTTTAGCCATAATTTAATCTGGCTGTCATATTTCCCCATCAGTTTTTAAAAAATGAATGGCGATTTTAAATGCCTTTAAAGCATGACTGTATCAAATACTAACTTCTTATTTACTTTAGGTTCCATTTTTGGGGTCCATTTTCTTTCTTGGCAATCAATATTCTTATTTTTCAATTTCTAGGAATAAAAAATTGATGTATTATACATAGTTTTAAAAATAATTTTATATTTAGTATGCAATTTTTCTGTATAAATTTTACGATTAAATAATAACAAAATTTCATTAGTGAGCATATTAAGATTGCATTGAATCTGCATTTGTTGGATAAATATTAATATTTTTACTATATTCCCTTGAATTAGTCATGTAATAAGTGTTATCCTATTGTACTATTCTTCAAAATTATTTTAAAGTTGTTTTTATGTGTCTTGATTAGTTAATGACTTAATATTAGCGATATTTTGTTGGTTTTTGTTTGTTGTTTAGTCATTTTCAGTCAGATCCAACTCTTTGTGATCCCTTTTGAGGTTTTCTTGGCAGAGATGTTGCTCATTTTTCAGATGAGGAAACTGAGGCAAACAGAGTTAAGTGATTTACCCAGGCTAGTAAGTGTCTGAGGTTGGATTTGAATTAAGATCTTCCTGATTCCAGTCCAGGTGTTCTATCTACTGCTTGACTTAGTTGTCCAGCAATATTTTACCATCATTGTAAAAATATATTTCTTTTCCTATGACTTTTATTTGATTCTTTGTTATGCTTTAGCAATACCAATCATTTCATGAGTTTATCTATTATTATACTATTTTGTTGAAATTGTCTATTACCTCCATTAATATTTTTGTTGTCTGTGCACAGGGTTCCTGTGATTCCACTGTAGAGAATAATGATATCTAGAAAAGGTGATATTTTAACCTGTATTACCTGTATTACTTGTATTACCTGTGATATTTTAACCTGTATTACCAATGCATATTCCTCTCTTTTCCTTTAAGTAGTAATAGTGAAAGTTAATATTCCCATGGTATATCTGTTTTCGGTGAGAATGCTTTTAGTGTTTCTCTATTATATATAATATTAGCTCAAATTCCAAATACACATCTTTAATCTTACTGAAATCTAGAAATGGTGGTAGCCTGCTTCTAGCAAAGTTTAGTAGTAGAAAAGGTTTGACTGAAAAGAGATAGTAACTCTCTCAAGATTTGCCCTTAATTCATTTGTGGGTCCTTTGTTTCTAACTCCTTCCTCTAGGCCACAACTTGCTCTAAAGTTCACACCTTTAACCCTAACCCTCAGAGGGATGGGCTTTCTGTTAAACTGCCTTAGAAGCATGAGAAAAGGGATAAGAAAGTGGCAGAAATTGGAGGAATTGTCTGAGGATGGAGCTCAGACTTAAGGAAGCTTCTAACAAGCTGATGGACTAATTCTTTGTCCAAAAAGGTCTAGAGAGATTCATATATTCTTCTCTGTGTTTGGAAAGTTATTAAAAATGTGTGTGTGTTCCCTTATTTATCTTGAAATCCCAGCTTCAGAAACCTCAGCGTTTTGAAAGAGAATATCTTTGTCTCTTTCTGTGTCTGTCTCTCTTTGTCTCTCTTTTTCTCTGTCTCTCTTTCTCTTGTTCTCCCTCTTCCTCCTTCCCACGACAGTGAACTCTTAGTTCCTTTAGCTACTTTCGAACAAATGAAAAATACACATACCAGTAAGGCAATGTTTAATCATAGTTTTACCTTAATACTGACTTTTTAGGGACAAGATCAATTGAAATACTATTTGCAAAAAGTGTTTAGCACAATGCAAGGCACATAGTAGGCACTATCTAATTATGTCCTTCCCTTATTCTCCACCTGAATAGACATGTAAAATAAACTTTGAATAAACAGAGATAAGTTTTTGCACTAATACAAACTCTCCTGAGGAGGAAAAGGGGAAAGAAGGAATGGAATTCCAGTCTTGGAAATGAACTTGCAAAACCAGAATCTGTCTAGGCACTCCTCTTGGCTGTGGTATTTGATGCTGATCTCATCCCTGCAACTCAGCTCTTGATTCTGGGGCAATTGCTCACCCCAGCTATTACTGGTCTCTATCTATTGCTCCTTTGGTCTCAAGACTGTTGCCAAGGTCCCAAAGTTCTCATGTCTGGTGCAGGGATTCCTTATTGTCTCTACCTTCATTTAAAGTAGAGGGCTGGGGCATGACAGGTGGCATCCTTAGCCTGGGCACAATGGGCTTTGGTAGCAGTGGTGGCAGGATTTGCCTTGCCCCTCACTCCTGTCAGCCAATCTCCCTTTCCTCCATATATATATACACATATGTATATATGTATATACACACAAATATGTATTTATAGGTATGTATATATGAAAGTCATAAAATATAACATTCATATACATATATGAATTCATATATATATGAATATTATATTTATGAAAGACTTTCTTTTTATCAAATGATTTGATTAATGAAATAATCTTCATTTTTTTCTCTTATTGATATCAACAAGTCCAATAAAAAGTACTTGGGGATTAAAAAAAAGAACAAAATAGCCTGTGCCCTCAAAGAACTAACAATACATTACAGGAAAAACAACAAATATATGTATAAGTAGATAAAAAGCAAATACCTTATAATTTGAGGATAGAACACTAGCATCTGGAAGGATCAGGAAAGGCCTAATGTTGGAGATGAACTTTCAAGTAAGTTCTATATTCTAAGAAGGAGAGCTAAGGAAGGTGTATATTCCAGACAAAAGGGGTAGCCTGTGCAGAGACACAGTAAGGAGATGTGAAATACCATATGTGATGGACAGCAAACAGGCAATTTGGTGACTCAGGACAGTTATGAAGAAGAATATGTAATAATAAATCTGAAAAAGCAGGTTGGATTTCTTGTTAAGATGACAACATGAAAGGTAATAGAAAAGTTCAGCTCTCTCACATAAATCCCAGAAAATATCTGAAAAGGCCCTCTCTCCTTTTCACCTTCCCAAATTTTTTAAACTAAAAAGAAACAAAAGTAAACTATTCCATCCAACCCAGAACTGTGAAAGAAATCCTGGAGATGAGCCATGCCAGGGAACACAGTGTGAACTCTTGCTAACAAACCTGAAGGCAGTCAACCAGTACTTTGTACAGGAGCAGTTATAAACCGTCTACAAATATCTCTTGTATATATTTTGGGAGTCCCACAGTCAAAATAAGGTACTTTCCATGCTGGAAAGCAGTGAGAGAATCAATGAGAGAATTCATTTGTTATCCGAAGCCTGGCCATCTATAACTCTACTATTCTTAAATAAATTTGGCCCCAAATTTTTAAATTTTGCACGTGCATTTTTCTTACATTTTTTCTAGTAAGACTGCTGGCTTACTACAAAGACACCCACTTAAATCAAGTATTCAACAAGCATTCATTATGCACTTACTGTATACCAGGGACTGAGTGAGTCTTTACCCTCAAGAAGTTTGAATCCTACCTATCTTTTGAGTTCTTCTTTGTCAGGACTCATCAATATTTTTTCTTCCTTGGAATTCAGAGAGATTTTCTTTCTCCTCTTTGCCTTCCTCAATAACACAACTGTCTACAAACACATGGCAATGGGAATATATTTACCTACATAAGCCTAAATTCCTGATGGCCTTCTTTCTGATTTCTTCCCTAATCTTTGGTCAATGATTATCAATTCTGGACGTTTCCAATCTAGGTAGTAACTGTGGGTTGAGAGTTCCAGTGTCTTAGAATTTTCTGCTAGCTATTCAGTAGGATGTACTGCCTATATCAGCACTGTTTTTTTGGAGTGGAAGAATTCAAAGATGATGAGATGGATTTAAAGAAAATACTAAAGATAGCCATGCTTATGGCATCCAAAACTAATGTGTTTTCTCTATATAACACACATCGGATTTGTCATTTGCCCTGGTGAGTTCAGTGTCCAGGACAAAACTACTCCTCCTCTCAAAGTCTAAAGGTTGGCCTGAAGGGTTAAGGATTATTATAGCTCAGGACACCCTAATGGTTTGCTTCTCTATAACAATCAATATCAATTAGTCAGCCAGACTTAATTAATTTTTTTCTTTTTTTTGTTCAATTTTCCTTTTAGTTCCAAATTTTCCCCCCTCTCTTTCCCCTCCCTTACTCATTAAGAAGGCAAGAAAAATAAAACCCATCACAAATATATAGTCATACAAAACAAATTTCCTCATCAGTCATGTTAAAAAAAAGAAATAGAAGAAAATATACTTCATTCTGCAATCTAATTGCAGATAGAATGATTCATTGTGAGTCCTTTGGAATTGTGTTTGGTCATTGTGTTGACCAGTGTTACCAAGTCTTTCAAAGCTGACCTTCTTTACAAGATTTCTCTGACTATATAGATTGCTTTTCTTGTTCTTTCACATTTCACTTTGCATCAATTCATACAAACCTTCCCAAGCTTTTCTGAAACCATTCCCGTCATTATTTTTTCCAGCACAATAATATTCCATCACTTTCATATACAATAATTTATTCAGTCTTCCCCAACTGATGGATATCCCCCAAGTTTCCAATCTTTGCCACCACACACACACACACACACACACACACACGCACACACACACAAGTTGCTCTAAATATTTTGTACATATTGGTCCTTTTCCTCTTTCTTTGATGTCTTTGAAGTATCCTACCAATATAGTAGTGGTATCACTGAATCAAAGGGTATGTACAGTTTAATTGCTTTTTGGCCCTGTTTCCAAATTGCATCCCAGAATGGTTGGACTAGTTTGCAGCTCCGTCAACAATGCATGAATGTGCCTGCTTTCCCATATCCCCCCTAGCATTTAGCATTTTCATTTTGGGGTCATCTTAGACATGGTTATGACCATGCTGGTTAGTACCTTAGAGTTGTTTAATCTGCATTTTGGTTGCATCTCACAGATTTTGATATTTTGTTTCCTTGTTTTCATTGTCTTTAATAAAATGACTGATTTTTTAAAAACAATTTGTCCTTTCATCTTTTAGGACTATAATTTAGTTTCCAATTAATTTCTAATCTATGCTTCAGAGATATGTTATTTCATGTGATTTTTATCCATTATAAAAATGTCAGGAAAAGATGCACATAATATTTATGCTCTCTACATTTGTAGGATTTTTATGTCCTAATACGTCATCAACTTTTTTTTTTGGAGGGGAGAAGGCAGGGCAGTTGGGGTTAAGTGACTTGCCCAAGGTCACATGGCTAGTAAGTGTTAAGTGTCTGAGGTCAATTTGAACTCAGGTCCTCCTGACTCCAGGGCCAGTGCTCTATTCACTGTGCCACCTAGCTGCCCCAAATTCCTTAACTTTTTAATGGTTAGATTCATCTACATTTTAAGAAAGGTAAATTGAGGTTCCTCACTCTTATAATTTTAATATCTATTTCTTCCTATAATTCATTTAACTTTTCCATTAAGAATTTCAATGATCTGCTTTTTACTACATACATGTTCAATACTGATATTAATTCCTTTTTTCTGATACCTTTTAGCAAAATGCAGTTTCTCATTTATCATTTTTATTAGCTCCATTTTTGCTTTTACTTTGTCTGAGATCATGATTGCAGTCTCTGATTTTTACTTTAGATGAAGCATAACAGATTCTGCTCTGACCCCTTATTTTAACTCTTATCTTTTTCTTTCTGTTTCCCTTTCCATCTCTGGGTGCTAGAATACTCCTGGTTCCTGCTGTTCCTATCCCCATGTGCTCCTTGTGAACCCCCACTCTATTGTTGACAGAGCTGTTGGTCTTTCCTAAGCTTCTCTGAGCTGAAAAAAGGACTCACTGTGACTTTTTCTTGGCTTTCCCATTCAAAATTAAGTCTCATGCATTTTCTAGGTTGTTATGGAGGTGTACTGGGGAGCTAAAGCAAAAATGCTTCCTCTCAGTCTGCCCTCCATCAATTAGATTGAAGGTATTTATTAAGTTAGTATAGTAAGAATGTTTTTTTCCTACAATCCCTCCCCCAGAGAAAAAACCCTGTGATATACTTTCCCTCCAGAATCTACAGAGTACACAGAAAATAGGTTCAAACTTAGAATATGTATCAATATGTAAGATAACTCATAGCTCCTAAAAGTCTTTGGTTTTTTCCTCCTAGAGTGCTGAAGATGCAACTCATTGGTATGATATAGTTTTTCTGATGGTCTCTTTGCAGAGTATTGAATCTATCTTCTCCATTTTGTCCATTCAATCTGTTTTTATCTCCCCTATGTGACTCGCTCTTAGTTGTTCCACAAATTCTGCTAGGATGCTGGGAATATATGAAATCTAAAATGTTTATGACCTCCTAAGTCCATAAGGTACTCTTCCTGCCAAGATTGGAGGCAGGAGAAAGAGAACAATGTAAAGGCCAAGGTTCTCCCTCAACCCCCAAGTCAAGCAATTCCTTCTAAAATCTCTGTCCTATTATGCTATATTGCCTCTCTCCAAATAATTTTAATGACTATGATGGTGATTTTAGAGATTTTATGTTTTTTGTATTTTTGTGTAGATACTTATGGTTCTTTTGTGCCTTGTGAGAGTTTTATGATGGAGGAAATCTATCCTAAACCTGATATCCACTTTATACATTAAGTGCTTTTTTCTAGAAGGGACCCTTTCACAACCTAGAGGGGCATAAGCCATACATAAACTCTATTTTAATAATTTCCCTGGGGGTTTGCTTCATAGCAGGGGCAAATAGTCAGAGTGAGAGAATGATAGATGCTCTTTCTTGGCATCAACACCACTCTGGGATGACTCCAGATCTGTTCTGTATGATCCCAGAGCCCCTTTTGTAAGACACTTATCACAATGCCTGGCACATAGCAGGAGCAATATAAATGATTGTTCCATTTCCCAACCTTCCCTTGTAGAGGGGACCCTATGAGCCACAAATCACAAAGAAATATAGAAGATTGTTCATAGAATATCTTTGTAAAACTTTATTATCAAGAACTTGATGTAGTAGAAAGAACAACAGTTCTGGAGGCAGAATACCTGAATTCAAATCCTATCTTTGATACTTACAGTCTGTATAACTTTGGGCAAGTCATAATCTCCTTGTGCCTCACTTTCTTCACTTGTAAAATAAGGATATTGGACTAGATAGCCTCTGAGATCCCTCCCCTGCAATAAATCTATGATTTTATCTGCTTTAGTGATTCTTATCAGATAGTATACTCCTTTCTTACTTCTCACATCCACAAAGAACTATTTTGTGATGAGAGAGAAAAGTAGAAGGGGAAGAAATAAAAATTCTAGAGTAATGTATGGGATATTTCAGTAACAATAAATAAAGTCTCCATGAACATCTATTGAAAGTTGTTATAATGTACATATGCATATAAATATAAAAATGTTTACATGCATAAGTTTTCCAGCTAATTAAAATATCCATATTCTTATTTTTTAGAAGGAAATAAAGAAATTTTTAACCTTTAAATCTTTTAAAAAACTCTATTCTTTCTAGTAAGCAGCAAGTTTTTACTTTCCTCTATTAGCCACAAGTTTTCAAGCAAAAATTCCTCAGAAGGAAAAAGGACTAATAGGAAGTTTAACAAGGAAAGATTCCCTCGTTAATAAATCTGGGTGAGAGATTATTTGGGAAAGCAGAATAAGTAGTGATATACTAACTGACAATACTGTTCCACATTTTTACTTACAGTAGTGTATAATAGAAGTAATATTTGGTGGGAGGACAGTCTCACTCTTATCTGTACAATGGCAAAGCTGCAGAAAGTCATCTTCAAAGCATTAGAGGAAGCTGGAAATTTAGAAAGCATTAAGATTTATATTTTTATTGTTTAGTTCAGGCAACAAAGGCTGGCAACTTACATCATTCTTTACCCCTTTCTTTCTCTCATTGTACAGAGTTCAGCTCTGGGACAAGCCTGAAGTCTTGATATGGGAAGTAGTCCACCTAATTCTAAATCACTCCCACCTACACTTCCCAAGGAAAGTTGTTATTACAATCATTTTGCTTTGGCTTTAATTTATGTTTTCCCAAAAAAAGGGAATCAGAAAAAAAAGTACCCAATGACCAAATACAAATCAAGGATGGAATAGTTAGCTTATTTTCATAAAGAAAAGGGAAGGCTAAGCAATAAAGAATCACAAAATAATTAGAACACAGTCCAGTAACTTATAAATATCTATTGGGAAGCTAATATTCAAGCCTTGTTGGAGCAGTTTTTGAAAGTATGCTATTTTAAAGCCAGTTTACATTTTACCTACACTGAGAAGAGTTCTATCAAATACCAATCAGGATCTTCTTTCCAGTGACTTCTCTCTGCATGATTCCTGTTCTTCACTTGGTGTCAGCCTACTCCTGTCACTGCTGATTTTTTCCTCAACTGGTGCTTGTCAATCTTCCCAGCTCAGCTGATTTCTCCTATTTCTCTGTCACCACAGGGAATCTCTAGCCATCACCTTGACAGAGGGAGATGCTGCCAATGTACCTACAGGTCTCTAGGTCTCTCTAATTCTCACAAGGCCTCATTCAGAAGGAAAGAAGACACAAAAGGATGACAGCTCCATGTTTAAGTAAGTCATATATTTATGACTTGAAGCCATGTCTACCTGACTCTCCAGAGAGCTCAGAGAATCTTCTTGCTCTGAAGTCAGAAGGAAGTACAATACTGAGTATCTGCCTTGGTATATCCACAAAGTTTGGTCTCAGCTACCAAATGGAGAGACTCAGAATAGTATGAATTATAATAAATAGATAGAGGTAGAACTGTATATGCTCTAAGGTAGAGAAGGAAAAAGGAGTGAGGGAAATAGGGAATGTCCAAGAGAAAGATCAATTATATTTTATTTGTTAATATATAGTGATTTTTTATACTGAAAGGGGCCTACTATTCTGTGGAGTGGGAAAACTCACATTTCCATTACTCATTGAGAAGGAGGCACACACGTGCACACACACACACACACACACACGCACACACAGATGAGAGAGAGAGAGAAAGAGAGAGAGGAAGAGAGTGGGGAGAAAGAGAGAGAGAGGAAGAAGGAGAGAGAGAGGGGGAGAGAGAGAGAGAGAGAGCACTGCTTCAATATGATCTTAAGTGAAATGGCTTGTTGAACAACAAGGTCCATCTATCACTTTCGTGATCAGCATATGTGTCTTCATTCCTCAGTTATCCTAATGTCTTAGTTTTAAGGAATGTGGAAATAAACATTGTTCAATCTAAGAAGTATAATTTTTCACATAAAATCACCTGAATTTGTGAAATGCTTCATGTAATTATTTTGGGACTGTTCATTGAGGGCTCAGTTCTTCTGAACACGTGCAGCTTCTTCTACCCCATACTGTCCATAACAAAGTAATGACTACATGGACTTTGGAGAATGCAGAGATATTCTATGACTGTTTCCTGTCCACTTACTATAGAGTCAAGAGGAACATTTTGATTGGTTATTGAGCAGAAATGAATGTGCATAGAAGGCATTAATTGACCAAATCAGTATGTTTCTCGTTAGTGACCATGGCAAGGACTGCTGTAAGTTTCCAAAATAGGAGAAAGAAGTAGCAATGGAGGCAGTGGCCTCTTGCTGCCAGTTGGCCGTCTCTCTGTGCAAACAGTGGCTCATTGCTTCTTTCCATTTATTCTTTCCTGATTTTAGATGAAGAAGTATTGAATATGGGTTGTGACCTTGTGAGTTTTAAAAGATCAGAAGAGCTCATTGCCAGACATCTAAGATAAGTTCATAGTAAAGTTTGCTGTCAACTTACCCTGAGGAGGCACAAGCACAGCTTTGAAATATAACCTGTTTGACTCAGCCTAGCATTCAGCAACAAGGAAGCCACAGCATCAGGGAGTGGCTATGTTGCAACCAGGAGTGGATTTGGTGGGGTGAATACTTTTAGGCAATTGCTTTCACTCTTAGACCATTCTCTCCAGGGACTGGGGAGGGTGTTCTTGTTGTTAGGGATATGGGTTCATAACTTCTGCATTTTGTTGCTTCTTAGTAAATATCCTTTTGTAAGAGCTAATTTGTAAATTGATTATATTGATAGTGGGGCACTAATTGATGATATTGAAAAGATATTAACTGGTAATTAATATTGGAGAGAACACACGAGAGTGGAGGCTCGAGCTGATAACATTAGAAGAAAAATTGCCCTACTGCTCCTCATGGTTCCTTCTAGAATACTGAGAGGAAGAAATAGTTAATCCTCTGGGCTGAACCAATTATTTAGTGTGAGTGGGAACTGGAATAAGATCCCTAGAGTCTTATATAGGTTATCTAGACTTATAACCAGATTAAAACAGCCATCAAAGACAACAATTCATTTGTAAATGAAGCACTATTGGATTCTACTTTCTAATCTACTTTATAACTTCTTTTAAAGAGTTATTGTTTGGGGGGGGAAAGGGGAGCAGTGTTCCTTGACAAAGATACTGGAGTGGTTTGCCATATCCTTCTCCAGTTCATTTTTAGAGATGAGGCAAATAGGGTTAAGTGACTTGCCCAGGGTCACACAGCTAATAAGTGTCTGAAATCAGATTTGAACTCAGGTCCTCCTGACTTCAAGGTGGGCACTCTATCCACTGTACCACTTAGCTGCCCTTCTTTTAAAGAGAGAGTCCATTTAGATTTAACTTTACAATTGTCGCACATATCATTTCCCCCCTGTTTATTCATACATGCTTTAACATACATAAATACATGTTTTGTGAAAAAAGCATATAATAGCATGTAATACATTACGTAATATATAAGTAATATAAATAAATACAAAACAAATACATGCTTTTTATTCAAATTACTTTTTTTGGTCCAATCTTAGCTGAACTACACTAAATGACATTTTTGTCTTCTACTAATAAAAATGTAGGATTTTTAAATTTGACCTTCTCCTTTATCAAAGATAGGATTATCTCTTAAAAATAAATATGTTTCCTTTTTAATCCTCTACTGGTGCTCACCACACTCTTTTTCTTTGTCTGAAATAATGCTTCTGAAACATTTAACGCTTTAACTAATATAACACACTGAAGATTTTTCACATTTCAACAACTGTTTTTTTCCCTTCATTTGAAAAATATACACTGTTCTAAATAGTTGTAATTTTGACTTGGGTCTTGGTTACCCTTCAAAGAATTTCTTAAACTTTCCTAAAACTGTTCCTTCTTGTGGCCAGGTTCCTCTTTCTCCTTATACATATTTTCAAATGATTTTTTTGAAATTTGAATGCTTCTCAGATATCCATCTTTCACTTTCATACATCAGACTGAGTTTTACTGGGCAGAAAACTCTGGGTTCATGGTCAATATTTCTTCATTTTGTAAATGTCACATTCCATTATCTCTGATTATCCTTGGTCTTCCTTGAGAAGTTCTCTGTGATTCTGATTAAAATGTCACAATTACTTCAGTCTTTTTTATTGTAGCTTTGAATATTTTTTTTCTTCATTAATCATATTGGAATTGAATTACTATATATCTAAGTGTGTTGAATCTGGGCTTTTTGCTTGTTGTACTCTTCTCATTTCTTTCTGGGTATATTGTTGTTTATTTTGATAAATTCTTGGAAGTTTCTATCAACAACTTTCTGGAATATATTGTTTAAGTTCATTTGTTTTTTCTAAATTTTCTAAGAATGAAGCGATCTTGAGGTTTCTGTAGCTTGAACTATTCTCCAGAGATGTGGTCACTTGAATTAAAAGGATTTTCCACTTCTTCTAAAGATTTGTGATTTTGAAGTCTCTTTTTCTAGTTGATCTGTGTCACTTCAAATTATTTTTCCTCTGTAGGAATTATATTATTGTTTTTACTAATGATTCTAGTTTTTATCATATTCTATATGTTGGACATTTTTATTTAAAATATCAGCAATTTGATTTTTCTTGTTAATATTTTTAAAGCATCTTTTAATTCTAAGTGTAACTTCTAGTATGAAATATTATTTTCTATAAGCTCTTTCATTTATGATTTTTAAAATCAGCATCAATTCTTTATCTGTCTGTCTATCTATCTATCTATCTATCTATGCATCCATCTATCTATCTATCTATCTATCTACCTATCTGTCTGTCTTTCTATCTATATCCATTTAACCATTTCAGAATGTCTTGCGTTGCTTCCAACTCTAAATCAGAAGTTCTGGGATTCATGAGCTTCTTTTCAAAAATATATTTTGGTAACTGTATTTTATTATAATTGGTATAGCCAGTTAGGAGGCATAGCAACTTAATCTCTATCTGCCTCCTCGTAATATGGAGATAATAAAAGCACTCTCTCCCAGGGTTATTTTGAGGATCAAATGAGATAATATCTATAAAGCACTGTGCAAACTATATGGAGTGATATATAAATGATAATACTATTATTATTCCTTTGCAATCTTATGCTTTATTTTATGCATTTAAAGACATTCTCAGAAGGACTCCAAAGGCTTCATCAAGCTTCCAAATAGTACCTACCTCCCAGGGGTGTTGTGAGGATCAGATGAATTAATAATTGCAAGGTGCTTAATACAGTGCCTGGCACATATTAAGCACTATACAAATGTTAGCTATCATCATCATCATCATCATCATCATCAGTCATCATCATAATCACTTGTTTTGCTGTAGCTGATTTTGCAGAACTGTTAATTTTTGAACTGTGTTCCTAACACTACACAAATAGTATATGTGTCCCATTGCAGTCAATCTTTGTAGTATTAATAGCTATTTAACAAAAAAATTAGACATATATGTATCTTATCTTTTTTAAGTCCATAATAAATGATTTTAGGTGTCAAGGATGAGTTCACTTTCAATATCAGAAATCTAAATAAGAGTTAATGAACCAAATTAACAACCCTCTTACACTTGACACAGTTCATTCTCACTTGTAGAATATCCTTATTATAAAAATGAGAAATGTGAGTCATTTATTTTAAAAGGTTACAGAGAAACAAGATTCCACCAAGCTCAATTGTCTTTTGCATGCTCAGAGAGTTATTTTGGCTTCACCACAATTCTAGCCATGATCAACACAATGCAGTTCTCATATAATATGTTAAAAACTGAAGCTCAGTCACCTTTCAGATGATGAAGCACATTTTCCTCCTCTTGGTAGAGAGATGGGGCACTAAAGGAGAAGGATACTGTATATGCTATCAGATGTAGTCGTTTTATTGGTTTCACTTTCCTGTCTCTCTTAGTTACGAGGAAGATTTCAAGTTGGAGGGAGATATACTATAAGTACAACTGGTTATAAAAAAGGAAAAAAATGGAAGCAATGGAACATAAGCCTATGCTTGTATTTTGTAAAGATTTCTCAGTGTTATATCATGTTGAATAACAAATTCATTGGAAGATTCTGGATAAATGCAAATTAGAAGTATGAATAAATGGATTTCAGTAGCCATTAATAAATTTTCAATATGATCAATAAATTAGTATTGATATTGTGAATAAGTTAATAATATTATAAACATATTGTCCTTTCAATAAAGGTCAACCACATGATAATGGCTATGAAAATGTATTGAATACCTTAAAGTACTATATAAATGTAAGGTATTATTATGAAGAATATATCATTTTTACATATGCTTTTCAAAAAACGATGTTCCTGGGGCTAAACATTTGGTGAAATAGTAACAACTAGCATGCAAACACACATACAGGCACATTCTGCAAATTTTTGCCCCAAATTATGACATTTATTAATGCATTATAAATAAAGCCTTTTGTCTTCAATAACACATCAGCTGATCACCCATTTATAAAATCATCCCTCGGGAAATAACTGTTCCCTATACTACTGTTTTACCTTAAAGTTAAGTCTTTGTGAAACCAAATGACTTCCTTAGACCAAATATATATATGTTTGACTTCCAACATGAACTTCTTATAGTCACAGGTATTTTATTTGAGTCGAAATTTCCATTAAGTTTTCACTCAGAAGACTGAAGGAGAAGAATGGAGTCAAAATAATCTTTATTTATAGTGCAATAACTAATAATGCAAAATCAAATGGGTTTACAAAAAAGACACTAAATATAAAAACTCAATCTGAGTTCACTATGCTACTTATTACAATAAAATGTTTATCATTTTAATAGGGCATCTGAACCATTTTGAAATAATTAGTTCCATTCTTTCAATGTTATTAGAATTGAGGCTTTGAGAAAGCCACTTAACCTCTTGGTGCCCTTGGCAGTTTTTTAAGACTATAAAATTGTAGAAAGAGTGCCCACTTGCATTAGGAGAAGAAATTTGTTCAACTGTGAGTTCCCTATACCAGAAGTTCTTAAACTGTTTTGTCTCAGGACCTCTTTACACTCTAAAATTATCAAGGAGCTCAAAGAGCTTGTTTCTATGTGGATTAGATTTATCAATATTTATCATATTAGTAATTTAAATGTCTTAGATATATTATGAACATAGTTTTGACCTCTCAGGCCCTCTGAAAGAGTACCCAGACCACAATTTAGAAATTCTAGCCCTATACCAGAAAAAAGAATTCAAATTTCAATTTAAAATCTATCAAATGACATTACTGAATTCTCAAAACTCTGAGAAGTATGAATTAAACTAACAAGCAAGTTTTCAACAGAATAATTAAAATCAATTCAAGCAACATCCATTAAGTACTTAATATTTACAAGGAACTGTTAA
>CM053586.1:272059490-272084186 GCA_028646515.1 Pseudochirops corinnae
ATGCAAACTATAATAAAATTTAAAAAAAAAGAAAAGGCTTAAAAAAAAAAAAGAATTGTGTCTTTGAAAGAAAATACATGAATGTGTAAGTTTTAAAATGCAAACCAATAGATTTTTAAAGATTAGACTAGAAAAGTACCAGTGGGACAAGTGTCATCTAAAGGACAATTCTGCACTGGAACACAGAGGCTGGCAGAGGCTGGATGGTTTCATAAATAGTTTCCTGCTCATTTCTTTTCCATCCCAATTCCACTAAACCAGTTTGCTCTCCATAATTTCATTAAATTATACTTTCCTTAAAACCCCAAATCAGTGAATGGTATAAGTTAGATTTAATCACTAAGCAAGAGTTCTATATCCTTGTTTGGAGTTAGGAATTCTATGAAAATGACTTTCGAATGACAGTTACTGAGAAAAAGAGACAGGAAAGAAAGTCAGTTTTATTCAATTCCATTCTTCCATGGTAAAATGTCCTTACAGCAGATATTTTCAAATTGATGTCTAATTCAAATGTAATGGTCATCAACTTAATGATACAAGACACATAAAAATTCAGAGATGTGCTAAAAAAAAAAAAAGTTCAGTTATAAGGTTATTAGCAAGCAACCACAGGCTTCACTGACAATTGCTTTTCTTTCACAATTTTGGATTCCTCTTTATTGTTGTTGCTTTAAAAAGAATGTCAATGTTGTGATCTCCAACTCCATTCTACATCAGCCACCCACAGGACTGATTACAATCCTAGACTTCAATGTGATTTGGACCAGCTCCAGCTTCAAGAGTCTGAATCTTGAAATTCTTCTATCATTACAATCTCCTATTCTTCCATCTCTCCTAACACCTTTATGCCAAACCAACCCTTATCCTTCATCATGGCCTCTAGTTCTTCAGTCTCCCACTCATCTTAGCTTCCATTTCTTCCCCTTCACAATCTTCCTTACATAGTCAGCCATTTCAGTAAGGTTTAATCCTCCACCTTGGAATCTCTTGCCTTTTTGTTCTCTAGCTCTTCATTTCTTTTTAATTTCTTCCACTATCATCTGTCTTCTCCATCCTTGCTCCTGAATCATTGAGCATTGTTAGTCATAGACCTGTGCTGAATGAGTCCCATAAAAATTAATGCTAACTTCAACTAAGTACTCATCATTACAAGGCAATCCTTTTCTGCCTTTGATTCATTCTCCATAAGTCTCCATAGTAGCTGTTCCAAATTGATCCTCTCCCCTTAGACTCCCAATCCCAACCCAAACCATTCTCTCTCAACAGAAGATTGAGCTTCATGCAATTGCATGTTTTGTCTGCATGGTGCTCATGCGTCAAACACCCTGATGCTCCTTCTTCTAGATGTCAAAATCTCTTTCTTTCCTTATCTGTTCTCAACCTCCTTCACTCCAGAGTCAAAGTATAAAGGCAACCTTTTCTTTGTCAAAGCTAACCCTTTCATGCTGCCTTTGATGTTCTCCTCAACCTTGCGATGTAGTGGAAGACTATGACTGAACTCCTTAAAAAGGAAAGATAATGACCTGAGGGCTTGTATTGCAATAAGGATCTGGAAGGAGTGAGAGAAACTCAAAGGGGCAGAAGCAAAATGGTATGTGAAAATATTATTTCTATCACTGTATACCTGAGGCCCACACTCCCCAAAACACCATGAGTTCACAGCAAATATCATTGACTCTTAAAGAAGGCAAACTTCTCCCTTTGGCTCATTGTCACCACACGTGTAAAATTCTGAAAGAACTTTCTAAGACAAAGTTTAGGTATGTATTAGATCTAAATTTCTTCAACCATGAGTTTACCATCTCCAACACATATATTTAATGCCTAATATGGTTATAGAGTGTGGGACAGCTTTTATTTGCTCTGCTGTAAAAAATGCATAAGATTCAAAGTACTCACCAGAGCCCATAAATAAATATAGAAACATAAAGCATTCAATATCGCTTTAGATTTCCTTCAGAAAATAAAGACATTTTGTAGGACTACTGGAAAAAAAATCATCCCCAGTCATGTAGGACCTTAACTCTCTGAGTAGCTCATGGTAATATTATGGTGGGTTGGCAAGGTCCATATCATCTGGACCCTCACCCCAAATAGTATAACTGTAGTTATGCTATGTGTTCCAATGCAGAACATTTGTCCCACTGGTACTTTTCTAGTCTAATTCTTAAAACTTTATTTATTTATGTTTTACAACTTACACATGTATGTATTTTCTTTCAAAGACACAATTCTAAAGCAGGAAGTAGGCAAGGGCTCAGGTGGAAACATATTTTGGTGATTGATTTTTTTTTTTTATTCTTACTACAATACAAGGAGTTAGGGTCTGATAGATCCAACATTAGAATCACTGATGAGTTGGGCCAAGAAGGCAACTTCAGTTAATAGTATAACTTTGGTTATAGCTCAACAATCCTTGAAGGTCCTCTTCTCCTCTGAAAAGAAAACATCATCTGGGAGGCCAACACCCAATTCTTGATTTCCACATTAACTCGTAAGTCTAGAAAAATCAGTTCTCATGGTCACTAGGCTCTGACCCTGGGTATGAAAAGGGAAGAGAAAGACAGAAGAAGGCAAAAAGGAACTGAAAATACAGAAACTACCCTTTCAGTCTGACCTGGAGAGCACGTCTGTATTTGCCATCTAGTTCTGCAGGTCACTATTTTCTGCTTCTAGTGCAATGAAGGGTAAAGTCAAGAAAAGAGAGAAATGAACTTACACTAATTCACAGCTCACTCTAATAGATCAAGAAAAGGAGCATTTCTCTAATAAGAATCCGTCTCCTACCCCTCCCATCCCCAAAGGAGGAATGTGCTGGAGTCAGCTTTAACCAACTCATGAACCAATTTTTTTTAGTTTTTTTGTGAGCATTTGCACCTGAGAAATCAACAAATGGTACAAATCAGGACTTGATTATTTTGCTGATTGTCTGAATGTAAGAAAATAAGGGACAAAATGTTAATATTACAGATTAATATAGGACAGAAATCAGGGCTTGGTTGAGTCAGTTGAGCAGGGAAAGGAAGGGAAAGCAATAATCATTTTGTATAGCACCTACTATATGCTAGGCACTATGTTAAGTGTTTTTATAAATATCATCTCATTTGATAGGCATAGGAACATAAGCCTATGACTGTCTAGAGTAGGAATAAGTTGCACACTGGGAAGAAACCAAGCACAGATGACTGTACAGAGGGATTAGGCAAAGCAGAAAATGGACCAAATGAGGAGAAACGGCTAGGATTACTTCTAGGAAAGTAAATTGTACCAATGCACACTTAATATCAAGATGCACATTTTAATTTAACTCCTTGGTGCTAACATACAGGAAGGGTAAAAGGCAAAATCAAAGGAAGTATCTGGTTCCACTGGGGCAGTGATTTCCACCCAAATATCTGCCAAATGCATTTCTTAAGATAGGGCTTTGTTTTCAAGGAGGGCAATGGCCTCTTCTGGGGTTGCAAGCATCAAGGTCCTCTGTTCACTTTATCTGTTTGGACTAAAACCAGAAACAAAGACCTTATAATAAAAATTTTGCTGAAGGCCTCAACAAGAAACTAATTTGGGTTTGATGCTGATTTCATTATGGCTCTAAATCTATGAACATATGATTCTGACTTTAATGTGATGATAAGAAGACTTTTTTCTTCTTATTGTTTCATTTATTATGAAAATTAATGAATTAATTTGTCATATTTTTGAAAATTAGGAGTACCATATAAGTACTAAGTGTTCTTTATTGTTATTAAATAGTATTTCAATGGAAAGGTGACTATGACCGTATAATAGTCCCAGGAACTTTGCCGATTGGTTTTCTTTTTCTCAAATTCAGCATAATGGCAATAATGTAGTGATGCTTTTGATTGGGGGCTGAGGTCATAAAAGCACTCTAAAGAAATGAGTAAGAAAGCTATTAAGAATTACCATCACTGTTTGCAGATGAAGAAGCCGAAATTGACTGATCTTTCTTTCTTCCCCTGCTGTCACAGAGGCCAAACCGGGAACCGAATTTTCATAAAAACCTTTCACTTTGAACTTCAAAGTGAGTGATCCTCAAACCTAGTTCTTTGGAGACTGTAGTGTTCCATGGCTCACAACCGTATAACAATACAAAAAGAATATTAGTATTAAAAAAATGTCTTTATTTCAGGGAGAAACTTTGGATCACTTTTTTAAACTTCATAATTTTCCAAAGCAATCATTCAGAATGCTCTGAAAGTCTCAAATTGAAGCATGAATTCATGGATTACCTATTTCCTCAAACTCTCTCTGGTGAATATCTTATCTATGATTTTATGTGCATATTGACATTGATTTGTTATGCACACATACCTGAACACAGAGCTATACAATTCTATACACACTCAATTAATGAGTATGTTTACTCTCCTCATAGTCTCTCTTTATTTTCATGGATGCCCCCCATCTCCAAAGTTTTCCTCTTGGCATAGGATCACTAAACCTTTACAAAGAAGATAGCAGCCTTTAAATAGAATTGGCACTGAACAAAACTGATGTCAGCAAGTTGTCTTCACAGTGTATCTCTGCTCCTTCTTCACAATGTCCTCACTTTCAATAAATACATAACTATCTTTTCTTTGATTTTTAAGACCTTTTTTACTATCCCATCCCCAGGGTCGCAACAATAGCTACTAAGCCAATGGATCTGTGATCTAATCAACATAAACATACCAGTCTGTTCCATGTAACTCTTATGTATGCCTTCCCTTAAGTTCATCACAGGGTCCACCAAAAGGGCAAAGGGCCTTTCTAGCATCCTCTTGACATCATAAGGACATGAAAGAAGCACATGGACTGAGCTTCAGTTATTTCTCATTCTCTTTACGTGACCAAGTCATCTTTTTCACTTGTAAACTTTATTGATAACATTTCTTACTCTACTTTTCTTTCATAATTCCTTATTTTCAATATATTTCTGTCTGTTTATACCCATCATGCATCTCTACATTGTCCTCCAAGCAATCCTTAATCCTAGATCTTTGGAGATTGTGGTGTTTCATGGCTCATAACCATATAACACCTACAAGAAGAATATTGGTATTAAAAAAAATGGGCCTTTGTTTCAAGAGAAGCTTTAGATCATTAAAATAACTTCCTAATTTTCCAATGTAATGAATCAGTTCTGTTCCTGCTCTATTCCATATACCACTCATTCATTTTTAGTAGAGGTAGGTTGACTATCTATAAAAATAGAACTAGATGGACAAACTATAAAGCTTGCATACTATATTCACATACTACATGTGCATGCGAATATACACATAGATACATTTTATATGCATCTATGTGTATATGCACATACATCTTCCAATACATGCATATGTATATATTATGTGTATATATACACATGTCTTTCTGAGAGATTAGATATAGATGTAGATGTAGACACAGACATAGATGTAGATATAGCCATAGACATAAATATAGATATAAATGTGGATAAAGCTCTCTTGGACACACATACATATGTGTATACACATCTGCATATACATGCATACATAATATACTATATTATGCATGTGTGTATATAGTATAGTGTGTTATTATGCATGTGTGTATATAGTATAGTATTTTGGGTATATATGTATATTGATGGTTTAATTTTACAGATTATTCACTTAGTTGCATATTATAGTGTAGGTGATGTTTCTTCATCCAGTAGATTCTTCTCCTGTAGGTAATTAGGCCAAATTCTTTTTCAGTGATCTGGAACTCATTTAGAAGATTCTGCATTGTTCTGGGACTTGATGCATTTAGTACCAGGACACTGGCAATCAGGAGCACCTATAACAAGGCTTCTTAACCTTTTCTTATTTCATAGCCCACTTTGGTAAAATCTATGAAGCCTTGATCAGAAAAAGGGTTTTAAGCACATAAAATAAAATATATAGGATTGCAAAGGAAACTAATTATGTTAAAATAGTTAATACTTTTATATAAATAAATTCATAGATCCCAGATTAATAACTCCTAATGGAGGATCTTGCTATTTATAGGAAATTCCTCATCAACTTGGACTCTTGACATCTCCCTTCTTACATCTTACACCCTGCCCCCCACCCATGCATTCAGCAATCCAGTGACATTGCCTGCTCACAGTTCCTTCAATACAAAACTCCATCTCCTGTCTCTGTTCTCTGACTGTCCTCCATACATGGAATGCTCTGCCATCTCACCTTTGCTTCTTAGTTTGCCTGACTTCCTTCCAGGCTCAGCTTAAAGTGTAATTCTTCAGGGGCCCCTCCCTCCTATCCTGCATCAGCTATTAATTTCCTTGCCTTTCAAATTGCCTTCTATCTACTATATATCTGCCACATGCATTTTTAATTTATATGTTGTCTCTCCAATTAAAATATAAGCTATTTGAGAACAGGGGTTGTGTTTTTGCCTTCTTTGTATTTCCCAGTGCTCAGCACAATGCCTAAAACATAGGGGACACTTAATATATGCCTGCTGACTGACTTCCTGATTTCTATTTCTCCTGGACTGACTTTCCTGAGACTTTTAGTCCCTAATATAATTTGTGTGTATGTATATATGCAGACAGATAGATGGATAGAGGAATAGATAGATAGATAGATAGATAGATAGATAGATAGATAGATAGAAAGATATTCCCTCTCAACCTACTGAAATCTGGCTTTTCCCAAAATCTAGGGTAACTCAGACTATACGTACTTTTCATCTCCTTCCCTAACATAAATTCTATGATGAAGTAATCACTCCCCCCACCTCTCCACTAAGTCCCTGTCATTTCTACCTTTACAACCAGATCTTCTCAGTTACCCAGAATCAGATTCTGAATGCAATTTCCTTTTCTTGGTTTTTCCATTTTTTTGATGGAAAAAATTATCTCTATGTCAAGTTAAGAAGTTATTAGCTGCTCTGATTTTGGCATAGAGAGATAACTCATTCAGATATCTGGAAAACTGAAGTCCCTTATCACTACTGCATTATGCAAATGCACCAAGTTTGTGATCTTTCCCAAATGCCTCACCTATTTCTTCTTTCTGTCCAAGTTATCTATAGTATACTTCAATGACAAAAATCATTTCTATTTTTCCCTTCTTGAACCTTCACCCAAATACTCTCCATGATGCTTCCTTCCCCTTTCTGGTTCTTGAATTTTCTTACATGAGTATATCTTCTTAATATACAATTCTATCCCACTTCACCTCATTTTATTTGTATGTTTCTCTTGAACAATATATACTCAACCATAGCCATGGACCAATCATAGGTTTCAACCCATCAAATCTCAGCAATACTTATAAGGCCAAATTTGCACCTCATACTCTGCATTAAAACTTCTAGTTCCTCTGTGCCCAAAGGGTTATAAATAATTGCATGCCCTTTGACCTGATAATACCACTTTTGGGGTTGAATCCCAAAGAGATCATAGAAGTGGGAGGAAGACCCATATGTACAAAAATATTTATTGCAGCTCTCTCCGTGGTGGCAAAAAACTGGAAATTAAGGGGATGCCCATCAGTTGGGGAATGGCTAAACAAGTTGTGGTATATGAATGTAATGGAATACTGTTGTGCCATTAGAAATGGGGAGAAGAAGGTCTTCATATTCACCTGGAGAGGCTTATACAAACTAATACTAAGTGAGAAGAGAGAACCAGGAAAAATTTGTACACAATCATAGACACATCGTATGTGTGACAACCAACTTTGATAAACTGGACTCTTCTCAGCAACGCATAGTTATAAGGCAACTCTACAAGTCTCAGGATGGAAGGAGATATCTACATTCAGAGAAGGATCTAGAAAGAACAGAGTTTAAATGGAGACTGAAGCAATCTACATGCTAGCATTGTTTTCCATGTTTGTTTTTTTTCTTCTTTCCCATTGTTACAACCCTTCTATACAACCAGACTAATGTCCAATGTGAAAGTTTTTCCAGATCCTATACTTGATTGCATGCCACCATGGGTGGGGGGGGGGGGAAGAAGAGGGAGGGGAGAAAATCTGAAACTCAAGGGATTGTGGAACTGAATCTTGTAAACTAAAAGTAAATAAATAAATCAATTAATTAAAAAAAAACAAAAACTTCTAGTTCCTGACCAACCATGCTGGAGAACAGTTTGGAACTATGCCCAAAGAGCTATAAAACTGTGCATACCTTTTGACCCAGTAATACCACTACTAGGTCTGTATCACAAAGAGATCAAAGAAAAGGGAAAAGGATCTATTTGTACAAAATATATTTATAGCAATTCTTTTTGTGGTGGGCAAGAATTAGATATTGAGGGATGCCCATCAGTTGGGGAATGGCTGAACAAGTTGTGGCATATGATTGTGATGGAATACTATTGTGGTATAAAAAGTGATGAGCAGGATGGCTTCAGAAAATTCTGGAAAGACTTATAAGAACTGAAACAAAATGAAATGAGCTGAACCAGGAAAACATTGTACATAGTAATAGCAATATCGTAAGGATTATCAACTGTGAAAGACTTAGCTACTCTGATCAAGACAATGATCCAAGACAATTCCACAGGACCCCTAATGAAAAAATGCTATCCACCTCCAGGATCAAAACTGATAAACTCTGAATGAAGCTTCAAGCACAGTTATTTTTTTATTTCCTTTATTTTTATTGTGTTTGTGTGTTTTTTATCAGCATGGCTAATATGAAAATGTTTTGTTTGACCTCATATGTATAATTGATATAGTGCTTGACTTCTCAAAGAGTCGAGAAGAATGAGAGGGAGGAGAAAATTTACAACTTAAAATTTTTTAAAATGAATGTTAAATATTTTAAAATTGTAATTGAGAAATATTTGATGAAATAAATAAAAATATTTTTTTTAAAAAAGACTTCTAGTTTCTTTTGTTTGTTATGTAAACTTTGGGCATTTGAATATAGACATTCAAAATCTATGAATTTTACTTCTGACTCCTTTCTTAAGTTTCATCTCCTTGACTTTCTAGGTATCTCAGATGCTATTCTTCCTTTGTTGAGGCTAGTTCTATCTTCTTAAGGTACCTAACTTTGGAAATGTACGTAAGTAGTCTTTTCTCTCCTCTATCCATTTTAGTTTAAAGCCTTTTGGATTAGATTTCCATGACATTTAAGAAATATATTCTTATCAGCCTTTATATATTCCATTACTGGATAGAAATTTGTCAAATCCATGCTAGAAGCTGTTGGGGTGGCTAGGTGGCACAGTGGATAGAACACCAGCCCTGGACTCAAGAGGACTTGAGTTCAAATCCAGCCTTAGACACATAACACTTACTAGCCACGTGACCTTGGGCAAGTCACTTAATACCAATTGCCCTTGCCTTCCCCCCTCCAAAAAACAAAAACAAAAAATAAAAAAAAAAACCAAAACATACTAACAGTTGTAATCCAAAATTCCAAATACCACTCTCAGACATCTCCTTCTTAGCCAGCTGTCCACTTTCCAATTTATTGTTTTCCCTTCTTTTCTTCAAAGGGCAATACTGATGAATACACAACCCATGCTCATTGTCTTCAATTTCTTGGCCAAGACTTCATAATCACAAAAAAAACAAACAAACTGGTAATACGCTTTAGGTTTCTACTAGTAGTGTAATTGATGTTCATGTGAATCACCAAAAGTAGATAGCTGTTGTCCATTTTGATATGTCTTAGAAAGTCCTCTGTAATATCTTGGATACATGCCACTGGTAGTAATAGGCATCTGCATTGTTATCAGGTTGACAAAGCTGCCTTGGTACCACTGAGTAGGGAATCATTAATCTTCTCTTCATTTCTCTAAAGTGTAATTTCATTTTATTATTTCTGAAGAACAGGAAACTTCTTCCTCTTCAGAGTGCCCAGTTCTCTCCTCTTCTGAAAGAGACAAATTTGTCTTCAAAATCTAATTGTGTGACTGCTTCTGTTTCCCTTTCTCCTCTGTGAAACTCTCTTCCTTGGTCCATCATCCTGATAAGGGTCAAATCTCTCACTGTCCACCTCAGATTCCCCTTTTCCCCATGTAAGTCTAGCATCTGCTTCCTATTGGAATCCTTTATTTTCCCTAACAATCTGGAGTATGGAGAAGCATTCTTCAAGTCTCCTTACTTTTTCCTCTAGGCAGAAAAAAAAAAATCTTACATGCAGAACATAGAAAACACTCAGTTAGCTGTGACAGGAATATAAAAATTGCATACTCTATGGAAACCATTGCAAAATTTTCCCTATTCTTTCTAGCAATTAAATTTATAGTCTTATCACTTTTGGGGGGTTGGAGGGAGGAGGTGTATAGGAAGGAAGGAAGGAAGGAAGGAAGGAAGGAAGGAAGGAAGGAAGGAGAGGGAGGGAGGAAGAAAGGAAGGGACGGAGGAATGGAGAAAGAGGGAGGGAGGGAAGGAGAGACAGAGGGAGAGAGGGAAGAAGGAGGACAGAAGGGAGGGAGTGAGGGAGGGAAGAAAGAAGGAAGGAAGCACCTTTGTTAAGTAAGTCTACTAGTTGTTATAGGTCTCAAGAGGACTGCTGTTCCCACTTGCTTATAGGGACCACTAAATAAATGTTTGTTGACTGACTAACTAACAAAAGAGAACCTGGAGATCTCTAATTTTTTGGAATTTGATGTCAGAATTTCAAATTCTCCATAAATTTCTCTCCTTCATTGGTTTTTATCCTGTTTTATTTGTTTGTTTTTTGTTTTTCTTCAATATTGAAGACTGAAGATAGGGCAAGTGACTTTGTTTTGATACTGGAAAACATAAGACAAACATTACTACAGTCTCCATTTTGCCAAAAAAAAAAAAAAGTTCTTTAAAGAATGAAACCTTCCTCTTTCTTTGACCCTGAAGGAAGAGTTTGTTTGTTTCTATGTGTGTATGTGGGGGGTGGGGGGAGAAAGGGTGAGGGGTGAGGTGTAAATTTCCATGAATAATACACCATAAAACTGGAAAAAAAAAAATAGTGTGTTTCTTTTAAAAATTCCATCACATGCATTTGGCCTTGTTCTTATAGTAAATTATTTTAAAAGTCAGTCTTCCTCTAAAGTTATTACTTTATTTGATAAGAAGGCATGGCCAACAGCTGATTGAAAAAGAATTTTTAAAAGGAACCTTCTTTAAGTCAGGGGCGCCACACTGTGGTTATTAACAGAACAGGTAAAGATTCCTATCTACAGGCTGCCTTCAAAGTTTGTTATTGTGTTTTTGTTATGTTGTTGTTGTTTTGAAAGCTGAAACATGTTATAAAGTAAAATTATTCTTCATGTTATAATGTGAAATATTTTAAAATTTATGTAAAGCATCAACCAGTTTGGAACAGCTGTATAATTACTAATATATTTGATACAAACTTTAAATTCCATAGTCCTCCAAGGCTTATAACATTCAAAAGAACAGAAATCAGAGCTATACCTAACCCAAGCTATACCTGGTGCAAAGGAACAAGGTGTCCTGTGGTGGTGCAGAGGATATAACAAGAGAGAGAAACTTGAGGTTCTGTAGAGCAGTGGTTTTCAAAGTAGGGCATCCCAGCTCCCTGCAAGGGCCATGATGGCTAGGTTTGTCTCCAAGGCAACCAGGTCACCTTCTATCTCAATTATTTCTTAATATTCCCTTATTTTGTCTCCTCCTACAGCCATGTAATCAGACAACAAGAAATCAATAAACATTTATAAACTCCTGCTATCTTCCAGTTTCTTTGCTAGGTACTGGTGATGCAAAGACAAGAAAAAGAAAGAAAGGTGATACAGTGAATAGGGTACTGATCCTGGAGTCAGGAGGACCTGAGTTCAAATCTGGCCTGGGATACTTAACACTTACTAGCTGTGTGACCTTGGGCATGTCACTTAATCCAGTTGTCCTGCTTTCCCCCCTCCAAAAAAAAGAGAAAAAAAAGAAAAAGACTCTATACTCAAGAAGCTCAATTCTATTGAGGGAGACAATATGTACATATATAAATACACACAGAATAAATACAAATAGGGAGAGAAGGCACTAGAAGTTGGAGAGTGAAGGAAAACCTTATTTAAAAAATTATGCTTGAACTGTGTCACGAAGGAAGCAAAGAAGTCCTTGAAGCCGAGATGGGAAGTGGCTGCTAGGTGTCGGCAATATCCACTGTAAAGACACAGAAATAGATGGTCAAGTTCTGTGAGAAGGACAGTTTTCCTGGATGGTAGAGTTCAGGAAAGGATAATGGCAGCTGGAATGATGGACTAGGATCAAGTTATTAAAAGCTTTCAATGCCAAAGAGAGTTCATATTTGATCCCAGAATCAATGGGGAACCCCTGGAGTTCATTAAGTAGAAGAGTGACATATTCAGAACACAAGGAAATCATGTTGACTACTTTCTGAATGATGAATTAGAAGGGAGAGATTTGAGGCTAGAAGACCAGATAGGAGGGTATTGTAATAATAGTCCAGGTAAGAAATGCTGAGGACCTGAACTAAGGTCATGATTGTATGAGTAGAGAGAAGGGGTTGGGTGTGAGAGATGTTGCAGAAGCAGAAACAGCAAGATTTGGCAATTGTTTGGATATGTGGGATAAGAGAGAGTAAGGAGTTAAGATAATACCAACATTAGGAATTTGGGAGATTAAAAAGATAGTGGTTCCCTCAAGAGAAGTCGGGGAATTTGTTAGAAGGATGAGTTTGGGATGAAAGTTCATGATTCTGTTTTGGAAATGGTTGAATCTGAGATATGTACCTGTTTGAAGTGTCCAGTAAACAGGTGGTGAAATAGTATATGGATGCATAGATGTGAGGATTAACTACAAAAAAGTGACAAATTCAGGAAAGTTGAAGAAGTTACTGAAAGAGAGAATGTAGAGTAAGAAAAGACGAGCCTGAAGATAACTGTTGGAGTATATCCACACTTAGGAGGCATGGTATGTATGATGAGCCAGCAAGTAGCCTGAGGAATGGGTAGACAAGTGGTAGGAGAACAGGGAGAAAATAGTGTCATGAGAACCTGGGGATGACAGAGGAGCTCAACAGTGTCAAATTCAAGCTCCCAATTTCTTCCCTTCTACTCATGGAGGAAGCCCCTTAGGAAGAATATAATCTAATCTTATAACGTGGACAACTGAGAAGGCTCTTCGTAGGTGCCTTCGGGAAAATTCTCTCCATGCCCTCATTTTACCCACACCCCGTTACCTCATAGCAGCATGTCGGTGCTCCCTGGATGGTCTACAACTTTCACTAAGTCTGCACTCTTGAACAGTATCTGGTGACAAAGACTCCCACCCAGTTTTCATGATTCATACAGGATGAACAGATATATGCATTGGGTATATTTGTAACACAGGTTTTATTGCATTATCTTCCACCAAAAACTTACATCTTTTCCAAACTTCCATATTATACTGCTATTCTTCCAGTCACCCTGGTTCATAAGCCCAAAGTTATCCTGGATTTCTTATTCTCCACTGCCTACTCCACTTATCCTATCATTTGTCAAATCATGTCGGGGTTTTTTTTCCCTCTCATAACACCTATTGATCTATCTCCTACTCTCTACTCATACCACTGCACCTGAATTCAGGCACTCATCATCTCCTGCTGAACTGCCTAAATGGTATCCTTGCCTCATATCTCCTCCACTCAAATCCATCCTCCAATTTGATGCCAAAGTGATATTGGTTAAAAGGTTAACCATGTTACTCCTCTACATAGTGAACCTTACTGGCTTCTTATTCACTCTAGGAGCAAATATTATTTTTAACCCATTTTAATGCCATAATGCTTATCTCATATTTTAAAACTCGTATTTATATATATTTCATAATACACATAGTCATTAGTATCATAGCATACTATATAATTTATAAATATGCTGATATATTAGGTGTTCATGTTCAATTTTTTTAATGTTAGGAGTGTCCAATCTAAAAATTTTATAAATGGCTAAAATAGAGAACAGTTCCTCTAATAGAGGGCAAGACTTATACCACCAAAGGCTATAAGTCAAGATAAGTGACAGAGAAGAAGCCAAGCAGCATATTCTCTCTCTCCATCAATGAAGCATATCCTGCTCCAGAGCAGGAAACACCCACACACAAACATACATTCCAGTGGCCAAGGCCAAGTCCCATTTCCCTTCCTAAATGGGGAATTTTGGCTCTGCCAAAGAATCTAACTATACAGTCTCAGTTATGCCACATATATATGGTTTTTGAGAGAATAAAATAATACTTTACCTTTGAATGATATTTCACAATTTTCACAGAGCTTCCACATCCTCTTGAATGTCATAACCATCCCATGAGAGAGACAAGCCAAATATTTTTCCTGCTTCATTAGTAGTGGATTAGTAGAGACTGACATTTCCTCACAATCATTCTCATTTTGGAAATGTATCAATTGAATCTCAAGAAGATGAAATAACTTTCCCATTGTCACATAGCTAGTAAGAGTTGAAAGAAGGATTCTAATACAGCTATCCTGACCCCAAGTCCAGCATTTTTCCACTGTATCATACTATTACCATAGTTAGGGCTTAGTAGTGAGAAAATATCCATTGCCAACTAGAAATAAGCATTCCACTCTCCAATTTTACCTAGCAATACTCTTGAAATTCTCATGTATAATTTTTTATTATGATTTAATTTATAAATAGGTCCTCCTACTGTGCTGTAAACTCTATGAGGCTATTCCCTGCCCTCCTAAATGTTCTGGACCTGGTAGGTGATTAATAATTATTGAGTTGACTTTCCATTTTTTGAAAATGAGTTTTGCTACCATTTTTCATATGAGAATAACTTCTAATGCCATGCTACCTCTGACAGGTCTGATGGATTTCCCTAATTCACAGGATTGCCTTAGTTGATGAATGATGGGGAGGAGGAGTAGAGAGAGGACCAGGAAAAGCCCCCTGAAGAAGGTCACATTTGAGCTAGGTCTTGAAGGAAGCCAGGGCAGCCAGGGGATAGAAATGAGTGGGGAGAGCATTCCAGGTATGGGGGACAGCCACTACAAAAACATGGAGTCCAAAATTTGAATGGCATGTAGAAGAAACTACAAGTGGCCCACCATTGCTGGATCCTAGAGTGTACAAAGTATAAAGTGTACGGAATATGACTGGAAAGGGATGAAGAGGCCAGGTAATAGATGCTTTAAAAGTCAAATACAGATTTTTTTTTTTGTTTGGTTATTTGAGGGTTTTTGGGGGGGCAGTGGTTTGTTTGGTTTTTGATATTAGAAGTAATAGGGAGTCATTGTTGATCATTGAGTTAGTGGGGTGATATGATTAGACCTGCACTTTAGGAAAATCATTTGGCAATTGAGTGAAGGACAGATTGAAGTGAGGAGATATTTGAGTTAGGGAGACTAATTAGAAGGCATTTGTAATAATTCAGGTAAGAGTTGATGGTGGCTTGTACAAGGGTAGTGTTTGTGGAGTATAGACAAGGGGAATAATAGGAGGAATATTGTGAAGGTAAAAACAGTATTTGACAAAAGATTGGGTATTTGTGGTGAGAACCACTGAGGAGGCAAGGGTAGGTGATTAGGAGGATAGTGGTACCTTCAATAATAGAAAAGTTAGGAAGATGGTAGGGTTTGGGGAGCTTGATCAAAGCACTTCATTCCTCCCAAATTGATTAAGGATGTTTTGTCATTTGATCATATGATCAAACTTGTCTCAACTACTTGGCTAGTTCCTTGCTCCATGGAGCACTGAAGCTTAGCTAGCTGCAAAACCTGGATACTAGGGTAATGCTCTCCTGTCATATTGAATGGACATTGAAAAATGAAGAGGCAGGCAAAGAACCCAGATTCATAGTCACAGGATCACTTGATCTCAGAGGGAAGAAAACCAAGTAGCCTCTCCCTTACAGGATTGTCTCCCACTGGATGCAATGAGTGAACAAGTCAAAGAGTTCCATCAAGGTCAAGCAGCCAAACAAAAATGATAGGAGGAAAAAAAAATGGTGGGAGAAAAAGAGGAGGAGGTCAACTGATGCCTTTTAAAATTACTCCCACTTCTGGCTATATGGTCAATTAAAGAGGCTTCTTTTAGCATCTGACTTGAAGATCAGAACCCATTTTGCAATGTCTATGGATATTTTGCAGTCTCTGCAAGACATTTTCATCATATATCATTATGGATTTCCTGGAAGAAGGTTCTCCAGTTTCTCCATGTGGGTACTTGTCAGCAGTCCAGGAAGCTGATATGCTCTGCCCATGAGTCAGTCTTCCCAATACAGATAGTTTCAACTGGGAAATCTGGGCCGTCTGTGTTTCCATTAATTGAGATATATTTTATATAACTGTAGATAATATATAGAAAAAGAATACAAGGTGTTTTTGCGAAGGACTATGCTAACAATGAAGGGTAGAGAAAGGCCTGAGATTATGTCCTCTCTCTGATGTATACCTATGCCTATTAGCTGAAATACTGGACAAGTCATTTAACCTTCAATAACACAGGCAATTCTCCAAAACTAAACTCAGCAAATTTAAGTCCCTTGGGGTAAGGATTGTTTTTCCTTTTGTTTTTGAATCTAATATTTAGCCCAGTGCCTGCACAAATGCTTGCTGAATTGAATAAGAATCTAAGTTACAAATAGGTTGCTGAATTGCATTTTTGAGGAATTCATTCTGATGTTTGGTAGTTTTAAACCAAAATGCAATTTATTGGTTCAGTTGTGTCCAACTCATCATGGCCCCATTTAGGGATTTCTTGGCAAAGATACAGGAGTGGTTTGCCATATCCTTCTCCAGCTCATTTTATAGATGAGGAACTGAAGCAAATAGGGTTAAATGACTTGCTCAGGGTCACACAGCTAGTAAATATCTTCTGAGACCAGATTTGAGTCAGTCTTTCTGACTTTAGGCTCTGCACTCCATCCACTGTACCACCTAGCTGCCCAAATGCAGTAGTAAGTTTGCCATAGAGTGCAAGATAAAATTCAATAAATTTTGTACTCCTAAGGGCTATATAGCATGTTGCAACTAATATATTTTTAAAAAATCTCCATCTTGCTAATATCTTTTATCTAGTCTATTATGTAAATTATCACAACTTTCTTCTTGTCCTATAGGATCTTTACCTCCCTTCTTTTATTTATTTATTTTTTTTGCTTTTTGGAAGGGGGAAGGCAGGGCAATTGGGGTTAAGTGATTTGCCCAAGGTCACACGGCTAGTAAATGTTACGTGTCTGAGACTGGATTTGGACTCAGGTCCTCCTGACTCCAGGGCCAGTGCTCTATTCACTGCACCACCTAGCTGCACTTCCCTCCTTCTTTTATTTAGAAAACTACTGAATTTCCATGTAACTATAGTTTTCTAAACTAATCAGAAGAAATAATTTACCTAAAATCCACATTGCATAAAGCCTCTGATGCTTACTTACTAATGGTGGGACTTTAGGTAAGTCTTTTAACTTCCCAAATCTGTAGTTTCTTCTTCTATAAAAGGAGAGACTAGAGTGCTAGGTCTGAAATCAGGAAGCCTCATATTGTTGAGTTCAAATCTGTCCTCAGTATCTTTGCCAAGAAAACTCCAAATGGGGTCACAAAGAGTCAGTCAAGACTGAAACAACTGACCAAGGGCAAAATGAAGGTGCTGGACTCAATGGTCTCGGGGGTTTCTTTGAGGTCTAAATCTAAATCTAAATTCTATGGCATGAAATATGAGCTCCCTATAACTTAATAATAATTGAAATATTCAAAGTGTGATCATTCTTATGAAAATTTGACAAACTGATCATGCATACCATTAATCTTGCCTATTTTCTCTTCATTCCCTGTATTTATCTTCTTCCCCCAACTGTATATGTCTCTATATATTTGCCCACTTAGGAATTCTGGAAGGATCTACCATTTTATCAGAGTAGGGAGGAGCCCAGTGCAGATCAGATTCCTTTGTTGTGAATTACTAGATAAGTCTTAGGAAGTTGCCTCAGGTACATAGAAGGCAACAGGTTTGCCTAGATTCATATGTCAGAAGCAGAATTGAACAGAGGTCTTCCAGATTCCAAATCTAGCACTCTTATCTACTAAGCCATGCTACCTTTAGTTGTCAGTCACACATCAGAAGGTCCTAATTGTCAGGATCTCTGTCTCTGTAACTCTATATAGCATATAGATACTGCTTTATTAATGAAGTATAGTAAATTAATAATTAATAATTATTTCCTATTGATATATTATTGCTCATTGAGAGCAAAGACTGTCTTTTGCCTCTCTTTGTGTCCCTAGTACTTATTACAGCACTTGGTACATAGTAGGCACTTAACATTGACTGACTAAATGTTAGCTAAATATTGGTTAAAGTCTTCTAAAAAGAAAAACTTAGTAATAATTTTAAATCTCCCATAAAAACCCCTTGCATTGTTATTCATGATATATGGTGTGAAATAGAAATTTTTCATGGAACTTCTAGTTCTGCTGAGAAAATGTCACTGTTTGTCTTAAAATTAGAGCAGGAAGGTAAATGGTAACTATATATACACACATAGATATGTAAGGGTGAAGCAAAGAGAGGAACTAAATTTTGGGGGCAACAGTGTCATCTAGTGGACAATGAGAGGAATCTATTCGGAAGCCTCTTTCTTGAGAAAAGTATTTGTACATATGAAATTTATATAAATCAAGTCCTTTTTCCCGCTCATGATACTCAATGGTTATTTCTTCTTGTTTATATCTAATTATCATTCTTTTCCCAAGAGTTTGGCCTTTAATTCCTCTTCTTTTTTGCTTAATAGTTAAGTTATTTAAGACAACCACAATGCAGTGGAAAGAATTCTGGATTTAGATTTGAATTCAGGAAACCAGTGCTCTACCATTTACTAGCTTTGTGATCCTAGCCAAGTTATTTTGACTCCCTAAGCCTTTAATTTCTCTAAATTTTAAATGGTAATAATGATACTAAAACTGCCTGACTTGCTCAGTTATTGAGCAAACCCCTAGTTTGCTTGCCAGTTAGTGAGTGTTGCCAGTTCTTAAGGCAAATGAATAGTCTTTATGCAAAAATTATAGAAATCATGACATTTTAATTTGGATTTGAACACTTTGAGAAAGAAAGAGGAAACAAAGGTAGTGACCACTAGAAGAATACAAGGCACAAACTCAGCTTGGTGGGAAGTATCCAAATACAGCAAATAAGGGAAGAACTTCCCCCATTTTTTGTATTACATGAAAGCACTCTATGATCTATAAAGAAACACATAAGTACCCTAGAAAAATTCACTTTAAATCTATGCATAAAGTTGATGTGCAGTGTGGTTTAATGGGTAGAGTGCTTAAAGTCCTGAAGTCAGGAGGTCCTGTTCAAGTCATGTTTCTGACACATACTAACTGTGTATTACTGAACAAGTCTAATTTCTCAGGCCCCCAAGCAGCTCTCTAAGACTAGATTGGTGCTGATCTGCATTGGGAAAGGAAGTTTCCCACCAGTAGCTTCTTACACCAATGAAACACAAGTTCAAGGGGGAAACAGGAAATGTAAAGTTTGGAAGATAAATCTAGGTTCTTAAAAATTATCAGTGGCATGAAATGTCTGGCAGATCGTACCAAATTTGAAGGCCTTAAGTATCAGTCAAGAGATGGATATGCCTTTCAAAACTCAGAGACCTTAGGTTGGCCATAGACATAGAGAAATAAGTGTTTTGGCCACCACAACTCCAAAAGACACTCTATAAAAATGCAGAGTCTTTGCAATCTACTTTGGAGTGGGGAGTTCTAAGACCAATGAAATCATGAATTGTAGTATATTATCAATATAAATATTTGTAAGGTTAAGAAAAAATTCTGTAGTATGATTAATTATTACCTAACTTCCTTGGACTTTTTAATTATTTTTACAACTTTATAAATATAATGTCTTCCCATATTTTGAAGGAAATAGACATTGTCATGTTATATTACATTGGGATAGAAATCACCACTGAATTTCAGGTAAGGAAACATTTGATGACAATCCCAGTTCACCTGACTTCACTAGCATTCAGAGGACATAAAGAAAGATGAAAAAAAGATCTTTTTATGATCTCACCTTCTTTCAGGGTTTCAATTAGGCTTCCTGTGCTGATGACTCCTAATTCAAAATCTCAAGCCCCAACTACTCACACAAGCAGTGTTATTTCTAGATGCTTCCAGAACAATCCAATGGACATTTCACTTTAAAACTCAATGTTCTCTTATCTCCTCATGTAAATTCTCTTCCCAACTATCCTATTCTGTAAGGGACATCATTCTTTTTCTAGTTTCCCAGACTGGAAAACTTGGAGTTATCACTGACTCTTCCCTCTCCTTCATCTCAATTTTCAATCTGTCACCAACTCGTATCATTTCATCTTTTAAAATGTCTTTCTGATTTGCCCTATCTTCTCCAGACACACTGGCACCGCTCTTATCCAGGACCTCTAATTATTTCAAGCCCAGACTCCTACAACAGCCTTTTAGACAGCCTCCCTACCTTCATCTTCATTCTCTGCCCCTTCGTCCTAACTCTCCAATTTTCATACAAACACCAAACTATTCTTTCTAAAACACAGTTTTCATTATGTCTCTCTCTTGTCTAAGAGCCTGCAGCAGGTCGTTATTATCTACCAAATAAATTCCAGTCCCCTGTTTTCCACAATTAATCACAACTTTACATATTCAAATTTATTTTTTCTTTTTTAATTTTAATTTTAAAAATCTATTTTTAAATCAGGAAAAATCCACCTTCTCTGCCTCCCACCTACCCCAAATAAGAATAGAAAGAAAAATAAAACTACTATTATAAAATCGTTATATACATATATAATTAAGAAAACAAAATTTTAACATTGGCCCTGTCCAAGATAAATGTTTCATTCTATACTCTGAATCCTTCATGAACTCTGTGTGGAGGTAAGTAATATATTTCAATAGACATCTAGTATCATTTTTTTTATTATACTGATAAGAATGATCATTTCTTTAAAAATTGCTTGTCTTTACTATGTTGTCACTGTATAAATTGGTCTGGACCTGTTCACTTCACTCTGAATCAGTTCATATAAAAAGTCTTCCCAGGTTTCTCTGAAATTGTCTACTTCATCATTTCTTATAGCACAACAATATTCCATCACATTGATATAGAGGTAACTTGTTCAACAATTTTGCAATTCCCCCTCAGATTCTCATTCTTTATCACTTCAAAAAAGCCATACTTATTTGCACAATTTTACAGTTTATTTTGTTTTACACTATTAACATGGTCTCTGTAATGACTATACCAACCTGTCAGAGTTACACAACAACTAGCCATTCGTAAAGGCTTCAGAAGCCCAAAATTGCTCAACACACAATGTTCCTTTGTGAGTGAACTCTATCCAAATTTGGAAATTTCCATGACTTGCAGAAATCTCAGAACCAGCCTTGACCAGCTCAAGGGCAACCTTGAGCACTGGCTGAAGATTTCAGGATGTAAACATCCTGCTGCCTAGCTTATTGTGTCTACAGATACCTTCTCCCTTAACCTCTGCTCCCTGCCTGAATTCATAAGATTACAGGGATCTCTTTGCTGACACTGAAGCAGGACTGTTGCTTTGCCCATACTTGGATCTGGGTTACAGTCCTGGGTGACAATCCTGGGGTGAGGAGGAACATTGGCATAGCAGAGCTTGTGACAGCAGTGGAGAGTGAACCCTCCTCACATTTCCAGGGCAGAAAAGAGTATTTATGGTCACTCACAGACCATAGCATAGGCCAGGAGAGAAGTAAACACCTCTCCTTAGATCATACCACCTTGGAAGAACTGAAAACAGCTACACAAAAAATTTGGGACAGTACACATTCTACCCAGGAAGTAGAACCCTACCTTAACAAAGAGTTAAAAAGTCAAGTAATTGTCTGGAAAAATGAGCAAACAGCAGGAAAAACCCTCAGACTATAGAAACTTACTTTGGTGGCAAGGAAGATCAAAACATACAACCAGAAGACAACAAAGTCAAAGCTCCTACATCCAAAGCCTCCAAGGAAAATATGAATTGGTCTCAGATCATGAAAGAGCTCAAAAAGGATCTTGAAAATCAAGTAAGAGAAGTAGAGGAAAAGCTGGGAAGAGAAATGAGAGTGATACAAAAAAAATATGAAAAATGAGTCAACAGCTTAGTAAAGAAGACTCAAAAAAATACTGAAGAAAATAACACCTTAAAAAAAATAGATTAGATCAAATGGCAAAGGAGATCCAAAAAGTCAATGAGAAGAAGCATGCCTTAAAAAAGCAGAATTGGTCAAATAAAAAAGGGAGTCCAAAAACTCACTGAAGAAAATAATTCCTTAAAAATTAGAATGGAAGGGTGGCCGGGTGGCACAGTGAATAGAGCACTGGCCCTGGAGTCAGGAGGACCTGAGTTGCAATCCAGCCTCAGACACTTGACATATTTACCGGCCATGTGACTTTGGGCAAGTCACTTAACCCCAATTGCCCCTGAAAAAGCAAAAAAAAAAAATTAGAATGGAGCAAAGGAAGGTAATGACTTTATAAGAAATCAAGAATCAGTCAAACAAAATCAAAGAATGAAAATGTGGGAGACAATATGAAATTTCTCATTGGAAAAACAAATGACCTGGAAAATAGATCCAGGAGAGATAATTTTAAAAATTACCGGACTACCTGAAAGCTATGATCAAAAACAGAACCTAGACAACATCTTTCAAGAAATTAATAAGAAAAATTGCCATGATATTCTAGAATCAGAGGTTAAAATAGAAATTGAAAGAATCCACTGATTATCTCCTAAAAGAGATCCCAAAAAGAAAAATCCCAGGAATTTTATAGCCATATTCCAGAGTTTCCAGGTCAAGGAGAAAATATTGCAAGCATCCAGAGAGAAACAATTAAAGTATTTTGGAACCGCAATCAAGATAACCCAAGATTTAGCAGCTTCTACATTAAGGGATCAGAGGACTTGGAATATGATATTTCAGGGGTCAAAGGAGCTAGGATTAAAACCAAAAATCACCTATCCAGCAAAGCTAACTGTAATCAATTAGGGGGGAAATTTATATTCAATGATGTAGAGGAATTTAATGCATTCTTGAGGAAAAAAAAACAGCTAAATAGAAAAATTGACTTTCAGATACAATACTCAAGAGAAGCATGGAAAGGTAAACAGGAAAGGGAAATTATAAGGGATTTATTAAAGTTGAACTGTTTACATTCCTACATGGAAAGATGATATTTGTAATTTATGAGACCTTTCTTATTATTAGATTAGTTGGAGGAAATATGTACATACAGAGGGCACAGGGTGAGTTGAATATAAAGGGATAATATCTAAAAAATAAAATTAAGGGATGGGAGAGGAATGTACTGGGAGAAGGAGAAAGAGAGAGGTAGGATGGGATAAATTATCTCACATAAAGGAGGCAAGAAAAACTTTATAGCAGAGAGAAAGTGGAGGGGGGGGGGTGAGAGGGAATGAGGGAACCTTACTCTCATTGGAACTGGCTTAAGGAGGGAATAATATAAACACTCAACTGGGTATAGAAATCCATATTACTCTACAGGAAAGCAGGGGGGAAAGGAATGGGAGGGTAATAGAAGGGAGACTACATTGGGGGAGGGGGTAATCAGAAGCAAACACTTTTGAGAAGGTACAGGGTGAAAGGAGAGTACAGAATTAATGGGGGAGGCAGGATAAGATGGAAGGAAATATAGTTAGTTTTCACAACATGACGATTATGGAAGTGTTTGGATGACTACACATGTATAACCTATATCAAATTGCTTGTCTTCTCAATGAGGGTGGGTGGGGAGGGAGGGAGAGAATTTGGAACTCAAAGTTTTAAAAACAAATGTTAAAAATTATTTTTACATGTAACTGGGAAATAAGATACACAGGAAATAGGATATAGAAATCTATCTTGCCCTACAGGAAAATAGAAGGAGAAGGGGATAAGAGATAAGAGAAGGAGGGGAGGGTTGTGATAGAAGGGTGGGCAGATTGGAGGAAGGAATAAATTTTTTTTTAATGGTGAGCAGGCAAATTTCAGAAAAACCTGGAAGGACTTTCATGAACTGATGCTGAGTGAAGTGAACAGAACCAGGAGAACATTGTACACAGTAACAGCAACATTGTGCAATGACGAACTTTGTTACACTTGGCTCTTCTGAGCAATATAATGGTCTAAGACAATTTTTAAAGATTCATGATGGAAAATTCTATGCACATCCAGAAAAAGAACTAGGATCTGAATGTGGATTGGAGCATACTATTTTCTCTTTTTTAATCTTTTTTTGGTCTTTCCTTCTTGTTCTGATTCTTCTTTCAAAACATAACTTATGTGTAAATATATTTAGTATGACCATATATGTATAACCTATGTCAGAGTGCATGCCATTTTGTTAGGGGGAGGAATTTCAAATTGAAAATCTGATAAAAGTGAAATTGGAAACTAAAAATAAATATTTTTTTTTAAAAGAGAAACTATATTAATTCACCCTTTCTCCACTCCCCTTTGAGCAGGTGAGAAATCTCCCTCTCTGCTCCCTTGCAGTGTTTTCTCTTCCCTGAAAGTTTTTCTCAGATGATAAATGCTTTGTAATCTGTGATCTGACTCTGTTTCAGTTCAGGTCCCTTTATGGGCCTGGGTAGGGTGGGAGAAGAGGAGGTCTTTTTTTTTTTACAAAACTAATCTATCTCATAATCTATCCTCCCAATGATTCCTTTTCCCATTACCCTGTTGAGTGAGTTGTTTTTGTACCAGACTATATATATATATATATATATATATATATATATATATATATAT
>CM053586.1:272084686-272104644 GCA_028646515.1 Pseudochirops corinnae
AAAGAAGGAGTCTAGGGTTTGGGAGCTGTTCTTACTTTGCTTCTTATGCTTATTCTTACTCATGGTTCTTCAGACCATGAATTTTTTAAAAATCTCTGTGGGGCTCTGCTTCCAGAAGGGAAAGCTCTGTCCCAAATCACTGGGGTCCTCCCGGCTGCCGTAGACTTCCGGCTGACTGGATAATTAAGACTCCAGGACCGAGGCCCAAGACGACGATCCGGATCCAGGCCGCTCAACGCGAGAGCACTGGTCTGAAAACAATCGCTCAGTCCCCCTGCTTTTTGCAGGCCGAGGGCGGGAAGCTACAATGTGGAGGCGGGTGCAAAACCTCCACCTTTCGCTTTTCCGCTCTGGAGACCTTTGGGCGGGAGGCTTATCTCCCTCTTTCACAATCCCCCCTCCTCGCAGCTGGTGCTAATCGGTGCTCACCTGAGAGCTTTCTCTGCACCTCCCGCCCAGCCGCCCCCGGGGCACAGACACGGCTTCAGGCCAGGCTGGTTTTGGTTGGCAGTGCTGATATGGTACCTCGTAGCCGAGCTGACTTTAGTGGGAAGTATCTTTGTGTGCGATTTGAAGTTCTAGGTTGGTCCAGAGTCCTATTCCATGGGTATTTTGGGGTGGCTATGTGAGAGCTGCGATATATTGCTGCTGCTACGCCACCATCTTGGCTCCGCTCCCTGAAAGACACAATTCTAATGCAGGAAGTAGCCAAGGGCTCAGTTGGGAACATATTTTGGCGATTGATTTTTTTTTTTACTCTTACTACAATACAACTCTTGAATAGGACCAGGAAATTAGTGTCTGATAGATCCACCATTAGAATCACTGATGAGTTAGGTCAAGAAGGCATTAGGTAAAGAAAGTATGGGCATTTCTGGGGAAGACCACAATTAAAATTTTTGTCATTAATTTTGTAGTTTATTAGATTAGTTATGTAATGTTTTGGGCACTGATTGGACAAGCTTTATAAAAGAAAAAAAATTTATTAGAAGGCCTACAAGTAGCACTATAGGAATAAACAATATGGGTAATACAGTAGGGGTAGGCCAAGGAAATCAAGCTAAGGTTATGGAATACCCAAATTGTCACCAGGGGTTGAAAAAGTGGAAGAGGAGCAGAAAGTAGCCGAACAATGATCCTACATAAATTGTGTATGCCAAGATTGGATTTCAAGTAGATTAAGAAATGAAAGAGTTAATTTTCTTTTCTCAGTACTCATATAGAACCTCCACTATGGTCATAATTTTCAACCAAGTCTATATTTTCCCTATTCTCTTTTTCTTGACTGAAATTGTAGCAATGCCTAGAGATACTGGGCATTTGAGTCAAAAATGAAAACTTTAGCCAATTGGCAGTCAGCATTATATTAAGCTCCTAAATATGGGGAAGCATGTTGGTGATGAACAGAATTTTGCATCTGTAAATATCTTGTCCAACTAAACTAAACTACTCACTATTCCAAAAAGTATAACCTGTACTTTCCTACCTCTGGCCTGTTATCAGACTCATCTGTGTCCCTGAAACACTCTATCCTGCTTTTTCCTTGTTGAAAATCCTAGAACTGGCCTTAGGAAAGGAAAGGCAAAGGAAAGACAGAAGAAAACAAAGTCTTGGAAGTTTTTGGAAGCTACTTTCTGCTTCTCTTCCACTTTTTCACCTTCTACCCTCTGGTGACAATTTGAATATTTCATAGCCTTAGCTTGATTTCTTTGGCCTAGCCTTGTCATAGTACTCCTATTGTTTATTCCTGTAGTGCTTCTTGTAGGCCTTCCAATAAAGTTTATTTGTTATATAAAGCTTGTCTGAACAGTGCCTGAAACATTACATAGCTAATCTAATAAACTACAAAATTAATGACAAAATTTTTAAATGTGATCTTCCTAGAAATGCTCATACTTTCCTTACCTAATACCTTCTTGACCTAACTCATCAGTGATTATAATGGTGGATCTATCAGACTATAGTAAGATTGTATGGAGATATATTAAACAAATAAGGTTTTGTGATACCCAACAAATCTCTTCTGTTCTACTTACCTATTGTGCCAATTAAATCTGCCAACTAAGTGGGAAGGATATTCTAATTGTAGTCTGAAGATGAGGGGTCTACTATCATTTGGCATTTACTAGTTGTGTGATCTTGGGCAAGTCAAGGATCAGAGTACTTTGTTCTTCCCCCTCCCCCAGTTTTTCAGCCACATATAGCTTCCTGACACATAGGATCAACTCTAAACAAAGATAATGACAGATCAGAGCCAAGATGGTAGAGTAAAAACAGGAACTTGCTTCAGCTTCTGCTCCAACCCCCTCTGATACCTGTAAAAAAAATTACTCTAAACAAATTTTAGAGCTACAGATCCCACAAAGTGACAGAGAGAAACGAATCTCCTGCTGAAGGCATCCTGGCAGGGCAACAGGAAGGGTCTATCTCACTTAGTTGGGAGCCGAGCACAGTGCATGAGCCATGCTGGCCCAGACCTGGGGCAGCCCCAACCAGTGGCACAGACCAGCTGGAGCAGACTTCAAGAGAGTGAATCACCAGCAGCTGTAGCAGTTTCCAGACTTCTCAAACCAACAAATGCCAAAGAGAAAGTAAAAGGTCAGTGGGGAACCCTCTTAGAACTGGGGAAGAGAAAAGCATGGTCCGGCCTCTGCCCCTGGAGTGAGAGGTGACTGTAACTGCTGCCTTGTGGCTGCCTCTGGAGCTCCTGGCCTACAGATTGTAGAGGAACCAAGTAACAATTCAGAGTGTAATCACTCTTGCTTTAACCTGCTTGGATCTGGATTGCAGTCTTAGGTGGCAGTCCTGGAGTGAGGAATGCCTGTGTGCCAGAGCTTGTGGTGGCTGTAGAGAGGGTGCCCTCCTCATGGCTCTGATAACAGCTGTGGCAGCAACTGCGAAAACCCCAGCAAGTTGGGACACAGCTCTCTCTACTCTGGAAGCAGAGTTCTACCATGGCAAAGACCTCAGAAGTCAAGTAATTGGCTGGCAAGATGAATAAACAGAGAAAAGGTGAGCAGACTATAGAATCCTGTTTTGGGGGACAAAGAAGATCAAAACATGAAACCAGAAGAAGACAACAAAGTAAAAACTCTTGCATGAAAAGTTTCTGAGAAAAATGTGAATTGATTGCAGGCCAAAGAGGAGCTCAAGAGGGAGTTTGAGAATCAAGTAAGAGAAGTGGAGAAAAAATTGGGAAGAGAAATGAGAATGATTCAAGAAAATCATGAAAAGTGAGGGAACAGCCTGACTAGAGAAAATAACACTTTATAGAATAGACTAACTAAAATAGCAAAAGAGGCCCAAAAAGCCAATGAGGAGAAGAGTTCCTTAAAAATGTCAAATTGGTTAGGTGGAAAAGGAATTTCAAAAACTCACTGAAAAGAATAATTCCTTCAAAATTGGACTGGAGCAAATGGAAACTAATGACTTTATGAGAAATCAAGGCACTATAAAACAGATCCAAACAAATGAAAAAATAGAAGGGAATGTGAAATATCTCACTGGAAAAACCACTGACCTGGAAAATAGATCCAGGAGAGATAATTTAAAAATTATTGGACTACCTGAAAGCCATGATCAAAAAAAGATCCCCAAAAGAAAACTCCTAGGAATATTATAGCCAAATTCCAGAGTTCCCAAATCAAGGAAAAAATACTTCAAGCAGTCAGGAAGAAACAATTTGAGTATTGTGGAAATACAATCAGGATAGCACAAGATCTAGCAGCTTCTACACTAAGGGATCGTAGGGCTTGGAATATGATATTTGAAGGTCAGAGGAGCTAGTATTAAAACCAAGAATCACCTACCCAGCAAAACTGAGTATAATGTTTCAGTGAAAAGATATGGTCATTCAATGAAATAAAGGACTTTCAAGCATTCTTGATGAAAAAAGCAGAGCTGAACAGAAAATCTGACTTTCAAATAAAAGAAGCAAGAGAAGCATGAGAAGTTAAACAGGAAAAAAAAATCATAAGGAACTTATTAAGTTGAACTATTTATATTCCTACATGGAAAAAAACAATAATTGTAACTCATGAGAATATTCTCAGTGTGAGGATAATTGAAGGGAATATATATGTATACATACATATATATGTAGGCATAGGAGGATGTATGTGTGTACAAATGCATATGTGAGTGTGTGTATATGTGTGTACATGTATACAAAGATAGAGGGCACAGAATCAGTTGAATAGGAAGGGATGATATCTAAAAAATAAAATTAAGAGGGGAGAGAGGAATATAATGAGAGGAAATAGGGAAAGATAGAATAGGGTAAATTATCTTATATAAAAGAGGCCAGAGAAAACTGCTACAATGGAGGGGAAGATCAGCAAGGTGAAAGGGAATGGATCAACCGTACTCTCAATGAATTGGCCTAAGGAGGGAATGACATACACATTGAATTGGATATCTTACCCTACAGGAAAGTAGGGGGAAACAAATAATAGGGGGTATGATAGAAAGAAGGGCAGATTGGGGGAGAGGGTAGTTAGAATCAAATACTTTTGAAAAAGGACAGGGTCAAAGTAGAAAATAGAATAAGTGGGGGATGGGATAGGATGGAGGGAAATATAGTTAGTCTTTCACAATACAACTACTATGGAGACATTTTGTGTAACTATACATGTATAACCTATATTGAATTGCTTGTCTTTCCAGTGGGGGTGGGTGAGGAGGGAAGAAGGGAAAGAATCTGGAAATCAAAGTTTTAAAAACAAATGTTAAAAAAAAAATTGGTTTTTACATGCAACTGGGAAATAACATATACAAGCACTGGAGTATAGAAATCCATCTTGCACTACTAGAAAGTTGTGGAGGGGGATGGCAGAGGATATAAGAGGGAACAGATTGGGGGAAAGGGTATTCAGTAGGCTCACTATCTGTAATGGCAAGCACAGAATTAGTTCACACCTTGCTTCAGCCATTTAATTAACACCTTGTTTCAGTTCAAGTTTCTTTAGAGCCTTGTATCAAGTCTGTTAAGAAACAGAACATGTGAACCCCACAACTTGTGAACCCTAGAACTCATGAACTCCTGCAATAGTAAGGGGAGGAGCTAATGACTATATATAAGGAGAGGCCCAGGCTAGCAACAGCAAAACCTCTTGTGGTGGCAGAGTCAAGAAGGGGAAAACTTGTGGTATCCAGCACTGTCTGTTCTGTCTGTATTGATGTTTGTTTGTGAAACTTTGTACAGAAGCCCTGAAAGAGGATTTTCTAGTTGTATGTTTATAGAAGTTCTGCAGGAGGGTTTTGGAGGTCCTGGAACTTTACTGATGATTTGTGCTGACCTCTTGGACCTTGTTGTGGGTCTGTGTTGATTTCTATGTTGGTGATTTGTGTTGAGTTCTCAGACCTTTTTGGTTAGTCTAAGTTGATTTCACAGGCAGATAGTGAATTGATGATGGTGCCAGCAATGTGCATGAATATTATTGTGGCTTTGTTAAGCATTGTCTTCCCAGAAACAGGAGGTATGAAGGACTTGAGGTGGACTGGACATTGTGAGCTTCAATATGGAACAGGAACTGGATGAAAAATTCAATAAGGAGCTGGACAAGGAACTGGGAGCTGCCTGCCTTTGAACCCAGGTGACAGTTGGAGCTGGGACCATGGAAAAGGAACCATGGAAGCTGAGAGCCAGCCTTGAGTCAAGCTGAAAGGAGACTTTACTTGGATACTGTGTGCTGACTGAGAAGATTATGATTTACTGTGACCTAGGGGTGGATAACTTTGACTTTTGTACTTTGTAATTAAATTAAGGATTTTGTGATTGACCAAATGAATGTAATTTGTTTAAAACTATGTGACCACTTTAGTGAAAACTATGTGGCCATTTTAGTAATAGGTTGTTGAGTTGTGACATGGTGAATGCTATATTTTGATTTTCTGTGATAAGTTGTAACATTATGAATGCTGTACCTTGATTTTCTTTGAATGTTTTGTCTTAGTTTGTTATTGAATAAATAGAGAGTTCACTATACTGTGTAATCAGAACCTTGAAAAGCTGTTCACAGCAGTAGTCTTCTGGAAAGCTGATCATGCTTGGCGTTATACTATCTTGGGGTGGGAGTAGGGGAAAGAAGGGGAGAAAATGTGTAACTCAAAATCTTGTGGAAATGATTGTTGAAAACTAAAAAAAATAAAGCAAACATTAACAATTTTTTTAAAAAGATGTTAACCTCCTTGAGCTCATTCCTTAATGATTCTCCCTGTCCTACCCACCCCATTTCAATAATTCTGAATTCTCATTGTTCAACATCTGCCCCCCATTTCCAACCTCCATTGACCTCTCCCTTATTCCTATTCCCTTTCTTATATCTGCCTCCTTACTTCACTGACTTCATTCAGGTCTCAGATAAAGTCCCACCTTCTGCAAGGTCTTTCATTGTCCTCTTTAATCGGAGCGCCTTCCCTCTGAGATTACCCGTCTCCCTCAATTTATACTGTATATTGCTTTTTTGCATATAAAGTGGTACCTTGACACACGAGTGCACCAATTTATGAGATTTCTGAGATCTGAGTTGTCACTTGGTCGATTTTTTGCTTTGAATTGCAAGCCAAAATTTGAGGTATAAGGGGCCACTAGTTGGCACAGCAAATGCCACAACCCACTGCCCACCAAGCATCCTGTGTCTCACTTGTTCAGTCCACGTGTTTACCTCATCAGTGAAGAAAATTAAGTTAAGTGAAAATAAAAAAGATATTGTAGCAATTAAGTTCAGGGATAAAGTGTAGCATTAAGAGTGTAGTGAGTAAGTGAATGAAAATGACCGAAAGAGCATGAAACAAAACTCCTCTAACCTCCTCAATCTATCTCCTCCACCCTCTATCTCCGCCAGTATCTTCTGTTTGCTCAAGTCATCTGATATCCAAGATAAATATACACTTTATAAAATCAGTTTATTTCTTTACATTCTCTTTTATTGTTTTTATACAATATTTGTTATTTATAAATACTTTTTTATTTAAAAACATGTAACAAAAAGTACTGGGGTGGCATTTTGGGGGCTGGAATAGATTAATGGCATTTCAATTAATTTAAATGGGGAAAATTGATTTGATATATGAGCAAATTGAGTTACAAGCTCAGTAATGGAATGAATTAAACTCGTAAGTCAAGGTACCACTGCAGTTGTTTACAATCTGTCTTTCCCACTAGACTCTGGGTTCCTGGAAAGCAGGGAATATTTTCCCCTTCCTTTATATCCTGAGCATTTAGCACAGTGTTTGGCATCTAATAGGTGCATCATCAGTGCCAATTGCTGAGTGACTGATAGGATTTAGAAATTGAAAGACCTTTAGACATAAACAGCAGGCGTTATTTTCATTTTTGACGTTGTACTCTCCATAATGAGTGTAAAGCTAGGCACAGAGCATTGTTGTTCATCCTTCATTTTTAAAGAGGACTAATGACATAATGTCACTCTCTCCTCCAGTGTCATTGAAGGCCACTGGCAAGATAAAAGTTAAGATGACTGGTGATGGCCCAGGATACAGTGGACGATCTTGGCATCTTCAATGTCTGACCAAACTTTTGCTCTACAACGCCTCTTTCAGTCACCTTCATGGCTGTTGGAGTAAATCGCTCTTATCCTTCCATTCTACCAGGGGAAGTCTTCACATGCTTGGGGTAGACACCCCACTAACTCACAGACGGCTTTGAGAACTATTGGTTACCCCCAAACTGGTTTAGCTCATCTGCTGGGACAGTTTTACTGGAATGTGGCCACTGGGCATACAACAGCTTTTTGGAGTCACAATGCTGAGACTTTAACAGGCTTTTTCTGACTAAAGCAACAAGACTCCTGCCTTGCTACAGATTTGCCCAGAATTATACTCTGATTGTAGCTTTGTAGAAAGAAGTCATCTTTGATCATCTTTGGTTGACACAGAGTGGCCATTTAATGAATGACTAATTAATTGAATCATTTTATGTATAAGAAAATACAAGCTCACACAGATATGAAGAAGAAGAGCTAAAGATTAAATTCAGATTTTATTTTTTGACCCAAGAGTAGGGTTTTTTTAAAATCAAAAACAATTTTCACCTCTGTAAAGAGAGATAACTTTATCTTTCCTTACTTCACAAAGGTTTTGTGAGGAACAAATGAAAAAAATGAACTTTGTTCAAAAAGTTTTTGAACATCATTCAAAAAACAAACAATGCTTTGTAAATTATTAAGGAAAGGCAATTGTAATTGTAACAATCATGTTGCTCATAGGATACAAGGAACAAATGATCCAAAGCTAGGGGATTAATTTGATTTTCTGTCTAATGTTATATTTGAAATGCTTAGCACTCTCTCTATAGCTCTTTTGAACTCTTCTTTCCAGCTGTGGAAGCTCTGCTTACACATGAAGAGAATCAATAGGTTATAATTATCAGGGCTTGTTTTGCTCCACACTTGTTTGTGAAGCATAAACAGCACTGGAAGATATTCTCATGGAGAGTGTGCTTGCAACATATATTTGGTCTAGATCTGCAATTGATCAATTTTGACCTGAGCCAGAAGAAGCTGAGGTCAAAGAAATTGAAGCACTTTTCCAAATTTTAGGGAGGTAGTAAATGGCAAAGCTAGGATTTGAACCCAGATCAGTTGACCACAAAATGCAATGCTCTTGTTGCTATATACCATTGTCTCCCACTGATTTCAATGCTATAGGAAACACCAATGTGGAAGTTTGTACAATTAATGTAGAACAGCAACTCATTTATAAAGTACAATCTTAGAGAGTTGCCTAGAGATCACAGTGATAGGTTACACAATTAGTGCAAGAGGGACGTAACTGGCCTTTGCCACCATGATTGACAGAGGACTGCTCTGTCAGATTTTTGCCCTTCTCCACTTCCAGGTCACCCAGATCTCAACCTTCCCTTCCTGCTGCCAGTCTGCTTTCCTTTGGTGGCTGGAATATTTGGAAAAGCCTCTGAACAGGGTCATTCTGGGGCAATATTGAGAACTAGGAGGGGTCATTTTTTCATTTCATTCACTTACTTTTTTTCTGTCACCCTCTTTACATCACTTATCTTCCAAAACAAAATCTGCAACAAATAAAAATGGGATGGGAGAGATTTAAGAGGGGTGATTATGACAGCCCCCAAAAGCATATCTACCCTTCCTGATCATCACAGGCTACTTCCTTCAGCCCACCCAACTACTTTTTTTTAAGAGAACCACAAAATGTTTGTGCTAGAATGTAACTTAGAATTCAATTAGTCTAGACTTATTTATGTATGAGAAAACTCCATGACCTGCATAATAATAAAATCAGTTCACATATATGTAGTGCTTTACATTCAGTATTTAATTTAATCTTCACTACAACCCAGAATTAAGTGCTATCATTATCTTCTTTTTTACAGATAAGGAAATTGGGGTTAAGTGACTATTTCATTATCACACAAGTAGTATTAGAAGTAAGATTGGAACCCAGAACTTCCTGACTCCAAATCCAGTGTTCTTTTACTCCCTAAGGGACAAACATCAACTAGAGACCAAATCTTTTGACTTGTAAGTTCAATACTCTCCCTATGTTACCATGAGGCCTTATATTAGCATAATGAAAACAAATTCAATTAAATAAATATTTATTAAGTACCTATTGTGTGCAAGCCATTGTATATCTCCGGGAATTTATGACTTCTGGCTACAATCATATTACAGCAATTCTGTAGGACTTTACTCAGTGATGGAAATCAGTTACCCAATGTTGGTTGCTGCCTTCTCCCATCTTTACTGTAATGCTCTGTCCCACCACCTCCTTCAGTATGGCCTCTTTGCTCAACACCATCCCATAAACCCTAGGGGATTGGAGATGGATGTATAACTTTTCTTTAGAAGGATGACCTGAGCACTGGCACTGATTCCGTCTCTATCCCGGTTCTGGTCTAAATTATCTCTCCAGTAAAGCAGACAACTCAGTCTATCCAGATTTATCCTCTAAATTTCAGATTACATCCCCCATCCCCAGCTCTGCTCCAGAGAAGATAATCATTATTAAACTTCCCATCATTCCTTACATTTATATGACATTTTCAAGTTTCTGAACAATATGTATTGCTGTGTTGTGTGCTATCCAGGGGAAAATTCCATCCTTCCGCTTCCTGATCTCTAGGAACTTTCAATCTATAATGGACATAGGGATGGGTATAACACGGCTTATATGTCCTTCAGCACCTTCAATAAGTAGATACACAAAGAATGCTTGTTGACAATAAATACCACCACCTCTTTGACAGGCATAGAATTCTAAAATTTAGAATTAGAAGGAGACTTATAAGTCCTCCTGGTAACATCTTCTTTCCTTTTCTCCACCTTTTCAAATCTTAAGTGTCTTCAACACTTGGTTTAAATCCTACTTTTTCCATTAAATTTCTCCAGCCCACGTTGATCTTGCCTGTCTCTAAATTCATAGTAGTAACTGCCTGTGCCACAATTTTGCCAATTAGATGCATCCTTGTAAAGTCCCTGAGACAGTTAAGTGATGCAATGGATAGACTCTATCTGATAGAGTTAGCCTTGGAGTCAGGAAGACCTAAGTTCAAATCCTGCTTCAGATAAAAGCTGTGTGATGCTGGAGAGATCTCAATCTCTCTCAACATGGGTTTCCTCATCTGCAAAATAAAGATAATAAAAGTACCTATGCCCCAGGAATGCTGGGAGGATCTAATGAGATAATAGTACTTGGCACAGGGTAGGTGCTATATAATCTATTCTTATTCTCATTGAAATGGTCTTTCTTTTTACATGCATATATTCCTTCACCAATAATTAATAGCAACCATAGGATCATGGCCCTAGAGCAGGAATGGAGGTCAGAAGCCATCTAGTGCAACACCCTCATTTTATTGATGAGAAAACTGAGTCTTAGGGACTTGTTCAAGTCCATAGGTAGTAATTATCAGTACTTACATTTGAACAGAGGTCCTCTTACTCCAGAGCTCCTGTACTATCCTATTGTTCCACATCATTTCTTAATCTAATCCATTCTCCTGTGTAAAGGACAAATTCTGGACCACTTAATCTACATACCGAAGATTCTGCCAAAGCACAGAATTAGAACTCAAAAGATTTAAGAAATTCTCTGTTGTAATTGATTAATTATATATCTTATACAATTCTGTGTCTCAGTTTCCTAGTACTCTTCTTAATAAAAAATGCTCAGAGTTCCCCCTTCTTCTTCCAAACCAAACCAAACAAAACAAAACAACGCTCTATTTCATACTAACAAACCTATAGCTTGTTTAAAAACAAAACTCACTCCTTGATCACTTTTTGGGCAGGGGGCAAGGCAATCAGGGTTAAGTGACTTGCCCACGATCACACAGTTAGTAAGTGTCATGTGTCTGAGAGCAAATTTGAACTCAAGTCCTCCTGACACCAGGACCAGTGCTCTATCTACTGCATCACCTTGCTGCTCCCCATGATCATTCTAAATGACCTGTCTAACAAATGAATCCAAGAACCAGGGGGAGAGAAATAATTAGTAAGGAAAGAAACACATACAAAACACTTTTCAGCTTGTTTCTGAAGCTCTTTAAGCCATTAAGTGACCTAGATTCAGTCTCTGAACTAAACTTTGCCAATCCCAGGAGCACAATTAAAAAACAGGTGTTCTAATCCTGAAAACCATCTCTGGCTAAAGCTATAGGCAGAGGGACAAAATGCATTTCATTTCCCACCATATCGTCACCATCATTTTAGCAGTTTGGAACATCACTGATTTGAAAATATGGAATTTTATGAGTTTCAGTAACTGGTTTTGTTCTGTTCATAATATAATCACTATTGCTGGCAGTGCCCTGGATCTAGATTATTACTATTTCATTTGTAGACTACAGAAAAAAGAAACAACATTCACTCAGCTGCTGAGCCATGTACAATTCCCAATTGTTGGTTTCATAGTTCAAAACCTCAAATTCCCATCACAAAGTTGTGATGACAATGCTTATTTTTTTCTTTTTATTGATGGTATTTAATTTTTTGTCTATTTATGGAAAAATCTAAAAATGTACTTTTGAGTATATGGGGGGGGGGGGGGAGGAATGGATACATGGCAGGGATGTTGATGCAGCTATTATTCTAATTCACTAATAAAGACCATGAGAGAAGAAATGTGATGTAGTAGCTTCCTGGTAGCAGGAAGACCTGGGTTTGAGGCTTGCCTCTGTTACATACCAGTTGCTTGACCATAGACAGGTTCTCTGAACTTGCAGTGAGTGAGGTATTTCACTAAGACTCTAAGTTGTAGTTAAATTGAAGATCGTCATCACTAATGAGAGACTTCCTGTACTAATTTTAAAAAATGTTTAAATCAAAATTAAAATAAAGTAAAATAATATAAGCTTTTCCAAAGGGATCTGAGAGATGCTCTTGAAAATTATCATACATGAAACTCTTCTTGCCAATGAAATGGTTTGCCTAATCATATCCTTCTTAATCTTATCAATTTCTATAGGATCTATTTATGAAAATTGTATTTGAGGTTTTCTCTCCTTATCCAGGAGGCTTCAAGTTAATAAATTTTAAAATTATTTTAATTTTAATTCAATTTATTAATAAATTAAAATTTTAATTGTAATGTATCTTTAAAGTGATTTTTAAAAATGATCCAAAGACTACTCTTTAATGTAGGCTATTATTTAAATGCTCATTTAATATTTTTGAAATCAGCAAAAATTATAAACCTGGGCTTGATTTATTATTTTATTGATTTCCAGACTTCCAAAAATGATGGAGAAAAAGCTAATAATGCAGATTAAATTGCATACTTGTTTTTTCTTTCTGGAGAGCTAGCCAGTTGTTAAAAATTTACCAGAACAGTCCTGGGCATTTAGTTATGTTACTCTGAGTATCTCATTGGAAATGAGCATATGCAAAGTACCAGGAAAGTGAGTGCCGAGTATGCAGTAACATTTTAGAGACAAGACAGAATTTTTCATGAAGAACTTTATGTAAACCAAGTTTGCTTAGACAGTGATACTTGCTAACTTTGGTATGGAGGTGGGCACAGGGCAGGACACTGAGTGAATGAATGAAAAAATATTTATATGCAAAGAACTATGCCAAAGGCTGGGGATATACAGTCAATCCTCAACTTTTGTTGGGGTAGCATTTCTAGAAAATAGTGTGAAAGTAAAAATGTAAAATTTGAAACACTGAACCTATGGGAAATGGGGGGCAGCTAGAGATGGTGCAGTTGATAGAGTGTTGGGCCTGGAATCAGGAAGACTCATCTTCCTCAGTTCAAATTCAATCTTAGATGTTTACTAGTTGTGTGATCTTGGGCAAATCACTTAACCCTATTTGGCTCACTTTTCTCATTTGTAAAATGAACTGGAGAAGGAAATGGAAAACCCCTCCAGTATCTTTGCCAAGAAAACCCTAATGAGGTCACAAAGAGTCAAACATGACTGAAACCCAGTGTAGTGCCAATGCAATATTTATAGCACCCATGATCATGATAAATATACCAACCATGACTATAAATATTCTCCCATGGCACTCAATTGCAAAATATAACAAACTCTCCTTATAGAGGACAGAAACAAAGCATTTATTTAGACACCAGAAAACAAAATCCTAACATCAAGATGCTGAATCCATCAAAGCAACATAAAAGTTAATACACCACAACATAGCAAAAAGCCATGCCATTGTTTAGCCTTCCCACAAACCAATATAAGATCAATATCTACCCACAAAACTATCTCCTTGCTTGAGTGTCCTCTCTCTCCCACTATCCCTCTAGCTCTGACTCCCAGGTTCCTATTGGCTCTGCTCCATCCTTCAATAAATTCCTCCCATCATAGGCTCCATGTGATTACATTCAGACTATTAGGGGGCAGAGTTTACTTTCAAAGCAGGGAAGGTCTTCAAATTACCATTACCATTACACCCAGCTGTACAACAATGATGAGAAAAGGTGGTTAGGTTCCCGTGACCACCAAAAACTGTAATCTTTTGCTTGAGATAGTTGAAAATACATTTTTCTGCATACAATTCTTTATTATCAAAACATTAATTTTTTTATATTTAGTATTTCCCCCAATTACCCATAGAAACAACTTTTAACATTTGTTTTTAAAACTCTGAGTAACAAATTCTCTCTCTTCCTCTCTCCCAATCCCCCTCCCCGTCCCTGCATTGAGAAGGAAAGCAATTTGATGTGGGTCATACATGTGTAGTCTTGCAAAAAATATACATAATAGTTATTGTGAAGAAAACATAGACAGAAAAACTCAAGAAAAATAAAGTTAAAAAAAAGTATGCTTCAATCTGTATTCAGATACCATCAGTTCTTTCTTTGGGGATGGATAGCATTTTTCACCATAAGTCCTTCAGAATTGTCAAGGATTGTTGTATTGCTGAGCATAACTAAGTCATTCAATTACATCACAATATTGCTATTACTTACAATATTGCTGTACTCTACATAGTATATATCATTTTGCATCAGCCCATGCAAGCCTTTCCAGGTTTTTCTGAGAGTATACTGTTCATCATTTCTTATAGCACTAAAGTATTCCATCATAATCACATACCACACCTTGTTCAACCATTCCCTAATTGATGGGCATCCCCTTAATTTCTAATTCTTTACCTCCAGAAAAGAGTTGCTACAAATATTTTTGTATAGGTCCTTTTCCTTTTTGTTTTTTTAATCTTCAAAACATTAATTTTGATAACACGTGTTTTCCCTAACACAGTAACCATGAAATAACCCATAAAATTAAAATACACAAAATAAAACTGGTAACATGCAAAACATTTTTTTCTTGCTAATAATTTCTTAGAATTTTGTGACTTTTGTGCTAACATCTCAAGAAATATAACATTCATTTCAGGCAATATTCATTTTTCATACCACATAAAATCTACAGCCCCATAAATACTATACACAAATTCTTAGAAAGAAAACATTTTTCTTAACCTAAGTTTTACCTTCCACTGTGTCAGATGGCCACATGAGCACATTGTATTGTATACTATACTGCTATAAACCTCTCTACCTTGGTCTCCCTTTAAAAACCAAAAGAGAAGTTGTTGGGACTTTAGTAGCTGATGTCAGAAAACGTCAAGGCTTGTGAGGTCTCAACATCACCTCTGACACTGTCCTTCACGGCTAGTGGATGGTGTTAGTGAAGGTTGGAGATAATGAAGGATGTATCATTTTGAAATAATCTGTCAGTAACATCTGCTTCATGTGTTATTTGAGATTTTTAAGGGTCTCTCAGACAACAAGGGCTGCAAACATTCCAAAATTCCAGCAAGAAGTTTATCTTTACTTTTGCACTAAGCCTCATCACTGACTTTGAACACTTGGAATAGAGTCCAAATAACTTTAAAGTCATAACTGCAAGCAAATGAGTACAGGAGGAACTCTTCACCCTATAATGGTAAGGTGAACAAGACTAGTGAAACACCTAGTAGGATACCAGTCACTCCATAAACTTGTATGCACTGAGACTCCCTTTTTTCTCTGCTTGCACATAGCTGCAAATTTGCCCAGTTGCCCACTGAAATTGCAAAAGTAAAACTCAGGAAAATACAGGATTACTGTAAATACAAAAGCAAAATATTCCTTGCCCTCAAAGAGATTTGATTTAAAAGGGGAGACAACATGAAATAGGAGAAACATGGCTAAGCAATGGAGCTTTGGTCTGTTGAATTACGGGATGAGAAGGCAGCTGATTGTTGTTCCCTTTTTAGAAACAATGATTACTGTATCCAGGGAAGGAGGTGGAAAGAGGTGTAGGTATGGGGGATTACCAAAATCAAATATAAAGTTCTTTGGAATTTAATACTCCTCACAAGTAGGCCATCTCTCACTTTTCCAGTTTCCTTAAACTTTACTGCCCTCCAAACTCTACTCCCCAGCTGTAAATTGGCCTACTTGCAGTTCCTTGCACATGCCAGTCTGTGTCTCATTCATGTCTTTGTGCTTACTTTTCTCTGCGCCTGGAATGATCTCCCTCCTTACCTTTGCCTATTGTCTTTGCTGCCTTCCTTCAAGACTCAATTCAAATCCTACCTTCTGCGGTAGCCCTTTTCAGGTCCCCCTAGATGTGCATGTTCTCTTCTTTAAGACTGATTTTCATCTGCTTTATCGATATCTTGAATGTATCTAGTTATTTATGTATTAAACCCCTCCCCCATTAGAATGTGAGTTCCCTGAGGGCAGGGATTGTTTTGCCTTTCTTTTTATCCTCAGCTCTTAGCCTAGTATCTGGCTCACAGTAAACACTAAATAAATGTTTGTTGTTTGACCTGACATGGATAAATCCAGGAATACAGTAATAGGGCCTGAGTGGACGACTGGATGAGATGGGAAGAATGACATGGTTTAGGGACAACCAGATATAATGGGCAGTTCGCCCTTACTCGCCAATCAATCAAGATGGTTTAAACTATTCCAAGGTATGGGGGAATGCTTTTTGGAGATCCATTTTGGAGGATGATATTCCACATGGGGAAAATAGGAGGAGAAATGTTCTCTCTCTCTTTCTCTCTCTCTGTCTCTCTTGTTTCTCACCACATTCACATGAATATGCAGTTCAGGACTGAGAAATGAAAGAAATCTGAGACTTATAATCATATATATGTGTACACACACATACATACATATATACATGCACATATATACATATGCATGCATATATGTATGTATGCACATATGTATATACAACACTTTCTTCAAGAAAATAGTCTGAAGGCATTGGACATATATTAAATAACTGCTGAAATACCAATTTAACTTTAACTTCATAGGCACAAAGTAATGATTTACCAACAAGTGAGTTACTCCACAATAAATTGTATTTTGCTGTCAGATGATTAACATGTTAAATCAAAGGTCAAAATCAACACCAAATCAGAAGGAAAAAAAACAAACCAAAATTAGAAGACATAGATGGCATGCTTATCAGATTTTCCAAAGACACAAAAATGTAAGGGCACACTAAATGAGAGCATCAGTTATCAAAAAGCTTTTGACAGGATAGAACTTTGGACCAAATTCAATAAGATGCTGTTTTATAAAATAAAAGTAAACAGGTTAAACAAATTCTTAAGTACTTAATGGGAGAGGTTTGGATAGATTAATATATGTTCATTGATTTTAGTGCATTGTAAGATCAATATAAATTGATAGTGTGATATAGAAGCTAGGGAAGCTAATGAAATCATAGAAAGTCATAGAATTGATTGAAAGTCATAGAGTCACAGAATTGATGAGATGATAGTATTATAGTACTCTAATCAGTCCACAAATGGAGCTAGATACCACATTTCAAGAAGGACATTGGTAAACTACAGTGTTCAGAAGAGGGTGAAAGATCTCGAGTTTAGGACATTTGAGAACAAGCTGAAGGAAATGGTCATCTTTAGAGAAGACTTGGAAGGGAGGAGACAAATGGAAGATATTTACATATAAATGCAGGGCTGTCCCATGGTCTTGTTTCAGTTTGTAAGAGAGGTCAAAACTGGCAACAAAGGATGCTAGTTTAAAACAGAAAAGTGTGTTTACTTATTTTATCCTCTCTGAATAATATTCATGAAAATGGCCCATGTATTCTTAGAATTACAGATTAAAAACTGGAAAGGACTCATGAAGGCTACTAGTCCAACCCTCAATTTTAAAGATGAAGAAACTGAAGCTAACTTACAGAATTGACTTGTCCCAAGGTATACAAGGTCCTCTAATTACAAATCCACTACTCTTGTTCCTGTAGGATGCTGGTTTTCAGACAGTATTCTTGATTTATAAAACAATGATAAGAATAAGACAAGAACTATATGAAATGAAGTGAGGCTTTTACAGATGATTTTCTATAGCCTTTCACATCTTCCTAATGACACAGTTTTGTTTTGTGTTTGTCTTTCCTTCTCAAAGAATATCATAACATCAGGGAGATGATGACATGACTTGGAGTTGACTTTGATTTGAGTGAGGGAGGACTGTACAAGGTCACCAGCCTCACTTTCTTCTCCAGAGCCATCTGGACGCAGTGGCCAGATAGTCATCAGGATGACTGAAGATGGCCCAGGATGCAGTGGGAGACCAATTGAATTGAGAAATAGAGAACATGATACCTCTGCATTTACTGTTTGTTTATTGCCAAAAGAAGTACATTTGACTCAATGGAGCAAAATGTGGCCTTAAAGATTCTTCTTTAACAAGGCTTATGCTATTCATATATTAAGGTCATATAAGATCCTTTTTATGTAACTAGAGAGAAAACTTTGTTCAATGATCCTTTGCATGTTAATATCAAATGAGCCGATATCAAATGAGACAGGGCCATCTCCAAGTCGTCCCACTATTTATATCTTGCCACTGGACCCAGATGGCTCAGGAGGAGAAAGTGAGGGTGGTGACCTTATATAGCCCTCCCTCACTTAAATCCAGTTGACTTGCAAGTCATGGCATTATTTTCCTGATGTCATGGTCCCTTTCAAGAACAAGGGACAAACAACAACCAAATAAGAAACGTTATCCAAAGCGTTTCTAGAGTTCTGTTGTACTACCATGCAAAATCCAAATAGAAGAGGGACTCACCACGTACAGGAAGATCTTCAGATATGTGTGTTTGTGGTTGACATTGTGTTGAATAATTCAAGTCCCAGACTGCTATGGGGGGGGGGGGCTGTCTTCCTTGAAATTCATGATTACTTTAAAGATACAGCAGGAAATACAGCAGGAAAAACAAAGTAAATGCTGGAATTTGGTGGATCCTCCAAGTATCAAAGTGCATACAACTCTATTCCACCAATTCTTTTTATCTGCTCCTTTTTCTTTTGAATACACAATACTTTTCTCTAGACATATTAAGCATTAACTGTACTCTGCCTAGTTTGAGAAATAACTAAAACATTAAATTTACTTCTTTGGATTAAGGTCTCATATTCACCTTATTTGTTACTTGTAATTTGTACATTTGTGTATAGACATTTCAAGTTGTTTCCTATTAATTACTGGTCCTTTCTACTAGAACTCATTTTTATCTGGGATATTTGGATTGGCAGATATATATGTAAGGGGGATTGGTACATGCACTGAGAACAAACATCAGTGTGCTCAATTGATGAAAATTCTTCATGTAAGAGAGGCCAAAGAGCCTTCTGGGAAAATCATGTGCCTTGGAGAGATTGCAGAGCATATGTAAACATCCAATAACCATAACCACATGGTTTGGAGAAATCTTTTGGATTGGCTGCATGGTCAGAAGGAGGACATCCTTAAAACAATCTCAGTTGTAACTAGTCATAGTCTTCAGTCACCTATGAAATGGTGATAACAATGGCATCCATTATTGTGAGAATAAAATGAGATAAAATGCTTGGAAAGCACTCTGCAAACCTTAAAAAGCTAGATTGTTATTGTTCAGTCATTTTGTCATGTCAGACTCTTCTTGACCCCATGGGACAACTAACCGTCTGTGTGGGGTTTCTTGGCAAAGATGCTGTAATGGTCGCATGGCCACATAGCTTCAGGAGGAAAAAAGTCCAGGGATCTATTCTTCTATTTTATTATTATTTATTATTTTATTTTCCCCCAGTTACATGTAAAAACAATTTTTAACATTAGCTTTAAAGATTTTAAAATTTAATTTTAAAATCTCCCTTCCTTCCTCCCTCCTCCCCCATTGAGAATTTCCTTTTCTGGTTTTTGTGCAAACAGGGGTTAATTCACTTGCCCAGGGTCACACAGCTTGTAAATGTCTGAAGTCAGATTTGAATTATGTTCTTTCTGTTCTTTCTGACTCTAGGCCCAATACTCTTACCTATAGGGTGTCCCTAAAGTCTGGACACACAAGAAATCTCATTAACTATGCATATTTTCAAGAAATGAAATGAATGAAATTTTCAACAACATTTTATTTAATTAACATAAATTTAGCCATGATAATTTCACATGGGATAAAGGCTTTCATTAGCTATTGGGGACTA
>CM053586.1:272104744-272198377 GCA_028646515.1 Pseudochirops corinnae
ATACTGGCTATTTTTATTATTACTAATCAAGTCAATCTTTCTAGCTGATTGATCTTAGTCAATTTCAATGACTCCTTTGCTTACAACCTCTAACATAAGATATTGTTTTAAGAAGAGAGGACCTGGCATTATAACCTATATGAATTGCTTGCCTTCTCAATGGGGGAGGAGGGAGGAAGGAAGGGAGATTTTAAAATTAAAATTTTAAAATCTTAAAAACTAATGTTAAAAATTGTTTTTACATGTAACTGGGGGAAAATAAAATAATAAATAATAATAAAATAGAAGAATAGAGCCCTGGACTTTTTTGCTCCTGAGGCTATGTGGCCATATAAATATAAGCCTGGAAGCTTTACCCGACTTAGTATTTGCACTTTTATGTGGTAGGAGAACAGCATCCTAGAACACTAACACCTGTGTTTTGTAATCAGTTCTGCACTGATGCCTGGTATTAACTGAGATAAGTGCTCCATCTAGCAGCAACACAGTATTTAGACATGAACTTGGTGGGACCAAGGCTTTGTAGAAATGGGACCAAGTTTGAGCCCATTCTCCCTAAAGACTGAGGTAGGATGAGAAAGAGTATACTCCTGAGAAGTTGGAGGGAAATGATTCCTGTTGTATCTTCTAAGTAGATATCCCTTTAAAAAATCTAGTTGATGGTAAGTCATTAAATGGAACTGCAATGTTAATTACTAGCAACTAACCTAGGGAGATGTAGTTGGTGGAGACCTGAGCCAGAGGCATCAGAGAAGAGATACACCAAAACTCCTCAGGGTACTCTACAACCTGGAGGGGATAAATGTAGCTGGCGTGGCTCAGAGAGAATGAGTCAAAGCATACTTATTACACATGTGAAAAATCTCTCCCCCCTCCATTTTCAGTCTAAAGTCCTTTAATTATAGCCACAAATTTCTAGGCAAACATATTTTTGTTGGTCTTCATTATATGCATTCTGCTTCTGTGTATGAGTTCATTATTTCTGTATTGTTGTGGTCTATAAAGCAAAATCCTTTTGGGGGGTGAGGAAACACAACTTCATTTCTCTAATTCTTTTCTGAAACTCTTCTCATAAGTTGACAGGCATATGATATGATATTACTTGTATTCCCATGGACTTTACTTTCTTGCCTAGCACTTCCTATTCCCTAGCAATGCTTTCTAGTTTATGTCTGGCAGTATCATTTTCTCCAACATAAATAACCAGAAGTGGGTAATGATCATCAGATCTGCAAGTCTGTGGAGTCTCTCCATCACTTCCTGATGCCACTCAGTTACACTTTCATCCTTCTCTTTTCAAGTTGACATATAGTATACCACAGTGTAATAGAAAAAGCACTGAATTTGTGATCACAGGATTTGGAATTAAGTCTTGATTCTGTTACTTAATCTCTATTTGCTTTTGGGAAGGTTACTTTATCCCTTTTGATCTTAGTTTCTCCACCTGTCAAAATTCTCATCCTCAGACATGAAAATAAAATTTAAAAAATGTAGTGGTGGCAACGAAAATAAAGCTTCAAAGAAAGATCACCTAGCTGATTAATGACAATACCATTGGATGCCAAGACCACTGAAGCTACTGAATGTCTGATTCTGGACTGTATCTGTTATATCTCCAAAAGACATTCATTCATTTATTCACTCAATATTTATTGAACACCTGTCAAATTTAAGAAAGGCATGTACTAGGGCTGGTGTGTGTGTGTGTGTGTGCATGTGAGTGTGTAAAAAAAGGAGAGAGGGAGAGAAAGAGTCCCTTTCCTCAGTTAACGTATCATCAGAGATGTAAAATTGTGCAAAGAAGGTGCTAGCTATGTGACCTCTTTATATGAAAGAGAGATCAGTTGTCCAGAATCTCATCTCTCTTTAAACTGTATCTAGTCACTCTGGCACTTTAATCAAATAATACAGTAGTTATATGGAATAAAGAATAGGGATCGAGTAAGTAGCAAAAAAGGTGCTCCCCAATGAACTTTTTAAGACACAATCCATTGTCTTGGCTAGAGGGAAGTATAGGGTGATGGATAAAGTGTAATTTTGTCATGTTGTAGCATTCTATTTAAATATTTAAAGAGAAAATGAATCCGAGAGGTTCACATTTGTAATACAGTAGAAAGGAGATTTTTCTAGAAATCAGCACACCTAGGCTAACATCCTAACTCTGTTGGTAACTAGCTGCATGTTTCTGGGTGAGACACAACTTCTCTGTGCTTCAATTTTCTTATCTGCTGAATGAATGAGTTGGACTAGAATGAACTTCGTGTTTCTGTCTAGTTCTAGAAATCTATGAATCTAGGATTTTTGAAGGAAAGATTGACAGGTCTTAGTGACTGATTAGATATGAAGGATTGAGGAGAGGGATGATTTTTCAAAGATAGCATATTTTAGACATTTTAATAATTGATGTAAAGTTCTATAGGATTGATCGGACTAGGAAGAGGTCGCAACCCACAGGTTGAGAACCACTGCTTTAAGGTTTGTGAATCACTTTACAATTATTATGACACTGATCCTCGCAACGACCCAATGTAGTAGATGCCATTATTATTACTATTTTACAGAAGAGGAGACTGAGGCAGACAGTTTTTTTTTTAAGTGATTTGATTAGGGTTACACAGCTGTTGTTGTTGCCCGTCCTTTGTTTTCAAAGAGGATCAATAGAGTCATGAGGGGATGTCTTGATTTGCCAGTGAATTGGATGTAAGTGGGTCAGAGTTGTGCAAAGTCATCAGCCTCTCTCTTCCACAGTCATGGAAGTCCAGTGGAAGGACAAAAGTCAAGGTGACTGGGGATGGCCTAGGATGCAGTGGATGACTTTGGTGACTTCAATGTTCAATCAAGCTCTAAGCACTACACAGCTGCTGCTTCAGCGCCTTCATATTTGTTGGAACAAATTATTCTCATTCATTCATTCCACTGGGGGTAGTCTTCTTATGTTTGGAGTAGACATTCTTCTAACTCACCTGAGGTCTGTTGGTTATGCTCAACCTGGTTTAGCCCATCTGCCAAGACAGTTATACAGCCAGGGTGTGGCCACTATGCATGCTACAGTTTCTTGGAGCCACATGTGAGAGTGGGATGGGAGGTGGACCACAAAAGTGGATGAGCGGTCCTGAAAAGGCTCAGCAAGCCCTCCCATTAGAGGGGCTAGTCCTCCCTGAACACCTTATATACACAGCTAATAACTGTCTGAGGACACATTTGAACTTAGTTCTTTCTGATTCTAGTTCTAGCAGTCTCTACATTGTGCCATGTTCCAGCCCAACAACATTACCATTTCCCCCATGGAAACAAATAACCAATCAAGGTCGCTGAACTAAGGGTGAACAACTTAGTTAATCAAACTGGGAAGGAACAGAATGCTTCCAGTCACTGCATGAAATAAAATGAAAATATACAGGAAGTGTGTTGGGATAGGCTGAAACAACTCAGTGATACCATATGGGACTTGGATACAAATAGCAAGCCAGTTTGGATTCTAGTATTCTAGTTATGACAGAAGAGAGCAGTTCCAACCAAGGCCTTGATCACTTGGGAGAGAAAGAGAAGAGTCTTTTTCTCCTACCCATTCACCTTTTATGCTTGACTACAGGAAGATCTTACACCTTTCAAAAGATCTGAAAGGTTTGAGCTTCTCATAGGTATCTTAGCAGTACCCACAGAACAACTGAAAGCAGTATCAGCCTCAGGAGTTAAGGACAAAATAGAAACACTGAGGAAAGACAGCTTCAGAATTAAGTAAGGATCCCGGCAAAAAGCTATACAATTCCTAATGGGAACTGGATGAGGATTCTGTCATTGGACAAAAGGAATCCAAATCATCAAGAATTTTGAATTTACTCCTTTGTCACATTAGCTCTAAAAGCTTGTACCCATGTTTCCCTGGATTCTGTGCTTGTAGGAGAGTGTGCCATGGACCCTTGCAGACCCTTCAGGGAATGGTTTTGTACCAATTGTTCTTAGGACACTACCACAGTAAAGTCCTTAAGTAAATGCTAATTAAGTCTGGCTGACTAATAGATTTCAATTGGTAATTAATGGAGGAAGCACACCAGTGAGAGCTTGTGATTTATAGTACCAAGAAAAACCACCCAATGACTTCTCTTCAGAGTCTTTAGAACTCTGAGGGGACAAGTAGGCAGATGATCTTTGGGGTCCCAGTGTGCCAGTGTAAACGGAGCTTTGGGATAGAAGCCCCTAACCTTGCACTATACTTGTATGTATACATGCCTATCTCCCCCTGTAGAATGTGAGCTCCCAGATGTCCAGGACAGCACCTAGAACAGTCATTTATTAATGACTATTGGTTAACTGATTAATAGCAAGGAGGAAACTTTATAGTCCTTTATTTATCATTTTAATCTTCATTGCAGTTAGCATCACCCAAATGCATTCCAGTCACCTGTTAACATAATAAAAATAAACATCTCTCCGCCACCCCAACAAACAAACAAAAACCCAAAACTATTTTGCCCTTGGAAGCTCTGTTTGTTATCTGGGACACTTAGATGTTTACAAAGCCCTTTCTTTATAACACCCCTGTGAGGTAAATAGTGTCAATATAATTAACTTCATTTTTATCATGGAGGAAACTGAAGGTCAAGGAGAGTCACGTAGACAAGAGACAGGATTTGAAGCTAGTTTCCCTGACTCAGTCTAGCTCTCTTATTGTTTCTACAATGTAGGACTTTGAATGGCAGACCTAAAGAGTTTGAAATTTACCCTATCAGCAAAGGGGAGCCATTGGAGACTTCTGAGCATGGAATGAAATGATGAAAAGTGGTATCTTTGGAAGATGATTCTGGCATATATGTGTTGGTAGTTCTCAATTATTTGTAGGTCATTTTAATTAATTAAAGGGAATTAATAAGAGGAAATTTGCTTCAAAGATATAACAAGAAAAAAAAAAAGGTACAGACATTTCCCCCAACATTTAGAAGGAATAATCTTCCATATACCTGGGTTGGGTGGGGAGGTGAATTAGCTTCTTAATTTAGCTCAGGTCCTACATAACAGTTGGTCCCACCAAGTGCACGTCCAGGTGCACCCTGACTGTCGTATGAGTCTTTCTGCTTGACTAGAGTTTTGAAGTTCACTGCAAGGACTGAGGTCTCTTTCTTGGAACTATATGGCCTCAGAGAGGAGAAGGCCCTAAAAGGCCTTTTTCCTCACATCAGGGTCTTTCACCAGATTCTATGAATGTAGGAATTGCTGAATGAAGAGAGATGACTGAAGCTGACTCAGGCCTTTTTAAAGACAGCTACACTTCTGATAGGGCAGCTAGGTGGTACAATACATAGAGTGCCCAGCCTGGAGTCAGGAAAACTTGAGTTCAAATCCTGTGCTAGCTGTGTGACCCCGGGCAAGTCACTTAACCTTGCTTGCTTCCATTTCCTCATCTGTAAAAGGAGATAAAGAAAATGGCAAATCACTCCAGTATACTTGCCAAGAAAATCTCAAATGGGGTCTTACAGAGTCAGACATGACTAAAATGATTGAACAACAGAAACAACAATCCAATTGAAAAAATCTCCTCCCAACCTCATGGTTAACTAACCAGAACCAGTAAGAGATGGTCCACAATGCTTCAGAGTTTCTCCAATACACTCGCCTTGCATGTCATGACATTGCTCCTAGAAGGAAGCTCCTCCAAAGCCTTTATTCGGAAAGGCTGAAGGGGTCTGTGCTTGCACCAGGTCCCCATCACACTGTCCCTTTTAGTTGAAAGATTCACCACTAGCATTTAGGCAGGGTTGCAGAACCCTTTGAAGGGGCAAAAAGAACATCCTTCCTCATCTGGCCCCCTATTCCCACTTGGGAAAAAGGATTCAAAGATGAATGAGAAGAATGATGCTTCTTCAGATTTTGATGATATGCTAGTGGCATATGTCATAAACCCAATGATAATAATTAATGTCAGAAACAAAGTTGTAGACATCATCATCTTATAAAGAGTAATATGATAAGAGACCAGCCAGCCCACGGACCACCCTTTGAGAATGACTAGGTTAATGCTTGTTGCTTCAAAATAGCTTAAAACCCGTCTCCCCCCGTCGCTCCCTAATAATGACTTTTCACATGAATGTTGTCCATTTTTCATCTCCAGAAAGCAGTTTTGCAGGCCTTTCTCACTGCTGCTTCATTCATTAGTAGCTATGAAGGGACTTAAGATTAATGTACTCTGAATTGCACTCCATATGTTTGCTTTTTCAAGCCGATATCAAACAACCAAACAATAGAAAACTAATATTGTTAATTAACAGTCTTTATTAAAGCTAGCAGAAGTTAGGATACAAAATAATTGGCTTTGGGACAATATTTCTTAAATTGAGGGTCATGAATCCCTGGGTGGTAGGGGAGGGGGTGGCAATGTTGCAAAGCATCGGAGAAGATCCAAAGTCTGTGCACATTATTTTCTTGTTAACTCTTTTAGTTTGTGGACACTTTTTATCTCACTCACTCTAGCTTCAGCCCTTTCTTTTCAAGAGGATCCCTAAAATGAACTCTTCAGAGAACTCATTTAGAGCCAGTGTTCTCCCACCTCCATGATCTCCTTCTGAAGCAGGTTTGAAATCAATCATTCTAGGCTTTGTTGTTGAGTTCTAAGCCTGTCTTCTGTATAGTGTAAGATGTTTACAAGAGATTGCAAAAGGCTCATGGCAGAGGTTGGGGTGGGGGTGGGGGAGGTGAAATTAAAGTTCGAGGACTATGGTTTCAGCCAATTAGTTATAAAAAAGGAAAAGAAATCTAACAGTGCTTAATTTAAAGAGGATTTTGATCAACAGGAGCCACCCAGTCCTGGTCATTTCTAATTAATTTTGAAATTATATTTTGCTCTCCAAATCGATAATTTAAATGAATTCTCCAAAGGCCTAAAATCAGTTGCAAGAACTGAAATTTGCCTTAAAGCAATTCAAAATGAATGATAGCTTTAATACATTGCTGCTGTCTCAGAAGCTGCTGTGATTATACATGAGCAAGACAGAATGTACAAATTTTTGAGAAAATTACTCCTCAACTATTCATCTCTCTCTCCCTCTCTCTCTCTCTCTCTCTCTCTCTCTCTCTCTCTCTCTCTCTCTCTCTCTCTCTCTCTCCTTTTAGTGAGGCAATATGGGTTAAATGACTTGCCCAGGTTCATACAGCTAGTAAGTGTCAAGTGTCTGAGGCCAGATTTGAACTCAGGTCCTCCTGACTCCAGAGTCAGTGCTCTCTCCACCCATCTGACCCTTATTCATCTTTTCTAAAGTTAGGTGATACTATAATTCATGTCATCCCTCAACTAATTTCCCCCTATTATACTTTATAGAAACATAGTTCAAGCCAGTGGCTAGGAAGCAGAATGAACTAGGATGCTGCTTATTACTCATGTTTTCACTTAATTCTTTGAGCTTCAATTTCCTTCACTGAAAAATGAGGGTCCTGGACTAGATGATCTCAAAACACTTGCTCTAGAGACAGAAAACCTAAGTTCAAATGTTATTTCTTGTATTTACTGCCTGTGTGACTTTGGGCAAGTCACTTAACTGGCCTAGGCCTCAGTCTTCTCAACTGCAAAATGTGAGTGTTAGATTAGATGACCTCTAAAGTACTGTCCCATTCTATAATACCATGTTACTTCCAACTCTAAATCCTATAATTCTAAGAATACTATCCTAGGCAGTCCCTAGCAATAATTCAATGCAATTCAATAAACATTTATCGAACACATCATCTTCTATGGAGTTCAAAGCAAGCAGGGCTGATGATGGAAAGTGGAGAGCCGGCTAGAAAATCCAGATTCATGAACTCTATAATGGAAGACTTTGGAAGGAGTTTAGCGCTCTACTCTCCAATTTAGAGACCCTTCAACCTAGAGACAGAGAACCTGAATTAAAATGCTGCCTCTTGCACTCACTGCCTGCGTGACCTTGGACACTTAACTTGCTTAGGTCTCAGGGGAGAAGGGACTAAGTGGGGTGGAAAGGTGTTGCGTTTCAAAGCTGAATTAATAGCATGAAGATGAAACTTTACTTGATAAACTTAGGTGGGGAATCCTGTTCCTTGTAGTTCAAACCAAGAACAGCTTTGGATAAAAAGCAGAGAGTAGAATAATTCTAAAAAATTGGTCTAGACAATTGGGAAAAAAAGACACATTCTTGTTCTAGTGGTGACTTTAGCCTTTCTAGATTGGAGGATCCTAACCTTTTCTTGTGTATATAATGAATCCTTTTGGCAGCCTGGTGAAATTTAGGGATTTTTTTTCAGAAGAGTATTTTTAAATAATTGAAGAAAACATAAGTCTCAATTAGAGTTTAGTAAGAAAAATGCATTTTTTTTCTAACCCAAGTTCTTGGACCCTGAGAAATCTATTCACAAACATCTGGGACAAGCATAAAAAACCCCTGGGCTAGATAATCAAAATTCAATAAAGCATTGAGGTAAATATTGACATATTTAAGACTATTAAAATACTTCAAATTCAATTAAGTGCTTATAAGGCAGCTAGGTGGTAAGGGGATAAAGCACCAGGCTTGGAGTTAGGAAGACTCATCTTCGTAAGTTCAAATTTGGCCTTGGACACTTACTAGTTGTGTGACCCCGAGAAAATCACTTAACCCTGTTTGCCTCAGTTTCCTCATCTGTAAAATGAGCTGGAGAAGGAAATGGCAAACCACTCTAGTTATCTTTGCCAAGAAAACCCCAAATTGGGGCAACAAAGAGTTGGACACAACTGAAAATGACTGAAAACAACAAAAGGGCTCATGACATGTTGTCCCACTTATATATTATTCTAATGCCCCATTGCCTTATGGGGGTGATTCTGGGTTCCTGATGGCTAGTAGAGTGCAGTGCAGTACAAGCCCTTGCAAGTTTTACCAAGCTGGAAAAGGTTGAGCATGGGCTGGTGGTTACTTGCCATTCACTGGGCAGTTTAATTAATTTTGGACAGACTTGTTACCAGGTTGTCCACAGGTTGATTAAAGTTTTTGAAGACTAACTACTAAGTCATAGAGGTTCTGCTATCTCTGTCAGTGAAAGGAAAGACCATACTGATGAAATCACAGATTCCTGAAGTGATGAAGTTATGTATGGAGTTCTAGTTTAGGATACTACAAGGTAGTGAGAAAGCCAGAAATTATTAGAGCAAGGACTTTTGAGACCACTCAGTCCAATCTATTTTATCAATGGGTAATTTGAGGCCCATAAAAGCAATTTCTCCTGGGTCATACAAGTAGTTAGTGATGGAGTCAGTGTTTGACCTCCAATACTCCTAATTCTAAATCCAATGTTATTTTTATTATCATGCTATCTTCCCTCATGAAGCTTACAATCTAATAAGGGAATATTCACAAATATTCAAATGGAACTGAGATCTTGTTGATTCAGTAGTTCAAGCTAACAACAAAAATCACAACCAAATTCATGCCTGTTCATCTGCTGTAGCTCATGTCCATCTTCTCCTAAAAGTTTGCTACAGGGGTTTCCCCAACATGCTGAACACCTTCCTCACTTTCTCCTGAAATCACAAGGGTACCAGAGGAATATTCTGGCTTTCTGCCTGTCATCACTTGCTCTTACTAAATGTAATAGGTTCACTTTCTACTAGGTTCCCTTTTCCCTCATCTTCCCATATATGTTCAAAAATCTTTTGTGAGAAGGAGCCAGGGTCAACATAGGAGTTTCATGCTCATTGACTTGAGTTCAGAAATAATCTCTCTATTTGATCTTGGGTTGAGAGAGTTTCAGTGATTGACTAGCTAAGCCAGTCTGTATTACTGAGGGATATGGTCAGCTCTCTAGCTCATTTCTCTTTCTGTTCACCAGATGGAATTCCACACTTGGTCTTGAAGTCCTATTATACTTCTAGTACAGGTACTTATGTGGAAAATGAAACTTCTCACTTCCCACAAGAAGCTATGGTGAATTCCCCTATGACCATTTGCTTTACTTAGTCTAATCACAAACTTATAGAATGGAGAGTTGAGCTCATTTAATTAGAAATTTTTCAGGCATGTTTTCTAAAATATTGAAGGATGGACAGATAAAACATGCTTAGATTTGTATTGCATAGCTTCAGATGGGAGAATTAAGATCAAATGATGTTAAATGAAATACAATTAGATTTGGTTCTATCATTCCTATTGATTACAGCTGTCTCAAAATGGAATGGGGATTGTGAGTTTACCATCATCGGCAATGCTTAAAAAGAACCTGAACAACTAATTTTCAGAGGATTATTCATCCAACATGTGAGTCTTGGAGTAGACAACCTCACAATTCCTTTCTTGTGAGGAAATTCAGCAATATAACACTTGTTTCTCTCTTCTGGTTTCTAACCAAAAGTGGCATAACTCTATAACATTGTCCTTCCAAAATCAGTTCCTGAATTCAGCTTAGCAAATCTTTATTAAACACGTATTAAATCAAAGGTAATGAGGGGACAACAGTGATAGAGAGAAAAGCATTTCCTATTTTCAAGGAATTTAGAATAGAATAGTTCAGATAAGACAAAGTTCCTGCCCTTAGTGAGGTTGTAATCTGATAGGGGAGGTAAATTAACATCCTTACCCTTCAATTAAATTCCGCAAATATTTATTATGTGCAGGGAACTAAGTGTGCAAATACAAAAATGAAATAATCCTTGCCCTCGAAGAACTGGTATTCTACTCAGTTTGAAGTGGAATACTATTTATACATACACATATGCAGATGTATATATATATATAATGTAAATATACATATATGCATGTAGATACACATATATGCATATACATATACATGTACACACACGTACATCCAAAGCATAAAGCATATGCAATGAAATTTCCAGAACGTGTGGGTGCCAGTAACTGGGATGATGGGATAGGGAGGGCTGTATTAGGCAAATTCTTCTATATTAAAGAATACATGAGCTGGAGTTAACAAAGAGAGTAAATATTATAAGAAAAGAAACAAGCATTTATTAAACATCTAATATGTGATTACACTGTGTTAAACATTTTACAAATATTATCTCATTTGATCTTTACAACAATCCTGGAGGCAGGTAGTATGATTATCCTCATTTTTCAGTTGAAGAAACTGAGGCAGACAGGTTAAGGGACTTGCCTAGGCTCACATAGCTAGTAAGTGCATGAGGCTGGATTGTGTCTTCCTGTCTCTAATTCCAGTGTTTCACCCACTGTGCCACTTAACTACCTCTATTATGAGTGACAAAGGTGAAGAAAGAGTACCTGCATTTCAGATATCCAGGGCAGACTGCTCAAAATCATGGATTCAGTGATAAAATGTGGTTTATAGATAGACCAGTTTGTCTGGAATGGAGAATTTGAATGGGAATAGTATAAACTAAGACTTTAAAGGACAGTGGGAGTCAACTTGTAGAGATTTTTGAGTGCCGGGTGGAGGATATCCTATTTTAGTCAACCACCAACAAGTACCCAGTGAAGATTTTTGAGTAGGGGAGTGAGATGGTAAGAACTGTTTTAGGAATATCTTTTTGGCAGCTATGTAGAAGATGGATGGGAAAGGTCAGAAGAGATTGGAAGAAGGGAAGCTGATTAGGTGAGTGCAGTAACATTGGAAAGAGTTGATAAGGGCTTGTGTTTGGTTTAGGGCTGAGTGACAAGTGATATAAAAGTACACAAATGTATGTTTATTTTTATGTAAACTTCAGTATACTCTGTATTTGTGAATGTACAAAGGATCTGTGATTTCTTCAGAATGGGAAGTTTCTGATATGGTAACTACTTTTATCAATGTAAATCAACCACCACTTATTGTATAGGTCTTAAGGAGTTGCTTGACATAGAGACTAAGCAACTTGCTGAAGGTCACACAATTAGTGAGTGTAAGAAGCCAGATTTGAGCTCAGGGTTTAAATTACTTCAGTTTCCTACACTGTAAAGTGTGGTTAATAATAATAATAGCTGCTTCAAAGGGTTGTTGTGAGTATCAGATTAGATAATATTTGTAAAATGTTGAGCACAGTACCTGATATACAGTGGGCGCTACATTAATGTGTTGTTATTTCTTGCCCTGATTTTGGTTTCGCTCAGTCCTGGAGTCAGAAAAATCTGGGGTCAAGCCATAATTCTGAAAGATGTTGGCTGTGCAACCCTGGGAGAGTCAACATTACTTTTCAGTGTCTGGAGAACTTTGCAATGAGATGAGTTTCAGAATAGTTGCTAATCTGTTTTGGTCGAGGGAGCTTTCTCAGTAGGTATTCCCAATGTTGAGGAAATCATATGACAAGATGATAACAATAAGGATAATTATATAGAATACATAATAATAATAATATGAAATGATATAACCTTTAGGGTCTCTGTATTTCTTATGGAAGAAAATACATGTACAAATACAACTAGAATACAAGAAAGAGTGTTGGTTCCAGAGTTACAGGACCTGCATTCAAATGTCACTCCTGATACTACCCGTATCACCTTGGAGAAGTCATTAAACCTCTGTCTCAATTTCCTTATCTGTAAAGTGAGAAGATTGGACTAAGGTCCCTTTCAGCTACAAATCTATATTCCCATTATCCCTAAAGGAGCAAGAAAAATGAATTAAAGGTTGTCAGTGTTCTGTTAAACCTTTAATAGGCAACTGTTCCAAAAAACATGTCCCCCCCTTCCCCACTGTTAAATTTAATCTTCATTGCTAACATTTTTCTCCATCACTTTTTAAAGTCTAGGCTACCAACAAAGCAATAAATCAAACTCTGATTTGTAATATTTGCTAATAACTTTTGAGATATAAATGCTCACATATATAATTTAGCAAACTCTCAAGCTGACCTCATGATACTCCTGCATAAGACAGAAATCCTAAGACACAAGTTTCAAGGGATTTTCCCTTACCTGCTGCTGTGCAGGTTTTTTTTTCCCCTCTGAGTCTTTTCTCCAAATCCAACTGCAAGGCAAACATGTGGAGCCTGTATAATTTAATGATATCACACTCACAGATGTTATCTCTCCTTGGAGGACAAGACAGCCAGGTTTCACAACATTGTCATCAGTGACCTGGCAGCCAAGCATTTCTATTATGTGGTTGTCTATCAGAGTCATCTTGAATTTCCGAGAGCTGAGTATCAACTGAAATGCTATTTTTTAAAATGGAGAATGATTTCAGGGGTGGGTGATCTCCAAGGGAGTTTCAGTGACAGTATGTGAGATTCATTTGTTCCAGGAAAGTCACGTTAAATCTCAGTTTCCTTTCATGAGACTTTGTTAGAGACCCCTGAATTATATGCAAAAGAACTAAGCAGAAAAGCTTGAGAAATTGAGGTCCAGAAAAGAATGCCAAACTCCACACAGCTATCTATCATTTACTAGGTTGGATTTTGCATTACTGAAGAAAATTATAACAAAGCCATAAATAATGAGTGCTTGCAGAATGTCTATTGTAATTCTGCAGTGCATATCAGCCACATACAACAGTAAGGATAGAAAGGAACCATGACATTATTTGAAAATGAGTTCCCTTTTGTAAGAAATACTTCACTTCAAATGTTTCCAGACAATTGTTTGACCTATTAAAAACATAGGGGAATGATATTCTACTTTCAGTGACCTGTTTCAGGGGTCAGTGATTTTTATAGGCAGAAAATTCTTTCTAAGACTTTGTCTACACGTGACTTATCATCAGATCATAGATTTAAAGCTCAATGGGACCTTAGAGGTTGCTAGTTTGCCTGATTTTGCAGAGGAAGAAAATGAAGTCCAGAAATGTTAGGTGATTTACCCAAGGTCTCACAGATAGTAAGTGGCATAGGCGAGTTATGAATTTGTGTCCTCTGGCTTCAAATTCATCGATCTTTCTATTGTACCACACTTTCTCTTCAATCAATTCATGTAAAAAGACAACCGACATCAAATTCTCAAACTAGTCTAGCAGATAAAAAAAAAATCTAGTTGTTTTTTTCTTACTGATATTTTGGCATGTTCAACAAGGCTGCGGTCTATCCAAATCCCCCCTCACTTCATACAATCTTAGCTCATTTCCTCTTGTCCTATTTTTGATTACATTGTAGAACCCGGTGATGGCCTTATGTCTCTCTTTCATTTTGACATTGGAACTAATAGCCCCAGTTTGATTTTTTTCCTATCCCTTTCCACATATTTATTTAATATAATTTCCCATCACAAGTATAATGAATATCAACCAGAGAAATACTAATCATATAGCTAAGTGACTGGAAATAATTTTGTACTTTCTTTAGTTGCATAATTTTACTGATAGAAATTTCTACTGAGCAGTAACTGCTGAAATTTCAAGAGTCTTCTCTGAAAATAATACATGAATATATCTAATTTTCTATTTTTTAAAGTATCACTCTTTTCTATTAAAAGATGAAAGTGAGCTTGAACATTTTTAATGTAGCATAAAGATGACATTTCTATATCTATACCAACCCAATAGATTTCATTAAAATGATATTCTGAAAAGGCATATCTATATGTAGAAAAATCACACATCTATAAAATGTTATAAACTATGGATATATATACACACACATATTTCTATATCATTCATGTTATATATGAATATTCCATATCGGTACATACCATATGTATATGAATTGAACAACATGGAATTATTTGTCAAAAACAAACTGAGATTGATCCTGTTTGCCATGTATGCTATCTTCTAAAAATGGTGAAATCTGTTACCATAGAGATACCCCTATTTATGGATATCTGGTCCATATCTTGATTTTGTAAATATAAAACATAGTAGCTGAAGCATGAGATCAGCTTTAATTTAAACCTCATTATTTCAGGAAAACATTTCAGGTCTTGCTACAGAATTTTCTATTCTATTACATAGGCTGCACCTTTTTAACTAGAAGAGTGCATAGGCCACCATATTATCAATCCATTCTCAGTTTTTATTTACATTTGGATATCAGAGTATATAACAGAACAAAACAGGGAAATAGCATATAAATAACACAGAAATGCCACTGTTGTCAAAGGTGAAAAATAATATTTTTCCTCATTAAAATATAATGGTGGCAATCAAAAAATTGGAAAATCTGGGATAGACATGTCAATTCAAAGACAAACAGTTTAAATATCAGAGAATAATAGAAAATAACACCAATACTCATTTTCTTGGTAGAAACTATTTGGAGCTCCTAGAGGCATTTTCACCTAATTTTTTCTTGTGCAAGATCAAAGTTTAGAGATAGAGTCAGTTTGTAATTAATGCAATTTTAATAATGTAAATAGTGCAAAAATACATCAGGTTGCTTTTAATTTGAGCCAGAATTAAATTAATTGTATATGTGAACTAGCTGAGGGTTTGAACACACCTCTATGTTGTCAGTCTGCAGCTGCCTTTTGTCAAATGTGACTATGTGATGCTATTATGTGCCATATTACCAACAATTGTATTTAATTTTTTTTAAAGACTCCTTAACAAAATGGAGCAAAGGAAGAATACTTCAGATGGAAACACTGCTAACACACCAAAAAAGCTTGGTATTAAATTAGGACAAAAATTTGATGTAAGTGAATAGAACAAGCGTAGTGATAGTAAGTTAAACAGGGTGAGATGATACCTGAATATACCTCAGTTTATACTATGGGATATTATAAAACCCTCAGGTAAAATAAAAGAAAAAAGTCAAAGTTTCATCAACTTCTGTTGTCTACGATTATTGTAGTTCAGTTGTGTCTGACTCTTTGTGACTCTGTGGACTATAGAACACCAATATTTGCCGTGGTTTTTTGTTGTCATTTTGAAGGGACAGATACTTGCAGTGTCCTGCTATTCCCTTCTCCAGTGGATTAAGACAAACAGAGGTTAAGTGACTTGCCCAGAGTCATACAGCTAGTAAGTGTCTGAGGCCAGATTTGTTCTCAGGTCTTCCTGACTCCAGGATCAGTGCTCTATCCATTGAGCCACTTAGCTGCTTCTTACAAACAATTACAAGGAACAGCTGCAGAAATGGAGCATCTTTTAGCTGCATGGATTAAAGAGTGCAAACAAAAGCACGTTCCTCTTAGCAAAGCAGCCATCATGGCAAAAGCTTTAAGTTTATTTAAGACAGTAAAACAAAACGGAAATGAAGTGGAGGGTGAAGAATCTTTGATTGTTGTTTTTTTGTTTATTGTTTAAGTGTTGGTTGGTTCTGTAGCTTTAAAAATTGGCTGCAATTGCATATCAAAATTACTAGAGAGAAGGTCAGTGCAGATAAGAATGCAGTGGTTAATATCATGATGCTTTGAAGAAAATAATTAATGTGAATATGATTAATAAATTTTGACTGTAGATGAAACAGGCTTATCCTGGAAAAATGATGATTTCAAGAATCTGTATTTTTGAGAATAAAAAAAAAGTAACCTTAGACTTGAAGTGCCTAAAGTTCATCTAAATTAAAACCAAAGCTTGTTTATTGGTCTTGAAATCCTCATACTCTGGGCAGCCACACTCACTGATCATTTCCAGTTCTTTGGTGGTCAAATAAGAAAGCATGAGTGGTGAAAGCTATTTTTATTGGTTTTCAAGTTATTTTATCCTAGCCAAAATTTCAGGGACAATGACAGTGACTTTAAGATAATCTTAGACAATGCCCAGGGCATCCAACTATACTTGATTCATCTTATGAGAATGAGAATATACAAATTTGCCAAAATGTGAATAAAGTTCTCTGAACCTATCAGACTAGGTATGAATATTTAATGAAGAGGACAGTTCCATCATATTCACAGACTTATATTTAGATACTCTATTTCATAATTTTTTTCAATTTTGCTTTTTTAAAACTCTCCTATTACTAATAAACTTAAATCAGTAATATATTTTTGACATTTACTGTTATATTAAATCAACAGAGATAAAAATATATTTTATAATTTTCACTCCATATTTACATTGGGATAGAACCAATTGCAAGTAATTATAGTTTCAAATAATGCAAATACTGCAACCACTTCACAATAATCATCGTTCACACTAATCGAGACCTGACCATACTTTCTTTTGCTACACTGTGGAGGCAAATGGAGCTTTGTCACAGTTTAGGATAAGCCTATACATTGTGATAAAAATTATAGCAAATACAGCTATTTAGAAACTGGTTATTGAGCCTTTGCTGCGTAAGTCTCCACCGTCTATCAGCGGCTCTGCTTGGTTTTGCCTCCATTTGGCTTCATACTCATTAATGACCCTTTCCTACTCCTTCTTTCTGACTCTCTTTTGTATATTTTCTCCCCACATTAGATTGTAAGGTCCTCGAATGTAGCGACTGTCTTTCTTTTTCTTATTTGTATTCCCAGTGCTTAATGCAATGCCTGCGACACTGTAAATCCTTAATAAATGTTTATTGAATTGAGTTGCATAGAGCCTTGTGCTAAGGAATGTGAACAGGAAATCAAGTAACAGTGGAGAGTAGAAAACACTAGCTGTTCAGTATGAAAATAGAGGAATCCCTGAAAATCTCCTTTCTTTCAGAGATACTTTCCTCTCTTTCCTACCTCTCTTTACTTTTTGCTTGTTCTCAATTTTCGGGTCACTCCTTGCATAATGAAATCTTTGTCTCTTCATCTTTTCACTCTGTCTCATTAGCTCCTCTTTTAGCCTTTACAGTGAAGTGAAACTAGTCAGCAGAGCTAAGATGGTCCAGTAGACAAGGCATTTTGGAATTGTCAGAGAGAGAAGTCACTACAATGACCTGTCTTTCCTTTGGTTCTCACAAAACTCATTGGAAGTAGGTGCTATTATCTGTATTCTAAAGTTGAAGAAACCAAGGCAAACAGACATTACGTGACATGACCAGGATTACACAGCTGGTAAGGTTCTTACACTTAAGTCTTCCTGCTTCTAGGCCCAGTGCCTGACATACTTAGCTGCCATACAACAAGGCACTGTGTTGTGCTTTGAGGCTAACAAAAAACTTGGTTTCTGTATTCAAGGAGTTTCCAGTTCCCTGAGGGTATATGACGTATGAAAAGATTCACATATTACAAGTTAGGGAGTGATTACAGCAAAGGAGAGGGCTGCACAAAGCACTCTAGTAACATTTGAGGAGGAAGACAACACTTTCTGTAGAAAGTTCAAGGAAGGCTACATAGATGAAGCTTTCTGGATAAAAGGATTCTGTAACAGAGGTCAAGAAGAAGTCCGTTTCACACCTGGGGAATGGTATGTGCAATTGCATGGAGGTGGGAGATAATACACAGAATTCATTGACTAGAATATATAGTATTACCGTAAGGAAAAAAAAAATGAGGTTAGAAAGGTAGTCTGGGGCCAAATTGTGGATGGCCTTGAATTTATTACCAGGCTAAGGAATTTATAATGTGAGATACACAAACTCTGGAAATTTTTTTCATTGTCTTTAAAAGGCAATGGAACTAATTTCTGTTTCGAAAGAGATTTGCTTATTCTGCTTAAAGTCAGAGGTAATGTATTACTGTCAAAGTGTTTGATAATGAATGACCCTTAAATGGTTCCCAGGACATTCATCTGACCATTCACAGATTGTTATACTTAGCTGCTAACGGAGGATTTTCTACATAGGGCCCATGACAAAAATGGACTATTTTGTATGCATTTGTTATTTCTTGATTGGTTTTGTGATGTCAGCAAGTTTTGCATTGACATCAGTTTATCACAAATTTCAACCATAAACCTTGATCTCCTTATCTTGTGTGACTGCAGAGAGACATCCAGACTTATCAACATCTCACTTTTGAATGGTCAAAATGATCAGTTTTGAATCGTCAGTAATTCATGGATGAACAGGGAAAATGCTCTCCCTAGGACTCCAGAGAGGGAGTATTCCCCAAGTTTCTTAGTTGCCTTTTAACTATATACTGCTCAGCTAGAGGCCATAGCTGTAAGACACAGTTCTCATTTCCTTCTTACCATGATCCTCATGATAGTCACTGGATGTAGCTGGTGGTTGGGAACACAAGCATTATTTGACTCACTATGCTTTTGCAGAAATCCTTGATGACCATGCTTAGTTATATTTATAGGCTGGACTGGCTATCCCTGGGACAGCTCCAAATGGATATTTTGTGGTTCCATGAAAGGCATTTTACCATAGAAACAATAGCTGAAATAGTTTCTATTGTTAATTACTATTAGCACTATACTATTGACACAGTTAATACTATTAATATTGCAGTTCAAATATATTTTAGATTAAATAGGCTTTTGTAGTCTATTCTGGTAACCTGACCAGGGGTTAGGATCAGTCCCTGTCCTCAAGGAGCTCACAATCTAAAGGGAGAGACAATACTCAAAAGGAGGTAGGAAAGTGAAGGGAGGGGGATGGAACGCTAGAGGCTACCCAAAACAAGGACATCTTGTTCCATGGAATTGAAACTAGGCAAGGTAAGAGATGCAAAGTGGAGTGATCTGAGTCCTATTTCTCCTCTCTATAAAGGAAGCATGGGAAAAATTTGGTACTCTGGAAATTGAGGTTATGCCCATCAATTGCAGAATGGTAAATGTGGTATGTGAATGTAACAAAATACTATTGTTCCATAAGAAAATATGTATATATATATATATGACCACTATTCTAATACAGTCCCTCATCACTTCCCACTTGTACTATGGTGACAGTCTTTTATTTAGTTCAACTGCACCCAGACACTTACCTCTAAAAATCAACCTCCATACAACTGTCAAATTGATATTCCTAAAGCTTAGGTATGACTCTGTCATTCCTCTGCTTAAGAATCTTCCTTTTCTCCCTAGTGCCCCTAGGAACAAAGAAAAACTCCTCTGTCTGCATTTAAAGCCCTTCACAATCATGTTGCAGTTTATCTTTCTAGTCTGTTTACAGATTACTCACCTTCAATGCATTCTTTGTTTTAATAAGACTGATCTGTTTATTATTCCTGATGTACGACAATCTACTTTTCTCTTCCCTGCCTAGATGTTCCCCATGCCCAAAATGATCCCCCTCCTCACTTCTACTTCTTGGAACTGTTAGTTCTCTTCAGATCTCAGCTCAAGTGCTATTTCCTATGTGGAACCTTTTCCGATTTGCCCAGTTATTCATTTTCCCCTGACTTTCAGATTAATTTATATGTTTTGTATTTATCTCGGCACATGTTGTTTTTCTCTTCATATCCCAGGTTCCTGGCATATAATAGGTATTTAATAAATGCTTGTTTAATTGAATTGAACTTGCATATGAACATAAGCATCCTGTTTTTAAGTTGGGGACTTAGTAATTATTTCATTACTGCCACATGGACATAATTCATAGAGGAACTATCAACATGTAAGAAAATTCAAGAAGATTTTAAAGGGAAGCAGGAAATGGGGACTGTAAGATCTAGGCTCATGAACATAGTCTTTACATTGGATTAAAGGATCATAGCTGGAACTGGAAGGGACTTTAGAGCTCATTTCCTCAAACTCCCTCATTTTATAGTTGAGGAAACTGGGACCCAGTGCAGCTATATGACTTATTGAAGATTAAAGATTCCAAATCAAGAAGTTATGACCTCATTTATCAGAAACTTGCCATCAGCATGCTAATACTGAGTATCTACTTAGGTGAATAGCAACAATAAATATCATAATCAATCAATTGATCAGTAAAATATTAATTAGTTGTAAATAGCAGCTACTTAGAAGAGTTACTGTCTAGGAATAAAGATAAATAAAATTGAGCTCCAAGAGACAACAATTATTAAGTAGTTGAAATACACGGTTATTTCTCTTTTTACTGAAAGGTTTCCCTCTATTATCATTTATCTGTAAGGCACATATACTTTTCACACCTTCATCCAGAGCTCTTCACTAGAGGAACTCCAATCAGCATTTCCCTTTCTAGTGTCACTACCCCATTTTCTTCTTTATTCCTTAGCACCAAAACCGTCCTGTGTCATGGTCTCACACAGATTCATAAATTTTTGCAATTAATAAGAATCTTAGAAGTTATTTAGTTCCATCTCCTAGGTGTGAATGGATTTTCTCTATCATATGCTGCTTTCTGAACAACCCACCCAACTGTGCATTCTTTCATGTATGAAGAATTTACTATATGCCTGTCACTGTTAGGTACTAGAGATATAAATCTTAAAAAAATAAAAAGGTTGTCCCTGCTCTCAAGTAATCATTCCAATAAGTGGTCATTTGGCCATTGTTTGAATAGTTCCTATAAGAGATGACAGAGCTCTGGACGGTTTTAGATGATTCTAGCTATCTAAAATTGGATAAACCAGGGTCAGTAGCTTTGCAATGAAAAACCCTATTTCAAAATGCTAGTCCTTTTCCTATTGCTATTCTAGAGTCAGTGATACAGATTTATGAGCAGGGGGCAGAGAGGAGGCATGAACTACTAACTTTTTGGGCAGCTAAGTAGCAGTGGATAGTGTCAGGCCTAGATTTAGGAAGACTTGAATTTAAATCTGGCCACAGACACTTACTAGCTGTGTGACGCTGGGCAAGTCATTTAACCTTGTGTACCTCAGTTTCCTTATCTGCAAAGTGACCCGGAGAAGGAAATGGCAAACTACTCCAAGATCTTTGCCAAGAAAACCCCAAATGGGGTTACAGAGAGTTGTACATGACTGAAATGACTGAAAAACAACAATAACGACTCTTTTGAGGACAGCTGTTAGTACTCTTAAAACAGTAAGCCGTAGGAAACTGAGGCAGAAATTGGCCTGTGGGAAAAAGAAAATGAGCTCATACATGTCATAGGTTATCAATGCCAGTGACAATTTAATATAAACTTAAGTGACCTTTAGAAGGGCATTAAAAAACAAATAAAAGATTTTGTATTTTATCCTGTTGGCAAGGGAATCTGTTATTGAATTATTGAATGGGGGAGTAGTGAGGGAACATAACGTGATCTGATATGCCCTTTAGGAACACTACTTATTCAGTATTCTATAGTTGGGATTCATTTGGTCAAGAGTTGGACTAGCTGGTTGCTTAGGTCTATTGCAATGTTAAAATCCATGACTTTCAGCTACTTCAGGGTTTATTGAATTGAACTGAATAATATAAAATAAGCACCAATGTATTAAATACTCATAAATAAAAGATACAAGTACTTGTGTATTCTCGTCTGCTTCACTGCAATACTATTGGGTTCTTGTCTTTCTCTTGTTCAGGAAAATGAAGGCTGATACCTAGTCATTTCCAGAAGATGAACTTTATTCAAACAGTGCTAGGCTGAACCCTAAATGTCACTGTGTGGTTTTATAGGGAGGCAAAAGAAGGGTTGCTGGGACATAGTGAAAGGTTCTGGTCTGAGGCAGTCAAATTACTATGCCTACAATTAAGATGCCAATGAAATGGCACATTCTGATTGGTAGTCTTTTTGGTGCTGGTGGTGACACCTTTTGTATCCACCACTTATAGACAGATGGTTATTTTGCTGATGCTTCTTGCTACTTTCCTCCTCCATGAGAAAGAGAAACAAGTGAGCCATAAGCAGCCCAGATCAGGAATCAACAACTTATTTAAGCAGATCATTTTTGGAATTACCTCAATTGCATGCCATATTTTCTTCTCATTTCTCTTCATTGTTCTAGTCAGGCACTGATTTGAATTATTGTGTAAACAGATTAATGCTCTGACTGTACATAGACAGTTGATTTGAAAACAATTCCCACACCAGAAGCCATTTGTTTCCTATCTGTTCTTGTAACAACAATTATGCTGATGTTTACAGATAGTCTAAAATTGTGTTATTTTTATTAGACAGGAACAGACACCATTTCATATGTATGTTTGTGTAGGTGATGTTTTTTCAGATCTTGCAATACCCAGTGCCTCCTGAGTATATTCTTGGAGAAAATATTAATGTTATACAGTACAGATGTAAAGTTTCTATAGTCTATGAACCTTTTGCCTTTTTAGTTTCTTTCTCCTGAACTATATTTTCCAACATAATTTTCACTGTCTTCCTCTATGCTTTCCTTTGTTTTAAAGTCACAGAATTGTTTATTTTGCATTGATTTAATTTGGAGATGAGCCACGAGGTGGCAGAGTGGATAGAGGGCCAGGCCTGAGTCAAGAAGACTCATCTTCCTGAGTTAAAAATAGCTTCAGACACTTACTAGCTGTGTGACCTGAGCAAGTCACTTACCGCTCCTTGTCTCAGTTCCTCATCTGTAAAATGATCTGGAGAAGGGAATAGCAAACCATTGCGGAATCTTTGCTAAGAAAACCCCAAATGAGGTCATGAAGAATCAGACACAACTGAAATGACTGAATAACAATAAAATTTCAAGGTTCTTATTGAATTCTTCACAGAATATCTCTACCTTCTTACCCTCTCCACTAGACTATTTTATGGAGTTTTTAAAAAAATAGTCAGAAGAACTGCAGTGTCAGACAACCAAGAAGCTAATGCCTTTGGAGGCATTATAAAGTCAACTTTGCTGGTTCCTTTAATTACTTATCCAAAGGGAACCTATGAACCATTTTTCTATTTAGCTAGAACTTCATTTCTTCTTCTGGCTTTGTTCACATTGTAGATGTTAAGATTGATATGATTTAGTTCTACTGGTAGTATGTCAACTAGCTAGTCACTGAAAAAGGATCTTATATTTACAACAACAATAATTATGTTAATTTTTCTAAATGGTCTAAAATTGTGTGATTCTTATTAGTTTGTATGTCTTCCCATGCTTTTTGGTATTCATCATATGGTTTCTTAATAATGTGGTGTTATATTACTTCAGTATGGTATTGTAAATAATGAGCCAGCCTTGAAGCAGGAAGGCCTGGGTTCAAATCCTGACTCTGAAATATATAGGCTGTGTGACCATGGATTAAGTTCTGACCCCTCAGTGATTGAGCAAAACTCTAAGATCATAAATTGCAGATAAAGTGCTGACCTACATTAGTAGATCTAAGAACTGCCTATCCTAATGAAATCACAAATCCATTCTTAATCTTAGTGTCTATCTACAGATTTGGAGTGAGACATGATCGTAGACATTATGTCAAACCTTATTTTAAAGATGAATTAAACGAAGCCCAGAAAGCATAAGAGACTCTGCCAGGAACACAGAGTTACTAAATATATGATATGGAGTTCAAATCTAGGTTTTCTGGAGTCAAAGTCTAGCATTCTATTTATTATGTCATGCTACCTCCCCTTACTTAACAGATTGGAAACCATCACTGGAATTATACACTGTAAAAATTTCTGTTAAAAAGAATTATTCATGTGAAGATGGGGACTGTGAAAATTAGAGCTAATGTTATGAACAAGACATACCCCTTGCTGAAAAGGATTCCATCTGCTCAGTCTAATAAGCCCAGTCACACTCTTTTGTTATTATGTTTTTTCCTGACAAGCCTGCTTGCCAGGACTCATTGACTAGTATCTGGTATGGTCTTGGCCATTTCTGTCTAGGAAATCCCTGCAAAACAGATTAAAGTTGTTGATAAATATTTTTTCAATTAAAATATTATTTGGGCTGATGGATCAGATGAAAAATGAATAATGAAAGGCTGCCAAGGACATGATGGTTGCTGTGAGCCTTCAGTCATATCTGCCAACAGTGTTATTTCCTCTCCTGTAACCTGGAATTGAGGATCTAAAACTGAGATCTGAAAGCAGGGAGTGTAATATTGTTTCTCTGTGAGGAGATACAAATATTCTGTTCCTGGGTGAGTATCTTTGTATGCAAAGGCATATGTTGTTGGTAATAATAATAATACCTTAGATTTCTACAATGCTTTTAAAATATATTTTATTGATATCTTTTGTAATTGCATTGCTTAAATTTTCACTTGTATCCCTCTCCCTCCTCAAATGCCATATTAAAGAATATTTTTAAAAGATAAAAGCAGAGGAAAAAAATCAGTAAAACTAATACCTGGAAAAAATATGAAAATATATTCAAGATTCCACACTTGTGGACCTCTCACCTCTGTAAAAGTGAGGGTGGTGTCCTCTCATGCCTCTTCTCTAGGTCCATGTTTTTTGGTTTTTGCAATTTTGCAACTTTCATCTCTAATTGTTTTATGGTTGTTCTTTCCATTTACGTGGTTGTAGTCATTGTGTCACCTACTTTAGTCTACATCAGTTTGTATGAGTCTTTCTATGCTTCTCTATCATTTCTTGTGGCAGAGTAACATTCTATTACTCTCTATGTTAGGTAATGTGCATACATCAATTTCTTTGTTCATTTCTCAATCAGTGGACACCTATTTTGTTTCTAGTTCTTAGCCACCATAAAAAGTGATGCTGTAAATATTTTATCAATGACCTACTTGGGATACATCCATAGTAGTAAAATCTCTGGGTTAAAATGTATAGGCATTTTAGTCATATTTTTTTGCATAATTCCAAATGCTTTGTAAAATGGTTCTACTAATTTATACCTCCACCAACAACACAATCCCCAACCCCTTCCACATTTGAGTAGTCCCATCTTTTGTTATTTCATCCAATTTGCTAGATGGGAGGTTAAAAAAACCCAACCAACTTCAAGGTTGTTTTCATTTTTGCTTCTCTAATTATTAGTGATTTGGGATATTCTTTCTTATAATTGTTAAAAAATATACAATTCTTTTGAGGACAGTCGATTTTTAATCTTTTGACTGTTTTATATATTGAGGAATGGTATAGTGGATAGAGAACTGGCCTCAAAGCTAGGAAAACCTTGGTTCAATTTCTAACTCTACAATACACTGGCTGTGTGACCCTATTTATGTTACTTAATTCCCTCAGTACTCTAGGCATATATCTAAGACTATAAATTGTGGAAAAGGTGCACTGACTTGCATTAGCAGAGCAAATTATCTCACTCAGAAACTCCTATACTAAAGAAATTACAGGTTTATTTCTGAGACTTAGTTGTCTATATATCTTGGATTCCAAATTTTAATCAGAGAAATTTAATATAGATTTTTTTTCCTCCATTTGACTACTTCCCTTCTTATCCTAGAATGCTTTTTTATTTTTAAGAAAAAAGTTTATTTATAACTTGTGCTTTAAAGGTTTTCAATTTCATGTAATAATTAAATTACCTATTTTATCTTTTGTAATTGCTTTTATCCCTTGTTTGGTTAAGAATATATCTACTAAGGGGTGGCTAGGTGGTGCAGTGAATAGAGCACTTGCCCTGGAGTCAGGAGGACCTGAGTTCAAATCCAACCTCAGATACTTGACACACTTACTAGCCGTGTTACTTTGGGCAAGTCATTTAACCCCAATTGCCCTCCAAAAAGCAAAAAAAAAAAAAAATTAAAAAAGAATATATCTACTGCAAAAGGTATGCATCTACTTATACTAAGAGGACATCTGTTATAGCTGCAAAAGGACCTGCTTCTCTTTTAATTTTTTATGGTATGATTTCTATTCAGATCATGTATTCATTTTAATATGTTGTACAATGTGGTTTAAATGTTGGTCTAAGCTTAATTTCTGCCACATCACTTTCCAGTTTTCCAAACTTTAAAAAAAATTTTTTGTCATAGAGAGAATTCTTCCCTAAGTAATTTATGCTTTCAGGTTTATCAGCCACTGGCTTATTCTACTACTTTTAATTCTCTTTTATCTAGTCCATTGGTGTATTTTTATCTAGTTGTATCTCTTTTATCTTGTATCTTGTATCTAGGTATCTCTCTTTTATCTAGTCCATTGGTGTATTTTTATCTAGTTGTATCTCTTTTATCTTGTATCTTGTATCTAGGTATATCTCTTTTATCTAGTCCATTGGTGTATTTTTATCTAGTTGTATCTCTTTTATCTTGTATCTAGGTATATCTCTTTTATCTAGTTCCATTGGTGTATTTCTAAATTTTCAAACTAACACTGAATAGTTTTGATGACAACCACTTTCAAATATTTTCTGAGTCTATAGCAAGTTTACAAAATGATCTCTTCACAACAATTCCGTGAATTAGGTGGTATTGTTATTAATAACCCTGCTTTACAGATAAGGTAACTGAGATTAGGTGATTACCAAAATCACAGAGATAGTAAGTGCTAGACTCCAACACTCTTTTATCTAGGCCCTATTACCTCCCTATTCTGTTAGTAAAGGTGATAAGCTTTGAGAAAAGTGAATTCCTGAACACCCTCTTTCTAGAACTGTATATTATCTGGATATTCTGTGATAACTGGCCAAAATGGGAAAAGAATTTCAGGACTGCTCTTACTATTTAGGATACTGGGGATGAGCTATGGGGAAAATGGGTAATACTAGGAAAATATATAAGCAGGCCATGGTGTGACTATGTAGTCCTAAGTGAATCAGTTATTTTGAATGCCTGAAAGTTGTTATAATTTGACTGCTACTGAACATACATTTATTGTTTTTTCTTTTTTTTTTTTTGACTGACACTTTCCTTCTATACTTTGGAAAAAATTATATCCAAGCCCGCTCTACCAATATGTATATATTCATCTTTGTTCCTTTTGTCAGATAAACGTTTCCAAATTACACATTACAAATCCTTACATTCAGTCAGAATTCCTTCTTGTTTTGTTAGCTTGATCTGAGGAGAAAAAAAGGAATTTAAAAACTGATATATTCCTTTAGAAAAGATGAATAATTAGAAATAAAAACCTTTAAAAATATGACTAGATGTGCCTTAGGGGTCAATTAAGGCTCACCTCAGGTGCACTGAACACTTTTGTTTTTAACTAACTAAGGTGTCTTATAATTGATTTATCAAACATGCCTAATTGTGTTTGGCTTCCTGCAGGTTTTATAAATTTGATTGAGAATTCTTTGTTTTGTATTCCCATTTTTAATCAGCTCTGTTTTCTGCTTTGGGTTCAGGGCCTCCTGTCCCCTCCCTCCAATCTATCCTTCATGATGCTGCCAAAGTGTTTTTGTTAAGCATGTCTACCCTATACTTAGGAAACATTTGTGACTCTATTTCCTATAGGATGAAATAAAAATTCGGGTTAGCTTTTACAGCCATTCACCACCTGGCCCCAAATTATGTCTCTATCCTCATTATACATTACTCTGTGACCCAGACAAGCAGACTTCTCTATTCCTCAGACAGAATACTCATCTTCCATTTCCTTGCCTTTGTTTTAGTCATCTCTCATGCCTGGAATGCACTTCCTCTTCATCTGTACCTCATAGATTCTTCTCTTCATTTAAGACAGCTCAGGTACCACCTTCTTCAATAAGCCTTTTCTGATCCCTCTAATTGCTAGTTCTCTTCCTCCCAGAATGGTTTATATTTTATTACTGTTCTTTGCATTTATTCACCTATCCATTTATTCATTTATTTAATATGTATTCTTTATGTAGCCCATAGAGAGGGAGAAAAAATGACACTTTCTTCCCTCACCCTTTAATTCTCTCTAGGCTCTTTCTTCCTGGAGTGAGTCTGTCTTTATCCCAAATATACCCATGGAAATAGGTCAGGGTGGTTTCCCAAGTAGAGCAGCCATGTGGCTACAAGTTATTTCTCATTAGGACAAATCAGTCACAATAGCAACATTAACTATATGAGAAGGCAAAAGCAATAATAATCATAACGTAATATTTACTAATATAAGAGACCACTCTGCTCCCCACTGCCTCTTAGCTAGGCATCCTTCCAGGGCTCTCTGGTATTTCTAACATTTTGATGGCCTTTGATTATTAACATCAAATATAAAATAAAACAGGGATAAGAATGCTCACAAAAGGTATTTTCTACTGTATTAGAGGAAACCCAGCACAGAGACCAAGTTGAAAAGAGATTCATTCTATATGGTGAGAATTTCCACAGTGTTATATTTGTGGCTGGCATTGTGCTGATTAAATCCAATCCTAGTACACTGAAGGGATTTCCAAGTGAATTCAGTAGAGAGAGTCTTGCATTTGAAGTTTGGAAGATCTCTTTTGAAGTCCTACCATAGATACTAATTAAGTAGGTAAATATGGGTAAAGCACTTAACCTCTCTGGGATTCACTACTATTATTTATAAAATGTGGAGATTGATGTGATAACTTCAAAATCTCTTCCAGTTCTAAATCTATGATTCTAAAGAGCTGATTGCTATTTGAAAAAAAAAAATTTAATTTAGTGGGGCAAGATTTATCATTAAAAGCTCTTCTCCAAACATTCCGTACACTTGATAAATTTTGTTGCTTGAATGACATGGATTATTTATGGGAGAACATGGACAAGTCACACATGATATGTAGATGTATTAGGACCTGAACTGTTTGACGTAGTATCTGCAACTATGATCTTGTGAAGATTCATTGTTCTAAATTCTGCTTTGAAAGAACTTCCCTTCCTCCACAATCAACCCTGCCAACTTCTCCCTTTCATCCCTCTCTATCCCTTCCACCAACAATAAAAAGCACCACAAAATTTCTAAATGTATTTGATTACTTTGAGCTTTCTGTAACTCAGTATAATAAGACCCCAATAATTTTTTCATCAAAGACATTGATAAGGTATTTTTCGTCAAAATAATTATTCCTTTTTTTTTTATTAAAGTACTAAGAAAAGAGAATTGAGGACCTTCTCAACAGCTTCATAGATCCCATTTAATAGTGGCCTAAAAGAACTTTAGGCTTTAAAGTAATTTAAAAGCTTGTAAGGCTTTCTTGAAACCAGATATCATAAGATTTCAACAATTTTTTCCCTCCTTCATGTTGCCATCCTACACAAAACTGGGAGTGATGCTAAAAAGACAAAATAGGGATATTACTGACAGCAAATCAGGAAGCATTCCTTTGATATAGTGATCTGGAGATGCTTACTGATACTTTAAATGCTTTTGGATAATGATGATGATGATGAAAAATAAATTACGAGGCTTCATACAAGATAAATCTTCTTTAGTGAAAAAAATGGTAAATTTTGTTAGTTTGGACTATTTTGACTACAGTCTAAAATCTAATATATCTTAAGGAATGTTCTTCCTTCAGAAGTTTTCTCCCCCTGTAACAAAATTTCCCAAAATTAAAAAAGACAAAACCTATGAGTGAGATTTCTAATTTATTTTGAAAGAAGTTTTTTCTTAATATATACCACCATGTTTATGTATATTCTGCTATCTGGCTAGGATATTCAAAGCATTGCCTTATGATCACTTCTAAGTCAAAAATCCTGAAGCCAAATTTCAGATAACATCATGTTGTGTCTCTCTGACAGAGGGATCGGCTTAATAGTAAACATAAATTTTTAATGAACTATAGAGGAACTTAATAATTAATTTTAAGGAAAAGGAAGCCATTATTTCTAGGACTTGAAGAGTAGAGAAAGGTAACACTATTTAAAATGTCCTCATCAGCATAAAAACACAGGAATATCTATCTTTAATGAAAAATACTGCCACTATGAATTTGTTCTTATTGCCTTTGTGATCACTACCTCAGAATATGTCTGTTAAGTAATGATGTGTCAGAATTCATCTTACTCTGTTTCTTGAGACAGACTGACAGCAATTTAATTCGAACAGCCAGGGTTATCTTTCTATTTTTTTGACTAGTTTATTAACCAGGTTTAGATACTTTTCCTAAGCAAGTTAGGCTATGATCTATGATGCTAGTTCACTTGATAAAGTCTCCAGAGTTTGCTTCTCTTTGAGATTCTCCTTCATGTTGGAAAACTACAAAATGTACATTATACCTTATGAAACCCAACATTTTTGAATTTCATGGTATTGGTTGAAACTATACAAATCTAAGGGAATCTGTGAATGCTGATCCCAGTATATGCATATGTGGTTTAAAGCCAATATCATCATGAGAAAAGGCCAAGCTTTTCCTGGTCAGAGATCTGAAGGACTAGAGACAGAAAGTAGTATCTGGAATTAGAAGCAGGTTCCAAACCCGGATTAGTATAAATCATCATAACCAACAAGATTTGAGGCCCAGGATAAGATAGCATAGGCTTAATCTTGAGTTAGGCAACAAGGATTCAAGCTTGGGAATTAATTCTTTCAATTTGCTGCATGAAACATTGTCATTTTCCATCTGTGTACAAACAGCCCCACCCTCACTCTTCCTCAGAATTTGCCTTAGCTGCATAACTCCTGCAACCATGTCTTTCTTATAATTTTGGTGACCACTATTTCTTTTTCTCCATTATGGAATAATAATACTAATTTCTCTCCAGTAAGAGGCCTCAATTTGAAGGAGTTCTTTTAGCCCACTATTAATGGGGATATATGAAGATGGTGGGCAAGTTCCCAAGTCTTTTCTTCCAGTCCATGTTCTTCATCTCATATCCAATTAGCTGCCAGGTCTTGTTAATTCTACCTTTATGAAATCTTTTATGTATGTTCTGACAGTGTTACCATCCTGGTGGAACCTTTATCTTTTCACACCTAGAATATCAAAATAGCTTTCTGGTTGGCCTCCTTGCCTCAACTCTCTCCCCACTCATCTCTCAAATTGTTCTCTCTAAAGTGTAGGTCTGATCATATCATTTCTCTATTCAATAAACTCCAGTGGCTTCCCATTTTCTCATGGACAAAATATAAAAGTATCTTTTTGGCTTTTAAAGCCCTTTATAACCTGGTCTCCAAATTTTCTAGTCTTCTTATACTTTACTCTTCTCCACATATCCACTGACACTGTCCCCCTTGTTCCTCTTGTAAGACACTACTTCTCTACTATGTAGTTTCACTGGCTATCTGTCCTCCATGTCTGGAATTTTCTCCCTCATTATCTCTGTATTCTAGCTTCCTTTAAGTTCCAGTTAAAATCCTACCTTTCACAGAAAGTCTTTCCTGAGTCCCCTTAATGCTAGTGTCTTGCCTTTGATTATCTCTACTTTATTCTGTCTTGAAATGATTATTAATAACCAACAATTTGGGGAGAGCCAGAGTTCCCCCTTTTTCTAAAATCTTTTCAAAAGCTTAGGCTGGAGGCTGAATTAACTTTGTCCTCATTTGTAGTAAGATCTCACCCAATCATTTCTACATAGGTTTGGGTGGGGCTAAATTCTTTGAGTAGATTGCCCAAGGCTGGGCAATTTGAAGGTAAATGACATAATTATAATTCATTAGAATAGGTCCAGCTCCTAATAGTAACATTCATTCTCTCATTAATTGTTAAGCAATCCGAGTTGATTACCACTCTCAAGAACAGCCCTTTTCCAAGAGCATATATACTGTGAGCCAGCTGCCCATGATTGTCTTTGGCATTTGAGAGCACCGTTGACCTCTCTTATGGAAATACTTGCATTATTAATAAAATGACTAATTACCCAGAAATCATGACTCTCAAACTTTTTAAACATCATAGTCTATATCTCTTTTGTACAAAATTGCTTGGATGTTGTTTCCTCCATTAGACTGTGAGATTCTTGAGAGCAGGGACTATTTTTTGTCTTTTTTTTTTTTGTCTCCCTACCACTTAACGGTAAGTTGAAGCATCTTTTTTCTTAACTATTGCCCAGCCCTCAGTCATTGGATAGGCATAGCCTCCAACAAACTGACACCTGGGAAAGACCTTAATTTAGAAAGGCCGATGTCACCCACTTCCTCCTGAGTCATCGCCAGTTATCTTGACCTTTGTCTTGCCACTGGATTTAGATGACTCTGGATGAGAGAGTGAGGTTGATGACTTTGAATAGCTCTGCCCCACTCATATTCAATTCACATGCAAGTCAACATATTGCCGGTCATCTTTGAGAATTAAGGACAAACAACAACAATGACAACCTCACCGGGCAGCTTTGGGGGAAATACTACCCATGCCCTTAAAGTTTTTCATATTCTTTCTAGATTCCTTCTGGCACTCAAATATTTTTTCCCATATCAATCACCCAAAGTGGACAATAATCATCTGATTAGACACATGTTGGCAGATTCTCTTTCGTGCCTTGGATGCACAGCTTGGGAAGACAGTGTTTGGGGTAGAAAAATAACTATCTTAGTACCCCTTATCAAGGAATCACCAGTCTCCATTCCTTTTCTCTTCTTTTGGTCTTTACTTAATGATCTCTTCCCTAACAGCATCTGTGCATCACTGATTGCTAGGGGAGTTAAAATGAATATTTTTTTCTTCAGATCTCTCCTCTTCAGGGACAGCTTCATATCTGAGTCATATCCTTGGAAAGGCTATAGAAATGGGATGAAGTCTATTGTCATTGCTTTCTAAGAATTGCTGAAGGGATTGGTAGCCATTGCAGTAGCCTGAAGTTCTCCAGAAGAACTTTCCTGTTAGCCCACAATGCATATAATTATGGGTTAACTTTAGTAGGGCTACCAGAAATTTTGTGACTCCTTTCCTGACTCTCTTTTGACTATGCTATCTGCCAATGTCTCCTCCTGAAGTCCAGTAAAGGGAAGGTACCAACATATGACACGATAGAACCCCTTTCCTGCCAGAGCTGGTGGAGCCATTGGTTGACACATTTGGTACCAAGAGGGTTAATGAAAACCTTTTAAAAATCCTATAGGAAATCCTAAAAATCCATGTAGGAAGTTATCTATCATGTAAGGAAGGAACTGTCTTGTTAGCTGGGAGATCAGAAATTTATTTTGTCTCATGTAAAGTAGAACTCCTAAAGGTAGAAGTTAAAGAAAAAAAATCATTTCAACTAGGCAATACACTCAAGATGATAAGTAGCTTGAACAGAACATTCTTTGGGGTTATGTACAAAACTGATAGATACTCTCCAAGTTGGTGTCCAGTGGGGCCAAAAATCAGGTATTCTCTTTGCAAAGTGCAGCCACTTTCTGCTGAAACACTGTGTTCTTGGTAGTTGCTACTTGCTTTTGTGTCCCTAGGCTCCAGGGTGAATAAATGTTTGTTTAATTGAATTGTTTGGCCCTGACCTATTTGAATGCCTTATCTGAGAGACACATTTTAACACTGAATGATGGCATCTGGAACAAAATTAGAATCAAGACAAGAATCAGCTCACTCTAAGAGGTACATAAAGAAGTGAGGTCTAGGGTCAGAATGCAGGGACTGAATCCCCAGATTAGAAAATAAGGGCTCATTCTTGGCAACAGGTTCTCTATTTGGAGCACTCAATATTCTTTTTGTGTGCACATGCTTTTATACCCAGTTTGGTGTGGCAGGCTACACATTTGGCTTCCTCCAATTTGGTTTTTTTTCTCAGACAGATAGCTATCTTCATTGCTCTGTCAACATCCCTCTTTGGGACATTCTCTGTTGTCCCCCAGACTATCATGTGGTTTGATTCCTAAGTTAGTTTCAACTTGATTGTTTTAGCTTGATTTTAACTTTGTTTATCCTGCACCAATATAAGTCATGAAAAGGTGAAAAATGAAGTCTTATGTGGTTGACTTTTTGAGCTTGAATAATTCCAGATGACTAATTTGACTGATTTAAAAAAAAATGTGGCCAGCTTTTGATAGATATTCTCCAAGGGGTTAGATTAGATTTTGGAGAGGTGCAAGTAGGAGGCAGGGAATGATGGTGGTTTTTTGTAGAACATAAACTTTGCCTTAATGATTGTTGGTTTTCCAGCACTAGATTTTTTTTTATATATATAAACAAGGATTCATTAGGCATCTACTTTGTTTCAGAAGGGAAGAGAGAGTGCATTCCAGGCATGAGTGAGAGTTTGGACAAAAGCACAGAGACCGCAGATAGGCTGTTATGTATAGGAAACAATAAACATAGTTTCAGGTGAGCTGGAATATAGAATTCATGAAGTTATATTTAATGTTGAGAAGTTATAGTTAATCAGCCTAGGACAAAAGGCTGGAACCATACCATGAAGAGCTTTGAATGCCAAAAACAGAAGAGTGGTTTAAATGAATAAAATAGAACATGCAAGATTAATATATATATATGTATGTATGTATATACATGTGCATATGTATATATATGTATGTGTGTATATATGTATATATGTGTGTATATGTATGTATGTATGTATGTATATATGTGCTCCCCCAGGACCTCATGTTAAGAACTCTTATCCGAATGGCAATAGGGAGCCACTAAAACTTCTCAAACAGGAGTTTGATATAGTTCATATTTCCCAATCTCTCTTAATTCTTAATGCCTCTTCTCTCTTATTTTTTATTTATCCTATCTATCTATCTATCTATGATCTATCTATCTATCTATCTATCTATCTATCTATCTATGTCTATCTATCTATCTAGATATATAGATACAGCATATTTGTACATATTTCTTTGCTTGGTGCCTTTCCTGTTAGAGTTAAACCCTTTGAGGACAGGACCTGTCATCTGTCTCTTTTTATATCCCCAGTGATTAGCACAATGCCTAGGGATACAGTAGGTACTTAATTTTAAAATATTATATTTTATTTAAATGCATTTATTTTTAATTTTTAATATTTATTTAATACATTTTTAAAACCTAAGACTATGACAACTGGTCCTATAACTTCCTAGTAAATAGAGGAGAAGAAATGGAGGAAACAGTGCCAGATTTTATATTCTTGGGCTCACAGATCACTGCAGATGGTGACTGCAGTCATGCAATTAAAAGATGCTTGCTCCTTGGAAGGAAAACTATGGCAAATCTGGACAGGCACACTAAAAGGCAGAGACATCACCTTGCCAACAAATGTCCATTTAGGCAAAGCTATGGTTTTTTCCAGTAGTAATTTATGACTGTGAGAGTTAGAGTATAAGGAAAGCAGGGTGCCGCAGAATCAACACTTTCAGTTTGTGGTGCTGGAGAAAACTTTTGAGAGTCCTTTGGAAAAAAAGGAAATCGAATCAGTCAATATTTAAAGAAATCAATTTAGACTACTTATTGGAAGAAAAAATACTGAAGCTGAAGCTTAAATACTTTGGTTACATAGTGAGAAGACAGAACTCTTTAGAAAATACCTTGATGTTGAGCAAGATTGATGGCAAAAGAAGAAGGAGGCGGCAGAGGATGAGATGGATAGATAATGTCATGGAAGCAACTAACATGACCTTGATGTAAGGTTAATGGGATATAAGATCTTCTGAGCCCATTAATAGGCCTCACCTGGAACTCTGATGCACAGCCAATTAGGCTCTTTCCATGCCTTTCCAATTAAGTAGATTTCCAAGCTTCCTGGTGCTAAGTCAACAAGTATGGAAAGTCCTTGTTTGGAAATTGTCTATATATTATATTGCTTGAAAGAAGAGGTGTGGGCAGAGAGAGAAGTTGGCTGAGGGAGGAACTTGCCTAGGGGAACTTGCTTGTGAGGAGGCTTCACAGAGAGACCACTTGAAATGTTGGCGCTCCCTGGATTGGTGATGAGTATCTTGCTAAATCTTGCCTTCTGGTACCCCAATAGTGATGTTTCAAATAAATATTTTGGTTTGGTCGTGGATGAAGAGAGTTTATCATATTTTGCAAACTAACCCTGAAAATATGTATGTATATTCATAGCAGGTACTATGGGTATCACATTGGTGTTATCCTTGAACAGATTTCAGGACATAATGGAAGATAGAAGGATCTGACATGCTATGGTTCATGGGGTCACAGAGTCAGACATGACTGAACAAATGAACAACAACAATTAATATTAATTGATTACTTGCTTTAGGAATATCAATTTGGCAGCACTCTGGAGGATAGATTGGAAAGGAAGAAAATTACTGCAGTATTAATTGTCCCAACTACCCTATTCTGAAAAGTGACTCAAATAATAAAACTATTGTGATATATTTCATTTTGTAGGGGCTATTATTGGTTATTGGTTAACTGATTATTTATTTCTAGCTACTTTTAGTATATAAACAATTTTCCCATTACTATTGAGGGAAACATCATCCTCCCAGTTTTCCAAGCTTGCAACTTGGATGCCATCTTTGACTCCTCACTATCTCTAATCCCCTATGTCCAATTTGTTGCCAATGCCTGTTGATTTCAATAGACCTTTATAACATCTCTCAAATATGGCCTCTTTTCTTCTCTGACACTGCTTTTACTCATCATCTTACTTCTGGATTATTGCAATAGCCTGCTGATAGGTCTGCCTGTCTCAAGTCTCTCCCTACTCCAGTCCATCCTTCAGTCGGCCACCAATGTGACTTTCCTAAAGCACAGGTCCTATCATGTTATAACCCCACTCCCCACTCCTGTCTGCCCCATTCATTCTCCAGTGAGATTTTTTTCCAATTTGGTCACTATAGATTTAAATTTATCTTCTACCTCTCTAATTTGGCTTTTAAAATCTTTCTTGAGCTCCTTCAAGAATGTTTTTTGGGCTTGAGACAAATTCATATTTCCTTTTGTGATCTCAGGTATTAGTATAGAGTCCATGTTGTCCTCTGTCTTTGGTTGTTCTTGCTCGATAAGATTGGATCAATTTGCTTGCTTTTGCTCTCAGCTTCCTTCTTTCCCATTGTGGTTGTCTATTTCTTGACCCTGTTTTTCAGGCTGGGAACTAAGGGCCTGGCTGTTGACTTTGAGTACTGTAGCCTTTGGGTGTCTAGACTGAGGCCAAGGCCAGGACTCTCAGTGTTTTCCCTGAGTTACCCTGAGGCTCACAGAGTAACCGCGGGGGAGGCCACTTCAGGTTTCTGCCTCTGTGCCCCTGGGCTACAGCTCAGGCAGGTTCAGCAGCTGGCAGCTAGCAGAGCTATTGTCTTCAGATTCCCCTGGTGATGCTAAGGCCCCCCTGGGCTTGTGTTGCTAGTCCTTGCTGGCTCCACCACCCTGGGCTTTGGGAAATCCTGCTGGTCAGTTGATGTGGGGTTTGTTGGGCCCCCTCCAGCTGCTCATTTCAGACTCCTTACTGCCTCAGTTACACCCTTTCTCAGTGACTCCTAAGCCTGAGGCTATTTCTACTATTTCAGTATTTTATTCTGGGTGGGACATTTATCTCTGGGTTTTCTGGGTCAAGGAGGGGGAATTGGAGCAGCAAGGGTTTACTCTGCCATCTTAGCTTCTGGAAGTTCAGGTAAATGATTTTTAAACTTCAAGGCTTAGGGCTGGATAGCCCTAGGAAGAAGCTACTGTTGCTGCTGTGGGCACTGTAAAGCGCAGTTTACCTAGATCCCACCAATCAGTTCTGACTGATTCTCCATCATGTGGTGAGACAGCTGTGAACTGCCCTTGAGGTAGGTGAGTCCACTGGTTGGGGCTTCTTCTCACTCCACTGTACAGTCTGCTCTCCAGTTCATGCTGGTGCAGCCCTTGCGTGCTCTGCGCTCCCCCTGCCCAGACCTATACAGGCACTTTCCCGGGCTGGGAATCTGCCGTGCTCCATCTCCCAATAGATTCTGTCACTCTAACAGCCATTCAGATTCACTTTTTAAAGTTTAGTGATGGAATTCATGGAGGAGCTTAGAAAAGTTCCTGCTTCCTTTCTGCCATCTTGGCTCTGCCTCCCTGCCCCATTCATTCTCATTAAACTCCAGTTGCTTCTAGTCACCTCCAAAATGAAATACAAAATCCTCTCTTTGGTTTTCAAAGCTCTCCATAGCCTAGCCCCCTCCTCTTTTTCTAATTTTCTTATACTTTATTCTCTACTACATACTCTTTGATCCCGTGACATCGGCCTCCTTGCCATTCCACAAACAAGAGAATTCAACTCTTAGCTCAGGGAATTTTCTCCAGTTATTTCTATGACTGGAATCCCTACTAATCTCACTCTACTGGTTTCCTTAGCTTCCTTTATGTTGTGATTAAAATTCTATCTTCTACATGAACTTTCCCAATCTGTCTTAACTCTAACACCTTCCCTTTTTAAAATCATTTCCTATTTATCTAGGAGATAGATCGTTTTTAACGCATTTGCCTCTTGTCTCCACATTAGACTGTGAAGCCCTTGAGGGCAATGGCTGTCTTTTTACTGTTTTTGTATTCTCAGGGCTTAGCACAGAGCCTGGCATGTAGCATGTACACAGTAAATACTAGCTGACTGACTGAAAAGCAGAATGGTTTCTTCTCTTGAATCTAAAGAATCTCAGTGAACATTCTTTTAAAAATGCAATGTGGGAAAGACCTATAGTTTCTGATGCAAGTTTTCCTATTAAGTACATTCTTTCATTGGCAAGATAATAAATCTTGCATGTAGCATATTGAAATGGGAAAAAAAGTGATCTAAATCACTTCAGAAAGTATGAGACCACTTGCTGAAATTGTTGAGTCCAAGATTACAAACATGTGACTTTTTTTTTCATCTTTCTGTCAACATCATACGGTTTAAGAGAACAGAATGAGACAGTCTTATACCAAGCATCTAAGACTTGTTGTGAATGGAATATGCAAGGTTGTAAATTATTTAATGCAAAGCAGTAGCTGGACAAATTCAAGTTAAATATTTATTAGAAAGCCTGTTTTTCAGCTTTGTTTTTAAGGGGAAATATTTTCTATGTTTCGATGTTTTTGGATATTTTTAGATTTAGGCATTAATGTTGGGAGACATATTTGAATATTTTTAGCAAAAGTCAAACAGGTGTTATGACTGATGTCAGGAGGTGATGCTCAAGTTTGTTCCCGATGTTTCTGAAAAATGGGTTTGTCCTTCAGTGCGCCTACCAGGTGTCAGGTGGTGTTTTGTTGCTGCCAGAGTGTCCCCCCCATCTGTAAGTGTTGTTCAGTATTCCATGTGCTCAATCTATAAAATGAGAGTTGGATGAAATGATTGCTAAGGTCCCTTCCAACTCTGAAATGCCACATTAAAACTTCTAAATACCAACTTGCTCTCTGTCTCATGTATAATAAACTCATTGCTGGTGTCTTTGTGGAGAATACACTTACTTATGCCCTGTAATTTAAATGTTCTGAAGAGAGTAAACATTTTCCTTGAATGAACAGAACATCAAATTCAAGAACTGTGCCTTTTCCTTGTGACACAAATAATTGGATTTAGGAGCTCCTTAGCTTGGAGAAATTTTATAAGCACTAATATGACCTTAATTGAAATATGTAGTGTAACTTGTCAAAACATTCATTTTTTTAAAAGTGACATGACCAAAAACAAAAAAAAAACAAAAAAAAAAACAAAGCAGAGGCATAACAAAAAATCTAAGACTCAGAAACATATTTTGGAAATGTGAATAAATAAATGCATTTAGCATGTAGATAGATCAGCAATAGATAGATGTACAGAAAAGTAGATATATAGATAGAGAATTTACTAAGTGCTTATTATGGGTCTGATGCTGTGTTAAGGCCTAGGAATATAAATAATATCAATCAAGGCTATCTTTACCTTCAAGGGGATTACATTTGCATGGGGAAAGACAATACATGTAGTAGTGTTTGAAAAGGAAGGGAGATTTGAAGGGTACCTGCCTGGTCATAAGTGAGGAGAAGATAGAGTCCAGAGAGTCAAGATACATATTGAAGTATGAATGAATTCCTTAAACAATTCAGTATTTTTATGAAAATTACATTGAAAATTGTGTCAATTAGTCTCAACCTAATATAAACTCATATGACTTTACTAAATGCTGAAGTGAATTGGTTATATTGAGAGACAATTCACTTTTCAGTAGTTAGTTGTAATGCTGGAATTTGTTACTGTTGATTGTTCTGTTCCTATTGGATAAAGTACTGTTTAAGACCTGGGTTAAGATTCTGTTCCTGTCATATACCTGTAGTGTGACCACAGACAAATCATTAAATTGCCCAATGCAACTCTCTAAAAGAGACTAGTTACTGTTCTCTAAAAGAAACCAGCTACTGTTCAGAAACAGTGAAGGGAGGCCCCCCCCCCAACAGATTAAATCACAAATCCAGACAAAGAAAGAAAATAGGTAGATGAACAGAATGGTGAAGTGGAAAGGACATGGTTTTAGAGTCAGAGGGCCTGGGTTCAAATCCCATCTCCATTAATTTCTCTCTATATGGCTTTGATCACTCTCGTCTTCAGATTCCTCACCTTTGAAATGACCAGGTTACTTTCGATCCCTGAATAAATATTAGGATCAGCTCCTCAGGCACAGGAGATACTATTAGCTTGCCATTCTCGTCTCATTTATGGGCATTGGTCAAAGCCCTCCATGTAGCAGCTATTCTGTGACATTTCTCAGCACAGCTATCAGCACAGTTGAATTTCAATGATAAACAAGCGTATGTTCAATCTGTTCACAAAAAATGGAATGCATTACATTTCTGGAAATAGTCACAGAGCTACCCAGACATAATTCCAAAAGAGAGGAAGGTGAAACATTCGGGAATATCTCCCAAGCTAAATGTTCACTGCAAAAATTACAGCCTCTCCATGGTTCAGACAGATCCCCAGTCTTATTTATATTTTCCCCTGTTGATCAGACAGTTTTCCTCCATGCCAGCACAGTCTACATATGTGATTGCCTTTTCCTGCTTCACTTACAAGAGTGCCTAGAATCTGCTAAACAATGAAGTCAAACAACAGAACAAAAAATAATAAATAATTTAGTTCTTACATTTAAAGTGGCAAATAGGTAAAGTACGACTAGCTGTACTGCTTTAGGAAAACAGATCCCAAGGCAAAACATCTGATCTCAGAAAACACGTAAAGATCATTCTGAAGATTCTTGTGGTACCTAAGAAAGGATCATTGGAAATATTTAAGGATTTCAATTCCCATTTAATTAATAAATAGCTAGTTAGCCCATGGGTAACAGAGGTATAGGGTGAATATTTGTTATTTATGGAATATAAGTCTTTGTCTTGCTGGTAGGAGAATCAGCCTGTATTAAACATTGGAAGCATGCCTTTGGAAATGACATTTGGTGAGGCAGAATGGGAATAGGGTGGGGAATTTTAATTTCTTATTCCCTACCTCCTATCCCTTCCTTGGAATAGTATACTACTCCTCAGTTTTCATATTGCATGAATTATTTTTTAAGAAATACAGAACAGAAACATGGTCCTTAGTAATTAACCCAGTTGACTGCATGAATGTGTTAGAGGTAGGGAACAGGAACAGGAAACCAGCTTGTATATGTCTTTTTTTCCAGAGCCATAGGTAAACAAGAGTCTTACATACAATGTGGGAAGGAATATAAGATGTTCTTTTTCCCTCTATAGCAAGAATTCTTGGTCCCCAGGTTAAGATGAAATAATTATTATCACCATTAACAAAACAGTGAGAAATTACATCTTTCATAGTATTGTGCTACTCTTTCCCTTCCTTCCTTCCTTCTTTCTTTCCTTCCTTCCTTCCTTCCTTCCTTCCTTCCTTCCTTCCTTCCTTCCTTCCTTCCTTTCTTCCTTCCTTCCTTCCTTCCTTCCTTCTTGACACACGTTCTTGACATATACTTGCAGTTTGACCACAGATAAGTCACTGACTCTCAGTACCTAAAGCAACTCTCTAAGAGTGTAAGTCATGAACTAGTTACTATTCTGAAGCAGTGAAGGGAGTCTCCACACACCAACTGAATCATAAATCCAGACAAAGGGGGAAAATAGGTAGATAAATAGCACGGTGAAGTGGAAAGGGCAATAGTTTTAGAATCTGAGGGCCTAGGTTCAAATCTCATCTCCACTACTTTCTCCTTATGTGACTTTGATCTCTTTGGCCTTCCTTCTTTCCTTCCTTTCTCTGTGTCTCTGTCTCCTTCTTTCTCTCCTTTGTGTCTTACCCCCCGCCCCTAGTTTAAAAGAGAACATTAAGTATTTCCCTTTGGGGCACAGAGGAGGAAAAAGAAGTCTACCCTTTGAAGGCTTCCTAACATGTCTCCCAGGAGAAAATACCTTACTACTGACCACACAGCTGATGAAGCAAAGCAGCCATCTGGCATTTAACTTTAATTAGCAGCAGAGTCTGTGTCTGGCAAATACTGGCAAAAAATCTGGCAAATATTCCTTATAAGGACATGGCACTAAGGGTCATCCTTATCCCATTAAACTGTCATTTAGGGATAACTCTGACCTCTTATATTAGTCTAGTTGCTCAAACTCTATACCATTTTATCTTGTACTTAAGTGCCATTCTGCCTTGAGTCCCCTAGACCAAGATACCTGCCTGTAAACCCTAAGCTGGCTTGAACTTCCTGACTCTGCATTGACTCCCTTTCTGTGGTGATTTCCACTCCCTGCCTTTCTAATTTAATCCTAAAACTCATCATCAGGCTGCTGCTTTCAGAGATCCACTCCTGGCTTTGGCATCACCTCTCTGTTCCCCCTGCCCCTCCATCCTACTCCTATGTGTGAAGCACTGTATGGAATTTGACTGCTGGAGGTTTGGCCAAGTAACTTTTGCACAGCCCATATTGGCTGGACAGATAGTATAGCTTGTTTGACTGTGAGTAAAGCATTTGCTAAGCATCAGTAGAGTACACCATTCCAGAAGAGATCAGAGGGGTTAGTTAAAGAGAGGGCAGAAATAGCTGTGTAGTGGCCCATTAAGTATAGTTCATGAGAGCACCATGCTAATGAGGTCAAGGTCAGGAAAGAGTTTTGATCCTTTTATGGGCTACTTAACTATGCTTTGACCCATGAGCACAGAATGTACCCAGCTGGTTTTCTCACAAATGCATGTGCTACAGCCAGCTCCGAGTAGTAAGAGTGGATTACTGAATTTCTACTGTGAACATTTACATCTTGAGAAATCAGCAAATGCTACAAATCAGAGCTTGATTTACTATTTTATTGATTTTCTAGTCCTAAGAAAATGTTAATAATGAAGATTAAACTCAAAAGCATGGGGGTTACTATTTTTGGAGAGCTAGTTGTTAAAAGTTTACTAGAACCTCACTGACTGTCAGTCACAAGGGACAGTTAACAAATGAGAGGTTGGATTATGAAAATGGTCTCCATCTGAGGGAAAAATATCCCCAAAACACAGGATCAGATCTTGGGAATATATAGCATCATAATATTTAAAGCCAGAAGCATCTTTAGAGATTTTCAAGCTCTTCATTTTACAGATGAAGAAACTGAGGCTCAGAGGTACTAAGTGATTTGCCCAATGACACACAGGTAGTCGACAGGAGAGCGACCATCCAAGTCCAGGCCCTTTGACTCTGAATTCAATGATCATTCCACTATCTCACATTACCTCCAACTTTATTTGCAAAGGGCAGCATATATTACTAGTAACCTTGGCCAATACTACATCTTTTCCAGAGGAAAAGAAAACTCTAAAATCAGAGCTGTCAGTTAAAATTGTGGTTTCTATCAAGCACATTTAATTGTGAAGGGTGACTCTATTTTGAAAGGTTAATTACTTATCAGAGAAAAGAACAGAAGGTGACTGATGACAAGGTCTAACCCTCTGAGCTGTTTCCTGAGTCCCACTGTCTTCTTGGCACATGGTCTCTGCCAAGTGCAGTGGGAACAACTTCAAAAGGGAGTTGAAGGAGGGTCTCCTTTGCTACCCATAGCCTCTGAGGATGAGCTAATGAAAATAATCTACACCAGGAAAAAGCTACTGTGGGCGATCAGAGGGGGCACTGACAGGAAGTCCAGGAGGCATAGCCAGGAAGGAAAGGGGGTGCGGGTGCGTGTGTCTTTGCTCAGAGACTAGTGATGCTAAGAGATGGGACAGACTGGACAGGATGCATTTTTTAACAGGCAAAGCCATTGCTGTGGGTGCTGTGATGGGAACTACAGTCCACCAGTTTCCTTTCCAACTCCTGCCCCAAAGTCAAACCAATTTCCTGGAATTTGGTCCTAGAAATATCTCTGGCTTAGTTCCCTCAGACATAAGCAGGTCCCTTGGGTGAATGGGAGTGAAAGTCAAGCCGCTGAGGAGTGGGATTTCTAGGCAGATCTTGTATGAAAAGCTCCATTTCATCTCTCTTGCTTGAAATACAGATTGCTACACAGTGATGAAGTTTAATTAATTTCATCCTCAAATCTGAGAGAGGACTGTCAAGTGATCAAGATGTTCATCACTCCCATTTGCAAAGCGATCTGTTAATTAATTGGTGAGAAGCCATCTGATCAGCCTTAACATGAGCAACCAAAGACAGGTCACAAAACTCCTCCATCATTCCACAGTTGAGTTTCTAATTGGAAAACACAACTACCTGAGTCCTTACTAATCTTCTGTTCCACATCACTAAAATTGGCTCTTTTCATGAAAGGGGCCTCCTCCATTTGCAGAAGCAGAGGACATCCTCTTTTGCTTAGTCCCTTAGGATGATCTCTTACCTTGGGATTGAAGTTGTGACTCACTGAATCCTAGGGAGGCTCATCTATGCAATAATGAGAAGGAAACAAACTTTCTATTTAACTTGTGATCAATGTCACTTCAAGGTGGCACCATATAGAAGTGCAACCAAAGGGACAGAATTACCACAGGGAGTAAGCTTCTGGACTTTTTTGTTGTACCTAAAGCAATGGCTTTTCCTGTTAAAAACGAATACTGTTCCTACTAGTACAGGAGTAAAGCTTCTATCACAGGCAATATCTTTTAGAGAGACCTTGCGTTAACCAACAAGCAAACACTAATTCTCTCTTTGTCTTCCATAAATAGAGCATCTTGGAAGTATACAGAAACAGCATGGGTGTTTTTGATTTGTTTGGCTTACTCTCCACCACAACCTACTCTGACCCTGACTTCAAAGATCACATTGCTATGCCTTGAAGACTTGGAAAACAAATAGATCTAAAATGTGATTTTGCTCTACCATAATTTTAATATTAATTGATATTTATATAACATTTTAAAGTTTGCAAAGCACTTTACATATGTTATCTCCTCTAAGACTCATAATAAGTCTATGAGGTAGGTACTACAGGTAATATGATCCCAATTTTGCCGATGGAGTGAGTGAATGAATATCAGAGAAGTGACTTTTCCATGAATATACATACTTTTCCATGACATGCAATATACAAAATGACTTTTCCATGACATACAACTAGTAAGCATTGAAGGATTTGAAGCTGGGCACTTCAGACTCCAAATCTAGCTCTCTGTTCACTATTCTCTATTCATAGCCTTTATCTAGAACTATTAGGGTATTTAAAATATTTTAACTGTCAGTATCCCTGAGTAAGAGGGTAATATTGTTATAGTCATCAAATTCCAGAAGAGGAAATAGACCTTCTGATAAAATTTTCTATCAGACAATATAGCAAGAAAATGATGGTTAATTGTTTGACAATGGGTAAATCACCTTACTTCTCTGAGCCTCCATTTCTTTATTGGTTGGATGAGATGGTTTCTAAGTTCCTGATAGTTCTAATGTTTTAGAGTTCTAGATTCTAGGAGGAGAAATTTTAAAAAATAATTTTAACATTTGTGGTTTTTATGCTATATCACTAATATGTAAGTTAAAATAACTGAAATTTGTCCTCACATCTAGCAAATTGGAGATGACTTATGGCAGAAATAGTTGATATAGGATATAGTACAGATAGACTAGAGAACTAACACATTGTCAGTGGAACTGTAATTGGTCTAACCATTGTGGAAAGCAATTTACAACCATAATGAAAAAAAGAAGTGATGATGTTGTTACTCTTTGAAACAGAGATACCAATGCTAGACATATACTCTAAAGAGATCAAAGGCAGAATGAAAGTTTTCATATACATTATTCTATTCAGATAATCACTTTTCACGGTATAAAAGAACTGAATATAAAGCAGATGTTTCTCTATTGGGGAACTGTTAAATCATGGGGCACTAATATGATAGATATTACTGCATCAAAAGAAATGACAAATATGAAAATTTAGGGAAGCATTAGAAAATTTTGATGAACTGATGTATGGTAGAATAAGCAAAACCAGGAAAAATACACAAAAAGGTCAAAAAATTTAAGCAGAAAAAACAAAAAATGAAATAGGACAGTGATCAGCCCTGGAGGTGAGTTGACAAAATGCACTTTATTTCAGAGGTGGGGGAATATTGTACATACTGTCAGACACATTTGATGTGTTGATAGCTAGTTTTGATGAACCATTTTTTATGCTTTTTTAAAAACAATTTTTGTTATAAGGCATGTTCTCAGTGGGAAAAATATGGGAGAATATACTTAGAAATAAATGCAACAACAAAACAAAAATGAAGTGATTTTTTAAATTAAAATTTCTGACCAGCTAGGGTTATGATATTTACCTTAGGCATATTTGTAAATACTATATATATATATATGTATAATTGAGCTATTTTTCTAAAGCAAAAGAAAAAAAACTTCAGATAATCTCTAACAATTTTTTTTCTGCTCATTTGAAAATTTTCTACTTACATGCTTCCTAATATTTTCTTTAAAGGAAAGATAAAGATGTTTTCTTAAATTATCTAATCTGGTAGAATTATAGTAAATCCCTTTAAGCCTATCACTGAATGTATAGAGGTCATACTCAACTGCAATGAAAATAGCAAAAGAGTGTCAAAAATTTAACCCACTATTCCTAGTTCACTCTACAATCATGGTGGAAAACAACCAGATTTCAAGTAAGGAAAGATGAACTGATGCAGAGTGAAGTAAGATGAACCAATCAATATAGCCATTAACAAAAGGACTACCATAGCTACAGACACATCAACTGTACGAAATGATTACATGACAATAAGGGGAAAAATCATAACTGTATGTTGTATAATTTTAATGACCTGAAAGAAGAGATGAGAAAATACGACTCTTTCCCTTCTTTGCAAAGGTAGGAGTGGAGGTTGGTATATGGATGCAAAATATTGCATATTCTGTGAGACTTAGTTAATCTGTTGGTTGTCTTTGTGCAGTGGAAGAGGAAGGGGTTTAGTCAAAAATAAAGGTAATATGAAAACAAATAACCAGACTTAACAAATAAATCATTCATTTTAAAAGCTCTGAAAGTACTAAATCAATGGCAAATCTTTTAATCTATTAATATAACCTAACAAGCTCAATCCTTATCCTCCTCCTCTTGCTCATCAAAATTGAAGGAAAGATGACACCCAATGTCCATTACTCCTTTAGTTAGAGAGAAGATGAACTCTCCCACTTCCAATTAAAACCACAGAGGACTACCCTGCAAACACCCCAGGATTCTGATAGCATGCTGTTTCAAGAATTGATCTGATTAAGCCTAAGGACTCATCTGCCAATGGTAAATTGTTTAACCTTTTGGTACCTATTATTTTTTTTTTGAATTTTCCACCTCAGCAGACAGCTAAGAGCAAAGGATATACAATAATAGACACTATGAAGAACATGGAATATTCTAAAGCCTTGCAGTAATGTATTCTTTTGATCTACGTTTGTAAACGATTCGCCATTCAGATTCACATTTCCTATGGGAAATTTCATATCTGGTAAAGAGCTTGTTCTTCTCAAAAATGAGTATCTCAGGGAGCACACCTGCACTCCCATAGATATTGCTTCACCGGAATGGAAGGGAGGTGGAGAGACATTATGATGCCTTCCAAATGGGTTTGAACAGACTACTTATTAACAGCGCATTGCGGATGTTAGATCGCTCTAATCAAAGAATCTGCTAATGCCTTTTGTAAGCAGGAGACTTTGTAACCTTAGCAAAGGAGAAGTAATGACATCAACAGCCTTTACCAGGGCTCAAAAATGTACAGTTGTCAGCAGCAGGCAAGCCATTTTTTTACATCAACAATTTAAGTGGATCTTTCTTGTAAGTGAATACAGGAAACTGCTTTTACATTTATCTCCACATTATTAATTGAAATAAGCCAAGGAGCACAAGGATTCCAGAGTTTGCTTTAACCAGCTTGGGACAAAAGGAATGGAAAGTAAATCCAGCATGTGTCCTAAAAGGCTTTTCTATGGCTACTTTGTGACACGAATGTCCAGTGTAGTTTGGGAGAAGGGGGACTGACTGAGAAATCATTGAAACAGGCTTCAAGGCCTGAGGTGAACTTTAATGTTACAAACTGGGGGTTAATAATAGCTTATATTTAGATAGTGCTTGATGGTTAATAAGCACTTTGTGTGCTTTTCTTCTTTGATCTTCACAAGTAAGTTTCTTGAAGGAAGGGACTACTTCATTTTCTAGTCTTTGGATCCCTAGTATCTGGATTACTTCCCTGTACATAGTAGAGTCTTAAGAAATGTCTTCTGACTTGAAATGGGTAGGGAAAAGCTGGGTGGGGGGGACTTAGAAAGCCATGTAGTTCAACCAATATATAAATTGAGTTTCATTCTATAACATCACTGGGTAATCCATGCTGCTTTGGGATAGCTTTAATTAATAGAAATTTTTCCTTACATTAGCTGAAATCTGTCTTTGAAATTTTTTATTATTCTGCTTTTTGAAGTCAAAGTAGTCCATCAAATACTGGTCAACTATTTTATTCCTCTCAAGTCTTTTCCAGGGGGCAGGTAGGTGGTGCAGTGGGTAGAGAGCTGGCCCTGGAGTCAAGAGGACCTCAGTTTAAATTCAACCTCAAATACTTACTAGTTGTGCGACTTTGGGCAAATCACTTAACTCTGTTGCCTCAGTTTCCTCATCTGTAAAATGATTTGGAGAAGGAAATAGCAAACCACTCCAGTATCTTTGCAAGGAAAACCCTAAATGAGATCATTAAGAGTAAGAAATGACTAAAAGGACTCAGTAAAAATGCCTTCTCAAGGCTAAGAATTCCCACTTGTATCAATCAGTCCTCACATGGCATAGTCTCCATTGGTAATCTTCCTTTGGATATCATCCTAGCTTGTCAATAATTTTTTTCTTCTTAAAATGTGGTACTCAGAATGGAATACAATAGATATGGTCTGAACAGGACATAGTATAATAAGACTAGTCTCTGGACACTATGACTTTTAGTGCAGACTAAATATCACATTAGCATTGTTGACTTATATTGGACTTATAGTCTACAAAATCTCCTAGGTATTTATCAGATGGACTTTTGACCATCTCTGTCTCACCTATCTATTCCTATGAACCTGATCTTTAAAAATGCAATTATAAGACTGTACATTTATTTCTATTAATTTTTCATATTATATCTGATACATACTTCCAGTCTATAAAAACATAAACAAAAATTTTTTTGAATCTTGACTCTGTCATCCAACATGTTACCTATCTTTCTCAGATACAGAATCCTTTTAATAATATGTCAAATTTTGTCTAAATCAGTCAATTCTTCTAGAAGTTATGCTAGAACAGATATATACACATATATACATGCATGCCATACAAACATAAAAAAATGAAAAAGTGACAAGAAGGAGAACTGGAACAAATCTTACTGTTTTGATAACTTAAATTCATTATATAGGATCCCATATTAAGCACATTTTTATTAGCTTTTTCTATCACTTGAATATGCAATTATCTCTTGGATCAATTGTTCTCTGCAAGTATCTCTTTATACATGCATATAAACTTTAGGGATTATGGGCCACATTTATGTGACCTATACTGTGAAAATACACGTGTAAGAAGGTATTTAATGATATCATAAATATATACCATGATTTAGGTACAAAAAATATTTCCCTTAGGAATTCTTCCATTAAGTCATAGGCCTTATTAGCTTGTACCCAGATGCAATAAATTAATTATCCTGTCAATACTTAAGTGCATATTTTTGTGAAAACTTTTAGTATATTTCCTGGTATTGCATATTAGTAGATTATTATTAGCATATTAGTATATTTAGTACTAATATGTTGTTTTAGCTCTTCAAATGTGCCTTTCCTAGCTTCTCTATTAGCCCATGAGTACTTCAGCAAAAGAGACTCTGCCTTTTATTTTCTCTTCTAGCATTAGGGCTATATAGCCACCAATATACTCACAGGCACACATGTACATATGTGTGGTACTCAGAATGGAATACAATATGTATGTATGTATGTATGCATGCATATGTATATGTGTATATGTATGTGCACATGTATATATAAAATTTGTATATTGATTATATATGAATATTATATAATTTGAATTATTACTATATAAAATATATACGTAACTATATATGATAATCATTACCACATAATAGGAATAATTCAAAGAATTTTTGAATTGTAAGGGACTATAGTGGTCATAATCCACACTAAAGAAATAATCCTTCTCACAACATTCTGGATGTGGTCATTCAGCCTCTAGAGGCAGTGGTATGGTGAAAAGCATAGTGGCTTAGAAGTCAGATCCCTAGGCTTTGCTCTTTATCTACTGTGTGACTTTGGATTAAGTACAATCTCCCTGGTCTTCAGTTTTCTTATCTACAAAATGAAGGAGGAGGTGAAGTTGGATGGAATGAGTTTTAATGTTCCTTCCCCCTCTACATCTATAGCCAACTCCTTCCTTTTATGAATAGGAAGCTTTTGTTGGGAATTGATAATGTTTTTCCTGATATTACCACTGCTCTTGGCTCTGCCTTCTGAGGATAAGTTTAATACGTTTTTCATTCTCATCATCATTTGATCAAATGTGATAAGATATGTATAGTATTTTGAAAACTTTATATATATATATGCATATATTTATACATACTCATTATAATAATCTTATTATTGTCAACTGGATTGGAACCAGCCTGTAACCTGTGGGTGGCCAGGGTCAAACAAACAGAACAAACTAGAGATAGCAGAGTCAGGATACAGACAGAAGTTTAATTAATTTCAGAGTGAGGAAAATGATGTATGTATATGAAAGTTTTCCCCACTTGCCTCAGAAGGAGGGCTAAAAGCTGTGAAGGCTCAGGCTACTTATATACATGAAAAGCATTGACCTACAACATAATCATTCTTAGATCCTGAGATAATTCTCATGGTTGGCATTTCTTGGGACAATACAGGCATTTTTGGATCCCATGGGAACAGTCATTGTCGTGGGGGTCATGAACACCCTGCCAGGTACAGAACCAAAGCTCTATGACAGGAACAGGAGTATAGTACCTGTCAATGATTGTGAACATGTGATGGATGGCCCTGGGAAATAGGGGGAGCTAAATCCCCCAGTGAATGCCTGGTACTGCTCCAAGCAATACACTTTGCCAGAGGGTGATATCATCCTGAGTGCAAAGGACTATTATTATGCCAAGCCCAGGACGTAGCCTGCTTGTTAGCCCTTAGCTCTGGAAAACAGTTTCTCCAAAATATTTTGACATTATTCACTCCCATCTACATAGCACTTACTACATTTAATAATACATTAAGTTCAGTTGTTTCCAATTCTTTATGACCAAATTGGGGTTTTCTTGATGAAGACGCTGGGGTGGTCTGCCATTTTATTTTCCAGGTCATTTTATAGATGAGGAAATGGAGGCAAACTGGGCTAGGTCACTTGCCAAGGGTCACACAGCTTGTAAGTGTCTGAGGTCAGATTTGAACTCAGTAAGATGAATCTTCCTGACTCAAGGCCCCAAATTCTATCTGCTGTACCACCTACCTGTTCCAGTAAAGTGAATAGCTCATATTTAAGTGACTTATCCACAGTCATATAGTAAGCATAGATCAGGGTAATGTTTTAAATGTAGGTCTCCTGACTCTAAATTTAATGCTCTATAGCAGCACTTCTCAACCTGTGGGTCGCGACCCCTTTGGGGATCAAACGACCCTTTCACAGGGGTCACAGGGGTGGCCTAAGACCATCAGAAACACATATTTCCAATGGTCTTAGGAACCAAGACACTGCTCCTCTATCTGTCTCCAGCAGGTCCACCCACATGCAGATACACCCACATATGAGTATTAAAGGGTCGTGGCACTAGGAAGGTTGAGAACCACTGCTGTATAGCCAAATATCACCAAGAAGTAAAAGAAAGTATATTTTGAGAGACATTAATGCAGTGCCCTACCCAAGGCTCTCTGAAGATCAGCCACTTTGCTTACTTTAGCAGAATCACAGAAAGGAGTTTAACTTTGGTTGCATTTAAGTGAACTTAATAAACCTGATAGAACTCCAGAGAGTCTATCAATCAACAAATTCTTATTGGGAATTTGTTGTGTGCTCCATATAGTTAGTTCCTCCATAAGTGGTAAGTATTGAATCCCTTGTTCCTTGACTTCCATTTTCATACCTCCTTTATTATTTGTTAGGGGAAAAATTATATTTTCTAACTAAAAAAAAATGCTTCATTAGTCTGTGGTACTTCAGAGAATTGACTTTTCTTTCTTTACGCCAAACCTTGTTGATAGACCATGTCCTACTTAATAGGACTGCCTTGACAATCAAAAGATGATTTACAAAACAGGTGTGTTTCTTCCTTAAGGCAATTTCTCTTTTGGAAGTGGAAAACTGGGCCCTGATTAAGAAATTTAATCATCTTAGTTCACTGGGGCGTATCTTCCCAGGGGAGTCACAACAGCTGGGATACAGTAGCCCCTGTCCAAAGGCTTGTGGTGTTAAAACAAATCATGGTGAACCCATCTGGTTGAATTCCCCAACAAGTTAAGTTCCTTCAGGGAGAGGATCTACTTCTTCTGTATTTCCTCCTTCCCCCAGGGATGTGCTGGAGCCAGTTCCAACTGGCTCTCAACTGGACCGTTAAATTTCAAGAGTAAGCATTTACACCTTAGAAACCCTCAAATGCTACAAATCAGGTCTTAATTGTTTTCTTGATTGTCTAGACTTAAGAAAATTATAGGAAAAAATGTTAATAATGCAGACTAAATTTGAAAAGTATGTCGGGTACATTTCTGAAGTGTTAGCCCAACAGATGAATTTCAGCAAATATTAGTTTGTTGTTAGATTTTCTGGGCCTGTATCTGGTTTGCTGAACTAGTAACTAATTATAACTAGCCTTTATATAGCACTTTAAGGTTTGAAAATCGTTTTGCAAACATTATCTCATTCAGTGCCTGGCATATAATAAAAATAGTTAACATTTATATAGCACTTTATTATGTACCAGGCACCCTACTAAGCAATTTAAAATTACTACCTAATTTGATCCTCACAATGACCCTGGGAGGTAAGTGCTATTACCAAGCCCTTGTTAGAGATGAGGAAACGGATTCAAACAGAAGTTAGGTGATTTGCCCAGATAAAACAGCTAATAAGTGTCTGAGGCTGGATTTGAACTGAAGTCTTCCCAACTCAAGGCCCTCTATCTGTTGCTCCACCCAGCTGCATTTAAATGCCAACTAAGCTAACCTCATTTCTGTGGTTCAGTAACTTAAACTAGTAAACTTAAGTTACTAAACCACAGAAAGAACCATGGAGTGATTCTTTGCACCAACACTATCCAAAATAATCCTACTTCACCTTATTGTGCCTTTTTGCTTAATGATTTAGAAAAATACATGAAACTTCAAACTCAAATCTTCCTGTTGCTAAATCACTTCATAACTGGAGACATTTTCACAGCACTTTTCTCCCTGAGGACTTAAACCATTGTCATATTTGTCAATCCAGTTTACCTTTATAATGTTTCTAAAGAAAAGGAAAATGTGCATATTGTAATAGAAACTTACAGCTGAAAGAGATCTTGAAGCCAGTGAGGTCATCCCCTTTATTTTACAGATTAGGAAACTGAGGCACAGAGAATTTAAGTTACTTATCCAGGAGCACACAACTAGTAGGTGTGTCTTTCTTCAAAATAGTCTAAATCCTGTCTTCTGTAGGGAACTTTGCCCGGTCTTGTCTGAGCCCTGCCCCCCACTCCCACATGCCTTTATTTTCCCAGGCTGTGACCTCTCTGAGATTAATTTCTTACATTGTCAATATCTTGTAAGCACAATTTTTCACACATTCTGCTCCCTATTTAAAAATAAGCTCCCTGAGGGCAGAGATTTAGTTTTTGTCTTTTTTTCCGTGGAATTTAGCAGAATGCCAGGCACAAAATGAAGACTTTGTTAATGCTTACTGATTGGGGTGTCTGAGGTGGCATGTGAAGCCAGGTCTTCCTCATTCCAAGTCTAGTGTGCTATCCATTGCACCATAGTACCTGTGAGAACAACACATTTAGAAGCAGAAGATCTAACTCTTAGTCCCATATCTGTTAGTCCAAGGATATGGCAATGATCAGGGAAGCATCAGTCTCTTATCTGCAAAATGAGCATAATAATACAAACAGCAATTTGCAGACTGGTCTCCTTCCCAGAGGAGAATGTGGAGACTAGAGAAACAGTTTTTCATTATCCAGGTTATCACTAAGAATGAAGTATTCCTTCAAATAGTGGACAAGATGCTTGAAGTTGAAACAAAGAAGAGAAAGGATCTGGAGAGGCACAGGGAGACGTGGAGAGAGTGACTGTGAACTCCCTGAGAGCAGGGGCTATCTTTGTATTCCCAATGCTTAGCACAGTGCCTGACATTTAAAAGATGCCTAATTCGAGCTTCTTGACTGACTTGACTGAATGATTGACATAGAAGAAAAAGAAAAGAAGGCCTTGGTCTAAGTAATAGGCATGAATCTCTTCCTAGGGTGTGTGTGTGTGTGTGTGTGTGTGTGTGTGTGTGTGTGTGTGTGTATGTGTGTGTGTGTGTGTGTGTGTGTGTGTGTGTGTGAGAGAGAGAGACAGTGTGAGTGTGTGTGTGTGAGAGAGAATGTGTGAGTGTGTACATGTGAGAGACACAGAGACAGTGTGAGTATGTGTGACAGAGAGACAGAGAGACACACACAAACAGTGAGAGACAGAGACAGAGAGACAGAGAGATAGGGAAGGAGAGAGAGAGAGAGAGAGAACTGAATCCTCCCAGGATGAAGTAGTTTCTGGCATTCCAAAGACTGAAAGGAAAGAGCTATAAGGGTGGATTAAAAGTGATACAGTGGAAAAAAATATGATATTTAGAGCTGAAGGAACTAGATTCAAATAATGACCATGCTGTGTATTCCCTGGGCAAACTTGTCTCATCCCTTTTGGTCTCTGTTTACTCATCTCTTCAATGAGAGGTTGGAACTGGTTTCTAAGTAAGTACCCATTCAGTCCTAGATACACTAGATTATGATCCTATGCAGAATCCCAGCTGGTGACTCCCTCCTGAGGACTACTGACATAGTTATTTTTCACCCTGATGTGAACAACGAAGAGGGTTACGTCTTCTAGCACAGAGGACAACAGCCTGGGACATAAAAGTTTAATGGATGCTTAAAACTTGATAACTAAGTTTTATCACATCTGGTGATTCAGGTGGGGATAAATGAGACCTTTAGGAGAAAAGTAGAAGGTGTCACTTGGGATTGTGAAGTAAGGATAGGAACTTTAAGTCTGACTTCACTGATATGGGGAAGATCTAGATGAGAAATCTTCTTCTACCAAAGATACCTTCTCTACCACTTGGAACTTTGGCAAGTTGCCTAAGGCACTGAGTGTTTAATCAATTTGCTCAAATTCACATAGCCAGTGACAAGGTAGGACTTGGATCTGCTCCTTCCTAACTTCAAGGAAATCTCTATCTACTGTGAGATGTTATCTTTCAGTGAAGAGGAAGGACTTTACAATCTTCTTATCATTTCTGCCATTTGAAGATATGGATTTGAAAAGGCAGATTTGGGAAGTAATAAGCTGGTTAAGAAAAGAAGATGGTCCCTGAGTATCGGATTTTGATTGCTGAGTTATAGTTTAAATTATAGAAAAAATGGGGTCCTGGTCTAATATGCTGTTCAGTCATGTCCAACTCTCTGTAATGCCATTTTAGTTTTCTTGGCAAAGATACTGGAGTGGCCATTTCCTTCTCTGGTTCATTTTACAGATGAGGAAACTGAGGCACATAGGGTTAAGTGACTTGTCCACAGTCACACAGTTACTATGTGTCTGAGGTCAGATGTGAACTCATGAAGATAAGTCTCCCTGAGTCCAGGTCCTACACTCTATCCACTGTGCCACCTAGCTGGCCCTTGATCTGATATACATGGCATCTAAAGAGAGAAAGTAAAATATATTGACCTAAAACTGGAGACATTGTGGTGTAGTGAATTATCTCAAGTCAAGGTTCTGTGTTCAAACCCTACCTTCGATGATTCCTTCAATCTCTGTGACCTTGTGCAAAACATGTTTCACCAGTGAAAATGAAAAGATTGGCACTGGATTCAAGAAGATCTACCTGTATGATCTTGCCTCTGACTCATACTAACTATGTGACTCTAGGCAAGTCACTTAACTGTTCACTGCCCCCAAGACTAGAAGTTTGAAGAGCATAGACTCATCTTCATAGATAGAGAGAATTTTCTAAACTAATGGAATTACAGGATCAGAAAAATAAAAAATAAAAATTAGACATCTGGCCTAGATGCCCAACGAGAGCCTTTCTAGCTCTATGTCTATGATTCTATTATCATGAGAATATAATCAAGAGGGTTATTAAATTGAAAATGGGGGGAAGACAGAAGAAACTGCCTATGTATGTCTTCCATGCTGCGTACCACAAAGAATAGAGGTTACAATGGCTAACTATATCACAGGAGACAAAAAGTGAAGACTAGAGTCAACAATAAAAGCTGTGTCTTCAAATTCCAATGCATAGAGTATAGAGAATAAACAAGGTAAACCGGAGATCCCAATTGAAGGAAGCCAATTCTGGTCTTGGAGTCCTAGATCTAGAAAACAGAGGCTTTCTAATCTCACTCCTTGAAATTACCGATGCGGAAACTGAGGCCCAGGATTTTAAAGGGACTTTTAGAAGTGAGACTTGAACCCACATTCTCTCACGTCTGAGTCGGTGCTCTCTTCAGTGCCTCATGGTTTCTCCAACACTTACTAACTGTGACACCCTGAGCAGATCACAGAAATACTCCAAACTTCAGTCTCCTCAACAGTAAAATATTGATAATAACACCTGTAGTATCTACCTCATAGAGTGGTTGCAAAGATCAAATGAGATAATGTACATTAAAGCATTATAAACATGGCAGCTATTATCATTGCTGTTGTTACTGTGGAGTCTAAGCTCTGTCCTCTCTGTAGGAGCATGTTGGACTTGGGCTCCAAGAGTAAGAAGACAAGTGGGTGGGTAGAATATAGTCTCTGAAGGAGCTGGCAGGGCACACTCTGAGCTCTAGCTTCCATAGCCCCCTCCAGTGTCTCTCATCTATGTCATAATGCCTGAATTGTCAAGCCACACAAATGCAACTGCATCACCATAGATCTCAGCCTTCTAGTTCTACCTCGTCCCCTTCCCCCCCATGTTCTGCCTTGCTGCATTAAATCTAGGGCTGACAAAGCAGTGATGAACATACTTGGCTTAATTGTCCCCATTTCCATTAAGAGTTGAATCCCTTTTATATCACATGACTCACAGCTAGGTGGCTTCAGCGGATAGAATGCTGGACCTGGAGCCTGGAAGATCTGAGTTCAAATCCAGTCTCAGACACTTAGCTTCTTTGTGCCTCAGCTTCCTAGTCTGTAAAATGGGAATGATAACCATAGCACCTACTTCCCAGGTTTACTGTGAGGATCAAATGAGATGCCAGTAGTAAAAAGCATTTAGCACAGTGTCTGACACATAGAAAGTGTTATATGGATGTTGTTATTATTATTAACTGCACACGTATAGATTAAAGAGACTTCACTAAATGGAATAAAAAAGAGACAAAACACCAGTGAAACTCCTGAGTGGTGCGCAGTCAATATGGGGAGTCTGACATCTTTGCTATGCAGTGGCTGCAGTCTTCTTATTCAGATCAGAATTTATAATTTCTCTTCCCTCAATGGACTGGATCTATCTGGAGGTTATTTGTACAGGAAGGTTACCAGGCTTACCTCTCAATATCAAAGTCATAAATTAGAGAACATAACCATTTTGTCCCATAGTGGACAAAGATCCTTGATTTTCATTAAAATGGCAGCAACTTCCTAATTACCTACTGGGCAAACTGTGAAACATCCCAGTATCTCTCCATCTCTGGCCCTCCTATCATCCTTCTTTCTCCTTCTTTAGGCCTTTCCTTCCATGAACTTGTGCTCCAAGTTCACTATTCAAGCTGCATTTCAGGTATTTTCTGCATGACTATCTTAGATCTTTTCTGGTTTGATTTCCATATTTCTGTCTTAAAACTCTCACTCAGCATGACATTAACAACCTTATGCAACTTCTTTAATGATAAAAGATGGTTAATTCAGTGCTGGCCTCTTTCATTTTCATTTCTTTTGACATTTAGAGAAAATTGTAGGGGAGGGAACTCAAGTTGTTTCAAACATGGAGCTCATTATATAGCAATAAGACTTAGCAGAATGTGACCCCGAATGGGAATATGGATATGGAAATCTCTGTCTTGCTCTAAAGGGACTGGATAGATAGAATGGAGGTGGAGTGGCACTGATTATGTTTTAATTAATGCCTTTGTTTTGATATAAGATTGAATTCTGAATGGATCCCTACCATCTTCCCTAACCAGCAAGCCTTCCCTTATAATAAAGATTAAAAAGAGGGAAGAAAAAGAGCGTTATAAAATCAGCCAATCCACCAACACATTGTGTCTGACAGCATGTGGAATATTCCCACACATAATATCCTACTTCTGCAATGAATGGAGGGAGGTACATTTTCTCAATTCTTTCCCAGGGCCAAACTTGATCATTATAATTACAGAGCTTTAATACCACTATATAGGGTCGTTATAAAGATCAAAGGAGATAGTAAATGGAAAGTGCTTTAGAAATATTAAAGCACTACATAAATGCTATGTTTTTTATTGTTTTTTTCTGTTTATGTTGTTATAGTCATTGTGTGTTATGTTTTCCTTGTTCCACTTGCTTCATTCTGTATCTTCCCATCCTTCTCTGGATTCTTCATATTTGTAATTTTATATGGCATATATACATTCTACTACATTCAAGAAGTGGAAGCAAATCTTTAAAAAATATCATTTAATTATCAAGTATTTATTTATTTTTCTTTCTTTTCAACTCTGCCCCCTCAACTGAAAAAAATAATGCAAACTTAGATAATAGTCAAAGAAAATTCCTACATTGACCAACTCTAAAAACACTTGCTTAATTCTCTGTATTACTCCCTCACTTCTTTGTCATGAAGTGGGAAGAATTCTTCAATGGTCTTCTAGAATCATGTTTGATCATTTAGTTGATTAGAGTTATTGTCTTTCAGAATAGTTCATTTTTATAATATTCATGATAAAATACTATAATTAATTCTCTTAGTTCTGCTCATTTCACTCTCTATCAGATCATCAAAGTTCCCCAGGTTTCTCTGAAACCCTTTCTTCATTACTTCCACCATAATAGTATTCCATTACATTCATATATTCTCATGGCTATTCCTTTAGTTTCCAGTTCTTCGTCATTACAAATAAATAGGTTTATATTTGCACATATGATATTTTGCCTCTTTCTTTGATCCCTTTGTGGCATAAACCTTGTGGTATCACTGGGCCAAACAGTTTAATAGTTTGGTCATTTTAGGGGCATAATTATACATTTCTTTCCAGGAAGCATGAATTAATTCACAATTCCACCAACAGGGTCTGCTACTTTGTATTCTTATCATTCCTGCGTGTATCTTAGTAGGTAGATCCCAAATGTTTTATATATTTATATACTCTGAATATATTTACATATGTTATATGTTTATTTATTATATATTAAATTTATTATATATTTATATATTCTATAGTTATTTCGAATGAGATTTTTCTTTCTGTCTCTTCCTGCTGGGTTTTATTGGTATTATGCAGAAATGCTGATCATTGAAATGACTGTTTTCCTGTAGTTGCTCTTTCTTTTTCCCAGTCAGCTTTGTCAGACAGATGAGAGTTCCTTTAATTTAAAATTCTCTAATTATTAGAGATTTCATATGACTATAGATACCTTGGATTTCTTCCTTCAGACATAACCTATTCATATCCTTTGATTATTTATCAATCAGGCTGTGGCTCTTATTCTTATAAATTTGAATCAGTTCCTTATATAGTTTGAAAATGAGACCATAATTGAGGAAATTTACATAAAAATCCTCCTTTCCCCCTCAGTTAACTATTTCCTAGTTAATATTAGGTATATTGGATTTGCTTATATGTAAAAATTTTTTTTCATTATATGTAATAAAAATCATTAAAATTATCTTGTTATCTTCTCTATACTTGTTTAGTCTTTATCTATACATCTGAAGGGTGATTGCTCCCTTGTTCTTTTAATTTATTTATGAGGGGTCCTTTAATATGAAGGTTTTCTCTCTTTGTTTTTGAAAGCATTTAGAGATCTAAATTTTTCCCTAAGGATTTTTTATGAATCCCTAAACTTTTGATATGTTGTCTCATTGTTTTCATCAACTTTAGTGAGATCATTTTATTTCTATGCTCTGTTCTCTGACTTGCCTATTCTTTAGTATTAAGCTACTCGGTCTCCACTTGATTTTTTAATCTAATGAATTTTTATTTGATATGGCTATTGCTGGACTGCGGTAAGTAAAGCATATGTTCAATATCAATGCTTTTTTGTATTTGCAAAGTTTTTATAATCTAGCACATAATTTATTTAGATGCTATATCATTCAGTGCATCTATATTAAATATTGAAATTAATTCATTGTCTGTTACTTTTCAGCAAAATGTAGTTTCTTTGTTGTATGTTTTTAAATTACTTAAATTCTTTCTGTTGCTTTGTCTAAAAACCATGATTGCATAAGCTTTTTTGAGTTTAACTGAGGCATCACAGATTTTGCTCCAACTCCCTTTAACTCTGTGAATCTCTGTTTCAAGTGTGGTTCTTACAAACAAAATATTGTTGAATTCTACACTCTAAGACGTTCTGCTTGCCTCTTTCCTTTTATGGGGAATTTATTTTTTATCTTCCCTGTTATTCACTTTATCCAATCACACTAATAGTTAAGATTGTTAATTGTGTACTATCGTGCATTTGTAGATTTTCTTCTCTCTGTCACCCTTGTCCTCCCTTTTATTGCCTCCTTTTGCCTTTTCTTGTTCTTTCCTATTTGCCAGTTAAGTCTCTCTCTCTTTGTCTTCTGCCTCCCTTTGGTCAATTCAGATGAAAATGAGGTTTAAGTGTCACCTACTCTCTATCTCCAGCTTTTCCATATTTTTATAGATTTCTACTTGTTCACCCTAAATGTATGAAATGAGTTCTTCCACTCTTTCTCCTCCTCTCAGCATATAATTCTTTCTCTCTTTTCTTTTGTTTTTAAAAAATATCTTCAAAAGTAACAAAATCATTCTCAGATCCTGTCTATTTTGACTCCCTCTATGACATCTGAAAATATTAGTATTATGAGATGGCTCTTGTAGCAATCTCCTTCCTCCACTACAATACAAATAGTTTCTATCAAGCAAATAGCCTTTTTTGATCCCTGTGTTTATATTTTAAAGTTTCTATTCAGGTCTGATTTTTTCATCAGAAAGTCCTCTATTGTTTTGGAAATCCATTTTTTTTTTCTCTTGCAGAATTATACTCAGCTTTTGGAAATCCATTTTCTTTTCTCTTGCAGAATTATACTCAGCTTTTCTGGTTAAAATATTATTGTTTATTGTCTGATATCTTTTGCCTTTTAGAATACTGCATTCTATGAGCTCCCCTCCTTTATGTTGGTAGTTGCTAAATCTTGTTTGATCCTGGCTATGGTTCCTCAATAATTGAATTCTTTCTTTCTGTCTGATTCCATCTTCAACCTATAAATTCTGAATTTTGGGAATTATATTTCTGGCAGTTTTCATTTTGTTTATTTGTTTGTTTGTTTTTTCAAGAGATGATTGGTTATTTCTGTTTTCACTTTGCCTTCTTTTTCTAATACATTTAGGCAACTTTCTTTCACAATTTCTTGAAATTTGAAAGAGGATATACATTATTTTAGGTCATGGCTTTCTGATGGTTAATGATTCTTAAGTTATATTTTGTTTGATTTTTCTCTTTTTGTTGCTTTTTAAAATATGAGATACCTTACATTTTCTTCTTCTTTTTTAGTCTCTTTAGCTTCTTAACTTCTATTTGATTTGTGCTAATTTTTAGGGACTCTGTCACTTAGATAAAGTTTTTTAAAATTAACTTTTGTGTTTATTTTTAGTTTACATCATTCATTTCCACAAGATTTTGAGTTACAAATTTTCTCCCTGTCTTTCCCCTACCCATCACTCCAAAACAGTGATTCCACTGTATAACCTTCCCCAGTCTGCTCTCTCTTATATCCTCCTCTAAACCACCTCTGACTTTCTGATGGGGCAAGATGGATCTCCCTACCCCAGTGCCTGTATATCTTATTTCCTAGTTGCATGTAAATAATAATAATAATAATAATAATAATAATATTTAAAAAATACTTGCTTTTAAAACTTTTAATTCCAGATTCTTTCCCTTCCTCCTTCATCTCCCACACTTACTGGGAAGATAAGCAATTCAATATAGGTTGTACATGTGTAGTTATGCAAAACATTTTTATAATGGATATAGTGTGAAAGACCAACTATATTTTCCTCCATCCTATCCCCCCCAACTTGTTTTTTTCTCTACTTTGTCCTTGTCCTTTTACAAAAGTGTGTGCTTCTAACTACCCTCCTCCCCAACCTCCCCTCCTCTCCATCAACTCCCATCTCATACCCTTCCCCTCTACTCTCCTGTAGGGCAAGATACCCATTTCAGAGTGTATATCATTCCCTCCCTAAGCCAAATTCAATGAGAGCAAGGTTGACCCATTCCCTTTTGCTTCCCTGTTCTTCCCCTCCATTGTAACAGTTATCCCTTGCCTCTTCTATATGAGATAATTTACCCCATTCTGTCTCTTCCCATCTCCTCTCATTATATTCCTCTCTCACCTCTCAATTTCACCTTTTAAATATCATCCCTTCCTATTCAATTGATCCTGTGCCCTCTGCCTATGTATACCTGTATACATATATACACATACTCACATATGTATTCATACACATATATATCCTCCTATATAGACATCTATGCATGTATACATGCATATACATTTACATTCCCTTAAACTATCCTCATACTGAGAAAAGTTTCATAAGTTATAATTATCATTTTTCCATGTAGGCATGTAAATAGTTCAACTTTGATAAGTTCCTTATGATTTCTTTTCCCTCTTTACCTTCTCATGCTTCTTGCATTTGAACGTCAAATTTTCCATTCAGTTCTGTTTATTTTTTTTCAGCAAAAATGCTTGAAAGTCCTCTATTTCATTGAATGACCATATTTTCCTTTGAAAACTCAGTTTTGCTAGGTAGGTGATGCTTGGTTTTAATCCTAGCTCCTTTGACCTCTGGAATATCAGATTTTAAGCCCTTCAATCCCTTAATGTAGAAGCTGATAGATCCTGTGTTACCCTGATTGTGTTTCCACAATATTCAAATTGTTTCTTCTTGGCTGCTTGTAATATTTTCTCCTTGAGCTGGGAACTCTGGAACCTGGCTATAAAATTGCTAGGAGTTTTCTTTTTGGGATCTTTTTCAAGAGGTGATTGGTGAATTCTTTCAATTTCTATTTTGCCTTCTGGTTCGAAGATATCAGGACAGTTTTCCTTGAGAATTTATTGAAGGATGATTTCTAGATTCTTTTTTTGATCATGGCTTTCAAGTAGTCCAGTAATTTTTAAATTGTCTCTCCTGGATCTATTTTCCAGGTCAGTGGTTTCTCCAGTGAGATATTTCACATTGCCTTCTATTTTTCTATTTGTTTGGATTTGCTTTATAGTATCTTGATTTGTCATAAAGTCATTAGCTTCCATTTGCTCCAATCTAATTCTGAAGCAATTATTCTCTTCAGCGAGCTTTTGAAATTCTTTTTCTATCTGGCATATTCAGCTTTTTAAGATATTCTTCTCCTCATTGGCTTTTTGGGTCTGTTTTGCCATTTGAGTTAGTTTGTTTTTTAAGGTGTTATTTTCTTCAGTCAGGTGTTGCCTCTCTTTTCATGATTTTCTTGCATCATTCTCATTTCTCTGACCAATATTTCCTCCACTTCTCTTACTTGATTTTCAAAATCGTTCTTGAATTCCTCCATGGCCGGTAACCAGTTTATATTTTTCTTGGAAGCTTTTGGTGCAGGAGTTCTGACTGTGCTGTCTTCCTCCCATTCCATGCTTTGATCCTTTTTGTCCCCCAAAAAGGAATCTAATGTTGGATTGCTATGCTTGCTTTGATTCCTTTGCTCATGTTGCCACTCAATTACTTGCCTTTTGAGCTCTTTGTCACAGTAGAACTCTACTTTCAGAGGGGAGAGCTTTGTCCCAAATTGCTGGGGTTTTTGCACCTGCCGGAGCTATTAGTTAGGTCCCCTCTCTGCTGCCCCCACAAGCTCTGGCTCACTGTTCACACATCTCAGGACCACCACCCAAGACCATGATCCATATCCAGTTAGGTTAAGGCAAAAGTGCTTAGCCTCTGAATGGTCACTTGGTCCCCCAAGATCTGGGAGCTCTGAAGCAGCCATGTGGAGGTGGCAGCAGGGCTGCCGTACCTCCACAGCTTCTCGCTCCAGGAGCAGAGGCCGAACTGCACTCCATCCCCTCTTCCCCCCAGATTTAGCAGAGTTCTACTGACCTTTTACTTTGTCTTTGGCATTTATAGGTTGATAATTCTGGAAACTGTCATAGCTGTTGGTGATCCACTCTCCTGAATGCTCTAGCCATGCCTGGTCTAGGCCGCCTGGGGCTAATACCATGGGCTCATGCAGGGCTGGGCTCTGCTCCCAGTGTGCTGTGATGAATCCTTCATGTCCACCTGCTGGACTGCCTTCAGTGGGAGCTTTGTTTCTTGTGGTCACTTTGTGGGTTCTGTAGCTGTAAAACTTGTTTAGAGTCATATTTTTCAGGTATGTGAGATGGTTATAGGGGGAGCCATGGAGTTTTCCTGCTTCTATACTGCCATCTTGACCTTAGATAAAGTTTTGAATTTGCTTTGCCAAACCACTAATTCTATTTCCAAGTCTCTCTTGCATAGCTCTTGGTTCTTTTTCACCTCTTTCCTCTATTACTCTCATTTCAGCTACATAATTTTATCTCTACCTAATTTTATCTTAATTCTAATTGATCTTATGGGAAAACCATGTTTTAATCTGACTCTTTAGGTTATTCTCATCTCTATTTGTGTTTTGGGGATTCCTTATATAATAGTGAACTATCTAATTATCTATCCATCTATCTAATCTATCTATATCTATTTGTTTGTTTACTCATATTTTTTGCATTGAGGCCCTGCTCTTTCTCTGGGAAGTCTCAGATTCCTATTCTACATGGGATTGGGAATTCTGAAGGAATTATTCTCTTCAGTGAGCTTTTGAAATTCTTTTTCCATCTGGCAAATTCAACTTCTTAAGGCATTCTTCTCTTCATTGGCTTTTTGGGTCTCTTTTGCCATTTGAGTTAGTCTGTTTTTAAAGGTGTTTGGTTGTTTGTTTGCTTGTTATTTTGGGGAAGATTTCTTCCCAATAAGGAAAGGATTAATGGCTTCAGAAGTCTCTTCCAACTCTCAAATTCTGTTTTCCATAATTCTATTTTATTCTGTTTCTCAATGCCATATAATAGTACTGGTAGAATGTTGGTGTTAAAAAAATGAACCTTTCTTTTGGACCACATAAAGCTTGGGATCATTAAAAACATTTTGCTATTTCCTAAAGGTGACCCAGCCCTTCTCCTCTTAATCTCTGGGCTCAGAGGCCTTGAAGCACTATATACATCTCAGTTATTGTTATTATTGCAGTCCTCTTACTGAGTGATGAAAAGTCTCTATGAAGGCTAATTGGGTGTGCAGTGGATGGCTGAGTTATGCCCCAAAGACAGATATGACTTATTACAGCTCTCTAGGGGCACCCTCTCCTCAAGAGACTCAGAAGGACAGAAATCTCTCCCAACCCTCACCCTGTTCCAAGGTGGCAATTCTGCAGTCAGAACTCCTAGAGAAATATGCGTTTTACTCAGAAGTATTAATGACAAAGAACCTGACACTGTTATGAACTACAATGGCACAATTCCTGGATCAGATCTTAATTCACTCCTACTAAACAGCACTGAAATGATGCTCACAATGTTTTGCCTTTCCTGGCAGAATTAGTGGCCTTTGAAATCACCAGTGTTAGAAGACTGCTAACCTGTGTATTATATATTGAATTTAATTGCCTACCTGAAAAAAATAAATCACTTATGTGACCTTGCTCTGTTTTCATTCCTTTCCCCAATTTCCTCATCCTAAGCTTCCTCAGTTCTACCGTGAGGGAAATTTTTGTTATTAAAAAGCAAGGAACCTAAAGACCTTTGGTCAACATCTGCCTTTCTGATCCATCAAAGTGCTCTTATCCTTGATGTTTGTATTTTCTGCCTCAAATCTTATACTGGACTTGTGACTTGGTTTTGGATTCTGAAATCGTAAAAAAAAATTCAGTCAATCCAGAAGCATTTGTTAAGCACATGCAAGGTGCCATGCATTGTCTGGGGCAGTGAAGAGACAAAGACAAAAAAAAATGAAGCAATTCCTGCCCTGTGGGAGCTTACTTTCCAATAAGTTGCTTAGTTCCTCACAAATTGCTAAAAGTAATACTCTCATATTCTGGGACTGTGTTAGACATTCACATCTCCTTTGTTTATCACCTGGATTCTTCAGCCTGTCTAAAGAATCTTTAATTCTTGAGGTTTCTCTTTAATTCCTGAGGTTTGTTTCCTAGCTATATGATACTTAGCCGAGATGATGATGATGTTAATGATTATGGTGGTGATGATGATGATGGTGGTGGTGGTGGTAGTAAAGACAGTGATGATGATGGTGGTGGTGGTGGAGGATAGTGAAGATAGTGATGATGATGGTGACAGTGGTGAAGATAGTGATGATGGTGGTGGTGGTGAATATAGTGATGATGGTGATGGTGGCAATGATGATTATGGCTAGCATTTATATTGTACCTTAAGGTCTACAGAACATCTTTCAAATATTATCTCATTCTATTCATACAATGATGCTGAGAAGAAGGTGACTTTGTTATCCTCATTTTACAAAGGAAGATAGAGATGATGTGACTAGTAAATATCTGAGATAGAATTTAAACTCCAAGTCCAGCACTCCCTCCATTCTGTCACCTCTATGCTGGCAATTTCAATCCAGTAAGATTTTCCATTTTATACACTTGTTCATTCAAGTCAGATTTTCCATTTTCCATAACTGTTCAATCCAGTAAGATTTTTCCAACTGCTAAAGAATGGTACTTATTCCTGATGTTCACATTGGTTTCCCTTATTACTCCTGGTAGCTCCAGAGTGCTTATGTTTGCAATGTTAGCTTGCATTCATGTTGCTTTTAAAATGTTCCAAAGCAGTTTTCTCATGTAGGCATTTTGCTTTCCCAACTAGACCATAAGATCCATGACAGCAGAGCCTGTGGCTATTATTTCTTTTGAATTCCCTCCTTTTCCATTTTCCATGCCTGAGAGTGTTTGGGACACAGCAGAAGCTCTATAAATGCTATTAACTGGTGGCGTTAACAGTCTTCACTTCAGGCTCTGAAGCTATTGAACTAATGTTTATTTCCATCTAAGTATTTACCATTTTCTTTTTAAAGATGTAATTTTTATACATGGATTAAGAGAAAATTGAATGATACAAATTGCAAAATGCTATTGACTCAAATTTAGGGCTTAGTTTCACAGTATGGGTTGTTTTTTTTTTTTTGCTAGCAATAATAAGATTTATTGCTTTGTAGGTAAATCTAATACGCATTTCTTTATAAAATGTTTATAGTTATTAGTCACATCTGGCTGTGCAAAGAGAACACACTGCATTGATATGTTATTATTTAAAAGGAGATCATGCTCCGAGATCTCTAGATCACCCCTAGCTACAGGCAGGGCTGACTGAACAGCTGATTACTATTAGCAATGTACAAATACAATTTATTATTTCGAGAAAAAGCATAAAAGGATGTAATGAATGTATATTTCATTTCAAGAATTTGATTCCAGTATTAGGAAACCTTAAAGTCTGTTTCACATAATCACTACTCATCAGGGAAATTACTATAAATGCTTTAGGTAAAAGAATAGCTATGCATTTTTTCCAATAAAAGTGTTATTTAGTGCTTTTTTTTTTAAGAAAAAAAAATACATGAATAGCATTCTCATTTATTTCCCCCATTGCTCCAAGAAACGTAGATTCTTTTATATCAAAATTTATTATTCCATATTTATTTCTTCCCAGATGCCTGCAGGAAAACACAATTCTAATTCAGTTCATAAATGATACTTCTGCTAGGTAAGGATTAAAAGAGGAGAGAACTCATTTGCCTCAGTGCCCCAATTAGACATGCATGTCAGGATGACTCTGAGCATTGGGGCCTTTACTTTTTCCCAAGATGAGCTAAGTAGCTGGGTACTTGCTAAACTGTTTTGTTTTAGAGAGTTGACCAAACCTAATAATGAAATCTTTTTTTTTCTCTCTCTCTTTCTCTCTCTCTCTCTTTCTTTCTCTTTCTTCCTTTGTCTCTCTCTCTTTCTTCCTTTCTCTCTCTCTTTCTTCCTTTCTCTCTTTTTCTTTTTATCTTCCTTCCTTTTCTTTTCCTTTCTCCCTTCCTTCCTTCCTTCCTTTCTTCCTTCATTCCTTCTTTTCTTCCTTCCTTCCTTTGTTCCTTCGTTCCTTCCTTCCTTCCTTCCTTCCTTTCTTTTTTTGGGGAAGGGAGGAAGATTTAAGGTAAATTTAGGAAAGAAGATAATTTTGAACATTTTCTCATTCTGGAATTCCCTGTGCCAGAAATCACCTCCTTCCTTTATTCCATACTCCCTACCAAATTCAGATTAGGTTAATTTTGTAAGAAATTTCATAGCAGCAGATTATCTACTGTAATATAGCGTAATACCTCCCCTTTGTTCCCAGGTCTTTTATGGAACTCTGTCTCTGTATCCAGGGAGGCAACAGGGTTAGCTGGGAACAGAGATAGACAACAGAAGCAACAGAGATAGCTTGGGAGGCATCAAAGTAATTGTAGCTCTCTAGCATATCTCTACCTTCACTGGGGCAAATCATTTGCTCGTTGCTCTTTGGTCTTGAGCTTTGCTGATTTTGTGGCAGAGTCATTGGAAACAACTTTGATTTTATGGCTATTTCAGTCAGTTAGTTGTTGATTCTAAATGTCTAACGATCAACTAATTAATTATTCAGTGGAATGATCGCAGGAGCTGTCTTTGTACTCCAAGCACCTAGAAAAGTACTTTGAATAATTGTTGTTTAGTTATTTCTGTCATGTCCTACTCTTCATGACTCCATTTGAGCTTTTCTTGGCAAAGATCCTGGAATGGTTATTTCCTTCTCTAGCTTATTTTACAGATGAGGAAACTGAGGTGAACAGGGTTAAATTACTTGCTCAGGGTCACACAGTTATCAAGTGTTGGATTTGAACTTAAGAAGATGGTGGTCCACTGTGCCACATACCTTTCATTACATTATTGTTGAATTGAATCTATGCACCTTGAGGATTGTTACACTTTTGTCCCTGATGCCTAGTACTATGCTTAACAAATAGTAGGCATCTACTAAATCCTTACTGATTGATTAACTGATTGAATTGAATAAATCAATCAAACCCAAATCAAAACTGAAGAAGTGCATTCTAGCACTGCTGGAATATCCATAGAAAATGAATTCAGTAGTATTAACCCATTTATACAGCACCTTAATCTATTATCTCATTAGATTCTCCCAACAACCCTCTGCAATAGACATTCTTATTATATTGTTTTACAGATGAGGGGCTAGGCTCTAAGAGGTTTAAATGGCTTGCCCAGAAGTGACACAAATAGTGTTGGATGGTGAAATTGAATCTAGGTATTCCTGACTCCTACTCTGGGATTCTATCTAATATGCCGTACTGCCTCTATGTTTATTGTTTTCTTATAATGCTAGGGATAAAATAAGCTGGACATAAAATCAATCTACTCAACAGAATATTTGGAAAGAATTCTATTGAAAAAATTCCAACAGATATCTCTAAATTAAATGAGAATCCCATTCTTTTAGGCTCTTGTTTCAAATATATTTTTGCTGCCTAATGGGCAGTGCAAACCATAGGACAGAACTTGGAAACAAGCAGGGATCAGTATTGGAATTAAAGACAGAGCTTTTAAAAAAAGTAGAAGCTAAGACCAATATTGGACAGAATTAATATGAACTCATTTGATATTTTTCCCATGGAAGAAGGAAAAATTGATCCTTAGGGTATTTTACTATTGAAATTACCCATGTCAAACCCTTTAATTATTTTAATAGTATAATATTTATTATTAACTCACAGATTTTTCAGGAATCCTATGGAATTTCTAAAACACTATCTGAATCACCAGCCCAAAGAAAAATGGGTCATTTTCTTCTGTATACCTTATAAATAAACTCTGGAAAAACAGATCATCCAAGAATGGAATAGGGATGAAATAGAAGGGCTATATTTGGTCCTAGGCCCCAGTCTCATGAATATAGTCCAAGATTTTTGTCAATGTGAAAACGAGAATGTACCTGAAACTATGAATGTCTGGAAAGTGTATGCAGCTATGATATTATAATGAATCTTTTTATCTATCTCTTCCCAAAATGAAATAGACTATTAGCTAAGTTCACATTGAATTTTCTTTCTCTTTTTAGAAGGGGCATAATTCTTGATCATTTGCTTGCTATGAATTTTAAGTTTTTTTTACAGGAAATTTAATTAATCAGTATGACACCCAATAGCCCTGCAAAGGTTTGCTTAAGGCTCTTAAATTCTCCAGTTATTAATAATATTTTATTTGCAAATTTCTGCCCTTGCCTGGATTTTTTTTTTTAATGATTTCTGATTTTCACAGTATATTCTTATATGGAAAGTTGAAATGGAAAGGATGTATACTATTGAGTATATTCAGAACCAATACTTAAAAAAAAAGATATATATTTATCTTTTCCTAATTGCATATTAAAACCATTTAAAATATATTTTTGTGGTTTTTGTTAGTTTTGATTTCCAAATTCTATCCCTTCCTCCTTCTCTCTCTTCTAGTAAGGAACCAGATATAGGTTATACAGAACCAGTTCTTTTCCTAAACATTAATAGTGTATAGAATTCCACTGTATTGTTTCATATCTTTTGTCATGGCTATGGGTACTAGCTTTTAAGATGAATAGTTATTGGCCAGACATTTCAGTTGTATCTGACTCTTCATGTCACCATTTTGGAGTTTTCTTGGCAAAGATACTGGAGGGATTTGCCATTTTCTTCTCCAGCTTATTTTACAGGAAATAAGCAAACAGGGTTCAGTGACTTCCCCAGGGTCACACAGCTAGTAAATCTCTGAAGCCAGATTTAAATTCAAGTCTTTCTGACTCCAGGCCTGAGGCTCTATCTACTGTACCACCTTGGAGGAGATACCCAACTCTAAGACTGAACTTTTAGAATACCCAAAGAGAAAAATACTTCCTACTCCCACCTTCCACAAGCCCAATTTCTAAACCCAAAAGGCATTGGAAGAAAATATTTATTTTGGACATATTTCTTACATGAATAATCCTGTATAGATCAAGCTGAATGTTGTCTCTTCAAAGCCAAAGAATTGATTCACTCCATGTCTGTTTTATTAATTCACAAATATGGTTTGGTAGGTCACTAGGTAGGACAATGCAGTCCAGAAGCTCTCTCCATCCAAGAAAAAATTGCAGAGTGGAAAAACTTCAAAGCATTATCTAGATCTTCTAAATACTCTAGTATTTACAATAGTGCAGACACAATATCACAAGGGGCAGCAGTAGATTGTAGAGAGAAGATAGACAACAGGAACTATGAAAACTAAGTCTGGGAGCACAGGTTAGAGGGGAACACAGGATAGGGGGGAAGGTGAGGGAGGAGAAGAAGGTGGGGGCAGCAGGACTGTAGCAGAGGACATGGTTGGCTAGAAGTTGGGATTCTTGAAAGAGCCAGAGATCATGAGTCGGGTAAACAGTTTGGAAGAAGGACATGCGCAATTACTTATATCAGATTAATTAAAATCAGGTGCCATAAGTCTGACCAAAACAGGTGATTTGATTCAGTATAAGCAGTTAGGTACTTTGCCTTAACTCTTAAATATACCCTTAGTGTAGTAAGACAATTTTAGATTCTTATCTATCAGAAATCTATCAGGATCTGTGAAAGATCTTATCAAAGATTCAGCCTCACTCTCCCTCCAATCATCAAAGTCCAGTGGCAAACCAAAGAGTAGAGGGGAAAAGCACTGGCTTGATGGCTGAACAATAGGCACAGAGAACTAACAAGGAGCTACTTCTTCTGACCCTATCTCCTTCCACAGAATCCAGGAGTCATGGAAACTCAGAGCCAGAAGAGACTTCAAGAGCCATCCATGGAGGCAGTGTGGTTCAGTGGAAAGTGTCAGATTTGGCATCAGAAGATTTGAGTTCGAAATCTGGCTCTGTGTGACTTTAGGTAAGTCTACTGGGAGAAGCCTCAGCCTTACACATTTATTAATTCATTCAATAGCCTTACATATGGCATGAATGCCACACTTCTTGATATAGGTATGACTACGCTTCTCAGGATGCTTTCCAGTCCTTCCTAAACTGTCATGCCCAGAACTAAATCTAGCTTTTACTCAATTAAAGACCAAATCCAGGACTTAGATTGTTTAGGAAGAATAGTTGGAAATAGGGAAGTACTCGTGCTCTTTTGAAAGAAACAGAGAGTAGTGTATAGTAAGCACAGATTATGACAGACGGATTGAATCTTTCACTGTCTATCCATATATTCATGTCACCATTCAGACACAGAGCCTGAATTCTGTTCTCAAAGAGCCTGGTGGCTCCCTTTGGTAAGAAGCTTTGATCCACTGTTGCTGTCGTTGTTCAGTTATTCAGTTACGCCCAACTCTTCATGATCCCGTGGACAATACAGTTTGTGGGATTTTCTTGGTAAAAATACTGGAGTGGTTTGTCATTTCCTTCTCCAGTGGATTAAGGCAAACAGAGGTTAAGTGACTTGCCCAGGATTACACAGCCAGTAAGTGTCTGAGGACAGATTTATATTCAAATCTTCTTGATATCAGGCCCAGTTCCTACGTCAACGCTGAGCCACTTTGCTGCTTCCATTGACCCATATAAATTGTGAATATTTGGGCAATATTCCTGATTAATACAGATTGTCATAAACATGTCATCGTATGCCACACAGGTCCACTTTGGAATTGATATCACTCTACTCAAAAATGTTCAATGGCTTTTTGCATCTGAGATGAAACACAAAATCTTTAGCTTAGAGTATAAAACCTTCCAAGATAAAGCTCTAATCTGTTTTTGCAATGTTGTTAAATTAGCACCCTTCACACACTTTCCACTCAGGAAACTGGTCTGCTGGCTGTTCCTCATATACAATAATCCATTTTTGTTTCCTCTTTCTATTTGTACAAATGGTCTGGAATGTACTCTATCTGTAGCCTCTCCAGACTCCTCTCAAACTACAGATGCCACCTTTACAAAGTAAGTGCTCTAATAAATGTTTGATAAACTGATTTGAATTTTGATTATTGAGCCTCACTCAGGTACTCTATAGTAGCCAGTCTGGAGTGGCACAGTCTGCTTTTGGCCCTGTCTAGATACAGTTTGAGGCCTTCTCAGGAGACCAAAGGTAAACAAAGGATCAGGTCTAAGAGTTTCCTTCATTAGTTCATACCTTTCCCAGAACATTTCTCTTGCTCTTCCTTAGCACCTTTTTGAGGCTGGATCTGTTTTTTTTTTTTTCTTACAGAATTCCTAACATGGAAACTTCCTCTACAGATGTTACAATCTTGGTGGAATCTGAACTTGACTTGGAACCAGCAATCTTTCTACCATACCACAGTGCTTGCTTTATTTTACATCTTTGAGGGTTGGAGACAAATTTTGAGAGAGAAGTAGAATGAAAGAAAAGAAGTGTTTTCAAAGAAAATACTAAAGGGAAGGAGATGAAGATGAGGAGAGATGAATCTGAGTAGCACTTTCTTTTCCACTCAGTACAATTCTGTACCCATTGTTAAGAAATTAAGCTACAGATGAAATCTCAGCTTTAGTGAAGAGACCTCTGCCCATTTAATTGGATATAATCAGAACAGAACATGCTTTTTATGTAATTCACCAGATATCAGGTTGATTGCAAAACCTAGCAACTTGAATAAGCTGCTAGTGATTTCCAGTCAAGCGACAAAATGATTTGCTTTGGGAATCACTACACAGAAGCTATATTTGTATGTCTGAAAAATGAAATCATTAATAAAATGGGACAAGTCCAAGTTTTATTCCTTTGGTGGCACAAAGAAAAATGAGGAACCTTTATTCAGCTATGAACTGTAGGCAACGCAATTAGTGTGTGAATACCTGACTAAAATTTAAAAGAGCCAGAATCCTAAGCAGAGACATTAACTTTATTGAAGTTGATCAGTGGCATCTGTGCAGTTTTCTTTGTTATAAAGTACGATTTAGTAAGATGCGATGCATCAGTGGATAGTCAAGAAACATCCATCATCAAAAGACATTCATTAGGAGCCTATCCAAGCCTAGCTCTGATACGACTGAGGAAAATAGCTTCTAACTATTTTTAGATCTGTGGTTCAGTTGCAATTATACTTCCCATGGTTCAAAACCTCCAAACTAGACATTTTAAAAAAATAATGATTAAGGTATAATTATCTTTTCAATAAAATTGCTGTCCTCTATATCTCCAAAGTTCCCTTTTAAAGACCGGAAGGTGGTTCAGTGGACAGAGTTCTAGACCTGGAAAGATCTAAGCTCAAATTCAGTCTCAGACATGTACTATCTGTGTGACCTAGGGCACATCATTTAATGTGTATTTGTCTTAGTTTTCTCACCTGTGAAATTGGGATAATAACAGCACCTGTTTCACAGTGTTATTGTGAAATTCAAGTGAGATAATATTTGTAAAGAAAGCACCATAGAAATTATTATTCCCTACCCCTGTCCCTTTTGTGCAAAGTTAAAAGACTTGTTTCTTCTTTCCGAACCATTCTTTTGGTTTATTGTCTTTGTTCAGACTTTTTGAATTTGTTGATATGCACCTGATAGGCAGGTGCTTTTTACCTAGCAGATGGGGATGAGTCTATAAAGTCTCACAAGTCCTCAGCCCTGTTACCCCCCAATCGTTTCCCTTACATTTGTCTGGAGTTTCCCTTAATCAGGATTCTTAGGATTTGTCTCAGGGAATTTGCTTTTCATCAAGTCACATTGCCCAGCAAGATGTAGCCATCCATGCCTTTGCTTTCCGAAGCAAGATTTCTTACTGGGGGCAAGCTAGACTATGGTCTTCCTTACCTTTTTGGTCTTTGCTTTTGATATTGCTCCCATTTACAAAATTTTTGCCTCCTCCTACTCCTCATTTACTCCTCACTTATTCTAAGTTACTCAATCCTTGAAAGGTTAGCTTATATCCTTTATGATTACTCGCCCCACCACTTGTCTTTGCTCTTCTTACCCTTCTCTACTTTTTAGTTGTCATTGTGTTTGGATTCCAGATTAATTATTGGTGCCCATCATACTTGCTTTTCAGACTAGCTCCTCAGTGCTTCGAAAGTTGTTATTATTATTATTACATTAACCCACACTAAAGTCCAAGACCCCTAGCTAGAGTCATTTTTTGCAACTTTCCACTTCTTGTTTTTAATTCATGTCCCATATTTTTCCATCTCAGCTTTACTCTTGACTCTGGAATATCTGGGAGACATGTCTGTGGCTGGACCTCACATCCAATGCTCCAGCTGACAAGATGTGTACCTTGTGTTTTGGGTGAAGTCTGCCCTTATTTGCTAAAGTGAAATCAATGGAACTGGAGTACTGGGGTATAAATCACCTTGGCCTACTCAACTACCACCTTCTGCAGATAGCTTTTCCTAGTACCTTGACTCTTTCCCTTAAACCCAACCCAGTACCTTCCTTCTGAGATTACCTTCCATTTAGTGGTTTGCATGTTGTCTACCCTATTCAAATGCGAGTGTCAGAAGATAAAAACAATGCTTTTCACCACTCTTTATTAGCCCCAACACTTAGCACAATGCTTAGCACATAGAAAATGCTTAATAAATGACTGAATGATGAAGGAAATGGGCAGATGAAGGACACCAGGAGACAGGAATAACACTGGCTGAAGGTGTATCTTTCTGTACTTGCACTTGCCCTTGCTTTCACTCCATTATGAAGCATGGAGACTTTAAGGACTGATCCAAATTCTATAAATCCTTGCTCTGAGAAGCAATCAGAGGGGAGGATCAGAAATTCCTACCAGTAGCAGTAAGTGGAAAAGTGGAAATATCGGGGGCCAGCCCCCATTTTTAGTTTTTCCAATAGAAACTTTGACCCAATAGAACCCTATGAGTGGAATGGCAAATGGGGCCATTTTTCCATGAATGGAAAAGCAGACAGGAGTACACAGCTCCCAGAGTGGCTGAGTCTAAGCATTTTAACTCTGTCTAAGGCCTACTGAATTTGGATTGTACCTAGAGACTGAATTTAAATTGCCTAGGTTTGGGAGGAGCAGTGTGTGTGTGTGTGTGTGTGTGTGTGTGTGTATGTGTGTGTGTGCACGCACATGCATGCACACATGCACACAGTCCATGTGGTAGTTGTTTTAACCATCTGGTTATTTCCTTTTCCTTTTACAGTCATGAATAAAACACTGTATGTTGCCAAATCATATTTGTGTGAATCAACTTCATTATGCCATACTCAGATGGCTGGGGTCTATTGATATGTTCCCAACAAAGGAAAGAGGACAGGATTTTTCTGGTGGGTAAAGACCTGAGCCAAGTGACTTATTGGATAAATACACATAGATCCCAGCTACAGACTAATGACATGGGTTCTATCACCCTCCCCAAAAGTGGAGCTAGAGGATACATGTGGCAGATGAGAAGTATGAACTTCAGGGGGTGGATTAACTTAACACTCAATGCATCAGTGGACAACATTTTTCTCTGAAAGGTAATTGAAGCTTTAATGATATTCTATGAATGTATATAAGACTATGAACTCTGGGGATCGGGGAGGTCTCCATCACTCACTATCTAAGGGGATCTACCTTATTTCAAGTACTCTGGATCAAAATCATAGGATCACAGAGTTTTTAACTGCAAAGAACAATAGAGTCCATCAAGTCCAGTCTCCTAATTTCATAGATGAGGAAACTGAAACACAAGAAATTAAATAACTTGCAAGAGTCACATACCTGAGGTTGGATTTGAACATATGTCTTTTTGACTCCATGTCCAGTGTTTTATCCATTACACCATGGATTTTTCCTTTTGAACTTCCTCATACTTCAGAACCTATGAGGCTGCATGTATGACATCTCTTTAAATACATTGCTAGCTCTTAGGGGACCATTTCTTCTCAGTGCCTAGTACTGAGGTCAAGAATCTCAGTCACTAGCATGGTACAACTAACAGGTGCTCAACAAATATTTCTGGATTAATAAATGAATGAAATGTGACAGATAGATGGTGGAAAACTAGCCATTTTGCACCTTAGACAAAGAGCACAAAATATTTCAGAGGAACATATCAGGAAAAAACGTCATCAAATCAATTTTTAAAGAGAAATTCAATAGGAAAGAAGAATGCAGGACACCGGTGCCCAAAACCAGAAAGCCTACCACACTTACGGAGACACCAATATTGGGCATAATGAGAAAAAAGTGATTCATGGTCAGTAAGGGGTCTAGTCTCAGAGTTGGGGAAGGAAAACAGTCTATCAATTATTGGTCTCCCATATTAACTAATTCTTCCTAATTAAAAGCTTATTTAGTTGTTTTGTTTTTATGCAAGTTCAGTCAGCACTCTCTAAATTTTGACTTCTTGGAAAGAAAGCCCCAGCTCTAATGGAGAATGGCTCCTACTCTAGATGGATTATTGGCAGTTCAGAAAATAACTATATGGGTAATCAGGAGATGATTGTGTCTTTAAATTCTGGATATGAAACCAATTTAGAATGAGACTATTAGAAAATCAAGATAATGAAAATAAAGTCAGTACAGTATTCATACTACAGTCTAAAATTTACACGTGATTTGCTAAAACTCATGCTGACAAGTAGAAGGAACTAGGAACAAACTGAAAATCAGCTGATTCTCATGTTGGATGGTAAGCTTCTCCTGAGAGTAGGGACTGGTCTTGTTTTGGGGTTTTTTTTTTTTTTGGCCTTTCTTTGCATCCCCCTAATACTTAGCACAATGCCTGGCACATAGTGGGAGCTTAACAAAAATTAATTAACTGACTGTCTGAATTTCCTGTTTTCAAGCTTATGTCTTTGAAAGAATTATTACCTGGTGACCAAGATGCCAATTCATGAGATTGAAATTCTGATAGATAAAAATTTCCTCTAAATCAGCGGTTCCCAACCTGTGGGTCGTGACCCCTTTGGGGGTCAAACGACCTTTCACAGGGGTCACAGGGGTTGCCTAAGACCATCGGAAAACACATATTTCTGATGGTCTTAGGAACCAAGACACCACTCCTCTATCCATCTCTAGGTGGGTCCATCCACATGCAGATACGCCCACATACGAGTATTAAAAGGTTGTGGCATTAGGAAGGTTGAGAACCACTGCTCTAAATGAAATGCAGGATATATACTGCATAATACATTTTATATATAGATGCATATATGATATATAAATATATAATGTACACATGTAATTTATATTATTTAAATATATGAAGTATACAACACATTTATACATATGTTGTTGTTTGGCCTTCATTTTTGAAGAGGACCAGTGACATCACAGATGATGTCTTGACTTATGTGTGAACTGGATTTAAGGGAGACAGAGTTGCACAAAATCATCAGCCTCTCTCCCTCTTTCAGGGTCATTGAAGTCCAGTGGCAGGACAAAAGTCAAGATGACTGGTAATGGCCCAGGATGCAGTGGATGACCTTGGCATCTTTGATGCCTGACCAAGCTTTAAGCACTCCACAGAGGCTGCTTTCAGCCCCCTTCATGGCCTTTGGAACACATTGTTCTCATCAGCCCATTCTGCCTGGGGAAGTCTTCACATGCTTGTGGTAGACATCCCCACAACTGACCAACAAAGCTGAGGCCTGTTGGTTACCCTCAATCTGGTTTAGCCTGTCTGCCAAGACTGTTTATTAGGGTATGGCTTCTGTGCATGCTGAAGCCCCTTAGAGTCATAGGTGAGAGTTGGGTGAAAGTGAACACTAAAGGTAGATGAGAAGTCCTGAAAAGATATTAGTGAGCCATCATGCCAGAGGTGCTTTTCCTCCCTGAACACTCCATATACCCCCTCATAATGTGTGTATGCATAATGTGTATATGTACAGATAGACATATATATATATATATATATGCACATAAACATATTTGGAATCAGTCTTTCTTTCACCCCACAGAAAGTACATACAATGCTAAAGACCAAAAGAATCCTGTGATCAAATGTAGAAACATGATGAAACACTCGAATAGCTCATTAGTTCCCTCCCATCCTGCTGAAAGAATTTGAACATATGGTTGCTTTAGGAACATTATTATCATTCTAATGATTCAATTTTTTCCTACAAAGTCCTATATAATCTTCACAGAACACATAGTACCATCCTAAAAGTCAACATGCTCTGAATCAGACTTGTACTGTCTGAGTAATGTGGCTTTATCTCCAAGTAGGATGTTATGCAAGAGTCATGTGGACTGTCTTCTATGTCCAAGGAACACACTGCATCAAGAAAATCTCTTCTCTAGAAGGAGCAATACCCAAAATATCAAACTTAGGATCAAATCTGATTCTGCCTGAGAAATCTCCCTTCTCTTAGAAAAGTCAATCAGTCAATAAACATTTTTAAGTGCCTGCTATGTACCAAGCACTATGCTAAGCACCAGAAGGCTGAATTCTGGGATCACACTGCTTAGGGAATTCAAAATCCTTCTCATCTTTATATAGAAGGTTAGAGTTCAGGAAAAGTGTCCTGGACTTTTCTCTCTGCTTGCATGTAAGTATATATCTCCCATTTCCATGAGTTCCTTTGGTCCAGAGGTATGGGATCTGTGACCTGGAAGCCACATATGGCCCTCTAGGTCCTCAAGTCTGGTCATTTGATTGACTGATTCAGGAAGAGCGGCATCATGGAGACCAGCTGTGATTCAGTCAAAGAACCTAGAGGGCCACATGTGGCCTTGAGGTAACAGGTTTCCCAACCTTGCACAGTTGCCATTGTTGCTTAGGGGAGAGGAAGAAAAGTAATCCTCCCCCTCACAATCTCTTTATTTTCTGGAAGAATATATAAGGGAAAAGGCTTTTAGGCAGGGTGTTCTGACTGATCCTCATTTAGCCAATCATCAGAAGTTTCCTGCATCTTATCATTTGTACAAAAAAAATGGCCTATGACATTTTACACCATTTTATGCCATCTTATTAGGCTGATCAGGGCATTTCATTTAATTATCATCTACCCCAACTTTACACTTTCTCCCCAGTTATTTACTGTTCTAGCAAATCAGACTAGGTGGCTTGGAGGAACAGTAGACCATTCTCACTAATTCTACATAGCACTGAGTCTCAAAAATGTCTCCTATGCAAAGTTCTTGTTGTTGCTACTCAGTCATTTCAGTTCTGCCTGACTCTTCATGACCCTATTTGGGGTTTCCTTGGCAAAGATACTAGAATGGTTTGCCATTTCCTTCTGCAACTCATTTTAAAGATAATGAACTAAGGCAAACAGTGACTTGCCCAGGGTCACACAGCTAATAAGTGTCTGAGACAGAATCTGAGCTCATTGAACTCCAGCATTCTATTTACTACTCCACCTAGATGCAAAGTTCTTAGATACCCAAATTTAACAGTATTTTGTGAGGGCTCAAATTTCTCATACCAAGGTATGACACTTAAACCTAAATTCATAGTTATTAAGCCAATACAGCACACAAAGTTTTAAAAAGTTCTTACTATTGACACTTGCTTTGGTGCACTTAAATGCATGTCTAAACCTGGAAACAATTTAGAATTAAAAAAGCTAAAAAAATTAAAAACTAAAAATAATGAAAAAAAAATTAAAGAAAAAAAATCTTCCCTTCTCAGAGAGGAAGTCCAGTTTTAGATGAGTTCCTAAGTCATCAAATAGTATTTAGAACTAGGGGTCAGATGAAGGCTGAGATACAGTGAAAATTATAATAGGTAGCCTTTATATAGTACTTTAAGATTCACAAAGCACTTTAAAGTGTTAACTCCTATTTGCCTCACAAAGACCCTGGGAAGCAGATACAACTATTACCCTCATTTCACAGATGAAGAAAATGAGGCAGAGAAGGTGATGTGACTTCCAAGGACCACACAGCTCCTAAGTTCATGAGGTAGGATTTGAACTTGAGTCTTCCTGACTCCAGGTCCAGCAGTCTGCACCACCTACCTGCTTTTGCTATCTAAAGAGAACACTGACTCAGAAGTCAGGGAGGACCTATGTTCAAATCTTACCTCTGACATTTACTATCGAGTTACTTTATCTAACTGGGCCTCAGTTTCCTCAACTGTAAAATGACAGTATTGAACAAGATGGACTCTGAGGTTCTTTCCAGTTACAGATCCATGATCCCATGACCTGATCTCATAGGTGAAAAGCAGTGGATGTGAAGCTAATGACTTTTTTTTCAGGTAACCCAATTGAACCTGTCTAAGCTTGATTTCCATAATGCATTTTCTTCTATGAATGTGAGTTATGTAACTATTAGTTCAGGGAAATATTTAAGAGCTTTTATAACAAAAGTATGGAATGCTTAATCGCATCAGTGCATCTGATATTTTTTCTCCTGACAAAATAGGTCTTTCATTAATTCAACAAATCCAACGTTCACCACAGATGAGGCTTTACTGAATAGGTAGAAACAAAAATAAATGATATAATTCAATAAAAATTTATTGAGTATTATGTGTAAGGCCCTGTGTTAGACTAAAATGAATACACTAATGTATACTAATATACTATATACCAATGTATATACTATGTGCATGTATATACATATATATACATATATATGTATACAGACAGACACACATATATCAAAGATAATTGAAGAGGTAAAAATGCTAACAACTGGGGGTGGGGTACTAGGGAAGGTTTCATGGACATGGCAACTGAGTTGAACCATGATGAAGAAAAATCAGGTTTCTGAGAGGTAGAGGAGAGGAGACAGTATTTTCATGCATGTACAAATAAAACCAATTGAGGAAATGGAGTATTGAGTTCAGAAAATGACTCATAGTTCAGTCTGGCTGGAATTTAGAGTTTGTGAAGGGAAATAAATATATAATAAGACTGAAAAGGTATAGAGGATGGATTGCAGAGAGCTTTACATGCCAGCCTGATGAGTTTGTATTTATTTTATCATATAAGAAATGAGCAATCCTTGAAGACTTTTAAAGGAAGTGATATGACCAGAAGTTTGCCTTAGGAAAATTAATTTGGAAGATGCATTGATGAAAGACTTGGAGCATGGAAACCGATTGGTAGTTTACTATAATAGGCTAGGCAAGAGATGAGGAGGACCTGACTAGGGTGGTGACAGTTTTGGATGGAGAGAAATGGATGGATAAAAGAGATGCTATGGAGGAAGAAACCACAAGATTTTGTGCCTGGTTAAATATGAAGACTAGAGGAGAAGGAAGAGTCAAGGATGGTTCTGAAATTATAAACCTGGGTGACTGAAAGGTAGGTGATGCCGTCAGCAGAAAGAGGAAAACTTGGATGGAGGTGGAGAAGAAGTGAGAGTTGAGAGGAACAGTTAATATGTTCAGTTTTGGTCATGTTGAGTTTGAGCTGCTGATGTGACAACCAGATGGAAATTTCCAGAAAGTAGTTAATGATGCATGAGTTGAGGAGAGAGAGATTTGAGGTTGGGTATATGGATCTGAAAATCATTTACAAAGAGAGCTCCTATAGTAAATGACAAATCAAAGGAGGGAGAATGCCAAAGACAGATTCTTGGGTAACTGATTGAACAGATAATCAATGACTAGCTGGCAAAGGAAACTGATAAAGGACCAGACATGTAGGAAAAGCAGGAGAGGGAAGCTGAAGAAGAAGATGGGGAAGAAGGGGTAGGCAACAGTGTCAAAAGTTGCAGAGAGATCAAGGAGAATAAAAATTGAGAAATTTTGCAGTTACAGTTTATTATTAAGACTGGAGAGAAAACTTCCAGTTGAATGATGGGCAGGACCCAGACTTCAGAGGATTAAGGAATATATACTCTTAACAGGAGAGATGATAAATGCACACATAAATTTAATATAGTGAAGTCTGTTAATTGTCCTTATCCTCTCCTAGTGAGTCCATAAAGTTATTGCTATTGTTGTTGCTTTAAAGATGAAATGATCCCAGAGCTCTCTCACCACAAATCAGACACTTTTTTAATGTTGGTAAAACTAGAAACAAGTTTGTTTGTTTTGCTTTTTGAAGGGATGAAGGCAGGACAATTGGGGTTAAGTGACTCAACAAGGTCACACAGCTAGTTAAGTGTTAAGTGTCTGAGGCCAGATTTGAACTCAGGTCCTCCTGACTCCAGGGCCAGAGCTCTATTCACTGCACCACCTAGCCACCCCTAGAAACTAGTTATTAAATGAGATTCTAGTTTGAACAAAAAAAGTTGATCTAAATTATTTATATAATGACATGTTGAAATGATTGTGCTTTTTATATGCAAGTTGGGTTGGGTTTTTTTTTTTTGGTCTGTATTAGAATATAATTTTCATTTCAACTAAACCATTTTTGAGCTAGACATCCAACATCCAAGTAAGGTAGGGGGACTGAATCTGCAAGATTGGGTGTTCCAAGGAACCCAATTCAGATGTTACAAAAGGAGGAGCCTGTCTATAGTTCTGCTAATTCAACAAGGTCTGCTTACAGAGGGAATGACTGAGGCTTGGGGGCTCCATAAATCACCATACTGGTGAACATAACATCTCCACAAAAGGCTTTGATACTACCTGAAGCACCCACTGGTAAAATAATAATAATAGTGATAATAATAATCCTTTTGAGACCTAACTGCTAATAGAGCTTTAGCCTCCATGAAGGGAATATGAAACTTCAAATGAAAGCAAGAGACAGCTTTCACTAGGCCATTCCATTTTCACTTGACAGAAGTGAATAACTGTAGGTAGTGTTCCCATCATAGCAGGATGTTTATGTAAGAACGAACGTGCATATCTGCATATGTGCTCCTCTCTGTGTGTATGTGCACACTTATAGGTAAGTGTACTTTTTTGGGGGCCCCCAAATTTCTATATATTAATGCATGGGAGGTAGGATATGTGCTACTATCAGAGTTTGGTGTAAACCACAAAGATTCATTAAGGAGCATATTTTTGCTTGATTCTGCCTTTTGTAGTGAATTAGTAAGTCAATCTAGAGTGTTTATAGGCTCATAGGTACATGGATTTAGAGATGCAAGGGACCACATAGGCTGTTTAGCCCAACCTTCTCATTTACAAGTGAAGAATCAGGACCTAAAGAGGTAAAACAACTAGGCCAAGGTCATGTAATGAGAGAGTCTACGATTTGAATCTAGAGGGCCTGGGTTCATCATGCTTCTACCAGCATATCTATCTCTTCAATTATCTGAAGCACTCAGAAATTAAGTGACTTGTCTAGGGTCAATGCAGCTAGTAAGAGGCAGTGGCAGGACCGGAACCTGAATCTTTATAACTTCAGGTCCAGGATTCTCCTATTATTTTGGAATTCTTATGAATTTCTCAGTAAAGATTTTAAATTCTCACCTGCCTTAGGATCATCACAGACATCCATGAAAACCCTAATTATTGTAGGTAGGGCAAGCTAATGTGATATGGGCAGCTAGATGGTATTGTTGATAGAGTACTGGCATTGGAGTCAGGGAGAACTGAGTTCAAATTCTGACCCTAGGCAAGACAAATGCTCAACTTCCATTTTCCCATCTGTAAAACGGGTTTAATAATAACAGCACCTACCTTACAGGGTTGTGGTGAGGATCAAATAAGGTAATACTTGTAAAATGCTATATAAATCTATTATGCAAAGATGACCAGAGAGCCAAGATTTGGGTTCGATGTTGCTACTTCCTAAATATATGACCATGCCAAGTCAAAGCACCTCAATCAGGCCTTGGTTTCCTCATGGACAAATAAGGGTTTAAATGACACCCATACTTTCTTCTCATGCTTTCTGGTTTTTTTTTCATGTCATCTTGGGTTTTGGTTGGATTCCCTCAAACTTTGGTGACCTTGATGAAAATTAAGACCTTGTTATAATTCCCTTATTTTCTTTTACTGCTGTGCAAGTGAAACGCATGAATCTTCTAGGGCTTCTTGCCCTTTTCCTTTTCTCTAAGTTCTCCATATCTATGGGTCTTATGTTTGACCTCCAGGTATTTAAATTTAGCCTGTTACAACACTGCACTCTCTTTACTTTGCTCTACCCTTGGCCTTTTTCCTTCCCAGCCTTTGATCAATCCTCAGAGGGCTGAGTAGAATGCAGCAGGGGACTAGATTCACCTGACAGCAAGGTCTTATTCAATTCAACAAATATTTACTAATTGTCTTCTGTGGGTAAGGCATTGTGTTAATTTAAGGGGAAGGAGCTTGTCTACTGCATGTTTTCTTTGGAAATAATGTTTCCTAGGAGGTCCTGAGCTAATACACTGGATATTCCCAAAGAGAACATAGTCCCTTATTGTTTGCTTCTAGGTCTATTATAAGGGATAACCATCTATCTCAATTTAGATCATGAACCTACATTTCTGAATAAATCACATGATATCACAGTAAAAAAATATTTAAAACAAAATACAGCGTCAGTAATATGGAGTTAAATCAAGCAGCAAACACACTATTCATTTCCCAAAAGTACCAACTTTACACACATGTCTCCAGGGGGACCACTGGTCTCATCTCCTGACTAATCATTCTTGGTTGGTTGCTCCTAAAACATCAATACAATAAAAATAGCATAAATCAAGTCCTAAAGGTCAGGATGTTAGTTAACAGTTCATAGCAATAACATTGCATGTATTGTTTTTTTTTTTTTAACATGCAAACATAAAAGATGTTGATTTGGGAATAATGAGAATTTTGGAGCTTTTTAGCACAATAACAAGTGAGCAGAACATCAGGGTCAGATTTCAGTAGTCATTTCTTCCCCATTACTGTCTTTCCTGTTTTCTCATCTCTTTGTCATACTGACTCAAGTCTATAGCTCATCCCATATGAGTCCCAGCCTCCTTTCAAACTGGGATTGTTGTAAATTACTGCACAGATTTCTGGGAAATGAAGTTTACAAAGAGAACATAAATTCAATATACCACCCCTCATTTCAAACCCTGAGCAAAGAGATACATAGTAAAAACTGTCCTATGTTCTCAAAGGAGAGACTTTTTTTTTTCCCTTAAAGAGAGAATTTTGTAATAATGGAGGCAGAAAGAATTATGATACATCTAAAAATATAAATAAAATTGGATGTAGAAGAAGACTTTCAACTGATACCTAAACATCTTCTGTTGATATAATGCTCCCCAGAACTCCAGTGTTGTTACTACCTTTAAGATCTCCAACTCAAACAAGAAACATCAGGGAATTAAGGTTACAGGATATTCCATGTAGAAAAATTCCTTTCACAGTGTAACTTCCAGGACTTGTCATCTCCTCTCCTGGGGTTCAGTGTAAGAGAATCTTGTGATCTCCTTAGGCAGGAAATATTTAACACATTAGACTATATTAGGGGGGATGAGGGGATTATTTTTGCTCTTGTCACATAGATAAGTTTCCTGATCCACTTACTATTTCTAAAGTGAATTTAGATTAGATCTCTAGAGTTGCCAGAACCACCAAATCCATTCTGTGAGTCTGTGGTTTCTAGAGATCTAATCTAAATTCATTTTAAATGTGTCAAGTAGATTTAGATTAGATTATTTATATACGCTTTGCAACTCTTCCCTGGTGTTGGGAAAACAAGAAGCATACAGTAATATTCTTCTGTCTCTGTGTTTTATGATAAAACAGTTTATTTTTCTGCCTAAACATTATTTTTAAAATAAATCCAAGCTCACTTTAATTAAAGGCAACAAGGTCTAGTTAGAAGTGATTCTAGACTGGGTTCTAGTCCAAGTCCTCCAATAGTTGACATAATGCAATTCACTTAAAGGTCCATTTCTCAATCTTCTTTTTCCTATAACATCAGGAGAAAGATACTTTATTCTTCTTGTATGTTTTCTTTGAAGTCAGCATAATATAGTGCAAAAAACTCGACTGCCAGACTCTAATTCCAGCAGTGTGGCTTTGGGCATATTATTAAGGAACCTGGTTCAAATCCTAGTCCTGTTGGTTACCACCTTAGTGATCACCATTTCTTTATTTTTAAATGAGAGTATTGGGCTAGATCTCCCAAGCTCTTTTTTAATCTCTAGTTTCTCCCTTCAGTTCAGTATTAAAAAGGCAATAAATAGAATACTTTTTCACAGTTGAAAAAAAATATTTTTTAAAGTGAATTCAAGATTTTTCTTATTCTTTTTTAATGTTTTATAGAACTCTTTATATTGATCAAATTATAATAGATAATTTATCATTTTCTAGCTGAAACCCTCATAGAATAATTTCATCTCTCCCTATGCAATATTACAAATAGGAGTAGCTGAAAAATATGTTTCTTCATCCTAATCTTCCTAAGTGCCCAACATCCTCATGCTGTCCTTGCCCTTCCTGTCAGAGAGCTTTTTATATATGATTTGCTTCATCACCGCTGTTAACTGAAAAGGCGAGGATTTCAGACATGCTGGTCTTCAAGATTGGCCAAGGACTAAGAAACATAGGGTCTGAAAATTAGGCCACCAGCATTCCTAGAGTCCTCAATCGGAACAGGCTGTGAATGACTCTTAGCTTGAGTTCCTGGTTTCAAGTTTTGGATCTTTTTTATCAGACATTCTAACCTCAGTCTCCAGATTCCTGCTGTGATTCTCTCTTACGACTGGAAGGACCAGAACACTTAACAAAATGGGCCTTTTTTTGTTGTTCCAATGACTTTCGCCACATACGATTTTATGTTAATTCTCTCTGGGTTTGGACTTGCTTTTCTTTTTCTTCTTATTTTATGAACCATTCCAAAACTTCTTGAAATATGGCTTAAAACATCTTGCTTTAACCACCTGTTACATAATACCTTCTGCTATAGCAAGCCTGGATATATCAGAAATAATTGGATTACATGATATCTCGGACACCCAACTGTAATCTATTGAAAAGAAGAAAGAAGACAGAAAATGGTGCTGTCATTTACCAATGCTACAACCAATGTGAACTCTTTTTCATCTTGAGTTTTTGGTTTGACATTATCTAAGTTGTAGTGATTTGAAACAGTGTTTTAGTGAAATTATTTTCTTAAAAAATAGATCTAGGGGTCATGTTGCTTTCTACTAAATAGCAATCATTCAACAAGTATTTAAAAGTATACTGTGTTCCAGGAATAATGTTCAATTCTGGGAATGCTCAGACAAAAAAAATACTCTGTGTTTTTTAAGGAATTTATATCTGATGTGTTCTGTCTATATTATAGACAACTAGGTGATGCAGTGGATAGAGTGCTGGGCTCAGAGTCAGGAAGACTCATCTTTGTGAGTTCAAATCCAGCCTGATATTTACTAGCTGTGTGATCCTAGGCAAGTAACTTAACCCTCTTTGCCTCAGTGTCCTCCTTATAAAATGATCTGGAGAAGCAAACAGTAAACCACTCCAGTATTTTTGCCAAGAAAACCCTAAATGGGATCATAAAAAGTTGGACACAAGTGAAACAACTCAACAACAAGTCTATGTTATCAATCCCCGGATTACTTCTCCTACTTAGTCCTGTCACCAATGGGCATATTTGCATACACTCTCATACACACACACACACACACACGCAAACACACACATGCAAACTCATATACATGTGCTTACCTATGAGTGTGGGACATGCATGGCACACATATATATGGACATGTTCATATCTTATGATAGATACTTTCTAAAAACATTAATAACAACCCTCCATGATGGCATTCATGAGAATGTGAAGAGGAGAAAATGGGGAAAAAAGATATAAATAAAGATATCTGCTAGGAGAGGTGATTAGTAGGTATCTAGTGAGTAGCAGGTGCTCAATTCATAGCAACAGTCAGTGACTTACAGTAGAGAGAGCCTAGTAAAGGAGTATGTAGACAACTTGCCTAAGGAAAGAGAAGTGGAAGAAGGAAGTTTTTGAAAGACCTATCAAACAGCTGTATAAGTGCTATAGCACCTATGTACATAATACAGTGGTTCTTCCCTGACACATATACAGAGGTCCCTGATATACTCCTGCACATTAATGAAAGTCTGCTCCTTATCTCATTGTGGGAGAAGTCAAGAAGGATAAGGGTGATCTTGATGAGCACAGAAGGGGGCTCAGAAGCAACTTAGTTTAATCATCCTTAAAGACTCATTTCCTAGGGTTAGGAAAGGAAAGGTAAAGGACAAGGCCTAGTAAATACTTATTTCTCAGGGCCAACCTAAACCGCCCTACTTGTTTATCCTTGTTCTCAGAATCTCCTGCTCCCTGCCAAAAAAAAAAAAAAAGAAAGAAAAGAAAAGAAAATGAAGGCTAGTAATACATAAAAAGCTGGCACCGTAACAGAGTCAACATGCTGCTTTCTGGTCATACTGAACAAGCTTGAGCTACATGTTTATCTTTCCCTAGTGTGTCTTCTATAGAATATCAGGCTTTATCATTCCAGGCACACTTCTTCCATAATAGATTAACCTGTCCATATGACTTCTTCCTCAATAAGAGATATCCTGATGCTTACATAGTTACAGAAACTGCCCCCAAAATTACTGTGGTAATAAGGACTATAAAAGGAATCCCCTTCTTTCCTCAAGAGTACATCTTGAGGTTGTTTCTCAGATGAAGGTAGGATTAGCCTTCAAAAATACAGCTTGCTCCACTGAATGTCTATTTAAAATGTGTCCAATAGTAGACATCTCTAGGGTGAGCAGGGCAGAGAAGATTAAAAGGGGAATAAAAGATATTTACTTGATAACTTTATTATATATTTTAAAGGAATTGATATTCCTTTACATAATAGTAAATAGTGCATAATAGATTTGCAGTTTTCCTGTGCAATAATTTGTTACGTTATGTTATGGAAATACTTGTTTTAGCCCATAAATTAAAATAAAATAAATAAATTTTAAAAAATTGTTCCTTTTGTTTTTCTTTCCCTTTTAATCTACATTCACACAATTATGTGAACATAAATAGGTAGAAAAAAGAAAGAGATAGAAAAAGAAACAAACAGATGGATATATAGTGATGGTCATATCATATATATTAAGGGCATATCATAACTTGATGAGTGAGAATTATGAAGCACCCAGAATGCAGAGACACAAATAAGGATGCTTTCTTGCCATTTTGGTAGATTTAATAATATCTCCTATTTCCCAGGACCTTGTACAGCTATTTCAATGCCCATGTGGCTCTCTGCCAGGGCACTCTACCACAGTGGTATTGGGAAGAACATTAAAGCAGACACACATACACACAGACACAGACACACACACACACAGACACACACACAGACACACACACACACACACACACACACAACTTGTTTCAAACTAGGTAGTGAGTCTTCAAAAATGTGATTTCACAATGTTTGTTATCCCAAAACCATTTGAAGGGTGCTTGAGGATTCTGTTTATTGTGCTAAGTTAATTGTTTCTTTGATAAAAGGATCTATCAAAGGAAATACTTTCTTGTCCAAATAAACTCAGCCAGGACCCCACTGTGTATTTTGGCTTTACTTCACAAGTGCGGAATAACCTCAGGTCCCAAAGCAATTTTTTATTCCAAAATAAGCGAGAAAGAGGCTAAGATGATTGAATTATAGCCTCAGTGCATAACAAACCACTTTCATCACCCTGAAAAAGTCTCTGCCCATATTTGGCACTTAATAATTGCTTATTAAAGTAGTTATTTAATGCTGTGTATTTAGAGTTCAGATGCTTCCTCCTACCAAGGCCCTTTCCTCCCATAAATAAGTACTTTTTCCCTTGAAATTATTTCATATTACTTTCTATATGCTTAATATTTGCTTATGTATAACTATAGTTTTTCAATGAAATGTAATATCTTTGATGGCAGGGACTGTTTCCTTTTTGTCTTTGGATGAACAAGCATTTATTAAATGCCTACTATGTGTCAGACACTGTGCTAAGTAAGACTTAGAGTCTAACACAGTGCTGGGCATATAGTGGATCTTAATAAATGCTGAACTGAATTAAACATATATGAATGCAGTACAGCAATTAAAGATATATATATATATATATGTATAATGCTATATATGTATATAGGCAACTGTATATTTTTATCTGGGAAGCTAGGTGGTATGGTGGAGACAACACTTGGCCTGGAGTCAAGAAGACTCATCTTCCAGAATTCAAATCTAGTCTCAGAATGAGATCCTGAGGCAAGTCACTTAGTCCTGTTTACATCAGCTTCTTCATCTGTAAAATGAACTTGAGAAGGAAATATCAAACCACTTCAGTATCTTCACCAAGAAAATCCCAAAAATGGATCACAAAGAGTTAGACATGACTAAAAAACAAATGAACACACAAACAGATCTCTTGTGTGTGTGTGTGTGTGTGTGTGTGTGTGTGTGTGTGTACACAGACACACAATCTCCCCTTTAGAATGTCAACTCCTTAGAGGAAGGGTCTAATTTGATCTATTTCTTGTACTTCTAGGTTTTATGATACTCCCATAAAACCTGGGGGTACAAGGAATAGATCAGTAAGTACTTAATAAATGCTTGTTAATTGATCAGTTCTTGTGTGTACTGTCTCTTATATCTTGTGAATCTCTCTGAAGCATCTTGCACAGGTTCTAAAGGTGCTCAATGAATGTGTACTGGCCACATAGCCTGTAGGGGTGCTCCAAATATGGATATTTTCTCAGAAGAGAAGCTCTGGGTCACAACTGCTACATGCCACTTGCTGATTAAATCAGAAAATCTCATTTAGAGCTAGAAGGGCTCTTAGAGATCAAATAGCCTCTTGCTATTTTATGTAGAGTGGTTACGTTACTCATTCAAAGCCACATGGGTATTAAGTAAAAAAAAAAAAAATCCCAAATTTAAAACCAGATTCTCTAACTCCAAATTCATTACTCTTTCCACTCCCACAAAATGCAGCATGGGGGCTTCTTGATGAGCTTTGGATCCCCTTCTGTAGCTGACTTAGATGTACTTGAGCTTTCTTGAAGGAGTACATGGTTATGTGAACACAGTGCAAAGCATTTTCATGGCAGATTTCTGTTATTGGTGGTCTGGAGGTCAGGGCTTAATCAAATCTCCAGCTATCACAGAAAGTGGAGCTAGAGGGGACAGTAGAGGTGTATCACTGCTAGGGATGAATTGTCTGGTGATGGGGACAAGGTTTGGAGAATTTCAACTTATTTTCTTTTCCCATTCCCCGAATCCAACCTTCCTTATTCTCTCCACTCCTTAGTTCAGACCTTCATCATTTCTTACCTGGAGTATTTTAATAGCCTCCTGATTGATGTTTCTATGTTAAGTCCCTCCTCTCTAAAATCTATCTGCCAGTCAATCACTCAGTCAACAAACATTTAACAAGCACTTAACTACATGTCAAACATTGTCTTCTTTCTGCAGTCTGTTACCAGGTCACAGTTATTGTCTGGTTTACATGAGATAATTTTTATGAAGCATTTTGGCAGTTATAAAATGCAATATCATCACCCTCTGCTATCTCTGTTCTTTTTCCCCATCTTCATCCCCTGCCATTCCTATAATATAAATGGTGGTAAATGCAAAGTGCTGGGAATACAAACACAAAGCAGAAAGGAATACAGTCCCTCCCTCAAGGAACTTACATTCTAATGGGAGAAGACAATATATAAAAGGAACTTGAAAATGAAGGGAGAAAGGGAGTAGAAAAAACCTGGAACTCAGCCTGGATAGTAATGAAAACATAGATGGCCTGGGTACCCTCTTTATTTTTTTTTTTAATTTTTCTTTATTTACTCATTTACTTTTAATTTACAAGATTCAGTTCCACAATTACTTGAGTTTCAGATTTTCTCCCCTCCC
>CM053586.1:272198877-272256112 GCA_028646515.1 Pseudochirops corinnae
GGCGCCACAGGCTCCAAGTGACCACATTCAGCCTATTAGGGAACAGAGTATACTTTCAAATCTGGGAAGGTTCTCAGAGTCACGTAGCCACTTTAGCAAAGGGCCTAGGGGCAGGGAAGATCTTCAGATTCCCATAACAGTGTGCTGGCAAAAATGCAGCCCAAATATTGAATACTGCTTGTGAAATCTTGCTTGTTCCCTACTACTACCCTCAGAAAGGATGCTCATATTTCCTATACTGATGACTCTCATGAAGGTTTGGTGTCAACGGTAAAAGAGATCAATAAGCTGATGATAATGGATGTTTTTCCTTGGCACATTTTTGTCTACTAAATAAAGTCTCTGTTTTTCCTATACCTTTGATATCTTTCCCTCCTACAGATATCTTGCATTAAGACTCCTTATTGCCCTAACATTTGTGTCTCCTCCAAAACAAATATTTTCTATATATACTTATTCATTTGATTTATTTTCCCCATCTTTGTTCTTTTTAGGGTCATTTCCCACCACCATCTCAATAAGCACTTTAACATTAGTGTTAAAGTGTCACTGTTCCTCTGTTCTTGATAAGAAAAAAAAACTTGTTATAATAAATTCTACAGCTATTTTTCATTCTGCTCTTTATTGTGCTTTTCCCATTTTCATCCTTGAGTGACCTTTGAATGACTAGGTTTGGTTGGATATCTTGCCAAGGTTTTGTTAAATTGGTGCTACCTTCCATTGCTTTTCTCTCTTGTATGAGAATTTTCTGATCATAATTATTCATCATCTTCATAAAATTTTACAAGCTCATATTTTAAACTAGTATTGCCTTTGGCAGTCCTTTCTCTCTATTTAGAAGGTAAGATGATTGTTGAATAAGGCACCATATGGACTCTTTTCGTCTCTTTGTTTTGGAAGCTAATTGACACTGATTAAGCTATAAACTTATTATAATCATTCTCAATTTCTATTATTATTTTTTAATTTTCATGGTCAAATATTTAAGTAATTCAAAATAGAGTTTTTCAATGTCACATTATATCTTTTTTTACTGTTATTCTTTTTTCTTTTGTTTTTGTTTTTTAATTACTTCTGACAAATAAATGGTCTGACTCTACCTAAGGAGGTAGATTAAAGATAACTCCCACATCAATAAGAAGACTTTTCCTATCTCTCAAAATATAATCTATTCCTTTTGCATTCTTGCCATGTCCAGTTCATTCCAATTACTTTTCCTGAAGAAACCAGACATTCAAAACTGGAAATCTTAAAGGTGTCTTAAACTCCACATGCCTAAAAAATGAACTCATTCTCTTTCCCCCTAAACATCCCCTACCAAACTTCCCTATTTATGTCAAATGCACCATTATCCTTTCAGTCTCCCAGGTTCATAATCTTATTATTATCATTAGCTTACCATTTTCCATAAGGCCATATATCTAATTGATTGCCAAGTATGGCAATTTTTCCCCATTACAATATCTTTCACATTAGATACATTCTCACTATTCACACATTTCTGATTTTAGTTCAGGTTCTCATCACCTCTTGCCTAGATCATTGCAACAGAATCCTACTTGATCTATTCAGACTTGATCTCAAGTCTCTCCCCACTTTAGGTCATCCTATATATTACTACAAAAGTACTTTTTCTTAAATTCAGATCTGACCATGTGATTCCCCTATTCAAACAAGGTGTTTCCTATTTCTCTAGTATAAAATATTAGTGTCTGTTTAAGTCTAGAAGCCCATATACAATGTGACTTTGACCTATCTTTCCAGACCGATTGGAAATTATTCCACCTCCTGAACTCTGCATCCTCCCAAATTGACTATATCTTTGTTCTTCACACTCGACACTTCATCATCCAACTCTGCGATTTTTTGCTGGCCATCCCACATGCCTAGAAGACATTTCCTCCTGGCCTCTGCCTCAGACTCAAGTACCATCTTCTCCATGAAATCTTTTACTAATCCCCTCCTCAAATGCTACTGCCCTCTCTCTAAAATAAACTTTTATTTAATAACTTCACTAAATATTTTTATTTATTCAGTCATGTTTATGGCTTACAGTATGTTTATGTGTATGTGTTGTCTCCCTCAATATAATGTAAACCTTTTTTTTTAAATAGAAAATGTTTCACTCTTTGATCTTGTATTTCCAATGCATAGTTCAGTCTGGCTTATGGTAGGCAGTTAATAAATATTTGTTTGATTGATATAAAGTTGTGAGTCTTCAGTCTAATCTACAAGTCTTTGCTCAAGAGTAGATCATGTGACAAACCATACACAAGCCTTTGATTTCTCTTATTCCTCCTCCTCCTCCCACGCATTTTCCCACTTATTTCTCATCTTCACTTTTTCCTACAATTGTGATAAAGTCACCAAATGTAAGAATATATGTTAATTTAACTAGAGAGTTTTTTTGTTTTGTTTTGTTTTTTTACAAATTCTCCTTTTACTCTCTCTACTACTTCAACTTCAGTAACTGTTGTTAGTGTATAAGCTGCAATTATTTCCATGATGTTCTTTTTGCAAATACCTCTCACTGGTATTGTAATATAGGAGAACATCCCATGAAATGTTTCCTGTCACCTTTGAGTATATGGTAAAAGCCCCTTTCCTCTAACTACTTCCTTGCTCTCTTCAAGCAGCCACGTTCCTCCAGTTAGTTGTGCCTTCCTTCTTATTTATGGCTTTGATTGTACCAAGAATGTGGAGGTTGATATGATTCAGCTCCTTCAGCAATATGCCCATTTTTTGTTCTTTAGTAAAGGATCTCGCTTTTAGACAACCAATGTGCAATCAGAGTTTATAGACGGCATAAAAATGAATGTTTCTTGTCCACTCAACTAGTCTGCCAACTATTGGACATTAATTCTGACTCCGACCATTTGCTAGAGAAGCTTAACAAATATAAAATAATTTCTATAATGAAGAGATGCAAAGACTACAGAAACCAACTTGGTCAGCAAATGCTCAAACTCCTTATCAATTGGAAAGACATGGAAACCAATGGCAATATCATTTTAGAATATGTGCTTGTTTACTAAACGTCATAGTAAAACCTGCATCTTTTTCATCCTTCCAAGGCCTCTGTTCCATCACAATGTTATAAACAATGGTGCTTAGTCAATGTAATTGAATGAATTGATGATGAGCCATTTAAAGACAAGAAATATGATCTCACTGAAGCAATCTACATGCTATTGTTCTTTTCCATGTTTGGTTTTGTTTCTTCTTTCCCATTGTTCACTCCATTGGTTACAACTCTTCTATACAACCAAACTAATGTCCAATGTGAAAGTATTTGCAGATCCTATACTTGATTGAATGCCACCATGGGCAGGGGGAGGGGGAGGGAAGGAAGAAAATTTGAAACTCAAGGGATTGTGGAACTGAATCTTGTAAACTAAAAGTAAATAAACAAATCAATTTTAAAAAATAAAGTTACTAATGAATTTTTAAAAATAAAAATAAAAGACCATCCAAGAAAAAAAAAATAAGTATGATCTCAGTTATCCTCATCTATCCATTTTTGGGGAAATAGGCCAATTAAGTTGTAATTTACTATGGTCAATTGACAAGACACTAAAAGTCTGTTGCTACTCTCACATTAGAGCTACATCATGGTCCATTAAAGTCCAATTAAGGGAAATATTTCTCCAAACTGAAAAAAGAAAAGTACATGATATAAAAGTTTAATTTTGAGCTGGTAGACTCATCTACCCTTAAATTAATATCAATAGTTAAGTAAGGTCATTTAAAAAAGAGCAAGGTCACATGTTATATATACTCTTTTATCTCACAATGCATTATTCTAAATCTTGACCAGATACCCATTGTAATTCATAAGCAGATTTTCAATATACATAATCTATTAATACACTACACATGCTCAGTGCCAATATAACCAAATAATCCTGTTTTACATGTGGGAAAGGACGCATGAGTAGGAAATTTCAAGTTAAATTAATCTGTCAGTGATGATGTATCTTTCAAAGAATATTATTACTAATATACACTCTGAAACAAAATGAATAATTAGTTTTAAGTTTTACAGAAAATCTACTTCTGTTATGGTTGAATTCTCTCAGAGGTTCTTTGACTTTCAACTACTTTTTTTCTTTAGATATTTATTTTTTTTAGTTAAAAAGGACAGAAGAGGGGAGAACAGGAGAAACAACAGATCTAGGTGTGTATCTTTGTTCCTACTTCTTTCTATGCATTGTTGTTCCTTAGAGGGAAAATTTAGTCCCCCAGTAAACTAATGCTTATGAGTTATTCAGTTTCATTGTTGTAATGATGCCTTGAATATTTTATAATATGTCACCTAATAAAGATCAGTTTCCAGGCTAGTTGGAAAAATCTGTTGGTATGGCAACCAGTAGAATTTTAACAATGATCCTGGAGGGACCATGTGCAAAGTCTACAGGGTAATTTCCTTTTCCTGGCTCCATGAACAGTCTGAGACAAATATTTATTTTTATATTCCATTTGGTGACTTGACAAGGTAGGTATTAGGCACATACTATATGTTATAAAAATACTTCTGACTGATGCTGCATTGCAAGATTCATCTACAGATATTTGAAGTTGCAATCATATAGAAATTCTCTGGGAAATGGAGAGAGTAATGACAAATATTTTGTTGTCACCGAATTCTGGCCTTCTAGAAAAATCTGACTCCTTAAAAACACTCACATGTGGGAAATGGCAAACCTACATCTGAATTGAATTCAGGGTCATTTACTATATGACAGCTATACCAAACTGTTATTTCTGATGGTGCTTTGTAGACTATTTGGTGTTTGTTGCCTCAAAGCATCCATAATTTGTCTTTATGAAAGCTTTACAAAACTGCAGTGTGAAGGTACAGTATGTCCCAAAAGGTTTGGTGTAATTTTGCACTTTGATATCTTCACAAATATAAATGCTACAAGCTTACAACAATATTATTTGAAAGTTTAATTATATATGTTTCTATCCTACTTACTTCATTTGGTGAATTTGGAATAAAAAAACCAAAATTTTAATTTGATTTTCTAGATGACACCAGACTTGTGGATTGGTAGAAAAGGTCCTTTTTCTTGGTCACCTCAGTAATCTATAGTATCTTTATCCATTACAATTTTTTATCAGTTCACATCAAAACTGTAATTTATGAATCAAGACCTCATTCTTTGGATGACATTGTCTAGGACCATAAATACAATTTTTTTAGTCACTGATCAGCAACTGATGATTTTTTTCTTACAAAGTCTGAAAACTGACTAGAGGAATTTATAAAATGTCAGTAGATATATATGAAATTTAATAGTAAATATATAAATATTTTAAAATATAAATAATTATTCCTTAAATGTTATTTTTGTAAGTTTGTTAAATTTATACTTTTGAACTTATTAAGACTTGAAACTGAACTAAGACTTTTGGGATACCTCATATTCCAGAGCAGTCAAATGAATGATAGGTTTTCTAATTGTGTGATCCTTGGGAAATCTCTAACTCTCTCATCTACAATTTCCTTATTGGTAAAATTAGATTAATAACATTACATACTTCACAAAGACATTGTGTGGATCAAATGAGGTAATTTTTGCAAATTTTAAGGCACAATACAAATTGTTGTTATTGTTTTTGTTGTTGTATACTCATAAAATTGCCCCCTAGGAACTAAAATATTTCTACCATGACTTCACACCCTTTTCATTCCTTAGGCAGTATAATGTCAATGCAATACCCACAGAGGCTGCTATGAATATGCAGGCATATTTCCAGTTTTGAATTACAAGATATAACAGACTCACTTCTTCGAAGACAAAACCAAGATATTTATTCATTTACCAGAAAGCCACATCCACCATGGTAATAAAGAAGTTGGCACACGTTACCAATGCTGGAAGCACCACTATCCCCAAGCTTTCCCTCTGTCAGGCCTTCTCACAAACAAGCTCCCTTGAGCAAAATGCCCCACTCTCACCCATGCTACCTGCTCTGCCTCTCTCTGCCTCCTCTCTCTCAGCTCTACTTTACTCTCTTACTTCCTGCTCCACCTGTTTGGCCAGATCCTCCCACCACAGTCTCCATGTGAGTCAGGCTCATGTGACTCAGGCTTCCATGTGACTCAGGCTCAAAGCAGGACACATAGGCCTACTAATAGGCAAGAAAGATCTTCCCATTCCATACAGGCAGCAATAACATATCTACATGGAAGGACAAACTTTCCTTTTCATTATGTTGATAGACATGGGGATGGTCCTAAGGAAAGACATTTTCTCATTCTTCTATAAACCATCAGAAGATATCCTCCAACAGTTTATAAGACATTACCTTTCATCAAATAAGCAAAACTATTTCAGACTTACCAGATTCAGGAGTTATGATAGGAATGCTGATAAATATATATTACTTTTTAGACACACCATTAAATGACAATCATCCCATTTCTTATTTGTCTAGTGTTACAATGATTATTATTATTCAATAAAGATTCATCTTCCAAGAGAACTTTGAACTGAAGAAAAGAAATAAAGATCATAGATGAGTGCTAGAAGGAGACTTGGAAGAACATCTAGGTCATTCGTTTCATTTGATAGATGAGGATTTTATTTATTCATTTTAATATTCTAACATATATTTTATTTCTGCCCATAAAAAAAAAAATGACTGGTATGACGTCCTGGACCACAAAACAGTTTGTTGCTGCTCAATGGCATACTTGAATCTCACTGCTGTTCATATTTTAGGTTTTAAATGGACACTTTTGAAAAAGTTTATATCTTTGCAAAATGATTCCTTTCTTCTTTTTAAAATTTTATTTATTTATTTAGTATTTCATTTTCCCCAGTTACATGTAAAAACCATTTTTTACATTTGTTTTTAAAACTTTGAGTTCCAAATTCTCTCCCTTCCTCCACCCCCACCCCCTACTGCCATTGAGAAGGCAAGCAATTCCATACAGGTTATATATGTGTAGTTATGCAAAACATATCCATAATAGTCATGTTGTGAAAAAACACAGATAAAAAAAACCCAAAACCTCAAGAAAAAGAAAGCAAAAAAAAAAAGTGTGTTCCAATCTGTATTCAGAAATGATCAGTTCTTTCTGTGGGTATGGATAGGATTTTTGATCCTAAGTCCTTCAGAGTTGTCATGAATTGGGATATTGCTAAGAATAGCTAAGTCATTCACAGTAAGATGATCTTACAATATTGCTGTAACTTTGTACCCAGTACATTTCACTTTGCATCAGTTCATGCAAGTCTTTGTCAGGTTTTTCTGAGAGCATCCTGCTCATCATTTTTCGAAGTACAATATTATTCAATCACAATTACATACCACAACTTATTCAGCCATTCCTCAATTGATGGGCATTCCTAAAATTTCCAATTTTTTACCTCTAGAAAAGAGCTGCTATAAATATTTTTGTATCTATAAGTTCTTTTCTTTTTTTTTTTAATCTCTTCTAGGATACAGACCTAGTAGTGGTATTGTAGGTCAAAGGGATTTTATAGTCCTTTGGGCATAGTTCCAAATTGCTCTACAGAATGGTTGGATTAGTTCACAACTCCACCAACAGTGCATTAATGTTTCATTTTTACCACATCCATTCCCTCCAACATTTGTCATTAAGCTTTTCTATCCTTAGTCAATCTAATAGGTATGAGGTAGTACCTCAGAATTGTTTTAAATTGCATTTCTCTAACCCATAGTGAGTTAGAATATTTTTTTCATATGGCTATAGATACCTTTAATTACTTCATCTGAAGACAGATTATATCATTTAATCATTTTTCAATTGGGAAATGGCTCTTTTTTTAAAATCAAATTGGCATAGTTTTCTATATGTTACAGAAATGAGGCTTTTATCAGAAAAATTTGCTTCAATTTTTTTCTCCACAGCTACTATTGCTAACTGAATTTCCCTCTATCTTATTCCCCCATTCTTGTTTATTTCTCTCTTTTCTTTTACCCTGTCCCTCCTCAAAAGTGTTTTGCTTCTGACTACACCTTCACGAAGTCTACTCTCCCTTCTATTACATCCCCCCCTTCTACTTTCCCATCTACTTTCCTGTAGGGTAAGATAGATTTCTATACCCTATTCCCTGTATATCTTATTGCTTCTTTGAGTAAATTCTGATGAGAGTAAGGTTCACTCACTCCCACTTACCTCTCCTCTCTTCCCCTCCATTGTAAAAATTTTTCCCTGCCTCTTTTATGTCAGATATTTTACTCCATTCTACCTCTCCCTTTCTCTTTCGCCCAGTACATTCCTCTTCCTCACACCTTCATTTTATTTTTTAGATGTCATCACTTCATATTCATCTCACAACCCTGCCCTCTGCCTATATATACTCCTTCCAACTACCCTTATAATAATAAGTCTCTTATGAATTACAAATATCATCTTCCCATGTAGGAATGTAAACAGTTTAACCTTATTAAGTCCCTTGTGAATTCCTTTTCCTGTTTGCCTTTTTATGCTTCTCTTGAGTCTTGTGTTTGGAAGTCAAATTTTCTGTTCACTTCTGATCTTTTCATCAAGATATTTGAAAGTCTTCTATCTCATTGAATGTCTAGTTTTTCCCCTGAAGGACTGTACTCAGTTTTTTTCTGGGTAAGTGATTCTTGGTTGTAATACTAGCTCCTTTGCCCTCTGAATTATCATATTCCAAGCCTCCCATCCTTTAATGTAGAAATCTTGTATTACCCTGACTGTGGCTCCATTATACTTGAATTGTTTCTTTCTGGTTGCTTGCAATATTTTCTCCTTCACCTGGAAACTCTGGAATTTGGCTATAATATTCCTGGCAGTTTTCATTTTTGTATTTCATTTAGGAGGCAATCAAAGGATTCTTTCAATTTTTATTTTACCCTCTAGTTCTAGAATATCAGGGAATTTTCCTTGATAATTTCTTGAAAGATGATGTCTAGGATTTTTTTTTTTTTATCATGGCTTTCAGGAAATCCAATAATTTTTAAATGCTCTCTCCTTAATTGATTTTCCAGATCAGTTGTTTCTCCAATGAGATATTTCACATTCTCTTCTATTTTTCCCAGTGTTTTAGCTTTGTTTTATTCCTTCTTGGTTTCTCATAAAGTCATTAGCTTCCCTTTGCTCCACTCTAATTTTTAAGGAATTATTTTCTTCAGTGAGCTTTTGGACCCCCTTTTCCATTTGACTAATTCATCTTTTTAAGGCATTCTTCTCCTCATTGCCTTTTTGGATTTCTTTTGCCATTTGGTCTAGTTCATTTTTAAGGTGTTATTTCCTTCAGTATTTTTTTGTGTGCGTCTCCTTCACCAAACTGTTGACTCTTTTCTCATGATTTTTTGCATCAGTCTCATTTCTCTTCCCAATTTTGCCTCTACTTCTCTTACTTGATTTTCAAGTAAAGCTCTCTTTGAGCTTTTCCATGGTCTGAGACCAATTCATTTTTCTTGGAGGCTTTGGACATAGGAGCTTTGACTTTGTTATCTTCTCCTGAGTGCATGTTTTGATCTTCCTCATTGCCATAACTTTCTATAGTCAGAGATTTGGTTCTCTTCCCTGTTGTTTGCTTATTTTCCTAGCCTATTACTTTACTTTGAACTGTTTGTTAAAGTACGGCTCTACTTCCAGTGTGAAGGGTGTATTGTCTCAACCTTCAGGAGTTTTTTGCAGCTGTTTTCAGAGATACTTCTAGGGACCTGTAAGCTTTCAGTTCTTCCAAGGTGGTATGTTCTAAGGAGAGCTGTTTTCTACTCTCCTGCCCTGTGCTACAATCTGTGAGTGACCATAAGCATTCTTTTCTGCACTGGAACTGTGAGGAGGGTCCCTTCTACACTGCTGTCATAAGCTATGCTATGATAGCACTCCTCCTCACTCTGGGACTGTCATCCAGGACTGGGACCCAATTCAAGAGAGGACAAAGCAACAGAATCGTTCCTCAGTGCTAGCAAAGAGAACCCTACAATCTCTTTTTTTATCAGTTGTCTGAACTCCTTGTCATATGGGCTAGGAGCCCCACAAGCAGATGCTGCTGATTCAGTCACTCCCAAGACTTGCTCTTGGCCTGCTGGGGCCAGGCTGTGGGATTTGCACTGGACTGTGCTGCATTCCCACCCTGGTATAACAAACCCTTCCTGATGACCTTCTACATTGTTCCTGGTGTCTGTGGGCTGAACAGTCCAGAAACCACCATAGCTGCCAGCAATTCATCACCCCAAGGCCTGCTCCAGACTCACTGGGGTCAGGTGTATGCTGGTATAGCCTGCACTGGACTGTACTCCTCTCTCAACCTGGTACAACACACCTTTACTGCTAACTTTGTAAGTTGTATTGGGTTGGAAATTTGTTCCACTCCATCTTTTTATGAGTTCTGTTGCTCTAGATTTTGTTTCATCATTTTTAAAGGTATTTGGAGGGTTTTGAAGGAGAGCTCAAGCAAGTTCCTGCCTTTACTCTGCCATCCTGGCTCTATCCTAACAGATGCAGATTTTAAACCTAGAACAGTCAAATGATTTGCCTAAGATCTATAGCCAGTAAGTAGCAATATTGGGATTTAAACTCAGGTACTCAGACTCCAGACTCAATACTCTCTTTATTCCAGTATTTCTTCACAGGATTAATGTCATAGTTCTTTCTTTCCAGAAATTATAATATTTTTAAAAAACAAGCTAAATTGCTTCCTGTATATAGTGACATTTGCAATATTCAAATATCTACAAATGCATCTGAACAAAAAAAGAGGTGCATGATATTGTCGTCTTTTCATCAGAAGACTTTCCCAGTTGCTGCTTCTCTCTCAGATGCCTATGCATTAATTTTGCTGATGTTAGTATTACAATGGTTCCTCATAAGCAGTTTAATTAGAAAATGAGTTGAGTGTGCGAACCAGATTGTAAAAAGATCTGTGAATAACAAGGTGTATAATAAGTCACAGGTGGGTAGTGATCAGTTGAGAGGAAATGAAATTGACAAGACTGACAAATTGTATAAAATGGGCACCTAGCAGAACACCATGACTTTATAGGGGATCATTGAATTATCGATCAACCAACAAATATTTATTAAAGGTCCATTACATGTCAGGCACCATGTTGGGTACAAATAAAATATAAAAAATAAAATAAACACAACTCTTTTTTAATTCTCAAATTTATTTTATTTTGAACTTAAATACCCAATAAAATGGGCATTCCCTGATACATAGTAGAATACCAAAAAAATATTGTTCCCTCTAAGCACAAGCAAGGTGAGATTTTTATTATTGGAGTTCAGTTTCTGGGATCAGGCTAACTTGTAAACATCTCAAAGATTATTCTCCTTTGAACCTTGATAATTCACAACTGTGCTGAGTCAAGTAGGTTTCATGCCTTCTGCGTCTGAGCCAATCAGGGGCCAAATCTTTGTTATATATTTTGGGAGGCTGGCATTTTTCTTTGGAGGTTTACTCCTGATAAGAATCTTTTGATGTCCTGGTAGAGACTCTGAGTAGCTATATGTTCAGAGACCCCTAACTGCTTAGATGTCTGTGCTTTTTCAATCCAGTGATGTATGTAAAGTGTATAGCAATATTGCTACGTTCAGCCAGCTGGAGCCCTGTCTGTTGGTCTTTGTGCTCATTTCTCTGCTTGTATTTTCTCCACTTTCAGGGTGCTGACCTCTCCCCTGAACCAGTGGATGTAACTAAAATTAAGATTGTTAACCCCTTTTTGAATAGTCTTTCCTGTAAAAGCAGATCAAAGAACCTGTGCTAGCAGGCTATCCTGGGTGTGCTAGGTTGCTTGCTAATACATATCCCAAACTACAAATCTTTATTGTAGATAACTTGTTTTCCTTATAAAATTTATAATAAATTCAATGTGTAGCTTTCAAAGTTATTCTACTTGTGTTTTTTTTTCTTGTGTTCAATCTGTTCTTTTCTGTACATTTAAAATGCTCTTTCCTTCCCCCCCCCCCTCTCTTTTTTCCTGGCTTCTGGCTTCCTATCTCCCTCTGTCCCAATCACTCTCATTTGGAAAAAAAAAAAGAATGAAAGAAAAATAAAAGCCTTATAACAGATATGTATAGTTTTTTAAAAACTCCCATTTTGGCCACATCTAAAAATGTATGTCTCATAATGTACACTGAGTCTATCCCCTCTCTAACATGAGGTGGGTATCATGATTTATTATTGTTTCTTTGGACTCATGGTCAGTGATTGCATTGATCAAACTTCTTAGGACTTTCAAAAATATTTTTTTCTTGATAATGCTGTTATTGTGCTTTTAAAGTGCTTTACATGCAGAGTATGTTTCTATAGCTATCACATTAATTTGAAATCAAGATCTCTAGTTAGAAAAATAGAGCAATTTGACTAAGGATGAAATGTCAGTGTTTCTTTTGAAGTTTATAAAGGATAGATAGCAAGGATTACTCAATATTACCCAATAATTATCATTATTATACACAATTATAGAGTCTTAAAGTAAGAAGGTGACCCCACAGTCATGTAGTATAACTAATATCTGAACTGATTTCCCTCTACAATAAGAATGAAATAGACAGGGAAAGGCAAGAAGCAGAGTAGAAAAAGAAAGAATGTAATTGGATCTAATTACACAGACATTGCTAATAATTGGAGATTTTTCTAGTGGAGCAAACATGCAGTCTGTCTGAAAAAAACAGGGTTTGACACATCAAGTTAGGAGAATGCATCCCATAGTCACCCAATTTGAATGAAGGGTATAATATAAGAAGAAAATGAGTGTGTTACAAAATTAGAAAGGTAAGTTAGAACTAGACCATGAAAAATATAAATGCCATACTAAGGAGTCTGTGTTTTATTGTAGAAATGAAGATTTTTGACAAAGGGAGTGCCATGGTAAAACATTAAGAAGATCACTTTGTCAACTATGAGAAAGATGGTTCAGACCTGATACCAATGGCTTCTTTTAGAGTACAATTATTTAACTAGTTCTGGTTCCAATATCTTGTAATAGTCCAACTATCTTTATTTTGTTCATAAAGATACCCTGAAAAACTAATAAATGTCTAACTGAAACCCAGATATATACCTGCAGCATATTCTTGATCCACCAGTAACATCCTAAAATCAAAAGGTTAAAACTTTCTTTAAGTTTCTTTTTATTATGATTTAGCAATTATAAAAACTATAAACATTTAAATGAACAACTAAAAATTAAAAAAAACTAAATATACAAATAATAATTAAATATTGTATGTAACTTCATTAATGGTTATGTATAGCTTTTAAATTCTTTTCTTCTGCGTATTTTTTCTATTTTTTATTGATTGTCTTTTCCTTTTTTCTTTTCCCACTTTAGCACTACATGCTAACTATACTCTTTTGCTAAATAGAAGACATTTGCTATCACAAGAATGCGTAGTCAATCAAAACAAACAAACATATTGGCTACAACCTCTGTTCCTTCAATTCTCTGCCAAGAGATGGACAACATACTTCTTTAATCTTCCAAAGTTTTGATTGGCCATTGAACTGTTCAAATTTTTATAACCATCTAATACTATTTACATTATTATGGCCATTGTGTATCACTCTCTGAATGGTAGTAAGTTGTTTTTTTTTTATTTTTCAGAGACTATATTTTCACATTACTTTCAGCTATATAATACCACAAATACAAAGTAGTTATTTAAAAAATTGGGCAATTGTTTCATGGAAAAACTTGGTGTCATTAAAGAACTTTTCAATTTCTTCATCCTCTAGTTTGATTTTTTTCTCCTGTTTAACTTAATTTCTGACCCACTGATCATTTGCATTTGTAATGTCAGAGAGAGACAGAGACAGAGACAGAGAGAGACAGAGACAAAGAGTCAGAGACAGAGAGACAGAGATCAGGTTCATACACCCTCCATTTCCCTTTATGTAGCTTTACAGTACTTTAGTCTGATCAGATCATATTTGGGAGTGCTGTGTTCAGTTCTGGGCATCACATTTTAAGAAAGATATTGACAAGGTAAGTGGCAGGATGTTATATTAGTTGACATCAGTCTTGGAGTCAGGAAGATAGTTTCAAGTCCTGCCCCTAATACACATTGCCTGTGTGACCCTGAGGAAGTCACTTAATCTCTCAGTGTCTTGGACCAATCTTTAAATTTTAGTTGCAAGACAGTTGCAGATCTGCATCAGCAAAGGGAATCTCCTTATCAAGAATTCCTTATACCACTGAAATCACAGGTATGAAACAGGAAACCAACAACAACAACTACCTATTAAGCCACAGAAATCTTATAGAAAAGCAACCAGGATTCTGAGAAAGCTAAAGATTATACTGAATTATGACCAAAAGGAGGGAATAGGAATGAGTAAGTCTTAAAAAGGGAAGACTGATGGGAAATAATAGCTAGCTTCAAGTATTTGAAAGGTTTTCATGTGGAAGTAGGATTAGAATAGTTTTACTTGGTCCCTGAGGATAGAGATAGAAAGAATATGTGGAAGTAGTAAAGAGAGAAATTTAGTCTTATTAAATGGAAAAACCTCCAATGATTAACAATGTACAAAAGTGAGGTGGGATGCTTTGAGATGGAGTGGGATCCCTAACATTGGAGATTTCCAAGAACAGGCTGGATGAACACTTATCAGGGTTATGGCAAAGAGATTCCTGATCACATGCAGATCAGAGTAGAGAGACCCTCAGGTGTTGCACCCTCAGAAAGTATATGAGTCTGTGAAATGTATGCTATTATTGCATTTTTCAAGAAATGAAAAATGGTTTATATTTTTAGAAAACTTTTGCATTATTAGACTATTGAATTCATCTAATCAATGAGAATTTGTTTCCCCAATTATTTTATATTGATAATTGCATAACATGTTAGTTTATCAAAATGAAGGGTAATCAATATAAATTAGATAATTAATGATAGATATAACTCTAAATGGCAATATATGACTTCAAATAAATGAGATTTCATGCTGATTAAGGAGAAAAGGATGACAGATACCTAGCAATTAACTAATCATGTCAGTAGTTCAACCAGATGAGCTTGAGATAAATGTGCTAAAATTTGTGTGGGGGTTATAAAGTTGATGAACATTCAATTTCATTAAAATAATTCACATAGAATATGAGTTTTTCCAAAGGAAAAAATGAAAGGAAACCTATTAAAGAAAACAGACTATTGGGATGGCTAGAGTCACAGTGAATAGACCACCGGCCCTGGAGTCATGAGGACCTGAGTTCAAATACAGCCTCAGACACTTAACACTTAGTAGCCATGTGACCTTGTACAAGTCACATAAGCCCAATTGCCCTGTCTTCCCCCTTCTAAAAAAGCAAGGGAAAAAAAGAAGAGAGACTATCCATGTATATGCATATTCCACATATTAAATACATTAAAGTTTATTTCTATGGATGTTAGTTAACTTAGAAGATGAGGGTATTCGTGCTCAAAGTTAAGGTTGGAATTAGATCATAATCTTGAAAAAGTAACTGAGGAGAGACCACAAAATTAGGGAAAAGAACTAGAAGAGCGAAAGAGTGCTGTTCCCAAAAGAAAGAGACAGAATTTAGGAGAGGATGATTGATAGTATAAAATACTGTAGAGGCCACGAATGATGAAAATTGAGAAAAAGCTACTGAATTTGGAAATTAAGAGATCATTAGTAAATTAAGAAATAGAGTAGATTCATTTAATGATGAAGTTGTAAGTCATATCCCAAAGAGTTGTGAAGTGAATACTTAATGTGAGACAATAAGAGTAGATAGCTTTTTCTAGAAAATTTAAAACCATTTTCAAAGTCAAATAAAAAAATTATAATGTACATTGTGTCTGGGGTTATTTATGTAATTTTCTAGCATGGATTTTTCATCTCATTTAAACAATTAGGATAAAATTCATAGTTTGAATACTCTTTCAAATACTTGATAGCTTTGTATTACTAAACAAGTCAATTAAGCATTATGTTCCTTGATTTCCTCACCTGAAAAAATAACACTACACTTCCAGTTCGGTTGTGAAGAACATATGTGAAGGGCTTTGCATATCTTAAAGCAATATATAAATGCTAGCTAGTATGAAATTATTCATGAGAACAGGCCTTGGAGTTAGAAAGATCTGGGTTCAAATTCTGCCTATGACACATATAGCCATGGTTACATTAGCCATGTAACCTAAAGCCAGTAATTTAAGCGCCTCTCCCCCCAGTACCCCTCCCAACACGTCATTCACTACTTTCATGCTTATTGGAAAATAGAAAGGCTGATCCTTCTGACTAATTATCTATGTATATACCTCAGGTAAATTTATCTGCTGAAAGGAAAAAAAAGAGAAAGCCATAAATACCTCTATTCCCTTCAGATTCCTTTCAGATCATTTCAGAAAAAAATGATTAAAAAAAAAAGGAAAAATAATGTTGCTAAACAGTAGCTCATTTGAATTGACAAAGGAAAGTTCTCACTGGAAATTTCCTACATAAGTTAAATCAATATCCGGACTAAAAATACAAAAATGTGCAAGGCACTATTCTAGGTACTGAGAGAAGTACAATGATCAATAAGATACAGTTCTTGCCCTCAAGGAGCTTTCTTTCAACTAATTAGCACTGTTTTTATAGAAGTAATCAGGACCAAGGTCAGGGAGAGAAAATGGTTTAATCTGGTAGAGGGGCTGTTGCAGCTGGGCTGCATTGCACCAATATTGCCATACAGTACAGGGCAGGAGCACCATTATTGGTTCTTTGACAAGGATATGTTACTGGTGTTGATAGACTTCACTAAGCTTGTCACTTTATGCTCTTATAGGCAGTTTTGATTGCTTAATGAGTGGTATTAAGAATCAGGTGAGGCTCAAGTCAAGGACATAAGAAAGGTGTGACTTAGTGTTCTGAGTGTTCCAAGAATTTCCTTTAATGTCATCATATCTTCTTATTTCCAAAGTGCTGACAAGGAGGTCCTGGTGCTGCTATCTTGAGACAACTCTTGACACCATCTCTGATTGGTCACAGGTCAATATCTCTGCTTGTGATGAGACAAATTTTGTAATCAAATAACTCTGTCTGTGATGAGACATTTCCTAAACAACTTATGTTAGTTTTCTGAATTACCTCTTGTTCCGAGACTCTTCTACCATCACTCTACAGGTAAGGTACTTTTATTTTTAATTTGGAGAGGGATCTAGAAGTAATAGTTCCTTCTAGATGTATTTGCATTGCACAGGTAGTTAGTTCATCTTGTTGGGGAACAATTACAAGATGTATAAACTGTGACTACTGGGATAATGTCAGCCTATTTTTGTCATGATGGCCACCTCTCCAGTGCTATAAAAGATAGTAGCCCTGTCCCCTCTTGAACCTGCTAAAATATAACTGATCCTCTTTACTGTGCCTTCAGGACAATTAACTTTGAATCTTTGAAGTTTTTTCCATAGGGGAAAAATAACCTTTCATTTCTACTCATCTGTAACAACTAGATTTTTTGACTCAAAGCAATGCAGGGAAAGAAGACAACAACCTCTGTTTCATGAGCAGGCAATGTAGGTGACAGTTTTTAAGGGTGTGGAGATATCTAGGTAGATGAAACTTTAACATTTAAGATTTTACAGGGAAGAAATAACAATAAAAGAAGGTGCAAGGGCCAGCAGTCTATTACTCCTGGAAAGACACTGACATAGCATAAGTGAGGAAGAGGGAAATTGTAGAAACCCTTAGCACTGATCATTTCTTCAATAAAAGGTCAAGCAAGCAGGAAGTGTTGGACATGGAAACATTTAGACTGGCAGGCATAGATAAGTTGTGCAAAACAACTGTTACTAAGGAAAATAGCTAATCAATAACAGGCAGCTACAGTAATCTTACCACACATTAATAAATTGAAGTAGAATGTTTATCACATTTTCAATGGAAGCCATTTTTTCCTAGGTATATGTAAAAAGGTCTTAAAAATTGTACCCTTTTCCCAAGTCTCAGAGTAAGGCAGGGGAAATGAAAGGTTTCAGGAGGGGGAAATAAAGTCTGCATTGTTGTGATAAAATATTTCAGCAACATAGTAGAGGATAGTAACTCCTGTGATCAGCAGAATTTATGGGGGTGGGTTAGGGTCAGATGAAGGCAGGGAAGCTCTACTAACTGTAATACATTATGCTGCTATTGCGGCAATATGCAGCAGTTATATGTTCAAGGCTTTCTAAGGAAGAAGAGCTGTTACTACTGCCAGTACATGTAGTTGTCATTACCTTTTGTGCCTTTTGAGTGTTTTGTAGTCAAGGAACAATATTAACTCCTAGATGAGGCTTCACAGCATATTAAAAGCATCATTGAATTGCCACTCTGTGATACTGGTAGTTAGAGAAGCAGTCAGGTAGAGAAGGAATATGTCTATATGTCTCTTCCTTTGATGTCCAATGGCTCAAAGCAGTCCTAAGAACTGCCTTCAATCAACAATAGGTCAATGTTTCAGTAAGGGCTAGTGAGAGAATATTTTAGGCACTTAATAAACGCTTTTTCCCTTCCCTCTTCTCTCTTCCCAATTCCAAGTCAAAACTTTGTCGAAATTTGGTTTTAGAATTTAAGGGGGCTAAGTAACAGTCTTAAGAGGAACTGTATCTAGATCTATCATTTTAATAAGGCTTTTTCATTATGTCAGATGAATGGGTTGTGATCAACAGTGATGGAGGGAACGAATACCTATGAGGCACTCAAGTAGATCCTTCTATATCCATATTCTGATCATGGGTCCCTTCTCATTAGCTCTGTAATCTGAGGTCCAATTTGCCTTTTTGTTTTATGCTCTCATTCATGAATCCCTCTTTTGTCCCTTTTTGTTTAGACATCTGATCCTGACTCTTTTCTTGAATTTTTGTCTCCAGTGAATTCCTGGGCACCTCTATTACTATATTCCCTTTCAATTTATCAAGTCTTTTTAGTACCCAGCTTGATAGTTATATGGAGACATCTCCCTCTCTCCCCTTTTCTTTTGAGTTAAAAGCCTTTTTTATTATATTTACTAGAACCAAAATGCATTTTTACTAACTCTTGCACTTCATCTTTGACTCAGAGTCCACCTTGCCTATATTCCCATGTTTCTAGTCACACTGTTGCTTTCTTTTGAAAGCAGTGATGAAAATACTCCCCGTATCTCTATGGTCTTCAGTTTCTTAATCAAAACTTCTTAGTTCTTAACAAGGAATTCTAGGTTCTTTATGATATTACTATTTGAAACCACATGAATAACAGAAATGAGTAACAAATATGGTTTGATAAAGATTGGGAAGTTCTCCAGCATATCTAGGATACATACCTCAGAAACAAAATAGCCCTCTTTACTCTTAGGTAAGGCTTATCTCCAGAAATTCACTAAAGCCCTTTCTAGCAAAGAATCCCATTCTAGTATATTTCTTGGCTATAATGTATTGCTGACTCTACTGAGAATTTACATGAATTGTAGCAACTTTATGTGGGACATTCCAAAACATGGAATAGTTGAAACATATTTGGATTTAGAAACATAGATTTAAATCTGGAAGGGAACTTAGTCCAACTCCTTCATTTTGCAAATGAGGAAACTGAGTCCCAGAGAGATTAAGAACTTGCCCAAAGGCAGAAAAGCAATAAAAACCAGAACCAGGACTTAAACGTGTACTCTCTAACTATAAATCCAGAGTTTTTACCACTATCCTACATGTCTTCCTTCACCATTTGGACTAAAAGAACTGGATTTAGAGTCAAATGACTCAAGTTTAAATCCATTTTCTGCCACTCTGTGATACTGGACAAAACACTCAAATTTTCCTACCTCAAGTTTCCATATAGTTGTTTACATGTTGTCTCCCCCATTATACTGTGTACTGCTTGAGGGCAGGGATTTTGTTTTTGTTTTTTGCCTTTCTTTGTATCTTCAGTACTTAGCATATAGCAAGTCTTTAATAAATAATTGTTTATACTTTTTCCAGCTTTCCTTCTTTAATCCAATCAAGATAACCAGTCATTAATTATTAGAATGTAGTCACATGTTCTCCCTAAAAAAAAAAAAGAGTTATGAATGGAATAGTAGAATAATCTTCACAGCTTCCCTTATAACATCAGGTTTCCTTCCTATAAACCATCATACTTTGATTAGAGTCCTGGCTCAGATTTTTCCTAGGTCTAGATTACTAAAATGCTAGCAAATTTAAATCTTCGATTACCATAACAACCAAAGTAGTGAGGAGTCTCAAATTCATACCCAATTGGGATTCAGTGAAAAGATCAGATATTTAGACCAGAAAAAGACTTCAGTAGTTAGTGGTGTGGTAGCATTATTATCTTCAGATAGTTGAAGAGTTATATGAAAGAGGGCTTAAATTTGTTTTGACTCCCAAATGGCAGATATAGGAGCAACAAGTAGGAAATACAGGAAAGCAGTTTTTGTTCAATACCACAAAAAAAAATTCCTAACAATTAAAGATATTACAAAATGGAATGGATTGCCTTGCAATGTGAGTTTCAGAAGCAAGATAATTCCCCTTGTTGGGGATGTTCTATGTGCAGAGAAGATTCAGTATTATACCAAGGTTGGATTAGAATGCCTCTGAGATGTATTCCTGCTCTAAGATTCTATAATTACAGGCCCTGCCTCAGGAAAAGAAGAATATATTTTCATCATCCATTAAGATAGAAATAATATAAAAGCAGAAAGATCAGACAAATGGTGCATGGTGCACTTGAAGGAGCATTGCTTTTGGAGCCAGTCTTCTGTTTAAATTCCAGTCTGCCATTTACTTTACTATTAGTGTGACTCTGGGCAAGTCATTAAAACTCTTTGGGATTTATTTTCCTTATCTATAAAATGAGAATTTTACTCAACAATCTTCTAAGTACCTTTTAGCCCTAAGTCCTACAATTCTAAGAAATAAACTATGAATAAAACATCCTTGCCATATCCTAATTTCACTGGAGAATGTTAACTTGGAGGGAGCTGAATGGTAGATACCTCTACATATGCAATAAGTATGGAAATATTTTCCGACTCTTTCCATTTACCAGGATGTTATTAAATTCCAGTTACAGAGAAAGCAGAATAAGTTTCTCAAAGCCTTATGAAAAAACATAGTAGAACGGGGAAAAAAAGCCATCAGGAAATAAAATTCATATCACATCAGGAAAAATGAAATTTTATAACAATCAGTGCCACCCACTAGTGGATGGGGCTGCTTTAGGAGAAAATAGGTTCCTCCTTACTAGAGATCTTTAAGGCAGCTACTACATTGAAGGACTGTAGATCTTAGAATACTAAACTCCATACAGCAAAAGAGTTAGGGTTATGGCCAAGGGTAGCTTACTCAGCAAAGTTAAATATAATTCTGAAAAAAAAAAAAAGGATCTTTAGTGAACTCAAAGACTTTCAGGTTTTTATGACAAACCTCAGAACTTAAGGGAAAATCTAATATATAACATCCAGGAGAAATGAAATGTAAATATTAAAGACCAATAAGGGGCTCAATAAGGTCAAATTGTTTACTTCATATATGTAAAAATATTAAGAGTACTCTTATGATTGTCACAATTATTTGTGTAGGTTGAAAAAAAGACACAGGTGATGCTAAAAAAAATAAAACTGTGTATGGAGAGACAAAAATGAGGCACAAAAGGAAGTTGATACAGAAAAAGCTAGCAGAGAGAGGGCAAGTAGTACTGGAACCTTACCCTTATTGGGAATGGGTTAAAGAGGGAACAGCATTTATATGTGTGTGTATATGTATATAAATATATGTACATATACATATATATACATGTGTGCATATGTATATTCACACAAAGTGTATGTATGGGCACGTACATGTGTGCGTGTACACATATGGGTTTACATGTACACACACACATATATATGTACTCATGTATAAAAGTCTTCCAAATTCGGAAAAAAAATAAAAGGGAAAAGGGATAGGATGGGGTGAGTGGATAAGGGAGAGACCCTTAGAGGGACAGGTAGGTTAAGGAATAGATGGTGTGTAAAAGTAAAGCAGAGGAATAAGAAAGGATAGGGTAATAGAGTAAGAGGGATAGTGAGGAAAAATAGAAAGGAGTAAAATATAAAAGTAATTGTAGCTTGGAATGTGAATGGGAAGAATTTACCCAGAAAATAAAAATGGATAGCAGATTAAAAATTTGAATTCAACAATAAGTTGTTTTCAGGAAACATTATAAGAATGAGAGATACACACAAAGATAAAAGGCAGAAGTAGAATTTAATATGTAAAAAAGCAGAGATAGTAATCATGATCTCAGAAAGTTAAAATTAAAATAGATTTAATCAAAAGTGAAAATTAAAGAAACTACAGTCTGCAATATTATTCAATACCGTTTAGACCATTTAAAATACCTAGACCGTATAAAATACTTGGGTGTGTACCTACCAAAACATAAACCAGACCTAAACATAAAACAGGGCGCTCTCTGTTGTCCTTCGGTCCCTCTCGTCGCTTCCGCCCCACTTCTGTGTATCTCCTCCTGCGCCCCGGGCCCTGCGCTCCGGGCCCCTGAGCCCTGCCGACGTGTCCTGCTGTGGCTGCCCCAACACCACCTGTGCCTTCAGTGGCCTCCTGGGAGAAGGAAGGCATCACCAGCTGCAGGGCTCCGCGCCCTACCTCCTGCATCTGCTCCAGAGCTCGCCCAGTCTGTTCTTGTGCTCGTGCGGAGAGGCGTGGGGGGCTCCACAGGAAGAGGGACAAGGCCTTTGTCGACTTTCTGACTGATGAAATTAAAGAGGGGAGGAAAATCCATAAACACAAATCCCTCCCCAAGATGCCTGGGGATTGAGGACTGCGTGTGCAAGGGGACAGAAGCCAAGTGTGTCCGGAGTCTGGCTGGCGAGAGGATCACAGTCACTTTCAATATTAACAAGAGTATCCCTTCGACATTTGACGCGAGCCACCGGAGGGACAGAAAAGCCGAGAACAGCTAGAGCTGGAACTTGTAGATCCCCAATATCATGGTAGAGGGTGTGAAGGAACTACCAAGACAGCCTTGTGCTGGACTGCCACTATCCCACAGTATGAGGTTGGACAGGAAGAAGCAGATGAGAGGGACATCTCAATCCGGGAATTTAGCTTCGAGCCCACCGCCAATCCAGCTGGAAGGATACAAGCTACACGTGTGCCCAGCATGGAGTCCCTGCTCCGGCTCTGCATGGAGTCCCTGCTTGGGCTCTGCATGACCACTTGATGGACTTCCTGGCCTACTGGGGTGTGGACAGTAGTTTTGCAGACGAACTGAAGGAGCCCAGAACGCCTTAGAGCACCAGGAGGACATCAGCTTTCTGGAAAATCTGAAAGGGTTTTGTCAAGTGTCAGTAGGAGGCCAGATGCTGTGGACCCCTGATATGCGCCCAGAGTCCTTCCTTCCAAGAGAAGGTTATCTACAAGCTGTCCGGGAGAAAGTGCCAGTGAAATATTGTCAGGTATAAAATATGTTCCTTAACCTTTTTATTTTCTTTCTTGGCTGCCATTTTTGTACACCACCACAGAATGACAAGAAATAAAACCCTTGGAACCCTTCAGAAAAACAAAAACAAATCAACAGTCACAATAAACCATAAAACACTTTTTAGATAAATTAAGATCAAAATAATTGAGGTAATATTTATTGTTAACTGGTAGGTAAGGCCAAAACAATTTTTAAAACAACAATTTTACTTAACCAATATATTTATTCAATGTCATCCTAATTACTAAAAAAAAAAAATTACTGACTTAGAAAAAATGGTAACAAGGTTCATTTGGATGAACAAAAGAATAGGAACTTCAAAGAAAACAGGTGAGAAAAGAGTGTTGTTTACTTGGGTCTAACTTTTCATGACCCCATTTGAGGTTTTCTTGGCAAAAATACTAGAATGGTTTGCCATTTCCTTCTCCAGCTCATTTTATGTATGAGGAAACTGAGGCAAACAGGATTAAGTGACTTGCCCAGGACTACACAATTAGTATTAGAGAGAAGATTTGAACTCATGTCTTCTTGACTTCAGACCTAGTGCTCTATCCATTGTACAACCTAGCTGCCTATGAGAACTCTTTAAATGACTAAGTTTAAGAATAGTTGTGAATCTATGCTAGAAGGAATTCCTTAAGGAAAGTTCCCTACAAAGCTATAATTTTAAGTCCATATCCCTCCCCAACCAAAAAAAATAATTCTGTACGCCTCTCATGTGAGTTGAAAAGTAATCATAAATTCTTTGTCTTAAGAGATCCCTCTCTGGAGAGAGGAGGGGAGAGATCCAGGGGAAATTTCAGGCAAAGTAAAATCAAAAGCTATCAATAAAAATTGTATCTTCAGTCAAATCAAATCAAGCTGGTGCTTGAAGAAAGCCTGGGAAACCAGGAAATGGCAGTGAGGAGGGAGAAATGTTTAAGCCTAGGGAATAACCAGTGAAAATATATGAAGCTGGGACAAAAAGCCTATTGTGCAAGGAACAGCAAGGAGACCAATATTGCCTCCATGAAAGAAGGAATGCTGGAGAATGATCTAGCACAGACTTACTCTGCGTCAGATGATTCTGGCCCGCTTGTCCAAAGCAAGCATCACAGATACCTTGGCTCCTTAAGAGTCTACCCAATATGGTGAACTTTTAATAAACTTTGCTTTTCTTTGGCTGAGAGAAGACTTGAGTAGAATTCATTTGGCAGGACCCAGCATACCTTGTCATTTTATGATGACCCTCATCATGTAAGAAGACTGGAAAGGGCTGCCTCCTTGAAGGGTTTATTAATAGCAAACAAACCACCCACTCTCACAGAAAATGTAAGAAGATATGTTCTCCTGCCTCTCCTCCAGTATTGACTTCAGATTGACTTCTCTGGACTTCAGATCCATGTCTCACCAATGCTAACTCATGCTGGAACTTCACTCAATACTGGGGACCTCCTACCTTGGATTATCCCTCTACAAAGCCTGCCCTCTTTCTCTCATTCCCTTCTGTGAGGAAGCTCGATGACACAGTGGGCAGAATTTCAGGTCTGGAGTGAGGAAGATTCATCTTCCTGAGTTCAAATCTGGAATTAGACACTTACTAGCTGTGTGACCCTGGCTACAAAACCCACAAAGTGACAGAGAGAAACAAATCTCCTTCTGAAGACAGCTGGCAGGCCAACAAGAAAGGTCTATCACAGCACACTGAGAGCTGAGTGAGCTCAGTCCCACAGAAGCCACGCAGTTCCAGCCCCAGGGCGGCCCTGACCAGCAGTGGCCAGAGCAGACTTCAGGAGCGTGAATGACCAGCAGCTGTGCCAGCTTCCAGACTTCTTAACCAATAAACATCGAAGACAAAGTAAAAGGTCAGTGTGGAACTTTCTTGGAACAGGCAGGGATGGAAGAACAGGGCCTGGCTGCTGCCCCCAGGGCAGGAAGTGGAGGAGGCATGGTGGTGCTGGCTGCCTCAGAAGCTCTTGGGCTGCAGATTTTAAGAGGACCAAGCAACCATTCAGAGGGTAATCACTTTTTCTTTAACCTGCTTGGATCTGAATTGTGGTCTTGGGTGGTGGTCCTGGATTGTGTGACCAGTGAGCCAGAGCTTGTGGGGGCTATAGAGACGGCACCCTCCTAATAGCTTCAGCAGTTGAAAAACCCCAGTGATTTGGGACAAAGCTCTCTCCATTCTGGAATCAGAGTTCTGCCTTAGAAAAGAGCTCAATGTCAAGTAATTGGCTGGCAATATGAACAAGCACAAGAAGCACAAACAGATGATAGAATCCTTTTGCAGGGACAAAAAGGCTCAAGGGATGGAGTGGGAGGAAGACAGCAAAGTCCGAACTCTTGCATCAAGATTTTCCAAAAAAATATGAGAAATGGAGGAAAAATTGGGAAAAGAAATGAGAATGATGCAGGAAAATCATGAAAAACGAGTCAGCAGCCTGCTAAAGGAGACCAAAAAATACACTGAAGAATATAACAGCTTAAAAAAAAGACAGTCAAATGGCAAAAGAAGCCCAAAAGCCAATGAGAAGAATGCCTTAAAAAACAGAATTTGCCAGATGTAAAAGGAATTTGAAAAACTCACTGAAGAGAATAACTCCTTCAAAATTAGATTAGAGCAATTGGAAGCTAATGACTTTATGAGAAATCAAGATACTATTAAATAGATCCAAACAAATGAAAAAATAGAAGGCAATGTGAAATATCTCATTGGAAAAACTACTGATATGGAAAATAGATCCAGTAGAGATAATTTAAAAATTATTGGACTACCTAAAAGCCACGATCAAAAAAGAACCTAGACATCATCTTTCCAGAAATTATCTAGCAAAATTGTCCTGATATTCCAGAACCAGAGAGCAAAATAGAAAGTGAAAGAATTCACCCATCACCTCTTGAAAAAGATCCCAAAAAGAAAATTCCTAGGAATATTATAGCCAAATTCCAGAGTTCCCAGGTTGAGAAAATACTGTAAGCAGTCAGGAAGAAACAATTTGAGCATTGTGGAAACATAATCAGGATAACACAAGACCTAGCAGCTTCTACATTAAGGGATCAAAGGGCTTGGAATATGATATTCCAGAGGTCAAAGGAGCTAAGACTAAAACCAAAAATCACCTACCCAGCAAAGCTCAGTATAATGCTTCAGGGGAATTTTAAATATGGTCATTCAGTGAAATGGAGGATTTTCAAGCATTCTTGATGAAAAAAAAAACAGAGCTGAACAGAATATTTGACTTTCAAATACAAGAAGCAAGAGAAGCATGAGAAGGTAAAGAGGGAAAAGAAATCATAAGGAACTTATTAAAGTTGAACTATTTACATTCCTACATGAAAAAATAATTGTGACTCATGAGACTTTTCTCAGTATGAGGATAGTTGAAGGGAATATATATGTAGATATGTATACATACATATTTATATATGTATAGGAGGGTGTGTGTGTATGAACATATATGGGAGTGTGGGCATATCTATGTTCATGTAGACATAGACAGAGGGCACAGGATAAGTTGAATATGAAGGGATGATATCTAAAAAATTTAAATTAAGAGGTGAGAGAAGAATTTATTGGGAGGAAGAGAAAGGGAGTGATAGATTAGGGTAAATTACCTCATATAAAGGAGGCCAGAGAAAACTGTTACAATGGAGGGGAAAAGCAAAAAGGTGAAAGGAAATGGGACAGTCTTACTCTCATTGAATTTGGCTTAAGGAGGGAATAACATACACACTCAATTGGGTATCTTGCCCTACAGGAAAATAGGGGGGTAGGGGATAAGAAGGGGGATGATGGAAGGGAGGGCAGGTTGGGGGGGGAAGGTAGTTAGAAGCACACACTTTTGTAAAGGGTCAGGGACTAAGTAGAAAATAGAGCAAGTGGGGGGCTGGATAGGATGGAGGGAAATATAGTCAATATTTCACAATATGTCCATTTTGGAGATGTTTTGTGTAACTACACATATATGGCCTGTATTGAATTGCTTGTCTTCCCAGTGGGGGTGGGTAATGAGCGAGGAAGGGAAAGAATCTGGAAGTTAAAGTTTTAAAATCAAATGTTTAAAATACATATTTTATTATTATTATTATTATTATCTACATGCAACTGGGAAATAAGAAATACAGACACTGGGGTAGGGAGATCCATCTTTCCCTACCAGAAAGTCAGAGGGGTGGTGGGGGAGGATATAGGAGAGAATAGATTGAGGGAGGGGGTATACAGTAGGATTGCTGTTTTGGGGTGGTGGGTAGGGGAAAGATGGGGAGAGAATTTGTGACTAAAAATCTTGTGGAAATGAATGATGTAAACTAAAAATAAACAAAAGTTAATTTAAAAAATTAAGATCTACATTAGTCCACATGGAGGCTGAACATGTTATGTTAGCTTATTAATAACAGAGAGCTGACATTAATAGGCTCTCTTACATTTATCATTTCATTTGATTTTTAGCACTTTGTGAAGTACCTAATTTGTAAGCATCATTTTACAAAAGGAAAACTGAGGATCAAAGAGGCAAATTATTCTACAAAAGTAAAAAAGCTAGTAAGTGGAAGAACCATTGACCCCCAAGCAGTGCTCTTTCTACCTTATCATAGCCTTACTTCATTCTACCACAGCCCCTCAATCACTAGTAAACCATTTCCACTTCTGTTAATAAATGTTTACTTCTTAGGTATTCATGAAGAGGAGAATCTTCTAGATCTCCTGTTCATCCAATTTGAACCTTACTTCAGCTTAGCCATGTTTTCTTTTTTTTTTTCTAGTGGCAATAAGGGACCATTGAAATTTATTTTATTACTTTTTATTTTTATTTTGCTTTTTTTTGGAGGGACAATTGGGGTTAAATGACCTGCCCAAAGTCATATGGCTAGTAAGTGTGTCAAGTGTCCAAGGCTGGATTTGAACTCAGGTCCTCCTGACTCCAGGGCCAGTGCTCTATTCACTGCACCACCTAGCCACCCCTATTTTATTATTTTTTAAAATAAAATTTTATGTTTATTTTTAGTTTACAACATTCATTTCCATAAGATTTTGAGCTACAATTTTTCTCTCCATCTTTCGCCTACCCACCACCCCAAAACATCAATCCCACTGAATACCCCCTCCCCCAATCTGTTCTCTCCTATATCCTCCCTCATTCCCCCAGTAGGGCAAGATGGATCTCCATACCCCAGTGGCTGTATATCTAATCTCCCAGTTGCATGTAAAATAATAATAATTATGTTATTATTATTATTTTTAGATATTTTATTTTAAAACTTTGAATTCTAGATTCTTTCCCTTCTTCCCTCATCACCCAGCCTTACTGGGAAGATAAGGAATTAAATATAGATTATAATGTGTAGTTATACAAAACATTTCCATAGTGGATATATTGTGAAAGACTGACTATATTTCCCTCCATCCTATCCCATCCCCCACTTATTCTATTTTCTACTTTGACCCTGTCCCTTTCCAAAAGTGTGTGCTTCTAACTACCTTCCCCCTCAAATGGCCCTTCCTTCTATCCTCTTCCCTCTTATCTTCTTCCCCCATACTTTCCTGTAGGGTAAGATACTCAATTTAGTGTGTATGTTATTCCCTCCTTAAGCCAAATTCAATGACAGTAAGGTTGATCCATTCCCTTTTGCCTTCCTGTTCTCCCCTCAATTATAACAGTTTTCCCTTGGCTTTTTTACATGAGATAATTTACCCTATTTTGTCTTTCACTATCTCCTCTCATTATATTCTTCTCTCACTTCTCAATTTCACCTTCTAAATATCATCCCTTCCTCTTCAATTGATCCTGTGCCCTTTGTCAATGTATACCTGTACACATATATACACACACTCATGTATGTATTCATATACCCTCCTATATAGACATGTATATGTATGTATACATATATATGTACATTTACATTCCCTTCAACTATCCTCATACTGAGAAAAGTTTCACAAGTTACAATTATCATTTTTCCACGTAGGCATATAAATAGTTCAACTTTGATAAGTTCTTTATGATTTCTTTTTCCTGTTCACCTTCTCTTGCTTCTCTTGCTTCTTGTATTTGAATGTCAAATTTTCTATTCAACTCTGGGTTTTTTATCAAGAATGCTTGAAAGTCCTCTATTTCATTGAATGACAATATTTTCCCCTGAAACATTATACTCAGTTTCCCTGGGTAGGTGATTCTTGGTTTTAGTCCTAGCTCCTTTGACCTCTTGAATATTCCAAGCCCTTTGATCTCTTAATGTAGAAGCTGCTAGATCTTGTGTTATTCTGATTGTGTTTCCACAATATTCAAATTGTTTCTTCTTGGCTGCTTGTAATATTTTCTCCTTGAGCTGGGAACTCCAGAATCTGGCTATAATATTTCTAGGAGTTTTCTTTTTGGGATCTTTTTCAAGATGTGATTGGTGAATTCTTTCACTTTCTATTTTGCCCTCTGGTTGTAGAATATCCCGGCAATTTTCTATGAGAATTACTTAAAGGATGATTTCTAGGTTCTTTTTTTGATCATGGCTTTAAGGGTAGTTCAATAATTTTTAAATTATTTCTCCTGGATCTTGTTTCCAGATCAGTGGTTTCTCCAATGAGATATTTCACATTGCCTTCTATTTTTCCATTTTTTTGGATCTATTTAATAGTATCTTGATTTCTTATAAAGTCATTAGTTTCCATTTGCTCCAATCTAATTCTGAAGGAATTATTCTCTTCAGTGAACTTTTGAAATTCTTTTTCTATCTAGCAAATTTGGTTTTTTAAGGCATTCTTCTCCTTATTTGCTTTTTGGGCCTCCTTTGTCATTTGAGTTAATCTATTTTTAAGGTGTTATTTTCTTCAGTCAGGTTATTGACTGTCTTTTAATGATTTTCTTGCATCATTCTCATTTCTCTTCCCAATTTTTCCTTCACTTTTCTTACTTGATTTTCAAAATCCTTCTTGAGCTCCTCCATGGCTTGAAACCAATTCATATTTTCCTTGGAAGCTTTTGGTTCATGAGTTCTGACTGTGTTGTCTTCCTCCTCTTCCATGTTTTGATCCTTTTTGTCCCCAAAAAAGGCATCTAAGGTTTGATTGCTGTGCTTGCTTTGCTTCCTTTGCTTGTTCATGTTGCCACTCAATTACTTGACTTTTGAGCTCTTTGCCACAGTAGAACTCTGCTTCCAGAGAGGAGAGCTTTGTCCCAAATCACTGGGGTTTTAGAGCTGCCGGAGCTATTAGTTGGGTGCCCTCTGTGCTTCCCCCACAAGCTCTGGCTCACTGGTCACACATCTCAGGACAACCAAAGACTGTGATTCAGATCCAGTCATGTTAAAGCAAGAGAAATTGCCCTCTGAATATTTGCTTGGTCCCCTTACAATCTGAAGTAGGAAAAGGAGGCCAGGAGCTCTGAAGCAGCCACACAGTGGCAGCTGCATGGCTGCTGTGCCTCCACCACTTCTTGCTCCAGGGGCAGAGGCCAGACTGTGCTCTGTGCCCCTCTCCCCCAGTTCCAAGAGAGTTCTTCACTGACCTTTTACTTTTTCTTTGGCATTTATGGGTTGATATTTCTGGAAACTGCCACAACTGCTAGTGATCCACTCTGCTGAAGTTCATTCCAGCTGCTGTTGGTTGGGGCTGCCCTGGGGCTAAAATTAAGGGCTTACACAGAGCTGGCTCTGCTCTCACTGCACTGTGATGGACCCTTCCTATCTGCCTGCTGGGCTGCCTTCAGTGAGAGATTTGTTTCTCTCTGTCACTTTGTGGGTTCTGTAGCTCTAAAATTTGTTTACAGTCATGTTTTCTAGGTATTTGAGGTGGTTATGGGGGGAGCTCACAGAGTTTTCCTGCTTCTCCACCACCGTATTGGCTCTGCCCAGCCATGTTTTCTTAGGATATAAAGGGTCATCACTTCAAAACAAACCCAAACCATATGATTCTAAAACAAAAACCTTGGAAAATATGAGTAAAATAGCATGGCCCTAGCTAGTCTAATGCATGAATCTCTCACTATTTTTGGTTTAAACGACTATTGGTTAACAATTTTTTTCTTGTTGACATAGTCATCTGAACTAATATAGGACTGAAAGTGGACATCTCTGGACAGAAATAAAAGTGACTGGCAATAGCACAGGATGCTGTGGATGACCTTGGCATCTTCAATGTCTGACCAGGCTCTCAGAACTCCACATCAGTGGCCTTCATGGCCTTTATAACAAATTGTTCTCAACTTCTCATCCTGCCAAGGGAAGTCTTGGGGTAGACCTCTTCCTAACTCAAACCCATCAATGGGTTTGAGGCCTGTTGGTTACCCTCAGCCTGGTTTAGCCCCTCTGACAAGATAGCTTTAGTGTGGTGTGGCTGCTATGCATGCTACAGCTTCTTGGAACCACAGGTGAGAATTGGGTGACAGGTTACATCAAAGGTGGATGAGCAGCCCTGCAAGCTCTCACACCAGAGCAGCTAGTCCTGAACATACCATAAACCCCTCTCATTTTAGGAGTGGGGTTACCAGATTTGGGCAATTTCTCTTTTAATTCCTTTATTGGGAAGTTCAACCTTATATATGACCACCTCTTTTTATATTTACAGAGTAACTCCAAAGTCTTGCTACAATGTTAAGCTATTTAAGCTTACATGTATAATGTATAATGGTAGCTTTGAGAGACTAGTAACATTTTCCTTCACCTTTCTTATTTACAGTCATTTTTTTATTGTTTGAAATATCTTCTACCAATGCATTATTATATGATAATCATAATGCTGCTGATTAAAAAAAGAAGTGATAATACAGAATACAGTTGCACTCATAATAGCATCCAAAATAATTATTTTGTATCATATCACTAGAGTGCTTTATGGTCAACGAATCACTTTACAAAATAACTCTTATCTGTGCCTGGCAATAACTACATGAGAAAGGCACTGCAAGAAGCCACATCCCCATTCCTACAGAGGATGAAATCAGTATCCAGAGACTCCAGGTGACTTGGCCAGATAGTAAGTGGAAGAGCCTCTTATTTCAGAGGACCCGAGTTCAAGTCCTGACAATCCTATTAGGAGAGAATATTGTCCACTTAGTGTCAGCTTGAGTTGGAGCTTCAACTCTTCTATTAGCCATGTGATTTTGGTTTACTTCTTCTTTTAAGCCTCTGTGAGTATAGACAGTGAATCTTTCATATGCTATTAGCACTTATATAGCTCTGTAAAGGTTGCAAGTGGATTATTTCCAGTTTATGCTGCACTTAGCTTGTTAGGGCAGTTATTTTTATGCTGCTTTCCTCATTAGAATGTGAGCTCCTTGAGAATAGAATCTGCTTTCTGCCTTTCTTTGAATCTCCAGTGCTTAGCCCAGTGGCCGACACATAGTAGGTGATCAATAAGTATTTATTGATGGGATGACCTAGAATAGCCCTGAGAGGATGGTACTATTATTGGTCTTTGAGGAAATTGACCTTTTGAGCTTTGAGGAAATTAAGGCAGATGGGGGCTAAATGATTTGGTCAGGGCCACATAGATAGTAAATAGCTTAGGCATGATTAAAATCCAACTTTTCTTGCCTCCTACTCCAGAACTCCGTATACTATATCACATAGCTGACTAAATATACGTGGAAAGCCATAGTGATATGACAAAAGTGTAATTGTACTGCTGCTCTGTGTAAGAGCCTGTCTTTTGGAGATGGAGGTGGGAAGAGGAAAATGCCTTCAGTTTGGCCCATAGAGTGGAAAATTTAGTCCATTAGTTTCCAGATTGATGTAAATCCAAAGACCAAAAGAAAGGACCTTTAGTACTTGCTCCTGAATGTTCGGTGCTTTTTTTCTTTTTTTTAAACAGACAAACGTTTCAAAGTATTGCTTGACTCCTGGAGCAAAAGTAATGAGTTGCCTCTTTTGGTGAATCCAGTGCAGACATTAGAAAGTTCCTTTGTTTTCTCTTATTCATCCCCAGCTGGTTTATCCTATTAACTGAGTCACATTGACTCTAAGTTAAGGGAATGCAAATTTCCAAGCTTTCAGGGAACTGGAAATAGCATCTTCCATGTGAAATCAGATTTCTTGATTAGAACTATCCAGGGTTGTTATCGCTTAGAGAAGCGGTTCTCAACCTGTGGGTTATGTTCAGTTTGTAACAATGAAAATACATCCTGCACATCAGATAGATTCATAACAGTAGCAAAATTACAGTTATGAAGTAGCAGTGAAAATAATTTTATGGTTGGGGGTCACCACAACATAAGGAACTGTATTAAAGGGTTGCGGCATTAGGAAGGTTGAGAACCACTTAGAGGCTTAGAAATGCAGTGGATTTCAGCAAATTGACAAAGGTCACAAAAGATGGGAATAGTTGGTGTTAGAAAAGGTATTCAAAGATATGTACATTAATGTATTGTTGATGGAGCCTTGAATTTGTCTGACTATTCTGGAAAGCAATTTGGAATTATTCGAAGACAGTGTCCATACATTTTAAGTAAAGATAATTCCACTTTAAGACATATACAAAAAGAAAGTCAGTGACAGAAAATACTGATAGACATACAAAAAATAATTATATCAGCACTTTTTGTGATGCCCATTATTTGGGGAATGGCTAAAACAAATGTGCTACATGAATGTCATGGAAGATTACTGGTTTTTTTAGCAAAGATAGAAATACCAAGGAATATGGGAAGATGGAATGATATTAAAAATAGCAAGCATTTATAAAGCACTTTGTGATTTGTAAAGCACTTTACAAGTATTTATCTCATTTTATCTTATGATAAATATCAATTGATGGGAAGTAAAGCAATCGGAATCAGAGAAACAATATGCCTGATAACTTCAGTGATGTGAATGGAAAGAACAGCAGAAACAAAGGACAGCTGCAGCAAAATTATAATGAACCAGAGTGGCCTTAAGAAAGAGAAATGAGAACAACAGTAATAGCAACAATGGCTGGCATTCACATAGCACTTTACCTGACTTATCTCATTTGATCCTCATAAGTCAAAGAAGTAGGTACCATAATTATTCCCATTTTATGAATGAGGAGAATGAGACTGGGAGAGGTTAAATAACTTGCTGGGGTCACACAGAGAGTAAGGTCTTCCTGACATCAAGTCCAGCATCTTTCCACTGTTCCCCTTAGAGCAGCAGTTCTCAAACTGTGGGTTGTGGCCCCTTTGGGTCACAGGGGTCATTGGGTTTGCGTAAGACCATGGGAAAACACATATTTCCGATGGTCTTAGGAAGCGAGACATGGCTCCTCTATCTGTCTCCAGGTGGGTCTGTCCACATACAGATACACCTACATAAGAGTATTAAAGGGTTGCAGCATTAGGAAGATTGAGAACCACTGCCTTAGATGTATGAGAATACACCTTCCTACATCCTCTCACTTCCTACTCCTCACTTTCTGCTGCCTTGTAGAGGTAGGGGAACCATGGGCATGGACCGTTGCATATAACATCAGACTTTGTTGATATGTTCATCTTTCTCTTTCTTTATTCTTTATTATAAAAGATAGATCTCTTGGAAGGGCTGGGAGGAAATGTAGATGATCTAAAAAGAAATATACCAATTAAATTATTCTTTAAAAAATGGGGTGGACAGGGAGCTCAAGTGACCACTTTGTATAAGTATTTACATATTTGTATGTTCACATATTTCACTGATTTTTATGCAATAGTGTTCCATTCTGCTGATATATCATAATTTATTCAGTCATTCCCTGAACATATGGGGTGTTTGCAGTTTGTTGCTGTTGTTCTTACAAATAAAGCTTCTGTTAATTTTTCTTTTCTACAAGTTGGCCTTCTCTTTCTCTTAATGACATCTCCAGGCACTCAATTTATACAATAGCAGATTGTATTTTTTAATGTTGTTATGTAATTATTTTGAGGTAATAATTTGTGTGGGTTTTTTTTCTCCCAAGTTAAGCTCTTTGAGTTTTGGTACAGATTGTTCCATTTATTTTGTATTCTCCCTGCTGTGCCTAGTAAATTGTTCTACTCAGTATATGCTGATGCTGTTCACCAACAGATACTGTTAATACATATAACCAGTTCATCTCTCCAAAGAATAAGGTCTTCCCCTTTCCTCACAGAAAAATGTGTTGTTGTATTATATGGGGCTATGCCAAGAGAAAGGCAATTTGACTGAAAGCAAAAATCCTCACCATCTTTGACTTAATTTGCTCTACAAAGGCAAGCTTAGACTTGCATCATCTTTCTCTATGGAGTAAGAGATAAACACATGCCATGTGAGTCCACTTAGAGAGTCTAGATAAGGGAAAAATCATTAAAGTATCTCTATGTTGTTCTGCGGCACAGAGTGCTTTGCCTGGGAAGAGGAAGAGGGAAAAGAGGGAAGTGGACAAATGAGCTCAATGTAGACCTCACTAGGAAGGAGAATATCTTGGGAAGAGGATGGTCAGTGCAAAGACTGAGACTGGATCTGGATTGACTCATCTAGCTTCCTTTCTACTCTCTGCACAAGGCATTCAGACAAACTGAGGCCTAGGAAAGACCTTAATTTTAGAAAGGCTAAAGACATCCACTTCCTCCTGGGCCATTATCAGTCATCTTGACTTTTTCTTGCTTAGGGACTTTGAGAATGACTAATTTACAAGTCATAGGAACTTAATAATGCTTGTTGGATTGAAGTAAAAGAGGAACAATAAAGAAGCAATTGGCACAACTAAATTCAAAGTGAGTTTAGACAGATTTTGTAGGTGAGTAAAGAAGTTAGGTTGGCAGAAAAAAGAGAGTACAGTTCAATGATGAAAGAATGTCGCATACAAAAAAAGAAGTGATATGGCTGGTAAAGGCCATAACAAGCAGAAAAAAATAACCGAAAAAAAGAGAGTTTGTTTTGGGGACCAACAAGAAATTAATTTTATTATTATAGCTGAAAAGAAATAATATGCCCAGATTGCATTAGTGATAAATAGAAACATTCATGTGATTTCCAATAATTACCCAACCATAAGAGAAATAAAATGGATAAATATCCAATCAGTCATCAAGTCTTGTTTTTGGTTGTGAAACTTCTCTTGGTTCCATCCCCTTTTCTCTATTCACATGACCCCTACACTACTTTGGGTCCTCATCATTTACATCCTGGACTACTGCAACAGCCTCCAAATTGAAATTTGTGACTTTAGTCTCACACCCTTGCCAAGCTATTACTTAAATAGTTGTCAGTATGATTTTATTAAGCCACGTGTTTGAGCAAGACAAAATCAAATGGTGCTCCATTCCCTAGAACAAGACTTCTTAACCTAGACTCCAAGAACACCACACACACACACACACACACACACACACACACACACACACACATACACACACACCCTGGGGGTCCCTGTTTTCAGTTGATCCATGAACTTGGATAGGGAAAAATTGCACCTTCGTTTTCATTGACTTCTAATTGAAATTTAGCAGTCTGTGATACAAATAAGGTTAAGAATCCCTGTTCTAAAAGCAAGTACACATTCTTCTCTTTGGCACCAAAAGTCCTTCACAGTCTGGCTACAACCTATCTTTCAAGATTGATTATACATTATTCCCCTTTGTCCACAGTAGAGTCCAGTCAAACTGGCTTTCTTGCTGTTCCTTACATGACATTTTATGTCCCGTCTCCATGCTTTTTCCTTGGTTGTCCCTTATCTTCCTGTAATGAACTCCCTTCTCATTTTTGTCTCTGAGAATGCCTAGTTTTCTGCAAAGCTCTGCTCAATCCCCATCTTCATGTGAAGCCTTTCTAGAGCCCTCAACTGTGTTACTATCTTCACCTTTTGCATTTATTTTGTCTATGTTTTCTATGCAGCCTATTTAAAAAGATTTTGTGCAGTTAAACAGCTTAAACTGCACTAAACCTGTAGGGCTTAGAAATTGTACTTCCCTACTGTTTTCTCCTTTAATAGAGTAGAAGTTCCTTTAAGACAGGGACCTGACCATTTTTTGCCTTAGTGTCTCCTGAACCATGTGAACCATGTAGTAGGCACTTAAAATACATGTTATTTGATTAGATTTTTTAATTTTATAATATTTCACTTATTTTGTATGTCCGCTGATCCACGTTTCCTACAATCATGCACCTTTCAATGCTTCCTAGTATCATTCTTTCCCATCTAAATCCATTTTGACTTTCATGCCCTTTTCAAAACATCTTAACATCATTAATAGCCTATCATTCATATAACTTGTTTGAGGAGAAATTCTTGGTATTCTGAGAGCAGAGCTGCTACTCTGTGGCCATGTCACTTCATTTCCTTGGTCCTCAGTTTCCTGCTCTGAGAAATAAGCAGGTATACTAAGATTCTTCCCAGCTCTAAAAATCAATCATTCAGTAAACGTTTATTAAACATCTACTTTATAACAATAACTAAACACTGGGGAAAGAAGAAGAAACAAAAGATAGTACTTGCCCTCAAGGAGTTTACAAACTATTGGAAGAGATAACAGGCAAACAAATACATTCAAAGCAAGCTGTATACAGCAGAAATAAGAAATCATTAAAAGAAGGGAAGCATTGGGATTAAGATGTGTTGGGGAAGACTTTCTGGAAGGTGGAATTTAATTGGGACTTAATGGAAGTTAGGTTGTTCAGTAGTCAGAGCAGAGGAGGGAGAGCATTCCTGGCATGGGAGATAGCCAGAGAAAATACCCAGAGTGGAGAGATAGAATGGCTTGTTTGTGGAACAGCCAGACCACCAGTGTCACTGGATCATAGAGTACCTCTTGAGGAGGAAGGTGTAAGATTACCTGATTTTGTGAAATATGAAGAGATGCTCCCGTGTTCCCTTGGAGTGAACGTAATGCAGAGACAGACTCATTATTAAACCCTCTCTAATTACATTTTCACCTCCTTCTGTAGAGTCAGTTTGCATTTCTTAGGAAGGAGCCATCCTGAATGTTAAGCACTGGCTACATTCTCATCTCTACCTATCCTCAGTTAGTTTCTCCACCTTCTTTATAGCCACAGGAAGATTAGGACCACATATATATATACATATATATGTATATATACACACGAAAGAAGAACAAAAGGATTTGTTCTTAAAGGGAGTGTGGCCACATAAACTCACCATGAAGGGATAGTCTCCTGCATCAGACTGCTGGCATGGCTAAGCTCTGGATTTAGCTTGATTTGGCTTTCCTTTGTTTTCCTGATACCTTTTGTTCATTCATATGCTTCCTTGGGAGTTGTAGTGAATATAGTGCTGGATCTGAGTCAAGAAGACATGGGTTTGAATATTGCCTCAACATTTATTAGTTAAGATTCAGTTCCTTTATCTGTAAAATGGAGATCATAATACCTATACTACCTACTTCATTTGTGTTGCTTGCTGTTCCTCTTTCATTCCCAAAGAAGACCAATGACATTGGGAGGGTGATGTCTTGACTTGAAAATGAATTGGATTTAAGTGAGGCAGAGCTATGCAAAGTCATCAGCCCCACTAGTATCACTGGAGTCCAGTGGCAAGATATTAAGTAAGGATAACCTGGTGATGGCCCCCACCCACCTTGTAAGGTTGTTGTGAAGATAAAATCATATGATATATGGCAAGCATTTTACAAACCTTAAAGTTCTATGTGTTAGCAATATTATCCAGGTTTCTGCTTCTGTCTCCTCAATCACAGTATACTAATTCAGCCTTTGTATGTCTCTTTATACTTCTGCTATTTTCTGTTGGTGTGACAACTCTTCTAGCTGTCATGTTAGTTTTTGAAAGGCAGAGTAACCTAGTATATAGGGCACTAAGCTTGGAGTCAGAAAAAACTGGGTTCAAATCTTATCAGAGAAACTTACTTTTTTCACTCCTTTGGGCCTTGATTTCCTCATCTGTAAAATAGTTGACTTCAATAACTTGATGGCCTCTAAAGTCCCTTAAAGCTCAAAATCTAGGATTCTATGTTCTTATTACCCTTTCTTCTTCACATGTGAACCACAATTAACTTATTTATTCATTGAATGATCTGTCCTAGCACAATAACCTCTTACCCCTAACAAAAAGCAAAACTATCTCCTTGCCTGCAAGTGTAAAAAGAGCCGTAGAACTTGGAGTTAGGAGAGAGCTTTCTTGAGAAAGGAAATCTATCTCCTGACTCTGGGAATTTTTATTTGCTGTATCCCACTGGTTTTCATTCATTTTTTCTGCCTCCTGGCTTCCTTCAAGTCCCAGGTAAAATTTCAGCTTCTACAGGAAGCCTTTCCTGATCCACCTTTAAGTGCCTTCTATTTCTTAATTATCTCCAATTTACCTGTTTGGTTAGTTCTACTATCATGCTTATTTTGAAAATGTGAATTAATTCCCATGTGATTGATCTATTAGGGAACACTTTGAACATAACATGAATTTTGCGTTTACTCGTGTACAATTTCATCCATTAGAAATAGTGAGAATGCAGAAAACTGAATGACTTCATAACAACTTACAAACTATAAGCCTCCCAACACCAACTTCCACATATGAACACCAGTTCTTTTTTAAGATAGCTTGCCATATTTATTGTATATCTTCTGGTTCAGCAGGAGCTGTGGGGCAGAAGAAGATATTCTGTATCCACACACTCCCACCCCCTCTTCCATCATGGCAGCCCCACTCCTACATCCTGGATTTGAATCAGTCAAGGCCACCCTTGCATTTGTAGCCACCTACTTTGCCAGCCTGGTTGCCATGGAATGCCATAATTATTTATTGTCATATTTATTTATGTATGTCTTAACTATTTAACATGCATAAAACGTTTTCTTCAGTTTTCTCATCTGTAAAATGGGAATAATTTTAATTTTAAAGCATAGTGATAAGTGCAGTATGAATGTTAGCTATCATTATTATTCAATTCCTAACCTTTTTTCATGTGCTGCTAATGCTGTAACTATATCCTAATTTTTCCTCATAAGCTCTGTGCTTTTTATTGCATGATGTTATAAAGTGAGGTGATTTTTAGGAATGCATATATTAAGTTATAGCAGAACTGACTGTATATACCTTGTTTTGCACATAGTTGTTTTCATGCCAGCTCCCTAATGAGCTACTTGTGAGTAGAACGTCTTGCTTTTTTCTATATCTCCAGCACTCAACATATTGCCTAATAAACAGTGGGTCCTTACTAAATGTTTATGCCCTATCTCTTTCTGTGTAATTAAACTCTTGTGGGGTAGGAACCATATCTCTCCTATTCCATACATTTGCTGGAACTGTCAGAAATCTCAATGTTCCTTTTTTTCCTTAGAATCCAGTGTTTCAGATTCATGACCAGATATTTTGGATCCCAATCCCAACGCTATGCTTAGGATTGACCAAATGCAGTTTCGTTTTATGAATTGGAATGCTAAAACATCTCTTCTGTAGTATAAAACATTTGAGTTTAGTAAGAAGTTAGCAAGAATATTCAATAAAGCAAGAAGATATCAGAGGGCCCACTATCTCCCTCTGATTTCAGATTAGTTTTTTTTTTTTTTGGACTAGGTAATAGAGGTCATTCTTTTCCTCATTTCTTGCTAGTCTTAATTACTAAATCAGTCAAACTGAGACCCATTAAAGATCTTAGCTTAAAAAGGCCAAGGTCTCCCACTGCATCAGGGTAACCTCCAGTCATCCTGATCTATATCTGGCCACTGGACCCACATGGCTCCAGAGAAAAAAGTGAGGCTGGTAACTTTGCACAGCCCTCCCTCACTTAAATCTAATTCACTTTCATGTCATGTCATCATCTCCCTGATGTCATGGTCCTCTTTGAAAATGAAGGACAAACAACAAAAACAATACCCCAAGTAGAGTCACTAGCAAGGTTATATGCTGGAGTAGTCACCCATGGAGGTGAGTATCCCTGATTAATCAATCAACAAGCATTTTAAAAGCAATTTTCTATGTGCTAGACACCATGCCAAGTATGAGAGATACAAAGAAATAGCAACTTCTATGTTACTTAGCCTAAGCTAGGAATTCTTTGCGTATGTGTGTATACAGATGTGTATGTGTATATGTGTGTGTGTGTGTGTGTGTGTGTGTGTTTGTGATGGATCTTGCTGGCAGGTAAAACCTGCCTCTTCTATGGACCTCATTTCAAAAATAGTATTTTTCAATTATTAAAAGAAATGACAAATTTTAGTTAGTAGTGAGCGAAAATCAAGATGTATTTTTTTTTCATCCAAGTTCACAAACCCCCTGAAATCTATTCAAATTCCTAGTAGTATGTGATCCTATGATAAGTACCTCTTCTGTAAGCACATTTCCTTGTCTCAAGCATGAAAATGATAGTTATGATTGATAGTTATAATTCTGTCCAATTCATTTGTTATTGTTCAGTCTTTTTAGTCATGCCTGATTCTTTGTGATTCCATTTGGGGGTTTTCTTGGCAAAGATACTGGAGTGATTTGCCATTTCCTTCCCCAGCTCATTTTACAGATGGGAAAACTGAAGCAAACTGGATTAAGTGACACAACCAGGGTCACATAGCTACTAAGTGTTAGAGGTTAGATTTGAATTTATGAAGATGAGTCTACATCCACTGCTCTACCTACCTGCTCCAGTTGAATTTAGAGCTTCTCCTATTTTTTTTTTTTTAAGTATATGGATCCAGGGGCAGCTAGATGGTGCAGTGGACAGAGAACCAGCTCTGGAGTCAGGAGGACCAGAGTTCAAATGTGACCTCAGACACTTAATACTTAGGAGCTGTGTGATCCTTGGCAAGCCACTTAACCCCAATTGCCTCCCCAAAAGTGGAAAAAACCCTGCCCTAAAGAGTTTAGTTTCTAATTCAAAATCACCTTGAAAGGGAAAACATGTCCTGAGGACTCCTCCTTGAAATTTTCTTCAAGAATCTTCAACTGTCTCCAGGTAGTCATAACTTTAGGAAATCTTTTGATTGTCATGTGTTGACAGATATAATAAAAGGGGATATTATCTTGATAGAAGACACATTCTCCAGTCCTAGCAAGTCACTCCCTTTCCTCTCAGCCCTAACACCTTACTGGTTCTGGTTCTCAGCAGATTACCAGGATTAAGATGTGTTGTGGGGGTGGAGGGATGGAGAGGGTAATGAGGAAGAAGAATTCCAAACAATGCAGTGTAGTTTGGCAGTGTGTGCCTGTTGTCAGACCTGGCCTACCTGTCAAAAGCAGGACACCTTCACTGATGAATCACTGTTGCCATCATGCTCTTTTGTTCAGTCTTCCTCACAGTATTTAAACCGGAGAGCTGTTTACTCAAGCAGCTGAATTCATTATGAAATGGCATTACTAATTATGGCAATTTAGGAAACATGCTTTATTTATTTATTTTTAGCTCAGTGGTAATTGAGGATAAGCTGGTATGGAAAATGTGACACAAGGAAACAAAACAAACCGCTTAGCGGGAAAGGAAAAAAAAAGATCCTGTACGTCTCCACATTTGGGGCAGGGAGGCGCCTTATCATTAGCTAAGGGGAAAGGAAAGAAAATACAGAAATCATGCAAAGGAGATAACAAATAGATGAGCTTGACTGGAGTGGAGGGTTGTGTTAGGCATGATCAGAGTAAACAAACATATTAAGTATCTATTAAGAAAAACTATACAGTTTTTAAAGCAGTGACAGGAGACAAGAACATGAATGAAGTATGAGGCTCCATTTGTTAAAGGAACTTGGATGTTTAATTCAGTAAAGAGAAGATTCAGGGTGATTAAGATCACTACCTTCACATATCTGAAAGAATGATATATGGAGATAGGATCAGACCCCAAAGAACAGAGCTAAGAACTACTAGTGAAAGTTGTAGAGAGGCAGGTTTTGGCTTGATGTAAATTCACATTTTCTAATAATTAAAATTATTTAAAAGTGGAATGGCCAACCATCAGAGTTGTGCAGGAGTTTACTCTAATGGCTGGAGAGAGCTGATTTTTAAATTTCCAGTGTGAATATTTATACCTCAGAAATCATCAAATACTACAAATCAGGGCTTGATTTATTGTTTTGTTGATTTTTCTAGTCTTAAAAAAGTGTTAATAATACTGATTAAAGTTAAAATTGTATCTTTTATAATCCCCCCAGAAAGCCAGTTGTTATTCATTTGCCAACACATTCCTGCCTACTGCACTATATTCAAAAGAAGGAAAATATTTTTAGAAACATTGAATATAATGTAAAGTCAATAGCTTTACCTACCCAATAAATGGGGACCAAAAAACCAGCAACCTACAAAAAATCCTAAATTACATCCTAAACACTGATGTGAAGTTATCTGAGCAGAATCGAGTAACTTAAAGACTTTTTGCCTTTTTATAAAACTTGAAAAATTATTCTGCCTGTTTCACATGTTAGATACATTGAAACATTATAAAAAGTGCTATAATGGTAGTTAATGAAGGCCAAAAAAATTATGTTCACCTGAACATTGTTATGTACAAAAATGACCATTTGAATGGCCAGATAACTGCTGAGTTACTGAAATAAATCAAGCAAGTTGGACTGGGAAAGGTCAAATGACTTTTCCAAAATAGCCAGATCCCTTGGATTCCTTCTTGGCTCCAGATCATTCCCCAGCCCATTACACATATTCTATATCTAGGCAACCAGCAAACAGTTCAAAAGTGAAAAATTCAATCACATCAGTTACTTTGCCTCACGAAGACACAGTTGAAAGGTTTTTGGGTTTTTTTTATTCAATTAGTCTTAAAATTACGTCAGAAAAAATAGGTTTGTGGGTAGAGACGAGGTCTTTTTTTTGCATTTCCAAATGAAGGTTTCAATTAAGCACAAGAAACCTGAACTGTGCAGAAATGGTAAATACCTCCTCATATTCCAAGAGTGAAAGGATAAAATCAATGATTTAACTCTTTCTTATGATTTAAAATGTCAGATCCCTATAAAAACTCTCTCTTATTCAATTCAATCACTCAGAGATAACTGGCTTAAAAGGGCAAGGGGAACATTGGCAGAAAAGTCAATTACTGTAATTGATTGTGTAGCATGTCTGTTATATTATTATAATATTTAGTAATCAATGGTAATTAGAAGCATATAATAAGGTCAACTCTAGCTATGGGGAACCAATGTACAGTATGAGACGTGAAACCCAGAGCAGCTGTATCTATTGCCATTTCGTGATTTTTTTCAAAATGCACACTGGAAATTGTATTAGCCTAGATAAGAGTAAGAGGAATATCTATTTTCTAAAGTAGCAGTAGTTTAATTAGATTTGGGTTTGGCAAAAAGAGAGAGATGTTGTAGCCTATATATGATGTAGAAAAGCTAACAGTTGCCTTTAGTGAGTTTGCCCTTGAATCAGGAAAACACAATTCTGAAACTTCATTTTTACTCTTCTTACTTTTGATATTGTCCCTCAAAAGGACCACTTTGAATGAATCAGCTGTTGTAGTCCACTTTCATTGGGAAAGATTAGATTGGTTTTTAATGGTCCTGATAGACTATTGGTCACAACAAAGTGGTTTGAGTAAACTGACTCAGGCTCAGTTTAGTGGGGCCCCTTATAGTCGCACCTGAACATGCTAATTGTTTCAAATTATTGAATATTTGAAAAAATTAATCAAAAATACAATTTTAGTAAAATAGCCAAGTTTGGTTATAGACACACTCTAATGCAATTCACTGATAACAAATTTTTTTCTAAAGAGGCTACAAAATGTCAGCCCAAATGTGAGATAACTTGTGAATTGAGAGGTGCAATGATTTAAAGTCTTTGTTTCTTGAAAATATTTGTTACAATTGTATAATTGATCCCTAGCTAAACTTAAATAATAGAGAAATGCGTATCTTTTACTTTGGCCATTCTCACTACAGCTGTTTTGACAAGAAGTCAAAATCCAGGACAACTGATTATCGGGTATCGTGCAGACAAAAAATAGAAAATTTACATTTTAAGTGAATTGATACCATATGTTTTGTGTGAGCATATGAATATGGTCAATTTCCCTGTTACCATATTTTGTGGTTACATAGATGCCTTTTTTAGATACTTAAGAGATGATAGAAGCCACTACACTCTCACTTGGGAAAAATAAGGGAGTTCTCATCCCTATTTCTCTTTTCTGTTCTTTTCAAGGCATTAAAAATGAACTTATTGAGGCCATATCAGTACACAACCATTGAACTTCCCCATAGTTCAGATTCTCTGAGCTTCAAAAGTGTCAACAATTATTTTGACTGAACTGATCACATTAATCAAAAGATTGAACTCACTGTCACCATCAGGGTGGCATTCAGTGATGAGTAACATCAATATTGTTACTATGATTGTCACCAGTTATATAGAATATATGTTAAAGAAGGTCGATCCTAATATATGATTTCATTGGTATAGGGAATTCCCATCGAAGAAATTCTCTTTCCTGATGTAGATGAACAACTCTCTATGATTTATGAAAGAGTTTCCAGGGCACTAAGAAATTGAGTAAGTTTCCGGGGGTCATTATTAGGTATACATGAGGCAAATCTTGAACCCAGAGCTTCCTGTCTAATTTTGTCTCTCCATCCAGTATTCCACATTACCTCTCATAAAACAATACATATAATATATGCAAGATTTCATGTATTGTATGTTGTAAAGGGGTTTCCTTTGTAAACATAAGTTGGACTATAGAATCTCTGAAGTTCTAAGTCATTAAGTACAGTAAAATAATAATAATAATAAACAATAGGTAGTATGCTATATTAACATATTGCATTGCATTGTATTTTCAATTTTGGATTGCATTGCACTGTATTTTAGAATAACAAAGGGGATGCTATGGTGATTGTATAAATGAGCATTGGACTTTGTGTTTATATTAGAAATACTTGAAACCCTGAGTTCTAATTTTGCCTGTGCCACTAGTTAGCCACATAGCTTTGAGCAAGTCACCTAGCTTATTCAGACAATCATGTGCCCATCTGTAAAATATCAGGACAGAATCTACCAGGGGTGGATAAACTGTGGCCTTAAGGCCACATGTCATTGGGTGTGGTCTTTTGAATGAGTCCAAGTTTTACAGAACAGATCGTTTTATCAAGGGGATTTGTCTCTGAAGTTTGGATTCATTCAAAGGGCCACACTTGAAGACCTAGAGGGCCACATGTGACATTGAGGGTGCAGGTTCCCCACTTCTTCTAGGTCCATTATTTTACTTATTTATATCATTGTTCTTTATCCACTTTATCTTCCAGTCAATATCTGTTTTCCGTATTCAGACTCCACTTTCCACTTTAATATTTTTGTATGAATTATCCCCCACATATATTCTTTGCTTATCTTTGCCTCTGAAAAGCTATAACTCCCTTTAATTTTTATTTCTTCTTCCTATATCTCTCTACTTGTACCCCTCTCCTTTAAATTATTTTGTACTTACTTTTCTGTTTTGTACATTGCATCAGTCAGTATGTAATAGATTTTCATAGAACTACAACTAGGATTTACATATTCAGAATTCAGAATAATTGCATGTGTTAGGCATTTGACAAAATTTTGAAAAATTAAATTCGATTTTCTAGAGAACATAGCAAATTTATATCTAAAGCAGAAGATAATGACTGTCTATGAATACATGGATGTTAGGTTTATGTTATCTACTATCATTATTATTATCTATTCAGAAAGAGAATTCTAATGTGAATCATCATGCTTTGGTAACATTTACATGTGTATTTTTAAAAAAAATAACTTGAAAATATTTAATTGGATTTGATTTCCTAGAGAATACAATCAAGGTACATACCATGCAAATACTACTTTGGGGTCATTGACTCAACCTTTTACAAAAACAATATTCTTGGGCAGGTCAATTCACTTCTCTTTCAGTTCAGAATGAACAGATTAGCAAGTATTTCTGTTATTCAATAATTAAGTAATAATCAAAGAGTCAAAAAATACCAAGCTGCTTCTTATGTAAAATGAATTGGCTCATCACTAATGTATAAAGGTAGTATGATGTAGGACAGAGGTGTTAAACACACAGCCCCTGGGTCCATGAAGGCCACAACACTTGAGAATATAAACCAAACTAGATTAAATTGTAATTGGGAAATATTTAACAAAATAAAGGTACAGTCAAACATAATCTTACATTTTAATACTAAGTTAATATGTGACCCAAAGGGATCCTTATGTATAAATTAGTAGCCCCTATTTCTATTTGAGTTTAATACCATTGGTGTAGTAGACTTGGAATAAAAATGACTCAGGTTTGAATTTTGCCTTAGACATTTACTAGCTGTAGGAACTTCCCATTATACTTGATTGTCTTGCAATTTATCTGTGCTTTCCCATGAACCACAACATTTTCATCTACTTGTGTGTTCCTGTAATTTTTAAGAAGTTAAATTCAGTCAAGATGGTATCTGGAAATAAAAGCTTCACATTGCGGGTGTCTAGGTGGCACAGTGAATAGAGCACCAGCCCTGGAGTCAGGAAGACCTGAGTTCAAATTCAGCCTCAGACACTTAACATTTACTAACCATGTGACCTCGGACAAGTGGGCAAGTCACTTAACCCCAATTGCCCTGCATTCCTCTCTCCAAAAAAGCAAAACAAAAAACAAAAAAAACAAATCTCTACAGTGAGCAGATAGCTAATTACTGTTGTTTTCCAGAGTTCAAACATTTTTTAAACTATACTTTTGTGCTGTAGACAGTGTGAGTCCTTATATTCTCTCTTTTCTTCTTGTTCTTGTTCTTGTTCTTGTTCTTGTTCTTGTTCTTCTTGTTCTTGTTCTTCTTCTTGTTCTTCTTCTTCTTCTTCTTCTTCCTCTCTGTCTCTCTCTCTGTCTCTCTCTCTCTCTGTGTCTCTCTCTCTGTCTCTCTCCCTCTCTCTTATAGGTTTCCATTGACCAATTTATGACTTATATTTGCTAGTCCACCATGAAATCAGACATCTTTATTATGTGACTGATTCATATCTCTGTAGAAATCAATCCAAACAGAATCATCAATCAATACCACTATTACCCTTGAATATTACTCATAATATTGTAGCTCATTTTATATCCCCAAGATCTACAGAGTATATTTTTCTTGAGACAATTATCAACTTATCACTAGGTTGGTGACAGAAAAACTATTGGGAAACCCTAAGTGGCCATTAATGGAATAAAATAAAACAGATCTATCACCATGTTGTCTTGACACAGTCCTTGGCTCCATATGTAGGAAAATCTGCTAATCAACACATGGATCTCAAAGAGTTGAGACAGCTCAATTATGGTGGTTTCTAGTATTAGTTTGTTTGCTAGTTCATATAAATATTACTTAATTTTAAGCATCAAAAACATGTATGAGCACCAAACTGTGGGTGATGTGATGAAAGTCATTTTCCGAATCAAATTATAAAGACTTGTTTCATAGAACCATAGAATCTGAGTTGAAATGGAACTCAGCATTCATCTAATGTAATTTTCCTCTCTGCTTAAGAATCCTCTCTACCATATCTTTATGGCTCTCCAGCATCTGCTTGAATGTGTCCTTCCAGGGATGGAGGTTCACCACTTGATGAGGCCCTCTATTTTGTTGTTAGGCACCCCCATCAGAAAATTTTTATGTTGCGAGGTCTAAATCCAACACCTTGTAATAATTATTGTCCTGTAGTCGCCATATTTCAGTATGTATCTGGTGAAACAGAGAGGTTCACTATGAGCTATTTTTCACTTTTCTTTGTTTCATGGCTTGCCATGTATAAAGAATGTATGCCACAGGCATCACTCTATTGCTGATGAACCTCTCTGTCCTTAAATACGTACCTAGATTTACTGCTGGGATTATATTTGAAGGCTCCTCAATATAAAACACCTTCTAGAGCTTTCACTCTGCTCAAACAGCCTTTGTGAACTCAGGCTCCTTGCTTCCTCCTTCCCCGCTGACAATGTCATAGCATTGGAGTAGAATTTTTGTGGAGGATCCTTTATATAATTGGTTTCTTGAACCTTAATGCAGGATTTTACATTGATTTATCTTAAAAACAAAACTGGTTCATCTTTACTCTTTTACCCCAGTACATTTTATGATAATTTTAAGTCCTGGTTTTTTAGCATCTCATCTTTGTGCCATCTGCAAATTTAATCAACATGCCATCCACAAGTCCCTGATAAAACAGTGAAATGCATAAGGCCAAGGTCAGCACCTTCTGGTACACCACAAAATGTTCCTAAAACAAACACATCTTATCTAGAAAAGAAACCTTGGGTTTTCATGTAACAGCAATGTATATTTACTGTTAAATTAACAAAGAAGAGGATACTGTATGTCTTACCCTGTCAGAGCATTTCCTGCTGTTTTTTCAGGACACAAAACATCACTGAATAATCACTAAACTTGCTTAAATACAGAGCTTTTTAAAGTTAAACCTAGCAGTCTGACTGAAATAATTGACTGAATTATTCAGTTGTTACTAAACTATTTTAAAGAGAGTTTAAGTCTGACAATGCTATATTTTAATCCAGAAGAGGACAAGCAGACAAATGAATATGGGTTAATTGCATATGTTAAACAAATAAACTAATAATAATCATTATACCCTGATGTGCAGAGTGATAGATATTAATTCTCTTTGTGGTATAGCAAAGAGGGAGGCAGTCTGAGCCATCTTGGTGCCATAGCAAGTCACCTCTCCCATGCTGGTTCCCTTTTTTCTTTGGACCTCCATTTGGGGGAGAAGCCCAGGCATTCAGACCACCACTGCCCTCCTTGCTCTGCTTCTGACTTTCTAGACTTCAGTACCATGCCCGGGTACAGATGCATCCCCACCCACTCACCCTTCTCAGTTATGTTTTGTATATTGTCTACCCACATTAGATCATAAGCTCCTTAAGAGCAGAGACTCTTTTTTGTGTGTTTCTTTTGTTCTGTTTGGCATGAATTTGTGTCTCCATTGCTTAGCACAGTGACGGGCATGTAATAGGTGCTTTGTTGTTATATACTTGTTGCCTTCATTATTATCTATCAAATAGAAATATTAATTGAAGATACCTATTATAACACCCCCATACCAAAATATTAATTGAAGATACCTATTATAAACCCCCCCATATGATCTTAGCTTGGATCTTGCATGGACCTAGTTATTGTCCTGTGGTCACCATATTTCAGTATGTATCTTGTAAAACAGATACATATGGGTGCTTTGGGAGCACAAACTACTTTTTTCTTTTATCTCCACAATTAACATGGTGCCTGAGACATAGCAAGTGCTTAACAAATACTTATTGGTCTGTCTCTTTTTATTCTCCTCAAATGAGACATCGGTAATTCATTTCATTGCTTCTCATGATCTCCAGAACTTCTACCATCCTTGTCTTCCTCCTCTAAACATTATTCTGCTTGTCAATCTACTTCTTAAAATATGAATGCCTGAGCCAAACACAAAGATACAGAACACAGTATATAAAATAGCTGTGCACTGTCTCTCACATCTGAGTCACTCTCTCTATTTCTGTCATCTTCCTACTAACAAGCTTTATTTACTTCTTGCCTGTTATTTCAATAACCTCTAAATTGGACTCACTGCCTCTAGTCTTTGTCTTCTCCAACCTACCCTTCATATAATTGCTATCTTGGTATTTCTAGAATCCAGGTCTGACCATGCTATTCCCTTCCCTAAAAGGGTCTAGCCGTTCCCCATTGCCTCTAAGATGAAATATAATTCCCACTGTCATCCAAAGCCCTTTACAATCTAGTCTAGTACTATCCTACCTTTCCAGGCTTATTATTCATCTTCTCCTTTGGATACTCTGTATTTTATCCCAGCTACTCTACCTGCTGTGCCTCATACACAACATTCCATGCCCTGTTACTGTGTCTTTTCAGTAGGCTGTCCTTGCCACCCAACATTTGATGGGGCAACTAGGTGGCACAGTGGATAAAATACCAGCCTTGGAGTCAGGAAAACCTGAGTTCAAATCAAACCTCAGTCACTTACTAGCTGTGTGGCCCTGGACAAGTCACTTGATGCTGTTTGCCTCAGTTTCCTCAACTGTAAAAAGAGCTAGAGAAGGAAATGGCAAACCACTCCAATATCTTTGCCATGAAAACCTCAAAGGGGTCATGAAGAGTCAGACATGACTGAAAAATGACTGAACAATAATATATATAACACTATAAACTTCATCAAATAATGAATGAATATAGGAACATACTATGCATTTAATTAATTAGTTCAATTAGACAACTTGATAAATTCAATCTGCCAAATCCTATGAGATCATCATAATAAAGAAATAGAAAAAGTACTAAGGAGATTGTAATTAATCATGATTTATATGTAATTTAATTTCTTACATCTTTTTTTTCTCCTTTTATTTGGTGTATTTAGGAATGCTTTATCATTTTAGGAATTCAGGTCTATGCTTTAGCTATGCTTTTCAAATATAATACTTCATTATCTATTTTTTTATTTTAGTAGAATCTTTGAACATATCTACTAGTTAAGAATTTAACTTGGAACAATACAATTCCACTGACTTTTTTTTTTTTTTTGCTATTACTATACTACTTCTAAAACCACTGGATTCTTTTATTTTTTTAAGTAAAAGTTGTGGAAGGAACACAGGAAAAGGACTCAGGAAACCTGGGTTCTCATCCTGGCTCTCATATTCATTAACCTTTGTAAATGGCACTAGAGAAGGGGTATATCATGTTTGAAAGAGTTCTGGGCTTGGAGTTATGAATCTTGGCTTATAAATCTGGCTCCAGCACTTGCTAGCTATGTAGGCAATAATGGGCAAGCCACTGAAAATCTCTGAGTTTTACTTTCCTCATCTATAAAATGGAGAGAATGATGCTTAAGTTGTTTTTTTTCTCTCCCTACCCCCACCAGGGCTGTTTTGAGGGAAAAGCTTTTTAAAACTAAAGCTGCTACATAAACATGCAATTAGCAGCTAATTAATTTAATATTGAATTCTATAAATATGAGTTGCTATTATCAGTAAACATGTATTGGTGACTCTGTTATCTCAAACTCTTGGGAAACAAAAAGTGATGAAACAGAATATTTTCAGATGTGCCTCAAATAACAGTAATAACAACAAAAACTCACATCAAGAGCTTGTTTGAGCTCAGAAACACTAAATTTCTGCCACTTTTCCACACAAATAAGGAAAGGAAGCTTTGACTTTTTCCTCATGAAGCACTCAAGCTGTGGCTATGCAGTCTGTCACAGAAAACTTCTCTAACTGTAATTTTTGGTTAAGATAAACAACAAATCTATCAGCACAGTGAGAAAGGTTCATCAGTATTTTGGGGCTCAATGCTACACATGCCATTTGGCAGATAGAACATACTAGCAGATTTGACCAAGAGTTAATGGAAGGATGGCAATCTCTCCTCTGAGTCTCAGTCTCAGGAACTCCAAATATTCACCTTCTTCCTTTCTCTATCCCTAAAAACTTGTAGTAATGGATGGACTTTGACTAAAAATCATTCAGAGATGTTCTGGCTTTGATCAAGCACTCTGCAATGATGAAATGGAAAGATTTGTGTTTAGGAGAACAAAGAGAGATCATAGGACTGAGAGCTGGAAGACAAATTACAGATAATTGGTCCTGTCATTTCATAGATGGAAGGATTGAGGTTAAGGGAAATGAAGTGATGTTTCCAAGTTTATATAGGTAGGAGAAACAGGATTTGAACCCAAGTCCTTGAATTCCAAATGCAAGACTACACCATGTCCAGCCATCATCCTTCTTTTCCTGTTGATGATGTTGTTGAGAAGGAAATGGCAAATACTCCAGTATCTTTGCCAAGAAAACCCCATGGACAAAAATCAATTTTAAAAATTATTTTCAAATTGAAAGAATCAACTGGTGGCCTCTTGAAAGAGATTCCAAAATTAAAACTCCCAGGAATATTATAGCCAAATTCTAGAGCTAATTCTAGAGCTAATTTCTCAAACTCCAAATTCAGGGGGCTCTTTCTACTACACAACGTCCAACCATCTTCTCTCCACTCATCACTAGTTCAACAGCAGCTACCTGTTGAATGTTTCCACTTGATTTTTTATAGACATTTCAAATACTTGGCATGTCCAAAATATAATCCATGATCCTTCTCCTTAAACCTATAACCTCTCCTTAACTTTCTCATTTCTGTTGATGGCACCTACAGTCACCCAGGTTTGCAACTTTGGTGTATTCCTTGGTTATTTCCATTTCCCAACTCCTTATATCCAATGCACTGTGAAGTCTTGCTGATGCAACTTTTTTAACATCTCTCATATCTGCCCCTTCACTTTTCCCTGTATTGGCCTCATCATGATCACTACCTCATAATGATTCTCACTGCGTCTGGTTTTTTCCCTCTCCAATCTATTCTCCACAAAGCTGCCTATTAATAGTCCTATAGTACATATTTTAACATAGCACTACCTCCTCAAGAAGGTCTGATGGTTCAAATATTGATTAATTTTTAAAGGCCTTCATAGTGTGGCTCCAATATGTCTTCTCCAGGCTGATTTCCTAAAACTTCTCCTCAGGGACTTTTCATTTTATCAATACTGGCCTATTTACCATGTTCCATTATTGACTTTTTACCTCAAGCCACTATACTTTTGCATAGGCTGTCTCTGCCGTCATGGAAAGTTCTCTCTTTTCCTGCCTGCCTCTTGAAATACCTAGTTGCTTTCAAGGCTCAGCTTAAGTGCTTCCTATAACTAATTCTACAACAGGCCTTTCCTGATTCCACTATTTCATACTGCATTTCTCCCAATCCTGACATTACTTTCTATTTTCTTTGTATGAGTATTGCATTTTTGCGGCAGTATGCATGTTGTTCCCTATCAAAGATGATCTTGTAGCAGGCAGGTATTATTTTGTTTCTGTCTTTGTATCCCCAGCATTAACAAAGAGCCTAAAATTCCACAAGTGCTTACGGAATTGAATTTAAATGTTCTGGTTCAAGAAAGAGATGAATTCCCAAACTTCCAGGCATTATTAGAGCCAAAACAAAGAAGACAGGAAAATCACCATCAGATAGATCTAGAATATAAATAAGATTTTTTTTAACCACTCCTTTTATTTGATAGGTATAGGTAACTCCTGGTGGACATTATTATTTATAATCTCAATTTTCTTACCTATCAAATTGAAAGGGTTGGACTAGAATGGTTAAGATTTGTTTTAGCTCTTAAATTTTCTTCTACCTATTCTATACTTTATTACTTCAAGGATCTCTGATTTAAGGGGTATGAATATCCATTCCCTTCATTCACACAGATTAGACTGCCCTTTCCTCCCCCATTCACCTCCCGCTCCCTATGCACTTTAATAGGTAGTTTTCATAAGTTGTTGTGGGAAAAAATAAAATTTATTACCCATTGACCAACCTACAGGTGAAAACATTTTTTGCAGGGCTGGTTTTCAAATGAAAAACATATAGTCCAATATTGATTCTGAATTCAAAGTCCTTCCAGATGGTAAGAACTGTCAGAGTTATTTACTGACATTGCTTTTGAAAACCCAGGGTTATTTCGATAAGACAGAGATACCAGAATAGGGGATCAAAATGTTTAAAACTAAGTATCACAAGTAAAGGACCAAAACTAGGGAAAGGGGGAAGGGGAGCTGGAAAAATATGAAAGGGGGATAGGTAGAGTTAAGGACTGTACCTTTAATTTCATGGGTAGGGAGCTCTCAGGTAAGGAAACTCTAACGATGTAGAATATAATTTATAATCTTAGAGAGATTTCTATAGCCCTGCAACATTAAGTCATTTGCCTAGGATCATACAGCCACTATGTATCCAATGTGGGATTTGAACCCAGGTCTTACTGGCTTCAAGTTCAATTCTATAATCACTGAATCATGCTTAAAGTAAGATTTTAAAAGCTAATTTGGCTAAAATAATACTAAAAGAAAGATATATAAACATCTCAAAATTACTAAAAAAAAGAATTACAGGGTCTGAAGTCATCTGGAGGGTCATTATACTCCAACTCCATTAGCCATTGGTGGGAATAGATCAGAGTAGACATGACATGTTGCTTGTTCTTGGTAGCTTAGGTCTGATGCCCTAAACTTAGGCTTTTGTCAGGAGTGAATAAAAGAAGTAAATAAAGAGATAATACACAATGAAACCATCTATGCTATCCTTTTTTAATGGGGAAAATGGACTTTGCAAATGGTGTCATATTTGCATATGTACAACCAGTCACCTCTGGATTGAGGCTCAGGAGAGCTATGTTCAATCCTATCTATGCCACTGATTAGCTTTATGATCATAAACTTTATAAAAGCATTTAACCACACTGTGCAGTCAGTATAATGAGTAAATTGAACTATATGTTTTCTAGAGCATTTTCTAACTCTGTGATTCTATTATGCCATGATCACATTTGACTGCTAGTTTGAGAAATATTCATCCAAATGATTGCAACCCAAGTGTTTGCCAAGCCTTAAGGGCTTGTATTGTACTATATCTCATTGCTAATGTAAGTCATGTAGTAAGTCCACTTAGATCCTGTCTGAAGTGTCTCTCAGCTGCAATGTTTTTGCCCAAATGTAACCATGAAACATGTGTGACCAAAGTAATTCTTAGAATAAATTTTTGTCATTTAGTGAACTGAATTTCATTCCCAACCCTCCCTCCCCCTACTGTTTTTTTTTCTCTCTCTTAGGACTGAAATAATAACAGAATGAGTGAAAAAAAAAAAAAACAAATAAAATGCATTTCCTTTGGAGAGTTCTGGTTTCTCAGCTAAAGGCTCCAAGCAAATGAGCTATTGACCTTTATTTTGTACCATTAATAATCATTTTAAAATACTCTGATTCTTTCTATAATCAGGGCAGAATATGTTGGTAAGTGTCCCTGGAGCCTCGATATGAGTAATGGTCATGTTTTACAGAGATTAGACCCCTCGAAAGATATAAAATAGTAAAGCCACATGAAAATATTAGGCATTGCTAGGTACATATTTTCACTCTTAGTAACTACCATTTCTTCCAACTTTACTTTATAGTCAAAGGTGCTAGTTTCTAGGGACCTTAGTGAGGAAGCAGCATGAGTCAAGAAGACTTTGATTTATATCCAGTTTTGGCAACTTACTGCCTGTGTGACCTTATATGAGTCACGTAACTGCTCCACTTCTTGATTTCTTCCTATGCAAAAACAGAGGGTTGGACTCTAGGTCCTAAAGATTCCTTCAGACCTTAAATATGCACTCCTATGTCTGTTGCATTCCTTCTCAGTACCGAGTACCATGTTTTTCACAAAGTAATTACCAAAGAGTATTTGTTACTCTGAAATATTTTAAAACTAATTGGCTTAAAATGACTTAACAAATTACACTATTGCTAAATATTTTTCTAACTTTTGATATATGGACATGGTCTCCTTCTACAACTGTGTCATTCCAATGGATCATCATCATATGAAGATAAATATGTTTTTATTAAGAAAATCTGTTATTTTAATGTTGTAGGCAACTCCCTTTACCAACGTATATCAGCCATAGTGCTGAAACTGACAATCTTCGTGGGTTGCCTGGGGAGCCCTGATTGGGTAGACTGGGGCACTTGTTTAAGGCCATGAGTTCTTAAAGGCATTGTCAGTGGAATCCAAGTTGTGATAGGTTTTACCCAACTGGGAAGGCTGAGTACAATTTGAGTAACAAGCGGTGTCTGTCCAAGGACTAGTCTAGCAAAGAGGATCTTTTTGAAAAATTTTAGCCTTTGGATGATAAATTTTGGACCATGGTAACCCAAAAAGCAAATAGAAATGACCAAATGACTTTCTGCTCTTTGTATTCCCTTTCACAACCTTGGTGGTGGGATGGAGGGCAATGGGGCAGAAGATGCTAAGAATCAAATAGTTTTTACTGTATATAAAATATTATCTTAATGATGGCACAAGTAATAGGAGAACTTTGGCTAATAACTGGAAAGTTACTCTAGGAATGAATGAATTGAACTATGTCAAAATAGACACCTACTAAGCATTCACTTATAAGACAACAA
>CM053586.1:272256612-272277186 GCA_028646515.1 Pseudochirops corinnae
TAGGTAAATGATATATGTTTGATTGATTAAAGTGAAACCGTTAACCCATTTTGAGTTGCTTTCCTTTAGAAAAGCAGATCTAAGAACCTGTGCTAGTAGCTGCCCTAGGTATGCTAGGGTGCTTGCTGTTACAGTGCTCAAAGCCACCATGCCTAGGTGAAGACAGATTGCCATGCCTTTTCCATGTGATTTGAGACCAGCTTTAAATAGTTCTGTTTCCTAGTAGCTGAAAGGGAAAAAAGAAAATAAACTGATGAAGGAATAGGCCACTCCTTTTGTATACCCATTCAGTTGTGACTCAGCAACCCCTGAGTTATTAGTTCTTCTAGCTTTGCAGTCAATTAAAAGCATTTTTGTCATGATATTGTACTAGCCTTGGTCAGACATGGCTGAAAACAGGCAGGTTCCACGTGACAACTTGGACTGAAACCAGGCAAAGAATATCTGTGCATACCCCACCTCCTACTACCCCATAGGCCTGTCCACCCCTATTACATAAGAAACATAATTTTGGGAGACACTTGGCCATCTTGTCTAGTAGTTCTCATAAGTCTTATATGCCATCATGAAGATAATTGTAGCTTATGTGCCAGTATATGTCACAAGGGATGAAATAGAGAAATTATATCAAGAACTTGAAAAAAAATCCTCCAAAACAATGCAGTGAATACCTTGGTAACTTACTACTTTCCCCTAAAAAGATGCAAAGGGAAGGATGACAAAAAGTATATTGAAAAATGTGGTTCAAGGCTTCAGAAATGAAAGTGGACAAAAATTGTAGATTAGTAAACTGTATCAAGTGTGTGTATGATGATTATTTCCCCCAAGTATATGGAGACAGAAGCCACTGGATCTGGTGAGCACGAAACAGCATCAGAAAAAATGATAGGGATGCTATCTTAATAGTCAGGGAATAACTTGTTAAGGATGTAGAATTGAAGTCAGACTTGTTTAGTGCCACAAAGGGCAGAATATAGTTTTGCCTTTCTTTGTCCTCAGCATTTAGCATAATACTTGGCATAATATAAGCCTTTAATAAAAGTTTGCTTGCTAACTGACAGTTCATCAACTTGTTAGAACAAAGATAAAAATCAAGTCAAATGAGACAAGATAAAGAAGATATTGTTCACTATTATAACAGCTTCAGACCAATCTATTCAGGCAAAGTGTTTGACTCTGTGTGGTAGGTAACATTTTACATTGTCTCAAAAAGCCCAAATTCTGTACTGACTCTATCTGCCTTCTGTGATAAAGATACAGTATAGTCTTAAATTCTGTACCTCTGCTTAAGTTTTTATTTCACAGGAGTTAACAAATCAACTCCTAGCCTTCCCACTAGAGAAAGGAAAGGTATTTGCCCTAAACTCATGCCTCCTCCCTTTCTGCAGATGCCTTGAGTAAGGTCTAGTAGGAAGGATTCCATTTTGAAATAGCGATTAAGTCCTAAGCTCAGGGTCACAGACTTGGCAGACTACTCCATGCTATGAGAACTAGCCTTAGTGAAAAAAAAAAATTAAGCTGTGTCAGTACTTTTCCACATAACCCCTGAGGAGTTTGAAAACCTCCCCCCTGATGGGAGGACTGTGAGTCACTCATGGCTTGCTGGTGCTTCAAGCTACTAGAGTGCATTTCCATTTGATTCTATCTGTGGGGTCCACCAAATTCCAAATAATCAAAAATTTTGGATCTGAGGAAAAAATACCAGGGCCTACAGTAAATCAAAGTCACTGTGTTTGGGGGTTGCTAGTTCCTTCTAAGTCCCTCCTGAAACTATTTATTGGGACTCAATAAATCCCCGATTGGCTTGTCCACCTGGCTAATATACTTTGAAAGATGTGAAATCAGTAAAAGTAAAGACATTGCTTCTTACTATAATTTCTTAGAAAAGATTAATAAATGTAAAACAGTCACCAAGTACGGAGCCCCCAAAGCCCAGAAACCCATTTCAAATAGCAAACACTTCCTCTCCTTGCCAAGTAGAGAGACATAACAACCAATGGTAAAAGAAGTTAACAGTATAACCTAAATTGTGAAACATCACAAAAGGTGGCAGAGCATTATGAGGAATTTTACCCTGACAAAAGAGCATCAATAGTGTTGACAAAAAATGATCTTTCAGAAAGCTTGATACAAGACCCAGGTAAACATAATCATACCAAGAGCATTTACATGAAAGTGGAAGGAAGACATCAAATGAACAGGAAAATTAAATAAAGCTATTAATGCTTCTTTAAGTGAACTGTTTTCACCACTAATGAAAGTTGAGTCACCTTATGTGCAAATGACCCAAAGAGCAAGGGAAACACACATGTGGAAACACAAATAGGCTATTGTAGCATATTGCCAATGATGATTCAGACATAAGAAGCAGTGCAAATGATATATTATTGGGACACATATGTTTATAAATCCCTTTACTGGTCGTGTAATGAAATAAAGGAAGTAAGTATATAGCTCAAGAGCTATTGTAGAATAATGCAAGTAAGGCCTCCTGAGCATTGAGTAGATCCACTATGGAGAATTTATAGTATGATGCATGCCTTGACATAGGATAAGAGATTAAGGATGGTTTAGAATCTATATCAGTGGAGTAATTACCTATATCACTGAGATTATGAATCTGCCATCTATTAAATGATTGTAAGTGGGCAAATCTTATAGTGGAGGTCTTTGGGTCTATTTTTTAAAAATAGTTTTAAACAATGCCATTTATTTTTTCTCCATAGTCATTTTCCACTAATTTGCAACCCTCCCCCATGAACTTTTTCTTGTAACAATAAAAAAAGTGAAAAAGAACTGACCCAAATCTTGACCACATCTGACAGCATATTCAATATTCCACAGTCACAGTCTTCTATTCTTCATATTTCTCTATTAAGAAGAACTTGAGTTAAAGTTTATTTGCATATATGTATGTTTACATGTATATGTATACATATATAAATACATATATATGCCCTTATATATGCCCTATGTATGTATGCATGTATAAAAATCAGGAGACAGCTGGCTTCATTTGGGGGTAACACCAGGGTTCACTGTATAGAGGGGTGGACCTGGAGTCTGGAAGACTTGAGTTCAGTGATCTTCCTTACTTACTACCCGTGTGACCTTAAATACTATTTGTAAAGCACTTAGCACAATGCTTGACACACAGTAGGTATTATAGAAATACTAACTTTTTTCCAAAGAATACATTTTACCATACCTTTGAATGAATTTATCAATGGTTGGTCCATTATTTAGTAGTATATCCACCAGAGGAAAAGAATAGCTCTTTAGAAGTTGATTTTCTTTTTCAAGAAGAAAGACACACTTGTTCTTTTTGTTATTTGCCAATTGAGCCCTAAGTATATTTCAAATAACTCTTGATCCTTCATTAATCTTATAATCTCTCTTGGGCATAGGGTCTGCAGATCTGAAAATGAGCTGATTAAAGGTTTCAGATCTCACAACAAAAGGGGGAAAAAGGCATGGGATGCAGGCAAACTGTGTTTGGAAGCTTCTAAAGAGGCCTACTACACCAGGAGGTGAGATACATTCCAAATTAGATCGAGAAGGAATTACAAGGTAAGAACCAAATGTTTTAGAGGATTTTTGCAATTAATTATCCAGGAAGGAAGGTTTTGAAGCAGATTTGGTGTGGTATGGTGTGACAATAGTCTCTGTTCTTTTCTCTTTTCTTTTTTCTCTTTCCCTTCCCTTTCCCTTTCCTTTTCTCTTTCCCTTTCCTTCCCTTTCTTTTTCTTTCCCTTCCTTCCCTTTCTCTCTTCCTTCCTTCCTTCCTTCCTTCCTTCCTTCCTTCCTTCCTTCCTTCCTTCCCCTCCCTCTCTGCCTTCCTCCTTCCTTCATTCATCAAAAAAGTCCTGTGAAACTTTTGTTTTGCTTAAGAATTCTATAAAAATTTATCTGATTACAAATTCCTTAGATATTTTTAGGGAAACAGAAGGGAAATACTTCAATGATGGCTATCATTTATATAGAGCTTTAAGGTTTGCAAAAGCATTTCCATATATTACCTTATTTGATTTTCATTACAACCCTTTGAGGTCAGTGCTATTATTATTCACATTTTCCAGATGAAGAAACTATAGTTAAGAGAAATTAAATGTCTTGGCCAAGGTCACACAGCCAGCCAGTTTCTAATCCAGGCTTTCAGGCCCCCACGTCTAGCACTTTTGCAGCTACTTGCTTGGCTGCTCCCTGCTGTTGTCTCAAGTCCTTAAAAACAGCGCCACCACCCACCACCATCCTCGTTGGTGACTTCCTCAACTGGCCCACTACCTTCACCTCCCTCCCCTTCATTTCTGGAACCACCACCCAATCAACTCTGCCGTTGTTCCTAGAAGGAACGGGTCAATCTAGTCCCCTACGAGCACACTTATTGTCCCAGTAACTTCCCTGACCAAAGCGCCCCTCCCTGGCCACCGCTCCTCTGCGTGTGTTGTCTTCCTCGTCAGCTCCTGGGGTGAGGGGTGGGGGGCAGGGATCCTTTTTGCTCGTGTATTTTTATCCCCAGTGCTTACCGCAGTGCCCGACACAAAGTAAACTTTAAAAAAATGCCTTTTCCTTTATTCGTTCTCCTCCATAGCTGACAAGAATCAGTTTTTCATGTGTGAATTAATGTCTATATTTATTCAACACCAAAGATAATTTCATTAGAGGCACAGAGAAGATAATTTAAGTTCCTCAACATAGAAGAGCAGCTATTAGATAAACAAGCTCCCTGCAAATCAAGTACTGGATTTCGGCTGGACAGTATCAAGGATGCAGAAATTTAGGAGTGTCTGAGCTATTTTTATTATTATTCTTTTGTCCGAGTGTAGTTGAAACCCCAAATACAACATCCCCATACAGTATCACTGTATAGCCTGTATGGTCAGGTGCCTAGCATTTTTGAAGTTCCTTTCCTGATGCTGGAGATGTGTTGCTGTGGATCACCCACACTCTCTAAGAAGCACTGAGTCTTAGAGTAGGAAGGGACCTCAGGTCTGCAGAAATTTCTGCTTCATAACTGACAAGTGTTCATCTACCCTCAGGTTGGAGAGTTCCAGGGAATAGGAAACATAGCTCCTGATTATCTGAACACATATGTTTAATAGTTAGTCAGAATTAGGGGCCCATTCTATGATCTTGGAATGGGGGAAATGGTTGTTTACTGGGTCAAGATATCTACATAAGAGAATGCCCTCTTGGTTTCCTTTTTGGCTTTAACCAAGGGGGCCACATGAAATACACTTTTGTTCATAGTAGTATTGAACAAAGTGTTAAAAAAATTTTATATGAAATCTGTCAAGTCCTGACATTCCCGAATTAAATGATAACAGTGATGATATAAATGCTAGCTGTTGCTGTTGCTGCTGCTGCTACTACCACAAATAATAATAGCACTGACCTCCCAGGATTATTATGAGAAGAAAAATACTGAGCTCATACTTGGAAGGAAACATCGTGAACTTTCTAACCCAGTGGTCCTATCGTCACTGAGTTATTTTAAAATTAATCTATAGCACATACATCCCAGGGTTGTTATGAGGATAAAATCAGATGATATTTGTAAAATAGCACCAACATAGTATTTTAATAATGATTAGTATTTCTATGGAGCAGCTAGATAGCACAGTGGGTAGAGAGCCAAGCCTGGAGTTAGAAAGACTCATCTTCCTGAGTTCAAATCCAGCCTCATTTACTTACCTGTGAGACCCTAGGCGAATAATTTAACCCTGTTTGCCTTTCTTCTTCATCTATAAAATGAGCTGGAGAAGGAAATAGCAAACCATTCCAGTATCTTTGCCAAAAACAAAACCCATATGGGATCGTGAAGAGTCAGACATGAATAAAAAATGAATGAACAATAATAACAAAGCATTTATATAGTACTTTAAGACCTGCAAAGTGCTTTACAAATATTATCTCATGCTCACAACAATCATGGGAAGTAGGTGCTGTTATAATCCCCATTTTACAGATAAGGAAATTGAAGATGAGAGAGATTAAATGACTTGTCCAACATCATTCATTCACCATTTACATGAGGTAGAATTTGAACCCAGGTCTGTCTATGTTGAAATCTAGCACTCTATCCATTATGTCACTTAATTAGTTTCCTCTTGATATGTAGCCTATGCAAGAGAAGGAATACAAATTTCTCCAGATTAGAAAAGCAAGGAAAGAGGCAGCAAGAGTAGAGAAAATGTATTGGACTAGAACGCAGAATATTTGGGGTTTACAAATGTGGTATAGCAGATAGAATGTTGGAGTTAGTTTCAGAAAACCTCAGATTTGAATCCTATTTTCAACCTTAATAGCTGTGTGACCCTAGATACACAATTTAACCATTCAGTCTCAGTTTTCTCATCTGTAAAATTGGGGAGGGGTGTACACTCTATGACTTCTAGGATATCTTCTACCTCAGAGTCTATCATCCCATGTTCCTATGATACCTACTTCTTGCTGTATAACGGCGGTGCCAGCTTTATATCTCTTAGCCTCAGTGTCCTTATCTGTTAAATAATGCTAGCTGTAGTGCCTACTTCAAAGTCTCAAATGAGATAATGTATATGAAGTGCTTTACAAATCTCAAAGCACTAAAACTGCAAGTTATTAGTATTATATTTGGAAGGATAAGACGGAATCTGCAATAGCCATTGTTATTTTAAGGAATTCTCTCTACAATACACATATATTTTATGATTGTATACATGTATTGTAGACATAGTAATATGTAATTGTTGACTATAATTATTACTCAGAAACTCCAGTGAATCTGCAATCTCATCCATTTTTATATGCCCTCTACTATTGCATATTACAACCCATCCTGCCATGCCTGCCTATCCTGTTGGACTCTTGTCTAGGTCTTCATGATTATTATTAGTAACAATAATGCATAGTGATATGGAAGTAGAATGACATCCTTTTAGTGGTAGGGATGTCAGACTTTTAAAACAGTGAGATTGACTCAACTATTGCCAGAAATGAAGCTGAGATCTTCTAAACTACTACAGGGAGACTCATTCAGAATCAGGACGATACTCAGATCTCTTCATTTCACTTCTGGGTCACAATTTCCTCATCTATAAAATAAGAGTTCGGACTACATGATCTCAAGGTGCCTTCTACAGGGGGATCCCACAGCTGTCTCTTGAAGTGTTCTCAACAAAATCATTTTAATGCCTTCAAAAAGAAATAGAAAGGAGATACACATGGGTAGAAAATAAATGAAATTGCAAATGATTTCAATGTATTTATATAAGTATATGTCATTTTTCCCAGAAGAATGTAAGTACTTGAAGATGTTTTCTTTTTTGGACTGATAGCTTAAGAACAAGTCTTAAGTTCATAGAAACAGGGCTAGGAAGGAACTTGGGATTCATTTAGTCCAAATAGGAAGGATGTCAGAGCTCATCTAGTCCAGCTTCCTCATTTTACAGATAAGCCAACTGAGGCACAGGAATGAAGAGAAGTAATTTGATTGCTCTTCTGATTCTGAAATAAATTTCAAATATAGAGCTGCCTTGGTCATGGCTTCTGAAAGCATTGACAGAAATATCAGACAATAAAAGACGGATACCTGTAGACTTGGGCAAATGTTCTCCAGTGGTCCCCAGAGACTCATTGGAGAATTTTATGTTGGCCTTAAGGTTGAAATGACTTGTGATAAAAAGAAGCAGAAGAGAAAATGATGAGACTAAGGAGAGGAGGGCAACTGTAAAAAGAAAAGTCAGGGGTGCAGGACTTAAAAAAGCTCTGGGGCTTGATCATGTTCCAAGAGCTGTAGCCTTCTCATAACTAAGGTTCAGAGCCCACTGAGTGGCAGGAAAAATTAGTATATCCAAAACCCAGGACAGTTTAGAAATTGCTTATTTGATCTGATTTTATTCTCTTTCTTTAGAGAAATGCAAGTTGAGGAGTTTCTTTTGGACTTTCTAGTAGAAAACATACCTACCCTCACTCGCACCTGCCCTAAACTCTATATTCTCACTAGTTCTCTGGGAGTGGATGGAAAGGACGCACTAATCTTAGCCTTCTTTCCACTTCTACCTTTAGACTGTGGGAGGATTGGAAACTAAGAGAAAAATCCTGGAAGGAAGGAGATCAAAAGTATGAGAATTTACTCATATAAAATCCCCACTTAACACCACCAGAGAAAGATTTATAATTGGGGGGTTTAAGGAGCTGGACATTAAGAAAGATGATAATTTACTTGATAAATAAAGGAGACAGCTCAAGCTAGTATAATTACTACACATGAGGCCAAGGGGGTGGTGACTAAGAATGAGGTGGTGGTAACCATTTCTTCCCTCTTCCCTGAAATCTCCCAGTGGTTGCTAGGGAAGCCCCATCTCATGGGAAGAAGGGGGCAACATGTTGCATAAGCAATTTCAGAAGGTCCTTGGCTCATGGCATGACTGTCAGCCTAGCTGATAAACTCTACCTGGTAGTTATTCCAACGTAATACTTTTTATTCTAGTCATTTAACAAGTTAAATAAATGCCCAAGATAAAGATTTGGTGCCATAGAATGGCTTTAATCTTGTCCTGGCAACACCCATAAAGGATTAATACGTATCTATTCTGGTTTTATTTCTTTTTGTTTGGTTGTATGAAAGCTAGTCATTCCGTTGTCAATAAACATTTTGGATGAATGTCCCTAAGGGTTCTAGAAATTGCTAGGTCAAAATCTTGTTTGCCATTGCATTTTCAGAATGAGGATCCTTATTCTACTGCAATGGCTCTTTTTCATTGTACTATGTAGGCAGCTAGGTGGCACAGTGGTTCTGGCCTCAGACACTTGCTAGCTGTGTGATGCTGGGCAAGTCACTTAACCTTGTTTGTCTCAGTTTCTTAATCATAAAAAATATGAACTGGAGAATGAAATGGCAAACCACTCCAGTATCTTTGTCAAGAAACCCCCAAATAGGGTCATGAAGAGTCATACATGATTGAAACAACTTAATAACAGCAAAATTATTTTCTTTACTGGGATCCTGAACCATTGATTCTAAGTAAAGTGAATCCCAACTATAGAAGATAGGTCAGGCACCTGGCCCACATACAGTAGAAAAGATTCCTGTTTAGGTATCCACTGTATTAGATAACTTTTGAGGTCCCTTCTAACTCTGAAATTCTATGGTTCTGAGGGTGTGAATGACTCATGGAAAACTCATATCTACAACCATAAAAATAGCTAAAAAATGCAAACAATACAACAAATCGTTTACAGTCTGTATAGTACTATGCAATATAGTACATGATTTCTGAACACTTTTGATCCTAATGTAAGTAGCTTTTTTTCAGCATTAGCTTTGTCACATCTGTTTCCTTGCCCTGTGTTCATTTTAGAGCCCTTACCTATCATTTCCAGGATGTGTATGATGCTATGGAACAGAGATGTCAGCTAGTAGGCTACAGTAGTCCCCAGAGTGCTGAAGAGGTTCTAAATGTCATTAGTAAATGTTTAACAAAATAAATAAAATAGAATAGAATATAGATCATGTTAATATGTAATTTTCTAAGCCAATATACCATCCTCAGGGATCCTTATGATTGGTTTAGTGGCCCCTGTGGCTCTGAAGAAGATGATATTTGTGGGAGATAAAATTTTCTTGCTCCTTTGTTATACCTGCAAAAGAAAATTCTGTTGGCACACCTAGAAAATTAAATTTCAATGAAATAATGTTTTCCCATCTCCAAAATCTCCTTGCTACAGTGAGAGATCCTCTAATAGAAAGGACTTAAAAAAAAAACCCATAGTAGTTTGATGATTCAAGGCACTTTGTTTTTCCTCTGAAGGAAAGTTCTCACCAGTTCTCAGAAGACATAGAATTATACAGAATGAAATCATTATGTTGAATCTCAGTCTCTGAGAGGAAATTCTAAAATAGTTCTTTTTGATGTAGAGAATAGCAGTTTGGGACTTGAGACTGGGGGGTCATGTGAGGTAAGCAAGAGAATGGCTTTTACTTCTGTACCTTTGGGGATGTGGGGGTTACAAGGTGGTGGGGGTGGGTGTTGAATTACTGCCAACTTGTTATTTTTTAAATAATGGGAATGAAAGAATTTTCAAAGTCCCCCTTTCCTCTGGCAGAACCCACAGAAGGCATGTGTAGGTGGATGTTGATTTCCCCTTTTTTTAACTTGGTGATAAATTCAGTTGGATTTGAATTAGCCAAGACTACAGATCAATTTATCAAAATAAATCAAACTAGTTAGGTGACATTGGGTTGACTCCCACATCTTGCTTTTTTTTTTTAAGCTGCTTTTACTTATTAGCTGGTTTTGTTGTTATTAAGTTGGTCCAACCCATGATTTAGGGTTTGTGATAAGCTTCCTGGTTTGATTTTTTTCCATTTAGAGCATGGTATTATCTCACCAGCCTAAAAAGATAAAGAAGAGGATAAGTTTTTAAAGGGAGCATGAAAATGAGCAAGAGTACTAGCCAGGAAGACAGAAGAGACATGGGTTTGAATCCTACCTCTGACACTTTGACAGATATGTGATTATGGGCAAGTCTTTTCATCTCTCTTGAACCTTAGTTTCCTCATCTGTAAAACAGAAATAATACTTGTACAACTTAACTCACAGAGCTGTTGTGAGGATTGTACAACATAATAGTATATGGACGGTGCTGCACAAATATCAGCTATTATTAAAGAGAAATGGTGAATCACTAGAACCATTTGTGGCAAAGTATTTACAAAAATGTCATGGATATAGTAGGCAATGAGTTGGGAAAGGGTAAAGTTAAATTCGGTCAAGGCCGTAACCAACCACACTTTCAGAAGACTTCTGATGAAAAACGCTACCCACACCCTGATTGAAAGGTGATGGAGTAAGTGTGAACACTGAGACAAATATTTGTTTGGACTTGGAAATTCAGGAATTTATTTTGCTTGAATACACACAAACATATATATGCATGTATATACATATATACACACACCTATATGGCAAGGATTTTCGTTTTCTTTCTTTTTTGATGTGGTGGGGCAAGGGGAAATAAGTAGATTTTTACTCATTGAAAACAATGTGTTTCGAAAACAGGTAACTCAGTCTAGGGTGATGGAATCCAGTAAATGCCGTAATAATTTGTAATGTTTCAAAATGGCAAATACAATTATAACCTTTTTTTTGGAAGGGGTACCCATGTTTTTTTATCCTATTATCTAATCACAGAACACTAGAGCTACCATCTAGGCGACAGTCATCCTGTCCAATTCACATCCAAAATATGTTCATCTATAACATTCCTGACAAATGGTCATCTAGCCTTCATTTGAACACTTAGTATGTAGAAGCAATATAGGGTAATTGAAAGAATACTTTATATGGAGTCATTCATTCATTCATTCATTCATTCACTAAGCATTTATTAAGCATTTACTATATGCCAGACCCTGTCTTAGGTACCAGAGACTATAAAAACAAAACAAAACAGGTCCCACCCTCGAGGACCTTATTTTCTATTGGAGGAATATAGCTTGCACACACATAAAAATATAATATATACATATATAATAAATAAAAGGTAATTCTTTTAGTAACTTGAGAGTTATCAGGATGGAATTCATAGGAAGTGCCATGTGACCTGAGCATTGAAGCACCTAGAGAACTCTCAGGGGCAACAGTGACAAGTGAATTCCTTTGGGGAATTAAGGGCAGTCTGTATAAAGTCATGGGAAATGGGCTATCACAAAGGCCAAGGCAGCAAAATTGTAGAATGCATTCTACATTAGCTAGGCACCTCATGGCATAATGGATAGCGCACTGGACTCAACATAAGGAAGGCCTGGGTTCGAATCATGATTGAATTTCTTACTAGCTTTTGAGCCTAGGCAAATTGCTTACCTTCTCTCAGCCTGGAGATAATAATAGTACCTATATCCCAAAGTTGTTGTGAAGATCAAACAAGAATATATGTAAAGTGTCTTGTCAGCTTTAAGCACTATATGAATGCTAGTTAGCTATTAGCTATGCACAGGGAATAATATGAAGTAAGCCTACTCAAACTCTTGTTCTACCATTACCTGTGTGACTGAATAACGTGTTTCTCTATGAGCCTCAGGTTCCTCATTCATAAAAGGGGGATTTCCTTTCAGTTCAAAATTCCATGTTCCTAAATTACTTTTGGATTACTTATGATTGCTTAATAAACATTAATAAACATTTATTGGCCAACGTGTTATTAGGCCATGGATTACTATGGCATAGAGAAGTGTGACTCTCTTCAAGGCTGCTTTAAGGTTCCTCTACTGTATTTTTTAAGCTAAGTAGGAGAATTGTTCAAATGGAGGCAATTTCGATTGCTGGCCTCTTTCTCTATAGGAAGGATGGAAAGATGTCCTAGGAAAATACTACAAATAACGATAAAGAAATGTAGTTGTATATACTTTCATTTTATATATATATATAATTTCCACAGTGGGTCATAGTTGGATGTAACAGTTTTTAATTTGATGTGATCCATGAATCAAAAACTTTATAACATGACCAAAGTCATCCCTCCATGAAAGGAGGTCACCAAATAGTGTGATAGATATAATAGGGAGCTGACAGCAAATAACAGTGGCAGACAGACACTCCTGGTAGGAAGTAATCAAGAATTAGGAGGGAGAGAAGGAAATGTTCTCGGAGAAAAGCTGCAGAACAACCACAGCTGGTCAATTTAGTCTGTTCAGTGAAACAAGTAATTCATTCAATGAAAAAAAAAAAAAACCAACAATCTCTTAGACCACTTATTTCATTTCACTGGGGAATAGCTGACCTCAAAGTCTCAAGGGTATCTATTCTAAGGAGAGATTTTTAACCTGGCATCTGTAAATTTGTTTTTCAAATATTTTTATGATTGTATTTAAGCATAATTATTTTACTTCGTGATCCTATGTATTTTATTTTATGCATTTAAAAGCAAGATTTTGAAAAGCTTCATGACACTTCAAAGGTTAAAAAACCTTACTTTGATAAGTAATCAGAAGCAGCAACAGACAATGCATATAGCAGAGACCATTGCAAACTTCAGGGTAGTTTTTATAAATGTGTATATGTAGTGAGCTACTAGTCAGGCTTTTTAGCTATCATACCTGCTATACTTGGAGTTTGAATATTGAGAGGGACTGGGGATCTGGTTCCATATAGTGTTTCAAAGTCTACTCCATGGAAATTCAAACTCTTAGGAGTTCTGAGGCCTCCTGAAGACTTCCAGGGTCACCTGGATCAGCAGGGTGAATAATGACTCATTAAATCCCTAGGGCCACATTGCTTGCTAATGGTCAGACTTGTCCCAATACAAAGTTATAGTTATGTCTTAGCTTTCCATATTCTGGTCCTGTCTAAGCTTTAGTAAATTAAAACTCATAGCCCAATTAAATTAGATTAAAATTACACTACGACTTTTGAGATACCCTATAGAAGTTCTAAATGCAAACATCCTTGCTTAAATGTCTGGCTGGTCCAGATCAATTTAACTAGTAACCAATAATAGGAAACTATGCTTCTTTCCACCTGTTGTGCCAAAATATTTCTTTAGCCTGAAGGATAGCACGAGCTCAGAGTTCCCCATAATCAACTCACAACTATTTATTAGATGAAAGCCCAACACATGCCAAGGCAATTTTCCATACCCCAAACCCTGCACTTGGAAAGTTATACTTTATGCTGTAAAGATGTCTAAAACTGACATAAGAAACTAAAAACTATTCAACCCTCAGCCCTCTCCAGTACACACTGTGACAAATAGGGAAATCTAAAGCATTGTCCTTGTCCTTGGGGAGTTTAAAATCCAGTTGAGGAGACCAGGTAAATGCCACTGAAACATCAATAAACTTTTAGGAGAAAATAGTTGATTGCTAAATTTTGTGACACAAATTAGAAATATTTTAGAGAAATTATGAAAATCCCCATGAAAACTAAAGGTAGCCACACATAGTACGGGCAGAGGATAGAGCCCTGGAGAGGAAAACCTGAATTCAAATTTGGCCTTGGATACTGTGTGACCCTGGGCAAATTGCCTAAGTTCTTTATGTGTCAGTTTCCTCTTCTGTAAAGTGGGGATAATAACAATACCCACTTCCTAGGATTGTGAGGACAAAATGTGGTAATATTTGTGAGGTATTTTGCAAACCTTAAAGTGCAATGCAAATACTAGTAATTACTATTATTAATTATTATTTTAAGGATAAAATAATGTTTCCTCTAGTCTTCTGTTGACTGATTATAGACCTTCTATTGACCAGTTGTAGACCTTGTAGGAAGCACATGAAGAGAGCCGTAACAAAGAGATGGGTTGAATTCTACTTATGAAACACAATGTTAGATGACCCTGGGCATTTAAATACCTTAGACTCTCATTGCCTCCAGGAAACTCTCTAAGACAACAAGCGTAATGGCAAGCAAAGTAATACTTTGCTGCTTGTTTCAGCTATTCAAGTGCCTTTGAGCCTTGCCTTCGATTGTGTCAAGTCTTTGTTGGAAACAGTATACATCGTGTTGCCCTTAATAGGCATAAGGGAGTTTGGAGACCTTCCCTGCCCTTAATAGGCCTAACATCATCACACGGAGCCCACAGTGGAAGGAACTTGCCAAAAGGGTGGAACAGTAAGGGTGGAACAGGAAGGAGCAGAACAGAAAAAAGCTCAAGCATGAGTTGGAACCAAGCAGAACTGAGGGGGAGAATGTTTGTGATGTATGGCATTCTGTCTGTCTGTTCTTTCTGTGTTGATGTTACTTTATCAGAATGAAGCATTCTGTCTGTTGAAAGAGGACTTTACCAGAAACCCTGAAAGAGGACTTTACTGCTATTTACAGAAGTTCTGGGTCTTTACTGTTGATTTGCATTTGATTTCTCAGACAGAAGTTTAGTCTGTTGGTTTGTGTTACTTTATCAAACAGAAAGTGAATTGAGATGATAGTGCCAGTAATGTGTGTAAATATCATTGTAATTCTGTTAAGCTTTGTCTTCTTAGAAACAGAAACTGTGAAGGGCTTGGAGGGGAATGGTACCCGTGGGCTGAGATATAGAACTGGAGCAGAGAGCTGCATGTGAATGAATCCAGGCAAGAGCTGGGAGAACTGCCTACCTGTGAACCCAGGCAAGAGTCAGGTTAATCGAAGCAAGAGCTGGAAGCAGCCAGCCCGTAGAAGAGGAGCTATGGAGTTTGGAAGTCAGCCTTGAATTAAGATGAAAGAAGATTTTACTTGGGTACTCAGTGTTGACTGATAATATTGTCATTTACTGTGATCTAGGGGTGGATGGTGTTTGTTCTTTCTGCTACCCCTTAAGGATGATTGACTTACGGATGATTGGATGCCAGCCTCCAATCAAGATGAAAGAAGACTTTACTTGGGTACTCTACATTGATTGAGGAGATTATGACTTACAGAATGATATGTTTTGTTTAAGTCTGTGTGGCCACCTTAGTAATACATTGTTATATTGTTATGAATATTGTGCTTTAATTTCTTGAATGTTTTGCTTTAATTTATTGCTGAATAAATAGACAGTTCACTACACTATATGATTAGATCCTTAAAGTTATTCACAGCAGCAGTCCTTAGGAGAGAATGAGTTGCAGAAGTTGATCTACATTGGCAGAGGTAGTTTTCTCACTAGAAACTTTGTATTGCCATAAACTCACAGGTCTATGTTAAAAAAAAAAAAATCCTCCAACACCTAAACTAGTTTTTAGACATGGATTGTTAGAGTTTACCCAGATTTCAAGAAAATATTTAATGAAATCTATTGTGAGAGAAGATGGAGAGAGATCCAGGCTAATAAAATTAAATACATTTTGAATAAGTTGACCAAGTCCTATGACCAACAAAATACAGAACTAGGTATTTTCTCCAGCTCTTCAGCTTCCCTGGGTATGCTGCCTGATTTCCAAGCTTGTTAGCTTGGTATTCAGTTAGCAAATTTCTTGTTCCATTCTCTGACCTTATGCCTTTATCCAATGGCAATAAGTTGTAGACCTCAAATCAGCCCATTTTTGTGGAGAAGTGGGGAATACAAGAGGGTAGGGCTATGCTCTGCCTGCAGTGGCCCCACTCAGCCAGAGAACTAGTAAATGGCAAGAACTCTGGAAGTGAGCCATCATTCAAGGATGAAATCATTCTGAAGTAAAAAAGGACTAGCATCTTGCTGGGTCCAGCTCTAGCCTCTAAAAAGTTTCTTAGAATCTGAGGTCGGTGAAAAGTAGACTCCCTGATGTGGGAAAAGTCTAAACTAATTAAATTCCCGTCCCCAGGGGGTAAACCCACTATGAAAGGGGAAGGTGACAAAAAGTTAATGACAAGGGAATAGAAGGGGGAAAAGACTAAATCCACTGAAGATTGCAAGAAGAAGAAAATTTAGTTAAAAACTTGGAACACAAGCAGATATATCAGTAGAGAAAATAGAAACATAAATGAAGATGACTACCAAGCTATTTTAAAATAAGTAAATATGGTAAGACAAATGAAATTGAACCAATATCTGAAGAAACACAGAAGACTATGTATCCTCAAGAGACCATGGAACTCCTAAAAGATATTCCCAAATGATTCAAGAGAGAAATCAGAATCTTGATAGAAATTAAAAGGGGAAAAAGGCAGAATTTTTAGCTTAAGAAAGCAGAATAGAAAAAAAAAAACTCAATCCATGATGGTGAATCTCTCTGAAGAAGTGAAAGAGGGAACAATTATTTAGAAATATTAATATACTGGAGTGGAGAACAATCTGGAGAATGACAAACAAAGAAGAGTAACTTTGAAAGAAAACTTAATCTCTATATAAATAAAACACATCATTCTTAAAGACAGAGTGCATAGAGTAACATAAGGATCATAAACCTCTCAGAAGATAAGCTTTTAAAAATGTACATACTACAATGCAAGGAAAAATGCAAGAAAATTACTTAGAACTTTTGAATACAGAAAATAAAATACACATTAAAGGATACAAATATCTCCTCTATAAAACAAAACTTAAGCTTTAAACTTCAAGATAGTTAAATTTGTTAATTCTGAGGGGAAGAAATGACAATTTTTGCAGGCAACCAGGAGAAATACCTAAAAATATAAAAGAAAGGGAATTGAAATAATACAAGACTATTTGGCACCTATCAGAAGTGCCTGAAGGGAATGAAATAATAAATTCTGAAAAACAAAGGAGCCCAAGATACAACCCAAAATGCATACCTGAGCCAAATCCAATGAAGATTATAGTTTTTCAGGGAAAAAGATGCATTTAAAGTATTAGTATTTAAAAGAAAACAAAACAGATATGTAAACATTGTTTAATTTTCAAATACCTCAAGTGACAGAAACAAAAGAAAGAGAAATAAATGAAACTACCAAGAAAAGCACAAGAAATAAAATAATGAATTACCTCATCTCTAGAGATTATTCAAAGAAAAAAACTAGAAAGAAAAATACACCTATGGAACTTAAAAATAACAAAAGAGATACCACTAATAGTGTATTTTTTTTTCCCCCTAAAGGCACACAGAGAGATAAAGATGAAAGCAGAACTTAAAAGAAGTGGAGAAAATGATGGTGGTAGACCATGCTGAAAACACTGGGGACTTAAAACTTCCCACTCCCTACCTCCTTCCCTGAGGGGTAGAAGATAAGTAGAGATTATGATATACCATAATTGTTCCAAGATTAAAAAAAAAAAGACCAAAGAAAAAATAATTCCTGTTGTCTTTCTGAAAAACAATGGGCTACAGGAGAATGGGCGAAATGGCAAAGGGGTATTTAAAAAGACAAAATGAAAGGGAGAGATCTCAATTTAATGAAAGGAGTGAGTCCTACTAACAAGTACTGCCATGAAGAGAGAGATATTCTGTAATGAAAGATGGAGACCTTACAGTAAGTCTAATATGTAGAAATTTTGTGCTCAAGGAGACCAATTAACAAGATAGTTAAATTTATTAATTTACTTTCTCACTTTACTAATTTCTCTTGGAGAGTATTGTGCCTTGGAGAGTGTTGTCCATGTACAACATCCCACATCAAGAGAATGGAAATCAGAGCTATTGGAGGCAATTGACATTCAAAATGGTGAAAAGGCTTGGGCCTAGAGAGAAGAATAAATGGCAAATTAGAAAGAAAAGGATCATGGGGTGGGCAGAAGGCAGAATTGGACCACACAAACTTAACCTCGCATAATTTAAATATGAGTGGATAAAACAATGCAATAAAACAAAAGAGAGCAACAGATTAAATAGGAAAACAAATCAAATAAAATTTTATTTAAAAGAAACACATTTAAAAAGCAAATATATGCATAGAATAAAAATGAAAGGCTGTAATAGAATTTACTATGTATCAGATGAATCAAAAAACCAGAAGTGCAATCATGATATAAGTAAAAAAGAAAAGAAAAATTTACAATATAGAGATGAACAAGGAAATTACATCATACTAAAATGAACCATAGAAAAAAATTCAAGAGAGTAACACAATAATTGTAGGAGACTTCAATATGTCTGTCTCTCAAATTTGGACAATGTAGAAGCTTGAATGGAATGTAATAATAAGAAAATTTAATAGGAGAAAATACAATGTTCAAACAAACCAAAAATCCCTTTAAATTTATGTAAAGGATGAGAGAGATAAGCTTATAAAGAAATTACCTTTAAAAAGTATCTGGGAATTTTAAAGTACTGAAAGCTCAATGAGTCATCAATATGACGTTGTAGCTAAAGTCCTAATACCATTATACACTTCACTTAAAGAGGAATAATGTCCAAGAAAAGGAAGAGATCCATCATATTCTCCTTTAGTAAGGACATAACAGGAAATGATGAAAGAAATTCTAATGTATCTGGACAGGTAACAACTAGAGCATTATGTTTGATCCAGGGCTCCACATTTTAAGGGAAAAAACTGTTCCACATCTAGAAAAGGGTGAACAGGATGGTGAGACAACTAGAAAATATTCTTTATTCAGGTGAATAAAACTGGGAATTTTTAACCTCCAAAGAAACAGCTTAGAAAAGACAGAGCTATATTCAGTTATTTGAAGAGCTGTCATTTGGAAGAAGAGATAAAGAAGAAAAGTAGATATAATCTGGTATGTGACCTAGATTTTTGGAGAGCAGATGTCAAAAGTTTCAGAGGAAGGCTAGCTAGGGCTAAAATTCTGTACAGTACATCAGTCTAGGAAGGATATGAAATGTTCAGAAATGAAATTCTGAAAATAAAAGGAGATGACACTAACAAGGAAGAAAAATAGTTCTCTGAGGAGACTGATATGGATGCACAGGCATCTCACCAACCAACTTCAATTTTTAAAAGAAATGTACCAAAGACAGAAGCAAAGTAAAAGAGGATGGATATGAGATTGATGAGGTAATATAAAAATAATGGCAAAAGTACCAAAGCTTAGAATGACCTTAGATTCATGAAAAAGCTTTTTTTAAAAATTGTCTTTGAGGAGTTGTATTAGGGAAAACAGAAAGATTAAAGAAGGAATAGGCCTGCTTTTTAAGATGGGTGGGACAATGATACTTGACAATGACAACAAAAAAGCAGAACTAGCGAGTTCTTTTTTTTTTCTATTTTCTCTGCCAAGAAGATTGAACTTTGAACAAAAAAGAAGAAAAAATTACTTACAAAGAGTTAATATTCCAGTCGAATATGGAGACAGTAGTTTCCCTTGAAGAAATAAAATCTACTAGTCCAGATAAAACACAGACTCAAGTACTAAGATAACCAGTATATATGATTGTTAACCAGTGTCAGTAATATTTGAAAGATCATAGAGAATGAGAGAGACATCACAGCACTAGGGAAGACCAAATACTACCTGGTGTTCAAAAAAGAGAAGAGAATAGATTTTGCAAAGTGCAGACCAATGAGCTTGACTTCAATTACTAGGAAAACTCCTGAATGGATCATTATCATCAACTCAACAAGCATTACTGTGTGCATTGTATTAAAGACTAGCAATATGAATACATACAAGCGGAGACAAATATAGTGCATGCCCTCAAGGATCTTGCATTCTAAGACAATACATTAAAGCAGGAGATTGGGGAGAGGGAGGAGATTTGTAGAGAAAGTCCCAGATGGTCAGGATTGCCTCCTAGAGAGGAATGAAGAAATGGCTGGTCAGGGTCTGTTTCTTAAAATAGATGTTCTGAGAGAGACCAGCCAATCAGAAAGAGAGACCACAGTGGCAGATAATACTTCCACTGTTTGACATCTAGAGATAGAATCTAGGGGTGGTGATATGCTTAGTGAATATGTAGAAAAGGAGTTGGTCATTGCTAATATTCAGTATGGCTTCATGAAGAAGAATTCAAGCCAGACCTGACCCACTTTGTTTCCTTTATCTTGGCAAGGTCACTTAGCTAATAGATTGAGGAATATTATAGATATAATTTATCCTAGATTTTATCAAAGTATTTAATAAAATATCTCATTATTCTTTTTTTTAATTTTAATTTATTTCTTTTTAGTTTTCAACATTCATTTCCACAAGATTTTGAGTTACAGTTTTTTCTCTCCCCATCTTTCCCCTACCCCCAACCCCAAAATAGCAAGCCTACTGAATACCCCTTCCCTCAATCTGTTCTCTCTTATATCC
>CM053586.1:272277686-272296549 GCA_028646515.1 Pseudochirops corinnae
CTCTTTACCTACCCTTTCCCCTTACCACCATTTCCCTCCTTTCTAATGACCCCCCTTTTTATCTCCCCTTCACCCCTCCTTCTTCCTGTAAGGCACAATGGATTTTTATACTTACCTGAGTATATTATTCCCTCTTTGACCCCAAACCAATGAGAGTAAATTTCATACAATGCTCCTCTCACTCCCTCCTTTTCCTCTATTATAATGAGTTTTTGTGTCTTTTCACATTAGAATCTTAAACTTAACTGATTATGTTGATCATTCTCCAGAACCAAATGAGAATAAAATTGCTCACATGATGTTCATCTCCCTCTCTCCTTCCCCTCTACTATGGTGTGTTTTTATGTTTCTTCGTGTGTCATAATTTACCTTTTTCTGCCTCATCCTTTCCTTTTCTCCCATTACAGTCCCTTTGAACTCCTTAATAAGGTTTTTTTATCAACAGATTAATTCATTTATACTCACACCCTCTATCTATGTATATCCCATTTAAATGTCACAACAATCATATAAATTTCAATACTGATAGGTATCAGCTTCTTATATAGGGATGTAAATAGTCAGCTCTTATTAAATTCCAAGTTATGTGCATGCATGTGTGTGTGTGCACACATGTATGCATGTATGAGTGTGTGTGAATGTGTGTTTTCCTTGTTTACCTTTTTATGTCCTTCTCGAGTCTTGTAATTGGAGATCAAATTTTCCATTGAGCTCTGGCTTTTTCATAAGGAAAGTCTGAAAGTCCCTTATTTCATTAAATGACCACATCCTTGCCTAAACAATTATGCTCAGTTTTGCTGGGTAGTTGATCCTTGGTTGTAGTGCTAGCTCTTTTGCCTTATGAAACATCAAATTCCAGTCCCTCCAATCTTTTAATGTAGAAGCTGCTAGGCCCTATATAGTCCTTACCATAGTTCCATGATATTTGAATTGTTTCTTTTTGGCTACTTGTAGTATTTTCTCCTTCACCTTGTAATTCTAGAATTTGGCTACTATATTTCTTGGAGTTTTCAATTTGGGATCTCTTTCAGGAGGAGTCCAGTGAATTCTTTTCATAACTATTTTACCCTCTGATTCTAGGACTTCAGGACAGTTTTCTTTGACAATCTCTTGGAGGATGTTGTCCAGGCTGCTTTCTTCATCATGTCTTTCCGGTAGAACAATAATCCTTAGGTTATCTCACCTGGATTTGTTCTCCAGGTCAGTTGTTTTTACAGTGAGATATTTTGTACTTTCTTCTAATTTTTCAGTCTTCATGTTTTGTTTGATCGTTTCTTGTTGCATCATAGAATCCTTAGCTTAGATTTGACTGTTTCTAATTTTTAGTGAATTATTTTCCTTGGTTAGTTTTTGAAGCTCCCCTTTTAGGGAAGTATTTTCTCCAGTTAGATTTTGAACCTCCTGTCCCAGTTCACAAATTTTATTTTTTAGGGAATTGTTTTCTTCAGTGAGATTTTTTTTTTCCAGTTTGGACACTGTAGATTTAAATTTATCTTCTACCCCTCTAATCTGACTTTTTAAATCTTTTTTGAGCTCCTCCAAGAATGCTTTTTGGGTTTGAGATCAATTCATATTTCCTTCTGTGGTCTCAGGTATGGATACAGAGTCCATGGTATCTCCTGAAAGTGATTCTTCTGGTTCATAATAAGAGGATTCAATTGCCTTTGGTCTTCCCTTTGTAAGTTGCTTCTGGCCCATTTTGATTACCTCTTTCCTGACCTTTAAAGTGTATTTCTGCTTCTGGGGTACAGAGGGCTCTGACCCACAATTCTCAAGCTGGGAGCTAGGTGCTTGGTTGTTGACTTTGTGTGCTGTAGCCTATGGGTGTCTAGACTGAGGCCAAGGCCAGTGTTTCCCCGAGTTAGGGAGTGGTGGTCTGGCCCCTTCAGATTCCTACCTCTATGCCCTTGGGCTACAGCTCAGGCAGGATAAGCAGAGCTGGTGTCTGCAGATTCCCCCAGTGGTGCTAAAGCCCACCTGGACTTCTGTTGTTAGGGCTTGCTGGCTCCACCACCCTAGGCTTTGGGAGCTCCTGCTGGTTAGCTGAGGTGAGGCTTTTTGGGATCCCTCATGCCCTTCACTTCAGACTCCTTACTGCCTCAGTTACACCCTTTCTGGGTGACTCCTAAGCCTGAGGCTATTTCAGTTATTTCAGGATTTTATTCTGGGTAGGTCATTTATCTCTGAGTTTTCTGGGTCAAGGAGGGGGAATGAGAGCAGCTAGGGATCACTCTGCTATCTTGGCCTCTGGAAATTCAGGTAGGTGATTTCCAAACTTCCAGGCTGTGGGCTGATAGCCTCAGGAGAAGCCGCTGTTGCTGCTGCAGGCCCTGCACTCTCTCTTTCCCAGTTCCGACCAACCAAGACTCCATCCTGAGCTGCAAATTGACCTTGGGGTAAGTGAGTTCACTGGCTGGGGCTCCTTCTCTGCTATAGTGTGCTCTCTGCTTCAAGTTGGTGCAGCCCCCACATGCTCCTGAACCCCCTGCCCAGACCTATGTGGGTACCTTCCTGGGCTGGGCATCTGCCATGCTCCATCTCCCAATGTCACTCTAAAATCCATTTGGATTCACTTTTTAGGGTTTAGTGAAAGAATTCTTGGAGGAGCTTAGAAATGTTCTTGCTTCTGTTCTGCCATCTTGGCTTATCCCCCCTCTGTAATACCTTTCAAATACATCCCCTTTTCTCTGCTCACATAGTCACTAGCCAGGTCTTTAATATCTGCTTACACATGGATTATTACAAGAACCTTATGCTTTCCTTGTTTCAAATCTCTCCCTACTCTAGTCTATCACTCTTTTCTCAACTGCCAAAATGATCTTCTGTAAGTACACCTTTTATTGTGTGCCTCCTACTCCATTCAATAAACTCATAAATTTAATATTACACCAAGATCAAATGTAAAATCATGTAGCTTTTAAAGGCCATCATAACTTGGCCTTTTCCTACTTTTTCTATATCTTTATATTTATTTCTACTCCCTATATTTTCTTTTTCTTTTATTTTTTTTTCAGAATATTAAGTCTCATAGCTCTATTGAAACATTTTAAACTGATAGCATTGACTTTCTTGGTCCATATTGACACAAATAAATATCTTATTTACCCAGGTTATATTATAAACTTTTTGAAAGAAGCATTTATTAAGCCTTATTTAGACAATATCTTAATTATGCACTTCATAAAGTATTATCACTTAATATTTGTTAAGTACATGAATGATGATGACGATGATGATGATAATGGTGATGATGATGATGATGATGATGATGTATTTTGTTTGACTTGTGTCTATATTCCACTGTCCCATTGATGTATTTTCTTTGATCCAGTAATGCTGGCCTTCAAGTTATTCAAGTCAAATAACATTCCAATGCCATATTATAAGCTTTTTTATTGGCTGTTCCCCTTGTTTATTGGCTGTTTTATTGGCTGCAGTGCTCTCCCTTCTCATCTTCACCTCCCAATTTTTTTAAAACTTCAGCTCAAATTCCACCTATTGTAAGAGGTCTTTTTATAACCCTCTCCTCCCCACCCCCAATTTATTGACCTCTGAGATTAACAAGATGGGCATCCAATAAAATAAGAAACTTTCAAACTTTCCTAATGCAAAGACCAGAGATGAACAGAAAATTTGATCTTTAAACTCATGACTCAAGAAAAGCATAAAAAGGTAAACAGGAAAGAAAAATTTTAAAAAAATCATCTCATTCAAGAAGATGAAAATTCTTTTTCCCTATACAGGAAAATGATACATAGACAGAGGGTATGCATATAACTTGACTTTGATATGATAATATTTAAAAAATGGTGAAAAAAGGATTGTACTGGGAGAAGAGGAAAGGGGGAGACAGAATAGGCTAAATTGTATCACATTTAGAGGCACAAAAGACCTATTATAATAGAGGGTAAGAAGGGAGGGGGTGAGCATTGTTTGAACCTTACTGTCATCAGATTTGACTCAAAGAGGGAATAACATAAACACTCATTGAATATATAAATCTCTTTTACCCTATAGGGAAATAGTAGATGGAAGGGGAAGGAAAAGCAAAATGAGAGGAGGGGCTGAAGGAAAAAGGGAGGGCAGAAGTAGGAGGGGAAAGGGGGAAAAGGGGGGCTGATAGAAGAGAGGGCAGATTGAGGGAAGTGGTGATCTGAAGCAAAACTGGTGAGGGACAGGGTGAAAGGAGAGAGAAATGTATAAATGGGGGGTGGGGAATAGGATGGAAGGAAATACATGGTAATCATAACTGCGAATGTGAATTGGATGAGATCTCCCATAAAGTGGAAACAGATAGCAGAGTGGATTAAAAACCAGAATTCTACAATATGTTATTTAAAAGAAAGATATTTTAAGCAGAGAGATACACATATAGTAAAGGTAAAAGACTAGAGAAGGATATTATTATGCTTCAGCTGGAGTAAACAAACAGGGGTAGCAATCCTGATCTCAGACAAAGCAAAAGCAAAAATAGCCCTAATTAAAAGAAATAAGGAAGGAAACTATATCTTGCTTTTTCAGTCTCTTCATCATCCTAGTCCTTCTTTTCTAAATATTTTATCTCTAAATGAAAAAAAAAAAGAATGACCTCTAAATAAACCAGAGTTTATCAGTGTGGTATGAAAAATTTAATATAATGTTCTAGATTTCATCTGACTAGGGAAAATTTTCCTTTCTCTGTAATCTCTATGATTTTTCATTCTTAAATTGGAACTTGCTGTTAGAGAGGATCATCATCTCTGATTTCAACTATCCCCTCTAGTTCTATAATGCATAACTGTGGCCCTTCTGGAGTATGGAGGAGGGAAAAAAAAGCACTTCTGACCTTCCCTTCCAAGATTCTTCATTGAAACTAGGGCATGTTCTTGAGTCTTTTATTTATTTACCAAGTTCTTATTGAGTTCTTGGTTCAAACAGAGAATTATACATACAGAGCTAACAACTGGTATATGACACCAATTTTAATATTTACAGATATACTTCAAGGTGATCAGTATTCAGAATTTAAGTTTCTGAGACTTTCACCTTGTATTACTTCAAAATCTCTAATATTTGTATCATGACAATAGACTTTGCAGGGAACATAGTACTCATGTGGTTCTTTTGGTTAATGGTGACTGTGAAATTGGCTTTATAGCAGACTGTAACCACATTTGAGGATTCTGGGCTCTTGCCCCATCGGAGGATGCCAGAATCTAGTTGGAGGTTCTCCCTTACCCACTCTTAATATACATTTCCATATGCTCCATGACTATTCCTAGCATTGCTTTCCTACAAAATTCCTATATATGGTTTCATTCTGAATCACAATATTTTTATGTATCACTGATCTAAGACATATTCGGTGATGAAGAAGAAAAATTCAGAAATGTTTTCATGTCTTACAGAGAATTCTTGCTTAGGGAGGAAAGTGAAGACTCCTCATTTCCTATATACAAAATAGGAAACAGACAACAATTCAAAGACCATTATCCATTTCCATATGGGTGGTTGAGGATTAAAGGATTCTTTCTTCCATATCTTAACAAGTAGGCAATGTCCTTCAGCAGGTTAAAGTAAATCTATTCTCCAACTCATAGAAAGAAGGATGATTCCTAATAACTTTCAAACCTTATTGCTATTACTGATACTCATCTTTCTGTCATTACATAGTTACATCACAGGGCATTATTTTTACCACCCTTTGCAGGAAAGGAAAGAAACATAGGTCAAGAAGAATCAAAATATCAGCTTATTTATAATGCATGAGTGTGTCAAATTACACTGAAAATTTCAAATATTATTATTATTATTATTACCTTTCAGATGTTTATCAACCTGACTTAATTTAACCACAGAGTGGTTCTAACAGACTAGAGGACTATCTAGGTCCTTGAGGAAACATAGCGGTCACCTAAGGGTGAAGGGGAGTTGATCTGGGCTCCTCAAAGAACTTTGTGGGTTTTTTTTACAATCTTTCTGTGAGGCAAGATAAAGACTGTCTTGTATCTGATATAAAGCATTAACCTGATGGCATTGATAAGAGCTGAGAACTCCGTTATCCACATCTGTTGAGATTTAGAAGTACTCTTGGTGGAGTGAGAGCCAAAAAATGTTTTGTGGGAAGCCTTTGAGTTTGAACTTGGTCTTTGTAAACTAAGAGTGTAGGGGTACTGGGCCACAGTGTCATTTTTGGATTTTGAACAGGTTATAATGGTAATGGCACAGAAGCTAGCCAGAACCATGTTTTTCAACTCACTAAGGGTATTTTGGTCTTCCCTAATCAGTTAGTCAATAAGCATTTAATTTACTAAGCACTTGCTATCAGGCCCTGTGCTAAGTGCAAGAATACAAAGAAAGGCAAAAACATAGCCCATGCTCTCAAAGACCTCTCATTCCAATAGGCGAGATTAGATGTGAATAACAAAAAATCCAACTGGCAGAGGTAAAGAAGGAGAACATTCTAGGTATGGTAGACAGCAAGTGAAGTAAGTGTGGAATTGGGAAATGGAGTGTTCTGTGAGAGGAACAACAAAGAGACCAATGTTGCTGGATTTTAGAATATATCTGGGAGAAGAAAGTATATGAACACTAGAAATACAGCAAGTGGCAAGGTTGAAATAGGCTTTAAAATCCAAACAGAAGACTTTACATATTATTATTTACATGTTATCTCTCCCATTAGACTGCAATTTTTCTAGATTCGGGAACTGTCATTTGCTTCTTTATTTTGTATCTCCAGTTCTTAGCACAGTGTCCAAAATGTTACAGATGCTTAATACATGCTTGTTGACTTAACATTGTATCTTATTATAGAGATAATAGAGAGCAGCTGGAATTTTTTTTTTTTTTTTTAGGTAGCAAAGGTGGGAAATGATATTGTCAGACTGGTGCTTTTGGAGAGTCATTTTAAAAAAATATTTTATTTATTTCGTTAAATGTTTCCTAATTACATATAAAAATTTAACACTCATTTTAAAAAATTTTGAGTTCAAATTCTCTCCATTTCTGCTGCTTCTGTGCCATTTCCACAATAATGTATCCAAAATTCAAGAAGGCAAACAATTTGATAACAATTTGTTCAAGGCAAACAATTGGATATCAATAATACATGTGAAGTCATACAAAATATATTTCTGTATTAACCACATTATGCAAGAAAACATGAACCAAACAATAAAAACAAAGAAAGTTGGGGGAAAGTATGTTTCACTCTGTAATTAGAGTTCGTCAGTTCTCCCTCTGGAGGTAGATAGCATCTTTCATCACGGGCCCTTTGGAATTGTCTTGGATCACTATCCTGATCAGAGTTTCTAAGTTTTTCACAGTTGATCATCCTTACAAATATTGCCATTACTGGGTACAATGTCAGGAGAATCATTTTGAAAGATGAATGGAAGATGGATTGGAATGAAGAGAGAAATAAGGTGTATCAATCAGAAGAAAACTACTACATTAGTCCATACCTGAGGAAATGAGGGCCTGTACTAGCATGGTGGTTGTGTGAGTAGAAAGAAAGAGATGATTATGAAAGATCTTTTGAATGCAGAAATGAAAAGATTTGATACAGATTGGATATGTGTGGTAAGTGGGAGAAAGAAGTTGGCACCAAGAATGAGAGGGCCTACATGACTAGGACATAGTGGTGTCCTTCACTTAATAGGAAAGTTAAGAAGAGGGGAGAGTTTGGAGGAAAAGATAATGAGTTCTCTTTTGCAGGTGTTGAGTTTGAGATGCCTATAGGGCATTTAGTATGAGAAATCCAGGAGGCAGCTGAAGATATGAGATCTACAAAGAGATAGATCTGAGAACCATGCAAGTTATAACTGAACCCAAGGGAGCTGATGAGATTATCAAATGAGATAGTATTGAGGGAGAAGAGAATAAGATCTGTAACAGAGACTTGGGAAAACCCAGGATTAATGGTGGCCACCTGGAAGAAGATCCAACAAAAGAGACTAAGAGAGCAGTCAGCTGTGTAGGAGGAAAAATATTATAGGGCAATGTCATGAAAACATAGAGATAATCCAAGAGTAAAAGGGTTCTTGACAGTGTCCAAAGGTACAGAAAGATCAAAGGAGGATAGGAATTGAGAAAAGACCATTAAAATGGTCAATGGACATGACTGGAATGACTCAACAACAACACAAATATCATTGGTAACTGTGAAGAGAGCAGATTAAACTGAATAATGAGGTATATGAGAGTAGAGGAACAGATTAAGACAGCTTTCTCAGGAAATTTTGCCAAGAAGGGGAGGAAGATGGAGGATGTATAGGAGGATGTAGCATACAGGTGGAAAACTAGCAGGAAGAGTAGGGTCAAATAAAAGTTATTTAAAGATTCAGGGAAACATGATCAAGTTTGTATGCAAATGTTAGTAAATGAGAGCTGAAAGTTAGGGACTGAGGATGACAAAGGTGGCAATCTATTGGGGAGTCTAGTAGGGGATGGTGTCAAGGCTAATCTAGGGCACTGCCCTCTTTGATTTTGTCAATGCACCAGTCAATATCTCCCCTTTTACCCTTCACATTGTTTCCCATCATAAGCCCCATAGTTAAGAACCCTTGATGAAGTGTTTGTAATGTCAATTGGTGATTCATTCAGGAGACTGTGTCTCTCAATAGTCAAAATGGGAGAATGACGCAAATCATTATTTCCTATATTAATGATCAATTATTGAATTCGGACTAAGGTTTCTTCCACTTTTCTACTATCTCATTCAGAAATCATCGCCAGTAAGTTATTTAGACAGCCTTTGACATGCAGGGCTAATAACAAAAGGGAAAACTCAGATCTGTTCAGTAAAAGGTAAAGAAATTTTAGTTTAGGTAAATCAATGGATTTTAGCCCATTGTGTTTTACTCAGACAGCTCTGATAAAATGTGGGTACTCCATTTTCTCTTTTGTCTAGATTATCCTAGACAGGTGTAGAGCCAATTCAGTATTTACAGTGTCCACAATCATGATAAAGACCATGACTATAAGTATCACATGACATTTGATCTCAAAATATACCAAACTCTCCAGACAGAGGACAGAACTGGAGCATTTATTTAGACATCAGAAAACCCAATCCCAAAACCAGTAAGCTGATTTCATCATAGTACCAAAGATATTCAAAAGCTATAATAACGCTAAGAGCCACAGCATCCTTCAGTCTTCCCACAAACCAATAGAAGATCAATATTTACTCACAAACCTCTCTATCTCCTTGCCTGAGTGTCCTCTCTCCCCCACTATCTTGCTACCTCTGTCCAGCTTCCGGTGAGTTCTGCTTCCCTTCAGCAAATTCCCTCCATCACTGGCTCCATGTGATTATGTTTAGCCTATTAGGGGTCAGAGTTTACTTTCAAAGAAGGGGAGGTCTTCAAATTACCCCCTAGGTCTATTAAGGGGCAGGGAAGATCTTCAAATTCCCATCCCCATTACAACAGGTGACATGGGTGTTGATAAGTCTCTTTAATCAAAACTGAGTGATCAGTGTCATGTCCCTCAGCCCCTCATTAGAATAAGCCCACCTCTCATTACAATATTCATTCTCTCATTACTTGTTAACCAATCAGAATTTATTTCTACCCTGAGGTATACCCCTCTTTCCGAAGGCTTTATAAATATTGTAGGTTTCACAGGTTAGCTTTCTTTGGTCATTGAGAGGAAAAATGAGCCTTTTTTGTAAATTATTTGCTAACTGTGGCTGATAAAAATGATTATAATTTACCCAGAAACTTTGTCTCTCAAAAATATTTACTCACGATGCTACATATAGAGAGGTCTGCTTGGGTAACTTCATGAGGGACAGAGATAAAGGAGGAAATAATAAGGGATGGCATCTGAGTGGTGGGAAATCTGGAGGGTTGAAGAAGAGGGACCTCTCAGTGAATACACTTAGTTTTTTCATCACTAGGAGGTGACTGAATGAGAGAGTTGGAGAGGAGGCACCATGGGAGGGTGAGGAGGAAAGGAAAGGTACAGAATAGCTGTGGTGGTGAGTGGGAGGCTGAAATGATCAGGAAGATATAAAAGGATTGCCTTCCACAAGAGCCCATTTGAGATTATGTAACATAAATTTGTATTGGACCCAGTCAGAACAGTTTTATCACTTTTCCCAGATCCATTCAGCAGTATGTGAACAGGAGCAAAGGTGGTGGATGGTCAGAGTCATCCAAGGCTGGATTTTGCAAGTGTTTTTTTTGGCAATAGGACAAGAAGACAAAGGAGTCAAGTGTAAAGATAATGTAGAAAAAAACTGCTTCACAAGGGCATAGAGATAGAGAAGGAAAGAGAGTGCAGACAGAAATTCTGAACTACCAAGAAAAGGACTTACATTCCATTCAACCCATTACTATAAGAAACATCCTTATATCCAGAATTACCTTCCAATTCTTGAGTGCTAAAGCACTATTATGTTTTATGTATATTCCCAAATGTTGTGCTTCTGAGAACCTGCTCCAGGTTTCTATATTGAGACACTGATTCTCTCTCATGGTTAGTCCCTAATAATCTTTTTTCCTTTTATTTTATTTTTTTCTGAAATTAACACCAAATAAGATGAGTATTTTCTTATTCCTCCTCTCTTCTCTACCCCACAGGCAGCTCCCCATCTCAAATTGAAAGAAAGAAAAATAAATCCCTTGAAGCAGATATGCATAGGCAAACAAAACAAATTTCTGTATTTGACCATCTTTAAAAATGAATGTTTCATCCCACTCACTTCACTCAAGTAGCAATTCATACAATGCTTCTCTGGTTTGTTTGAAACCATCCCTTTCATCATTTCGTGTAGTAAAATTAAGTCCCATTACATTTGTAGGCCTTAAATTGTTCAGCTATTTGTCAATTGATGGGATCCCCTTTAGTTTCATGATCTTTGCTACTAAACCAAGAACTGTTGCCTAATATTCTTCTCCAGATCAGCCCTGCATGTCTGTGTCCAAACAATTATTCTTCCTTCACCTCTCTCCCTAGTATTCTATTAATTACTCTATGCAAACTATGTTAGTCTCTCTCTTTCTCCCTCTCTCTCTCTCTCTCTCTCTCTTGTGCATGCACGTATACCAGGCCACTTCCCAACTTTCCTTTTATGTGTTGTCTTTCCCTATTAGAATGTAAGCTCCTTAAGAGTAGGGACTGTCTTCTTTACTTATATTTGTTTCACCAGCACTTAGCACAAGGCCTAACACTCAATAAATACTCAAAAATGCTATATCTATCCATGTATCCATCTATCTAATGGCAGTAACGAAATCTACCCACCCACTCCATTTTCTCTTCACTTTGGTATGTATCCCTAACTACCTCAATTGCTCCTTATATAGCATTAACTTGGAATTCTTCACAATCCTTATTGCCTCCCCCTTGGAGCACTCTCTCTCTAACCAAAGTCCTGCCTAAATTGTGATGCCCAGAAATGAATACAATACTCAGAATATGATTTGACTAGGGTAGAATACAGAAACACATCATCCCCTTAGGACTTGTCATTACACCTCTCTCATCACCTTTCTATTAGGTCATTGTATCATGCTTTTTATTCATATTGAACTTTCAGCCCACTGAAACCCTCAGATCCTTTTCAAATGGATTACTCTCCAGCAAGTGGGTCTAAGTCTCCTCTATATTTTATTTTTTTTAAACTTTTTAAACAGTTATCAAGTGATAGAATCAAAGACTCTTAAAATTGGAAGAGACAAATCACAGAGTTGAAAGGGACCTCAGGCCATCTAGTCCAATTCCATACCTGAATAAGAATTCTTTGCAATCAATACCAGATAACTATTTATCCAGAGTTTGAAGAGGAATCCAAGGAAGACAATTCTACTTTTGGAAAGCTCTAATTGTTATAAAGTATTGCCTTATATTAAGTCTAAATTACCTTTTACTCTTTCTTCCTCGTGATTTAAATATGTCAGAGGTCATTTAGACATTTTTTTAACAAAAATCTCTTCTACAACATAAGTGACAAGTGGTTATTCAAGATTTGCTTGAAGACCTTCAGTGAAAGGAAATACGTTTACCACCTGTGGCAGCCCAGTGATCCTCAATATCAAGGGAAGGTCTTGTAGCTCTTTATACCCTAAGTAATAATTGATAACTGTGGAGAATGGTAGTGCTTGGTTACTCAACCTTCCCTGAACCACTGTCTGCTTTCCCCTGGAATTTCAACTCTCACATAAAGCACTAATGGAATATGGGGCAGCCATTGCAATAATTATGAGTAGACATTTATATATTGTGCTGGAAAACTTATGGAGCATGCTACAAACACTATCTTATCTGATTCTCAAAACACTTCCATGAAGTAATTAGATTTATGATCCTGCTTTCTCCCACAAGGAGATGAAGTCTCATAGTGCAGAAGTGACTGAGTCACATAGCTAGTAAGAAGCAGAGTAAGAACTTGAACTCAGGTCTCCTGATACAGTGCTTTTCCCTCTATTCCACATTGCTTCTCAGGAGGGAGTGCTTATTTTAGAGTTTGTCCCTTTTGCATATGTAGTAATTCTATTACTACTTTAAAAGGGTAGGAAAATACCGGTTGTGCTCCTAGTTTATTGAATACAGTCTGCCATAAACTCATTTTATTTTCCCCAGAGCTGGATTTGATTTTCATCTGTGTTGGTGCTTCAAATAAATATCTGTCAAGACCAGCTGGGGGAAGATTTGATACAGACATGGGTTACTTTTTTATTAAGTTGTTAAAAGTGATGAGAAGTGAAAAAGTTTATCTTTTTAAAATCACCTGAGACGCTCCTCTCTAAGTCCCTTCCCCCACCACATACATATCCCTTGGTACAAATAAATTTCATGACCTTCACTAAATCTGTCCAGGCCCACACACTTGAAGAAGCACCTATTCAAATCGTATCAGGTTAAGTTTTCTAAATGGCTAGGTCAATTACTACTATGGTGATTTATAGCACTTTTTAATACATTATTTCATTTGATATTTATATCAGTCCTTTCATGTAGATATTGCAAATGAACTTTTCTCCATTTTGCAGAAGAGGAAACCAAGGCTGAGCAGAATTAGGTAAAGTGTCCAACATCACACAGTAAGTTAGGGAACCAAGACTCAAACACAGGTCTCCTCGTTCTTAATCCAAGGTTCTTTCCATTATACCAGGTTAGCTCTCAAGTTCTGTATCTCTCTATTCTGCTTCTGTTTGCAAATTTTTTCTCAGCACATTTATACCCATTAAGTTCTATTTTCCTCCAGTGAAGTCCTACTCTGATGACTCATTGTGGCACAGAGGCAACCTTGGTAGTTTGAAGACTTTACTAGCAGAATATAAATTCTCATAGGATATGACTGTCTATAAAGGGCTAACCTAAAAAAGTCTAAAAAAGCTTCTTCACCAAATTGGCTGTAGGGTACTAAAATTTTTCTCAACAACTCTTGAAATCCTTCTAATAAGCCATGGAGGGGTTATTTTCTATATTGACACAGTATCCATCCACACTGATGAAATTAAGGGTCAGCAAAGTAAAAAAACAATTCCATTGTAGAAAGTAAGACTTCTGCTTCTTTACCTCCCCAAACCATCTTCTTTTCTTATGACTTTTTCTAGTAGATAAGGCCTTGGGGTAGAGGAAAGGATGATACAATTCCATTTTTCTACGTGAAATTAACACAAGTTCTTTCATTTATTCAGCCATTATTTATTTATTACTATGTGCAAGGTGATATAATGGACATGAAGAAAAACAAAGTAATTTCCTTCCCTCAGGCAGCTTAAAGTTTAGATGAATCTTGTAAGTGTTCATTAGGTATGTGAACTCAATATCTTCTAGAATGTATCTGGAAAAACAAGTACTAGAATCTGATTTAAATCTGGGGGATAATGAATAGATGAGAATCAGTGATGAAGACCATCTGAGATGACTTTTTTTCAAGTACCAACTTAAAAATTTAATCTAAAATATTACTACTATTTCTTTAAGTACTTTGCATCCCATTTGTTTGCTTGCTAATTATAACCAGCTTGTGCATGGAATTTTTGTTGGGACTTAAAGGAATTTAAATTTTTACTAGTTTTATTCATTTTGAATAATACAATTTTCATTTGAATTTTAAGACAATGGGGCAACCTGCCATTACATCACATGTTCAACAGTTTCTAGATGACATGCTCAGACAAATGGATCAGTAGAAAAGGTCCTCTTGTCTGGTCACTTTAGTCATGTGATCTGTCTGTCTCCATTAGGCTTTTACTTGTGGGGTCATATCAAAACCATCATATGTGCTTCAAAACCTTATTCTTTGAATGACTTTGAGGCTAGGATTACAAAAGCAATCCATTCAGTTACTAAGAAGCAGCTAACAAAAGTTTGTACAAAGCTTAAAAAGTGATTTTCAAAAAAAAAAATTTACATTACTATTATATATTTAAATGATGCCACAAGTTGTACATAATAGATTTGTAGTTTCAAGGGCAATCATTGTTTTTATTATACCATGTTAAGGAAATGCTTGTTTTATTTCATAAATTAAAAATAAAATAAATGTGAGAAACAGAAAAATTATTATAATGATGCATAGAGTAACAGAGGTTATGTTGAATTTTAATAAGAAATCCTATTTTAAATATTATTTAAATTGTTCTTAAATGATAACAGTATTTTCTATGAATCTGTAGTATTTATAGTCCTGAAGTTAATAAAGCCACACCTAAGGCTTTTGCATAAGCATAGTGTCTAGAATAAGGGTGTTATGCTGTACTCTATTCTGATCAGAACATATTACAAGTATTGTATGCAGTTCTGGGCAACCCATTTTAGAGAAGATATTCACAATATATAGAATATATAAATAAGGATGCCTCAGGAGGTGGCAGAGTGGATAAAGTGCTGAGTCTGGAGTCAGAAAGGTCTGGAGTCTTCTTCCTGAGTTCAAATCTGGTGTCAGACTCTTACTAGCTGTGTGACTTCAGGCAAGTCATTTAACCCTGTGTGCCTCAGTTTTTCACTGTAAAATGAGCTGAAGAAGGAAATTGCAAACCACTCCAGTATCTTTGACAAGAAAAACTCCAAAATAGGGTCATGAAGAGTCAGACACAATTGAAAAATGACTTAACACAGATTGGCTAAGATGGAAAAACAGGAAAATGACAAATGCTGGATAGGATGTGGAAAAACTGGAACACTAATGCATTGTTGGTGGAGTTGTGAACCGATTCAACCATTCTGGAGAGCAATCTGGAACTATTCCCAAAGGGCCATAAATAATTGCAAACCTTTTGACCCAGTAATACTTCTGGCATTGTATCCCAAAGAGATCACATAAGTGGGAGGAAGACCCATATATACAAAAATATTTATTGCAGCTCTCTTTGTGGTGGCAAAAAACTGGAAATTAAGGGATGCCCATCAATTGGGGAATGGCTAAACAAGTTGTGGTATATGCATGTAATGGAATACTGTTGTGCTATGAGAAATGGGGAGGAGATGGACTTCATATTTACCTAGAGAGGCTTATACAAACTGATGCTAAGTGAGAAGAGCAGAACCAGAAAAAATTTGTACACAATCACAGACACATCATATGTGTGACAACCAGCTTTAATAAACTGGACTCTTCTCAGCAATGCACAGTTATAAGACAACTGTACAGGTCTCAGGATAGAAGGAGATATCTACATGCAGAGAAAGATCTAGAAAGAACAGAGTTTAAATGGAGACTGAAGCAATCTACATGCTATCGTTCTTTTCCATGTTTGGTTTTGTTTCTTCTTTCCCATTGTTCGCTCCATTGTTACAACCTTTCTATGCAACCAGGCTAATGTCCAATGTGAAAGTATTTCCAGATCCTATACTTGATTGCATGCTGCCATGGCAGGGGCGGGTAGAGAGGGAGGGGAGAAAATCTGAAATTCGAGGGATTGTGGAACTGAATCTTGTTAACTAAAAATAAATAAACAAATCAATTTTTTAAAAAAAGAAAAAAGAAAAATGACTTAACAGAAAGTTTGGGGAATGGAAATCCTCATGAAATAAAGATGGGTTGAAGAAAACATAGGTGTTTACTTTCAAGAAGAAAAGTGGGATGGGGCATAATAAGCTTTCTTAAAGCATTTAGAGAATTGTCATGTGAAAGAGGAATATAGCAAAAGTAGGAGAAATGATGGAAGGTGCAAAAAGATAGACTTTGTTTAAGTATAAAGAAATACTTCTTAATAATAAGTGACCTTAAAGAGAAATGATGGTGTGTCCTAGGAAGTAGTGAGTTTCCTGCTTTGAAGGATTGTAAGTAGAAATTAGATGAATACATTTCAGGGAAATTTTAGAGGGCATTTTTTGTTAGGGGTATCTTTTAGACTCAGTGGGCTTTGAGTTCTTCTCCCCCTATGAGATTCTATGTCGCTGGTACTGGAAACCTTTAAACTCCACTACTCCCACACACAAGCTTTTCAGCTCCCTTTTGTCTTCCCCCATTAGAAGGCAAGTTCCTTGAGGGCAGAGCCTCTTCTTTTTGCTTGTATTTATTTGTATCCCTGGTATTTAGCACAGTGCCAGGCACATAGAAAGTGCTTTATAAATGTTTGCTTTCTTGCTCCTCTAAAAACAGGAAAGAACTAATGCCACAAGCCAAAGAAAAGAAGCTTCATATTTGTGGGGCACATTTCAGTTCTGCACAGGACAGGCTTTGATGCCTCTACTCATCTGGGCATTTACTAAATGTCATTCTCACTCAAGACAAGAAAGGAGAAAAAGAAACTAACTTTAACCTGGTTAGGGTCTTTTGAATGCTCCCCAGTTTTGGCTCAGCAGCCAATCAAAAGTCCATCTCTTCACCACATGGTTAGCACACCAGAATGAGTGACAGGAGGTCTGTGCATACTTCAAAAGGAATTGCATCAGCTGAGCCAGCTTCATTTGCTCATAAGGACTGGACTTGGTCAGTCCCCTGTTAAAACTTGTAATTATTACTTGCTTTATAATAAAAATCAGTTTCTTGTTACTCACTTTTTGAATAGCCTTATTAGAATCAGTGTTCAAATTGTCTCAGATATTTAGACAATCACCTGCCTGGAGGCAGGGGACTATCCCAGTTGGCCTTGACATGTCCCTTCCCACCCTAGCAGTTTTAGATGGTTGACCCATGTTCGAGGTCTAGGGGTCTAGCACCTTTGCCTTTTTAACCATTGAACCCCTAGATCCTGGGTAATTTTCTGCATTCCACAAAACATGTGTCTCCAATCACAGCTTTAGATGAGAGATCTTTGATATTAGTAGAGGGCAAGATTAGGAACATGGCTGTCCTGTGGATGTGAGTTACTTCTTTGGAATTAGGGTGCAACTTGGAGTTCTGTTATTTTCCATAGATACATCCTGCTCACTCAAACACACACACACACACACACAAACATAAACACACACACACTCACACAGGAGTTATTAAGGTTTGTAGTGGAAAACTTCACCACATGGGACAGAAATGTGACGTCAAGACTGACTATATACAGCACACACTAAAGCATTTGGTTACAATTAGTCCTGACTAGCATACATAAAAATATATTCAAAGAACTTTGGTGCGTGCTGAACAGAGAGTTGATAGTTCTTTAAAGTTCTGTTCTATTATTACTTTTCTGCTGCTTTCATATTGAACTTCAATTAAATACTCTCCTTGGTTCAATGGAGTGGGATTTCCAATTGAAATTAACATTTGTCAACAGATACATTTATAAACAGCCGTGGTTTACTTAGGGCATGTACGATACCATTATCCAGACCATCTGGTCATTCTGCTGATGGTGTTTCCTCTTTGGTCTCTTGCTCTGACAAAATAATTTATCATCTATAATCTGCTAACTCTCTGTAGAGGAGAGCTTGCTGTCTCTCATACCTCATAGAATCAAAATAAATGAATTTGACAAATAAAAAAGGTCACAGGGGGTGAATGGGCCATTTCAAAGGGAAATGTGTGGCCTGGTTACTATTTTCCCCCTCCCTCATTTTTTTATTAAACATAGAGAGATTATAGAGAAAAGTCAGCTCAAAAATAAGCAATGCAAACATCTGTAATAAGATTTGAAAAGAAAGCAATGTTCAAATAGAAATATTTTCCAAGATTTATTTGCTTGATTCATTTGTATATTTTATTTTTGAAACTTTTGCCACATCTCAGAATTGCTTAAGAAATAAGAATTTTTGTCATAATTTATTGTGAGTATCAATAGCTTTCTTAACAGCAGTTCTTCTATTAATGATCATCACCCCCTCCATTCTCATTATTCAGGGACTTTCATAAGCATGTGATAAGAATATATTCTATGTGTAACATAGGCAACCATAGGTAAAATATAAAGAAAAGTAAGTAGGAAAGACAAATCAACAAATTTAACAAAATGTTTTAAATATTGACAGTCAAAGGAAATTAGAAAAAAAAAAAGAGTTTCACAAGTGCAGAATGTTACCTACATTGTCAAATGTGATTCTTTTGTTGTCAGATTCCGCTCAACACTTTCATTATTACAAAGTTGGGTTCAGCGAAGTGTGTGGGTGGGGGACACGGTATAAATGAAGAAAAATTGTATTGAATTTCTTTTACTAAGGTTCATAAATATAATTGATTAAAAGATAAAGAGAATATATATGTGTCTTTAAAAGCAAAAGATAATCATAACATAACCTCTGGGAAAATGATATTTTTTCATATTGTTTGGCTGAAGGGGACAGGAGGAAATTATTTCTGTCCAGGATAAGGAGTGATTCTGTTCATGATGCTGAAAGCTTAGCATCAAAGTTTAGACATTTAGGGTGGGGGAATAAAGAAAGAAAATTTGGTTTCAATTGAATCTTCTGAAAAATAAAGAATTCAGTTACAGAAAGATTCAAGATTAATTTGGGAGTAGTAAGCAATAAAATACAGATTTGATCTT
>CM053586.1:272297049-272362479 GCA_028646515.1 Pseudochirops corinnae
GGCTATGTGAGAGCTGTGATATGTTGCTGCTGCTACGCCACCATCTTGGCTCCACCCCCCATGAATCCTAGATTTTCAAAGAATGGGTTTCAAAGGGTTTAGAAAAAGGATAGATAGCGTCTACCTAAATACAGGGCAGGAAATAGAAAATGAGTGCAAAACAAGTCAGGTAATAAAGAATGAATACAAAATTATGGCACAGTCCTATAAGAATATTGGCAGAAGAATAAAGACAGAATGGATTTAGTTAAAAAATGATTTTTATGATCAATTGGAGAAAAATAGATGATCAAAGAAGGGAGGATACCACTACTTAGGGTGACTGGGATGAAAAATGAAGCCATTAAGAAAGAATTGTTCATTGCTTAGTTTGATTCAGTTTTCTCTGTTGGGGAGGGTGATCTTTAACTAGCAAGGATAGAACAATAATGACTAATACAAACTTGCTACCCAATGTAAATGACGAGATTGTAAGAGTTTATACAGCTCTTCTCAATGAGTTCAAGTCAACAAAGTGAGATGAACCACATTTCAGGTTATTAAAAGAACTAGTAACTAAATCACTGATGCTGATTACTGAAAGACTAAAGAACAAGAGAAGTATTACAGAACTGAAGAAAGGTGAATGTCTTTTTTTTTAAAGAAAAACATCTTGCAAATTATAGACCAGAGGGTGCAACTTAAATATCTAGCAAAATTCTAGGATGTTTTATTAAAAAGAATGGAAAATAAGTACCTATAAAGCAGTGATCAAGTGATCCCAAAATGTTAGTATTAGCTCCATCAAGAACAGAACATGCTAAGAGGTAATCTCTTTTTCTTTATTGACTGGGAACACTGCACCTATAGTTTACCTAGATTTTAACAAAGCTTTGTAACCCTTGTTAGAGATGAACAGATTATGGGATAAACAAGAGGATCATTAGAGGAATTCAGAATGTTGAATATTCAGACTCCCCAAAAAGTCAGTAATGAATTTATGAGAACTTGGAAGTTCTCCAGTGGAGTGACCCAGGGATCTTTGACTCTATTTAATATTTTAATAAATGACTTACATAAAGCCACATATGACATGTTTATCAAATTCACTAATGACAAAGATAGGAGGGGTGGCTAACATGGTAGATGGTAAAATCACTAAAGACTTTGCCAGTCTAGCATCTTGAGCCAAATCAAACAAGATGAAATTTAATGGAATAAATATAAACTCTTTGACTTAGATTTAATAAACCAACTTCACAAATATGATTTCAGAAGTGTAATATAAGGAACTCAGTTGCCTTCTTGCCCCGATTAATAAAGAAGCCCCAGGGAAACTCAAATTCCCCTTAGTTATCCAGTCAAAGAAAGGCCTGCAATAATTTCCTATGTTGGGATCTTGAATATCAACTAGCTACCAATTGCCTAGGAATCTCCTCCATACCTTCCAACATGGGTCAACACCAGTTCTCAGGTCTAGTCTCTCTGCCTCTTCCCCCAGTGCCTCTTCTTGTTTAACCCAAATGAGAATCTTATAAATATCACCATATTTTACATGTTTTGGATCACCCAGTGCTTCTCAGTGTCCTACTTTCATCCTCTTTGACTGCCCCCTTCTTAATTGTATTTCCCCTCCATAAAACTGGCTTGTTTTACTTTCTCTCTGCTGATCTTGCCTCACTGTGCTACCTGCTTCCTTGTACTATACTTTGGGATCCTTAGTCTTACTGAAACTGTATTAAGACATGTTTCTAGATAGTAGAGTAACTTAAACTTATATGGGTATTTTGACGTATTTCAAGATCAATTATGACATGGAAATAAAAATATCTAATGTGATCTTAGGCTACATTAAAAGAAGTACAGTATCCTGGAGTAGGGAGCTGAGAGCCCATTTCTTCTCTGCCTCAATCAAAATGAATCCAGAGTTTGTATTCAGTCCTTGGGATCACATTTGAGGAAGAACTTTGATAAGCTGGAGAGCACTCATAGGAAAGCAAACAAAATTGTGAAGGGCCTCAAGTTCATGCCAAATGGGAATAGATCAAAGGAATTAAGTATACTTAGCCTGAGAACAGAAGTCTTAAATAAGACAAGATAACTGTTTTGAAATATTTGAAGGGCTGTCTTTTGGAAAAAGAGTTAGACTTGGGCTCTTAATGTCATGCTGCTTCTTAATACAATACATAAATGTTAATAATTAGTTTTAATCCTTAGCAATGTGATAAACACACAGCAAATACTTGATAAGAACTTCTTGACATATTGATGGTTCAAGGGGAAAAGCCCCTTTTACTTCAATTACATGTAAAATGTGGGGGTGGGGATTTTCTGATGTGAATTATCTAGAGAAATTAGAGAATCATGTGATTGTTCTTTGGTGTATAAACACAATCTTCAGCCTGATCCCCATCATCAATACTCCGAATAATCTGATTGATATCCTCAATCTGGGTACTTTCTTCATCGATGCAAATTGCAAAGCATCCATGCCCACTCATCCTGGACAATTTTTGTCCATGTGTTCCTGTAAATTTTTTCCAAGGGGTCTACCCAAAATATTGATGGCCTTTCTCAAAGTCTCTTGACATTGCATGGATACCAATAGAGCATAAGGATGATCTATTGCTATCCCTTACTCTCACAAATATTATATGTGCATAATATATGTGTGTATGTATATATTTGTATTATGTACATATAACAAACACAAAATCAAGAAAAAATGTACTTATATTTTTTCACACATGAGAGAGTTGTATAAAAAAACTGAGTATCCATTAAATACAGTTTCCTTATCTTTTAAAATATGTAGTAAATTTGATATGTAACTTTCGAAGTGGGTTTGCCTGGCTGTAATCTCTTATGATGTTTCTAATTCTTTTCTTTTTGGCTGGGGGGCAGGGGGGAACCCTGTCCTAACTACCTTACATTTTCCATCTTCCTTCTATTAAAAAATATGCACAAGTCAACCAAAACAGATTACCCTGTTATCCAGATTAAAAAATGAATATCTCATTCTGTATCTCTGTTAGTTGATAGGTAGCTTGCTTTTGTATTGGTCCTTTGAAATTGTGCTGGGTTATTTTATTGATCAAAATTCTTAACCCTTTCAACATTTTTCTTTATAATGGTGTTGTAGAACTTGTTCTCTTGATTCTGCTCTCTTCAGTATGCCTCAAATCATACAAATTTTTCTCAGGTTTCTCTGAAAGTAACCTTTCTTTTGGTGTAAAAATGTTCCATTATACTCATTTATCAACATTTGTTCAGCTATTCCCTAGTTGATGAGAAGTCTTAGTTTGCAGTCCTTTGCCATTACAAAATGAGTTACTATAAATCTTTTTGCACATCTGAATTTTTTTATTCTCTCATCTCTTTTTAGGTATAGGCCTAATAGTTGTATTGTTGGGTTGGGATTTTTAATAGTAACTTTTAACTCAAGAGAACTTGTTCTTCCATTTCTTTGTATCAAAAGGTAACATCAGGTCCCCACAGCTTCTGTGAGGAAAGAATCATATTCCAAATTTCAACCATCACCATCTTTCCCCATCAGCGGTATCCTCTTCTTTGGTTTAAAAAAAAAATCAAAGGAGTATAAAAGTAACTAATAGCAAAAGTGTACTTTGAAATTGATCACTATCTCCCAGATTGGCATCTGAATTACTCAGAGATAAGAGTATTTATCCTTCCCACAAGTATAATTTGGCAGAAATACCAAGTGAGAAAAAAGTAATGACAGATGAGAATCCCCATGGGAATTTTCTCACACCTCTAGAACTTCAACTATCTCATGGAAGAAAGCTAAAAGTCTTGAATAAAGTCAATTGTCAACAACCATTGTCTGACAGATCAGTCTGTAGAAAAATTTGAAACACTTCTGTCTGGAAAGGTTGGGCTAGATGACCTCTGAGATCCTTTCTCCTCTGAGGTTCTATGATGCTATGAATGAAAATACATTCTTTCCATGTCAACAAATCAGCAGGAGCAGGAAGGACATCGATGAGATAAGTTGTTTGGTAATATACCAACTCAGAGACCTTCAAACTCCCTGCAAACATGTACTCTGTGCTGAGCCGACTTCACTACCCAACCTGCCAGGACAGTGTGATTCATTCTGCTATTTGCAGGGAAAGGCAAATTAATTATAAACTACATGTGGTACCAAGGATCAAACTTGATGTCTACAGTGTCAAAACATCTGGTCAATTTAGAATTTCATCTGGATGTTTGATCTACCCCAAAGCAAACAACTGATTTACTTGAGAATGCTGTCCACCGCTGATCTGACCTTTGTTTGGGTTAGCATATCTCTTTTGTTTAGATGATTTCCTTTGGGCCAGTAACAAGTCTCTTAGCTAGTACCATCTTGTGCTGTAGTTATTTCTAGACATATCTCTGTTGGTAACTGGTAAGTTTCTTTAAGGTTAGGGCCATGGCTTATATGTAGACTCTCAAAATGGATTTATGAAAGGAATGAGTTCATGATGGCATTCTTAAAAAGTTAAGGTAAATTAAAATTAATTTTGTTTTGATAATCCAAGATCTCATTTGATGTAGGTTGAGATAATGCATGAGTAAGAGTAATATAATGGAAATAATTTGAAAAGTAAATTCTAAAGCCCTGGCTGTTCAAATCCTGGTTCTGCTACTTATTACCTATGTAACCTTTGGCCAAATCACTTAACCTCTCTAGGCTTCAGTTTCTTCACCTATAAAATAAAGAGATTGAACAAGATGAGGTCCCTTCAAGTTCTAAATCTATGATACTAAAACCAGACTAGTTTTGGGACGTCTTATTTTCTGTAATGGCATATAGAGAGAGGAATTATACCTGTGATTTCATTGATATAGAGAAATTCCAAATGAGGAAACCATGAATTAAGATTGACATCTTTTTCTGCAATTTAAAATTTTATAAACCTACCTAAATTACTGAGAAGTTAAGCACAGCCAGTATGTGTCTTAGGCAGGACCTGAACTTATCTCTCAACTAGACCATGCTGGCAGAATTATTAAGAAATCTCAAACAGAAACTTTTGAGTGAATAAACCAATCATTGTCTGCTTAATTGAAAGCCTATATTCATTCTGCTGCCTGGGTATTTTTTTTAAACTAATTCAACTGGATGTTTGGGTAGCATGTAGTTACAGTCCAAATGTTATTTTCTAATTTCATTTAATTGTGGATAAAGATTCACATTGGAAATTGCCAGGATGGTTCCAATTGATTTTTAATGTGGTCTCCAAACACATCATCACCAAAAAATATGTTAGAAAAACACCCAACCCTCTCCCTTCTTCTGCAAGAAAAACATTGACATTCACAAAAATGCCCGCAATCATGATTAATTAATTTGGACACGCCAATCTCAAAGTCTATAATTTCAGCTGCCACACAAATGCTTCAGACACACAGCTGTATCTTAATAGAGCATGATAAGGAGTGAGTTTGTGTGAAACAATCAGAGATCTGAGGATGATGTCCTTTGGCAGAGGTGCCAAATAGATATACCCTCTGAATCAGTCAGGAATTCAGGTTTCTAATCATAGGCCCCACAAACAACTGCCACAAATGCTTCAGCAATCAGCAGCCAAAGTAAGAACATCTCTATATTTTCCAAAGCAGAGCCTGTGGATAACCCATCAACAAATCATCCAATGTGCTTCACATCTGGAGAACACAGTCACAGGGTTAATTTTGGTCAGAGGAAAAATTGCATCCCTGGTTTTCATTTGGGTGGAATTTTAGTCAGGGAAAGGAATACATTGTGGGCATTCCTAATGTCTCTGTGGATATGTATGCTTAACCCTGAATGCCACCAAGACACTAGCAGGTTCTGGTCAATGAACTTTTAGTTGAAATGAAATTTAGGATATCCTGAAGACAGTATTACGGACAGGTAATTTTTTTCAGCCAACTGTGATATCTACAATCACTTGACATCACAACCATGTCATGGGTTGTGATGAAAATGCTTTGTAATCTTCAGGTGTTATATAGATATAAGTATGGCCTAGGCATGTTTTTCTTCGTTGAGGGCTTCAGATGTCCTCTGGAACATCCACCATCACTGGGATGTTATGGAGGTAGAAATGACAAAACTTGACAAATGTCCAGATAGGCTTTATTGGCCTCTGCTTGAATTACTCTAATGACAGGGACTCACTCCTTCATGAGGTAACTCCTTCCAGTTTGGGACAACTCTAATGTTTAGCGTTGTCTAAACTCTAATGTTTTTCTTGATATTAAGCTTAGTCTCCCATGTGACTTCTGCTCTTTGTTATTAATCACCTTCTCTGTTGCCAAGGGAAAAGAGTCCCATTTCTCATCTATCTAACAGCCCTAAACAGTAAATTTCCAAGTAAATCCACAGGGGTAAAAAAGTTCTATAATGGAGAATAGTTTGCTTTGACTAGAGTCAGGATGACCTGAATTCAAATCCAATCTAAGTCAGTAAGACTTTGGGAAAGTCATTTAACAACTGTCTTTTTCCTCATCTGTAAAATAGGGATAAAATCAGCAGTTCTCCGCCAGTGTTGTTGTAAGAATAAAGTGAGATAATATTTGTAAAGTACCATGTAAATGCTGCCTATTTATTATTGCTGTTGTTACAGGAAAACTTCAAACTGTGTAGAAATGGTTAAATGTATCTCAAAATGATACCAATACCCATATTCCAACTATTACAATAAATCAAGTTTATTTATTCTTTCCTACTTTGCCACAAAGGCAATGTTTTATAGCAAGGGGAAAAAAAACAACAACAACATGTGACTTGGACTTTGGAGTCTAAATTTAAATTTAAACTGAATGTAAACTAAATTAAATTTGAACCGAATTTAAATCCAAATTCTGCCACTTACTTTCTATATAACCTTGAATACTCACTTCCTTTCTTGGTCTCAGTTTTCTGCTCTGTAAATTGAGTAGGAATAGCTCAATTCCTCTCATGGATGTATTTTTTTTAAGTATAACACATTTTGGTATAGATACTTCCTAAAAAATTCTGTTACAAAATATGCTTCTGAAAAACAGTTAAATTTATTATTTATCAATAGAAAGAAGGGATATGTCCTGTGATTTTGACAGTATGGTACCATTGTAATTGACCAGATTTTTGCTTTCTCTCCATGTTGATTTTAATAATACAATTGTAGTTATTATGTACATTGTTCTTTTGCCTCTGCTTTTTTAATTCTCCATCACTTTATAAAAGTCCCACCAGGTTTATCTAAACTCATCATTTTGTCACTTCTGATAGTACACTAATATTTTATCATATTTATGTACAACATGAGTTTGGCTCTGACCTCACTGAGGGCCAGGCCTATTACAACTTTACCTCCATCCCCTAGGGTTCTCTGGTACCTTGAAGTACCAAAATGCTTTCAAGAGTCTCTTCTCTACCATAGCCTTGAACCCCTAGTGATTATGCTCCCCCATTTCTGAGATTCCACTGACTAGTACCCCAGTTCCATTTAATCATGTAATATTAGGTTAGCTTTTACAAAGGAATCCAGCTGTTGGGCACATGTTTTATTTCCTGCTTTTTGTTTTTATTTCTTTAAAAAAAATGTACTGCTATGACTACTTCAGCACCTATGAATATTTTTCTTCTGTCAATTGGCTTTTATGCTAGTAGTGGGATCTCTAAGTTAAAAGCTGTGAGTAACTTACTAATTATTCTGGCGTAACTCCAAAATATTTTCCAGAACAGCTAAACTAAAGCTTAACTACTAGTGAATCAATGTGCCTTTTTTCTCATAGCTCCTCCAACAATTAATGATATTGGTAGCCCATGATTCTTAGTCATATAATACCACCAGAAGGATATTGGTTAAAAAATGAGTTTTGTTCCAGGGAAAAGTTGTAGATTATTTTAAAATTTTTCACAAAATTCCAAATATAAATCACCTTTCTCTCCTTTCTATATTTTATCACTGTTGTTGTCCCTCAGCTTCGTCTAAAATACATGCATGAATGGATCAGCTCTATGAATTGTCCATTTATCCACAAATTTTAGTCTTAACAATAGACAATCTTCATTCACTTGGTCTTTTCTGTGTGAGTCATTAAGCAAAGGTCTTTGAAGGCATTGTTGATATTATTTAGGATACTCTTAATTACATTCTAAAATCTGATGGTGTTGGATCTAACCACACAAGAAAAAAAAAAGTGGATGAAGAATTCCTATTGTACAGATTATGAGACTGAGTTGGATGAATATGTCTATGAACACATGTGAGGGTCAGCTAAGTGGTACCTGGAGTCAGAATGACTCAACTTCCTGAGTTCAAATCTAGTCTTAGACACACTTACTAGCTTTGTGAATATGGGCAGGTCATTTAACCCTATTTACCTCAGTTTTCCCATAGGTAAAATGAGCTAGACAAGGAAAAGGCAAACCATCCCAATATCTCTGGCAAGAAAACCCCAAATGGGGTCACTAAAAAATGACTGAACAACAACATAAACATGTATATACACACAACAGGTATGCTGGATGGACAGTGAGGTAGACTTGAAAAGAAGGAAAGCAGGCCGAATTACATCTGGGAAATTACTCCACTCTTTCAATGAGCTTAAGCTTCTCCTTGACTGATCAAATGAAAACAATCAGACAGGTAACAGACATTTATCAAACACACGTGATGTACCACACACAATGCTAAGGGACGGGCATCCAAATACAGGTAAGATAAAGACAGTCCTTACTCTCAAGGAACTTACATTCTACTGGGGGTAGGGGAAGACAACAGACAAAGGAGATCTGAAACAATATTTTTTTGATGAGAGTGTTTTGTTAGTCATGGTAAAATGTTTCTTATACAACATGGGGGAGTGGCCAGGGCCCGTACAGAGCATTGGAATTTGTAGTTTTTACTCATCTCACAAGGCAAGGAATTATCACATTCTGAAAAGCAATAGAAAGATTAATAATAAGAAAGTTGTAACATTACCAGTGTTAGCTTATATACTAGAAATAATATAAAAGATATTATTAAGAAAAAATAGTATTAAAAAACACAAGCAGTTCATATAGTGAAAGTGAAATATGATGTATGGATAATATTTTGACTAGAATTGTATCCACTCAAAATAGTAAAAGATCTAAAAGAAGGCCTCCAGTGTGTTGAGTACCAGCAAGAATCATTTAAAATGATAAGCTACATGTATACCAGTAGGAAGAGTGACCACATCAGTGAAACCATGGCTCTGTCAGGATACAATTCATCTCATTAGATTCAGTTCAGTTCATTGTCATAGCCTATCAAAATATTTTGGGATCTTGACTGTTATTCTGTTATTTCACATGTTAACAATTCACCCTAATGCTATATTACTTGCACATTTAATTATCACACTATTCCTTTTTCCAAAACATCTCCACCCTGCAAAAAAAAAAAAAAAAATGAATAGGGTAGCACACAGAACCCTGATGCTCTCCTAGAGAACTCCATCCAAATAAATATTGAACCATTAATGATTGCTTTTTGGGTCTGGTCATAGGACAAGATCCAAATCCACTTAAACATATTATCATCAAACCCACATCTTTCTATCATGTCTACAAACTTTCTTCCTACCATCATTCAATGCCCTTACTCCTTATCCCCAAAGCTGCTCTCATCTCTCCTTTAGTCTACCTCTTGAACATAACAGAGCTAAAAAGTAACCTTTCTAAAAATTATCTTTAGCATGCTTTCTTAGCCTGTTTGTTTTGAGATTTGGAGCTTCAGACACTTTTCATATAGGCCCATTTCTCTCAGTTACTTGTCCTTGCTTCTAACTTCTATGTATTGCATGTCAAAGAATATTTTACATCATTGATATGGATATTCCCTGCAAAGATACAGATCCTAACCCACCCATGCCTCCCCATTCTGTCAGACTCTTTTACGTGTCCTTCCATAAGTTTAGCATAGATGAACCGTCAAAATTCTTCTTTTGGGGGGTGAGGGGGGATTTGTCTTCAGTTTTTTGAAATTATGAGAATAACAAAAGAGTACACCAGTTCTCTCTGTTATTCTTGTTCTTGTCTTACAAACAATCCATCAGATCATATATTTCTTTGATAGTGTCCTTTACTCCGTTTCTCTCTTTCTATGTAATTCCTTGTTAATAATCATGTATTGCAGCCTACTCACATTCACCATTTTTTCCTATCTTTAGAATTTGAGTGCCCTGTGCATTCAAGTTAGTCTCCAAACCTCCTCTTTTTTTCTTTCATCAGCATTGCTCCTTCTTGACTTCAAGACTTCGTTAACTAGTGTTTCCCACCTTTGACTGATTTCTTCTGCAGAATTTTAAACCCTTAGATCTTAACTACTTCATCCCTGAATTCTTTGAAATCCACTCTCCCAAAATCTAGGATATGTGCAACAGACTATGACCAGCTCTCTTTTTCTTTCTTATCTCAGTTTCCAATATGGTGTAGCCATTTCCTCCCAAGGTTACCATCATTTATACTTATGCAACTAGCCCTTCCTTATTAGTCAGATTCCGGTCTAGGAGAACAGTTCACTTCATCATCTCCTCCACCTTTTGAAGAATGGAAATATCATTAAAACTAGCCAAGAATTTCTCAGTTGCTGTGTTTTTGGCAGAGAGAGAGAACACTCCAACAGATGTCCAGATAGTGGAAATCCCACATCACTGCTATATCATACTTCTGTGAAGACTTAAACTGGTCCATATAAACCCTTTATCTATTTTTTTCTACTAGCTAGATGATCTGAAATAATTGCTTCTATTTCTCTTTCCACTCATCCTCACCCAAATGTGCTGTCTTGATTCTCTTCTCTAGTGCATGGATTTTCTCATGTGAGTATCTGTAATCTCAATCTGAAATGTTTCTTCATCACTTCCCCCCTTTATCCATTCAATTCCTTTTAAATAAAAGTTTTGCCCTTTTAAAGTTAGGGTGAGGCAGAGTGGTGTATGGTCCATTGCCACATTGCTACACAACACTCTGGAGCATGGAATCAGATTAAAATGTAATTGGGAAATATTTAACAAACTAAATATACACTAGATATAGAATATAGCTATAGAAGAGATACAGAAATAGATAATGTTAACATGTGATTTTCTAAGTCATATGCAACCCAAAAGGATCTTTATATCTAACGTAGTGGTTCCTGTTTTTATTTGAGTTTGACATCACTGTCTATCATCAATAACACAGGTCAACCACTGATTTGTAGCATTTGCTGATTTCTAAGATGTAAATGCTCACCTTGAAATTTTGGCTCTACCAAGAGTGCTAGCTACAAGCTAGCTATAGCACAGCATTGCATGGGTGGAAGGGGTCCATGGACCTCACGTTAAGAACCCTTGTTTTAGAGTTATATTGTAGTCATAAGGTACCTTCCTCCAATTATCAGAGATGAATCAAGTCAGGTCAAATTTCTCACTTTGCTTTAGCATTTCTAGTTTACCTTGTTTATTTTCCATGCATTGCACATTTGTGTATAGGCACCTGTTAATTGTTCACAGTCATATCTACTTTTGTTTTTTTATCTCAATTTTTTTTTGTGGGAATCATGTACCTCTGATTCTGGTAAGAGGCCAACATAGGTGGTGAGGAGAAAGAAAATGGGTTGCAGTTAGAGGTATTGCTCCAGTGGAAGAAGGCTTTCTAAGACATGGTGGAAGAGAAGATGATCTTTGGGTAGAAGCTATGAAGAAACAGAGATAACACTACTACCATCACACACACACATACACACACACACACACACACACACACACACACACACACACACTCTAAAACCTTATGACTGCAATAACAGAAGCCAAATAGGTCCATAGAATTATCTGTCCCTGTTCACTAAATAGGGGTGTGGTATCGGCAACAAACTATAAATATAGACTTTGAAGAAAAGGGGAGATCAGCAAAATCTGAAAAAAAAATGGGGCAAGATAAAGGAAGGATGATTAGGAAGGGAAACAAAATTAGATAGCACAGGTTTGCCAGTTCTGTCTTCTGAAGGAAGAGGGAGGGTAGCAGCCAAAAATCCGCTATAGCAGGGGTTTAAGGAATCAGTTGAGAAGCATCTCAAGTCAGGAAAAAATATTCTCCATATAGAGAACAGGAACACAGCAGTGAACCCACACTCATTATGGGAGAATTGGGTGTAATTTTTGTCATGATGGAGGATTTATCTGTGGAAAATGTCCAAGAACAACTCATTGTAGGAGGTAGCTGCAACTGGGCCAGACTTAGGGCTCAGGATAGAAGATGAGTAGCAATATGGAGGTGGAGTTATCTGCCCAAATAAACTCAGGAAAACTTCTCTAGGGTAATAAGAAAAGAATAATTATCAGAAATAGGAAAGGGGGTGGTGGATCAGGAACATGTTGAGGAAAATAAGTTAGGTGGCATAGTAGATAAAGGTCTGGTTTGCTGAGAGGAAGAACGAAGTTCACATGCTGCCTCAGAAGCTTATTAGCTGTGTGAGAGGGATATAGAGGAGGGACAGAGAGGTAGGGAGGCAGAGAAAGGGAAAGGGGCAAGGGAAGAAGGGAGACAGATACCCCCAGAGTGGGACAGAGGGAGACAGGGAAGGACAGCCACTATCGTATAAAAAGGAAAGAAGGCAAAGACCACTTATTTCAGAAGGGGCAGTTTTGTCTTAAGTCTGTGGAGGAGGAAAAGAGGAAGCACTCAGAAAAAACTGAGCGATTAAACAAATTTAGGCCTTCCCGCCCCCAACTACTGAAATTTAGAAGGGCACTTTTCCTTCCACAACTGAAGATCATAGGCCATTTAGCCTCAGATGTAAATATAGCCAGACCACCAAAGGCATTATCTTTGTTTCCCAATCCACTTATCTAATGTGGAAGGACTTTCCTTCTGTTTTCCTAAATATCTTTAATACTCTTTTTTTCCCATTTCTCTGTTCCACTTTTGACACATGCTGGCTATGTGAGCAAATTACTTTATCTCTCAATTCTCTAAACAATTCTCTAAAACTACAAAGAAAGTCCCAATTCACATCAGTAGAGACATGTTCCTTATCCAAGAGTTCCCTACACTATTGAAAATCACAGGTCCACTCCTTGTGCCACTGGCCTCTTTACTTTTCCTCCCTTAAGACACTTCATTTCTCTGTCCAAATATTTACCACTGGTTGGTCCCTTTGTTGTCTCTCTGAGATTACCTCCAGTTTATCGATTTGGCAGCTAAATGGCACAACTGATAGAGCACGAGTCAGAGTCAGGAAGACCAGAGTTCAAATCAGACTAAATGTATGACCTTGGCCAAGTCACTTAACTTCTGCCCCAATTGCCTTATCTGTAAAATGCAGATAAAAATATAGGGCTTGCCTTTGAAAGAGGGAAGTCGCAGTAGCAACCTAGAGAGAGATCATAGTCTAGCCTTCACAGAGCTAGGGCTGAGGACTGAAGACTTAGGGCACAAAGAGAGGTGCTCCTTCTCTCAGCCATCACACTGATAGCACACAGTTCCACAGCCTCCGGCACCTACCTACCAGGGTTATTGTAAGGATCAGATGAGATAATAATTGTAAAGTACAGGGCCTCCCATGTAGTAAGCATTATAGAAATGCTCATTGGTATTATTATATTTATTCATACTATTTTTTGTTGTTATTTACTGTCTTTTCCATTAGACTGTGAGTTACTTAAGGATAGAGACTTTTTTGGGGTCTTTCTTGGTAGCCCAGTACTTAGCATAGTGCTTAAAGGCATGTGGTAGGTGCTTAATAAATGAAAGTTGATGAATTGATTGACTGTCTTTGTACCCATCCCTTGTCTAGTAGTACATTTCCATTTATACACAAACCTCATAGTAACGTCTTCAAGAATTTGAATGAAAGATCCAGAGGATTCACATCAACGTATTGTTAACTCCCCAGAAGACTCTGCTCTAAGGTTTAAAGTCCCATTCACCTTATCTGTTAGTCAAACTAAAGCATGAAAATCTTTCTCTTTTAAAAGCTGTTATTTTTCCCAGACTCTTCACAAGCGCAGGAAAATGGTCCATCTTCTGGCTCAGAAACCATTCCTTCTAGCTACTGAGGGGAAGGTTTCCAAAACAGCTTCAAAGAGCTTCAGTTATGGCCAGATCTGCATAAGATTCCTTGGAAAGAGGAAGGTTACAGTAGTGACTTAGAGGAATCAAAAGAGTCTGGATTCACAGAGCTGGAATTGAGGGACTCCTCTTCCCGGTTGCCACATACACACCGCACAGTACCATAGGCCCCAGGGCAGTAGCAATTGCTCCAACTTCCCAACTTGGTGCTGATGGCTCTGTTTCATGACATACATATTTCAAGGCTGAATAATGTTTGGGCATTCCTGAACTATCCCTCTCCCCCACGGGACACACCTGTGTGGATGGGGTAGAGCGTTCAGAGTCATGAAGGAGAGTCAGCTGTGTGGAGGGTGGGGCGAGACTGGACAGATTCCCTGGGGGCTAGTTACTCCTCCCCTCTGCATGACTACACTAAAACCACAGTGGTTCATAGTATAGTCCTGAATCTGAACCTTTATCTCTTCATCTCCTTCACTTTTTCCAAGGTCTGATTTTTTTCCAAAACTGGCCTCATGTCAGTTTCTAAATTCTCCCTTATTGCAGGCACTAGGATTGCTCATTTGAGCTTTAGGTTGGAGCTAAGTTCCAAAAGAATATTTCTAGTAGGGAGGCAGTAGGAGAGATACCAAGGGAACTAGAATTCAAGGAGTCCAAGGTAGAAAGTAAGGATGAAATGTAAAGGAAGTCGTAAAGGGCTACGGGCTAAATCACACAGACATAGCTAAATAATAATTTAAACTAGGAAGATGCAATAGCATAAAAAAAAATCAGTGCTAGAGATGATGTCAACATTCTTTGCATTCAAGATACAAAGGCCTGTAGATACGGTGACCAAATTCTAGTGCTTTGTCAAAGGGCCTCAACCTGGTCCTCCTCCTCCTCCTGCTATAACTAATCTTCATGACTAAGGCATTTGGATATCTTCATTCCTTCTGATACTGATTGATGACTTTAAAAAAATCTCAGTTTCTCCCTTTGATTGTCCTATCAAGCTTCTCTCTTCAGCCTTGCAAGCAGGTCATGGACATAGGCAGACCTTCACAATACAAGGGGTGGAGACAATGACCACCCCATTAAAAGAAAGCATTAGTAGCTCCTTATTATATCTATAATTAAATATATACTCTTCTAGATGGCAATGGGTCAATAAGCATTTATTCACCTCCTACTATGTGCCAGGTATTGTGCTAAGCCCTTCACAAACAAAGAAAGGTCAAAAGCCCTTGTTCTCAAGATATTCTGAATCTAATGACATTTAAAGCCCTTCAGAATCTCCATGCCGCAGCTTACCTTTCCAGACTTATTAGACACGAATGATCCTCTTCATGTAATCTTGTGATCCATGGTTCAGTTAAACCAAACTTCTTGCTGCTCCTCACACACAACATTCTGTTTCTCATCTCCATGTCTTTGGATGGGATGTCTCCCCTGCCTAGAATGCTTTCCTATCTCCCCTCTCTCTTTCTTCAGAGCTCAGTTTAAGTACCTCCTCCAACATGAGATTTTTCCTGATCACCTCCAACTCCAACGTCTCATTTTATTACCCCCAAATTACCTTGTCTTCACTTTGAATATATTTTGTATTTACTTTATACGAATGTACCGATCCCCCACAATGGAATATATATATGTTCCTTGAGTGTAGGATCTGTTTTGTTCTTACCCTTATCTACCAGGGAACAGTGCAATACCCTGCACATAGCAGACCTTTAACAAATGTTTAGAGACATTGATTGGGCAGATTGTCAGAATGGATGTACCTGCAAATAATTTGCTCCACCAGGGTTGAGATTACTTAAGGAAATATAATGGGAATCACCTAGTAGCAAAGGGCTATTATTGAATAAGAATTCAATCCTGTGTTGTTGTGAAACAGCTGAGTATGGGTCTGAGGTTGGCTGAGCTGAAAGATATAAGGGAATAGTCTATCGTATGATTCAAGGACAGTGAAATGGTATCTTAGGCAGGACTGGCTTCCCATCCTGCATTAATCTTCTCTGTGACTATGGTTGCAATTGTCAGACACCAGGAGGTGCATTTGTGGCTTGTTCTGGTTGGGAGAGTATCACCCAGGAAGTAGTGCTGCTCACTTCTAGACAGGGTTGTAGAAGCTGTCAATATGAAAACTCAGTTCACCGATATTATTACCTTGGGGAACAAGATGGTGATAAAGAGTGTCAGCAAAATCAGCTGCAAGCTCTTGATGTGATTCACTCCTCATCCCCAAGGACAGCCACTTCATCAGAACTTTAGGGTTCCTGACTGCTTCTCTTCCAATTCACTGCATATTCCTCTTTTACTTCCATACTGGTCATAACGATTGGCTTTTCCTATTTTCTCCTCTTCTTACTTGGTTTAAGACTATAGAAGAGGTAGTTTTCCATAGATGATTTCACTCAGAACAAGTTTCTTAGAGTTAATAATTTGCTTCCTGCCTCCTATGAAGAGGACTCTTTAGCAAATAGCATGTAGGAGACCTGCAGAGAAGGGAAACTGGATTTAATTTCACTGATACATGAAGCTAAGTATGACTATGGAAATGTACTGAATTCCAAGGGACAATTTAGGTACCCCAGTCAGTAGGGAAGGAAGACAATATAACACTGAGATTTTTGTTTAAATCACAGAATGCACAGAGTTCAAAAGACAGATATTCTGACAACAATAAAAATGGAGTTTTAAACACTTTGTGACTACTTTTAAAGGAAAGAGGTGATTGCTAGAAACCAAGATGTATTTACTAAGAGAAAATGATGACAAAAATAATTTCATTTCATTTTTATAACAATATTCCGACCAGGATAAAACTACAGAGTTATTATATTTGATTGTAAAAAGGCATTTAACAAAAATATGGCATGATATCCCTTTGGAAAAGACAGAACAAATAAACTGAGTGACCACGTATTTGTTGGATTCATGATTGATTGAACTACCATGCAGAAGAAAAGTTAAAAGATTTAATAGTTAGCAACCTAGAAGAAAACTTCAATCAACATTCCTAGGTCTCTGGCCCTGTCCTCCTCAACACTTTCATCAACTAATTGGCTAACAATATAGACGACACGCCAATCACATCTACAAAATAGAGTGTGACCAATTCAGTGCATAATGGGATTAAATTTCAGAAAGATCACAACAATCTGAATTAATGGGCTAAAACTAATCAATTGACATTAAACTAAACTGTTCATATCTTTAATCTGATATTTCCACTAATAAGTATATACTCAGAGAGGTCAAAGCTCTAAAGAAAGGTTTTACACACACACACACACACACACACACACACACACACACACACACACACACACATATAAGTATTTGTAGTTGTAGTTTTTGTTTATTTGTAATAGCACTTTTTGTGGTAGGGAGAAAAACTGGAAAAAAGTAGATGCCAATAAAATTGTAAAACACTTTACAGATACCAGGTCTGATCATTGGCAAGGATGCTAATATTTAGTCACAGCTTTTGTGGCTGTAGGTTAGGAGAAAGTAATACATTGTCTTGTATCTGACTCTTCTTCCACAGCTATTTGGTTTCTGGAACTCAATAAGATGGTGAGGTTGGGGGAGCGGGAAAGGAATTGAATAATATTTCTTAAAATCATATTTTAGCTATCTGAGTAGTTTTATGACACATTTCTTTAAACAAACAAAATACAAATCTGTGTACCAGGCAGCTAGGTGGCACAGACCTGGATTTAGGAAGAGCAGAGCTCAAATTTGACCTCAGGCTCTAATTACATGACCCTGCGTAAGTCATTTAAGCTCTGTTTGTCTCAGTTTCCTCAATTGTAAAGTGAGGGTGATAATAATAGCACCTACCTCATAGAGTTGTTGTAAAGATCAAATAAGATAATATTTGAAAATTACCTAGTACAATCTGGTACATCTGCTTAACAAATATGTATTCTTTCCCTCCCCTACTACTGATTAAAGGGCAGCAAAACTCAGGCTGGAGGTCATGAATTCTTACGGCGTTATGGAAGGATTAAAGTTAAAGCACATTGCCTTCTTCTCTATTAACAATCAGGAAACAAAACAAGTGGAAAACAACAAGTAAAATCAGCCTCAATTCCATTTAGATGAGTTTGCTTGAGTGCTCCCAGGTTATGCACTTTGTGAGGAAGGGCAAGTAGTTTGGGTTTTTGGTAGAAATTATAGTATCAAAGCAAGCAGTATCAATAAAATAGTATAATGAGAAAAACAATGATCAACACATAAGCCATCTGACCCATGGCCAGGATAACTTAACAAGATTTAGGAAAGTCTTGTTTTTTATTAGTATAGTTATATAATAAAACTGCCTTTGTTATAGAGGATCTTAATTTCCAAGAGATTCATTAAGTAAGGCATCACCACTACATTCTGTTAAAAATTTAGAGAATGGAAATCCTACCCCCCACCCTCTCCTTGATTTCTGAATTAATAATACATCACAGGAAAAGGCTGGCCATCTTCTAAATCCAATATAGAATGTCAGGCACTATCCAGTCCCCCCTTTTAGAGAATCTGATCCACTAAGAAGATGGAAGATATGTGGCTAGCAAATCCTGGGTCATTGTTAAAAGAATTTAAGGCCCAGGGGGAAAGCTTGTTGATTACAGCAGAGTACAGACAGTTCTTATTTTGTATAAATTTGCTTCATAGAAATTGAACTTTACTTAAAGAAATTCTGGGGGAAAAAATCTGCAATAAAAAAAAAATTTACAAAAATTCCAAGCCAACAATATACAAAAAGACACTACAAGGCAGACAATATAAATGGGAAGCTGGGAAGTATCTATGAGTCAGTTTCCATATGTGTTCAATTATGATCCTCATAGTTTCACCATGGCTGTTGGCAAACATGTTCTTGAGGGGAAAAGTGAAATATCTCATAAGCATAAGCCAATAGACTAAGAAATGAAAATGAAAATAATTAGAAAATATGCAAAAGTTGACATTGATAGCATATGAACTTAGTCTCGTGGTATTGACTGTGAACACTATAGTGAAGGATGCCGCCTAGATAAAGGAGCATGTAAAAGGCAGTCCTTGCATGAAGTCAACTTATTTGTCAAAACAAAGCAATGATACTATTCTAGAGATGGAGAAACTATTAACCATGTGGATAGAAGACCAATATCAGAGGAATATTCCTTTAAGTTTGATGACAATTCAAACCAGGGCTCAAATCTTTGAAGATATAAAGGTAAAGTGCCATGAAGGAACACAGGTATTTACAACAAGCAGTAGTTGGTTTCAATGATTTAAAAATCATGCAGCGTGTCATAATGTGCAAGTGTTAGGAAAGGTTACTAGTGCAGATATTGAAGCGGCAAATAAATTCCCAGAATTCCTGCAAAAAAAAATAATAGATGAAGGTCTTACTTGCTAGAACAAATCTTTAAAGTACACGAAACCAGCCTGTTTTATCAAATAATGTTGTCTCAGACCTGCATCTCAGTGAAGGAAAAAACTATGCCTAGGAATAAAGCTTTGAAAAATAGTTATTCTTCTACTTGAAGTGAATTCATCTGATACTTGCAAATTAAAAATCTGTTCTTGTGCACCACTCAGAAAAATCTTATGTATTGAAAAGAATCAGCAAGACCACATTTTTTGTTGTTGAGTTGTTGCTGAATCTTCATGGCCCCATTTGGGGCTTTCTTGGCAAAGATATTGGAGTGATTTGCCATTTCGTTCTCCAGCTCATTTTACAGATGAGGAACTGACATAAAGAGGAGTAAGTGATTTGGCCAGGGTCTCATAGCTAGTAAATTTCTGAGGCTGGTTTTGAACTCTCAAAGAGGAGTCTTCCTGACTCCAGGCTCTGCACTCTACTCACTGTACCACCTAGCTGCCCAAGACAATACTACCTGCGCATTATTTTCACTAACCCGTAGGCATGGATTACCTTTATCATCTTTGAATAGAGAAGTTTTATAATAATGGAATTCTTTTCCAGATTCTACTTATTTTGGATAATGCCCCAGGTCACCCTTCCCATTTGGATAATTGTAATGAAAATGCAAAAGCAGTCTACCTTCCCCATAACACTATCTCATTATTAGAACCTGTAGATCAGGAAGTGATTGTGAAGATGAATTTTTTCCACACTATGTTTGCAGCTTCATTTGCAGATAAGTTCTTGACATTGAGAAATTTCTGGAAGTCATTTAATATTTGTGATGCAGTTTGAAACATTACTAAGACAGGGGAAGATGTAATAGAAACACATATGAAGAGCATTTGGGGAAAAGTATACCCACAATTCATTTCCAATTTTCATAGATTTGACAAAGATAAAAAGTTTAAAGTGAGTAATAAAACTGTAAAATTAGCACAAGAATTCAAGCTAGAAGCAGATGAGAATGACATGGAAGAATTGAGTAAGTCTCATGGAGAATTGTTGAGTGAGAATCCTATTGAACTGCTCGCTGCAAAGATTACGAAAGAAAAGGAAGCTTCAGAACCCGAGGTCAAGCCAAAAAAAGATTCACAATGAAACAGTTGGCAGAAGCATTTTATCATTTGAGTCTTTTTTTTTCTTGTATTGAAAAGATGGATTCAAAAACTTCAAGATTTTTAAAAGTTCAGAGACAAGTTGAGGATAATATTGCTTGCTCTCATCAAATATATTAGGACAAAAATGAGCCATTTTCCAAACATTTCTTGTTTCATTAAAAAAAGTTGTTCAGCCAACTCTTTTGATAAAGACCAGTGGATTGGGATTGGAGTGGATTGGGAAGGAGCAACATATTCCTATCTATGTTAACTTTACTATACAGTATTGTGCATGCATTATCATTTACTTTAGCTTTCATTTCATAATTCTGTTTATTATTGTGGCACAGTGTTTAATACATCTGAATTTTAGAGCATTTTATGACTTGCATAAAGATATTATTTTCTGTATGCCTTTGTTATATAGGCTAAGTAAAGAGAGTGGGTAGCAGCAAATTTGCATTAAGAAAAAAAAATCCTTTCATTTAGAGGTCTTCAGAATAATCTACTTACATAAAGTGAGAAGTATTTATAAAAATAAATTCATTCCAGGCTAATTCTACCTAAACCCCCATGGCAGTTTCTCAGCCATGACTCTACCACCTCCTTGAAGAATATAGGAGGCTAGACCACAGCTCTGTTTGTCAGAGGTAGTTAAAAATCCCATTCTTCTCTTCATTCCCTATTGAGAATTTCAAGTGCAGCCTGAAAAATCGTGAATAAAAAAAATATTAATTTTATTGATTCTCTGATTTTGAAGCATCATTGCATCCTTTAAATCTCTGCTTAATTCCTAGTCTATTGTGTCATCATGAAACTGGTTTTTCAATGACTATTGCCAAAAGAACACAAATTTTGGAAAGTTTCAAGTATGGTGCCAACAACCCAGCATCTGCAGACTGAAAGGTTAGTTATGCATATAGAGGTTCATCTCCAGAAATGATTTTTTCTTTGTTTCACAGTTCTCATTGTTGCTTAAAGGTATAGGTATACATATCCTTAAAGGGATAGGATCATGTAAGTAAGGAAGACTTTGTTATCCTTTGTAGAATTTAGTTTCTCAGGAACCATGACCATAACAATCTCTAGTTTCCAAGTGTTAGATAATATTTCCCAGGCTTATAACTTGTAAACATCTCCACCATGCTTGCATCATGAGAGATGGGGATGACATAATGTAATATTTACTATGGTTTCACTGAATGATGATTTACTGCTAAAGTTAACCTGTGAAGCTATTGCTGGCAATATGCCTTCTTCATCTGTTGTCCTATAAAACAAGTGGACACTGGTAGGTGGGGAACCTATTTGGGAGTTGGGAAATCCATAAAGGAATGCATGTACCTGCCTCAACCAGCTCCCAATGAGGCTTGAGGGAATTTGGAGGAGTGCACAAGCTGGAATGATATGCCTGTCTCCATTGACCTCATCAAGACATAGGGTAGTTGCCCCCCTTCTCACCCAATCCCGCAAGAAGGGTGATTAGGGAATGCTATAGGAGTAGGTGCTCCCATTATCAGCAAACATTTTGAGAAGACTAGACTAGACTAGAATAAAGTAAGTTTATTAACCCCTCCAAAGATGTCTCACTGTCCTTTCTGTCTGACCAGATCAAGAGTGAACCTGTTAGAGGCTGGAGTCCAAAAACTCCAGTGCTTCCTGACTGTTATTTGTGAAACAGATAGGTATCATTAAGTCACATTGAGAACTATGAAACAAACAGCAGTGCACAGTGCTCTAAACATATCCCCTTCACTCTCTTTTTGCTTCTGTGGTAATAAAAATTCAGGAAAAATGTTATTTAAAAAAATAAATTTTCAGAAGGTCTAAAACACTAATGGAACTGTTTATGCTCAATATGTGTAATCTTTGTCTCACAGTATGCTATATATTCTCACAATAAAAGAAAGTAGAAGCACATAAAGAACTTGTAGCTAAATGGAAGTGGGACTCACAGATTCTCCTGAAAGAGAAGAATAAAGGAAATAGATTTCATCCAGTGCCCAAAGGCAAAAAGAAATTTCATTTCATGAGCAGCTATACTGTATAAAGAATAGAGCCATGGATAAGGATCCAGGAAAGTTTGAGTTCAAATCCTGATACAGATATTTACTAGCTTTATATTCCCAGGCAAGAAACTTAATCTCTGTTTGCCTCAGTTTCCTTATCTATAAATTGGGAATAATCACACCTTCTTTACAAGGTTGTTGTCAAATAAAGTTGAAGACCAAATAAGATACTATATAAAGTGCTCCACCAATTTTTAAAGCCCTACATAAATGCTAAATATTATCTTATCTTGTACAAAAAGTATAAGCAGATTATTATGAAGATAATTATAGCTTAGATGCCAACAGTAGCAAAGAATTAAGTAGAGAAATTTTTCAAAGAGCTTAAGACAATTTTATATACTACGTGAAGAAGAGAATGTTGTCTTTCTATGTCCTGGTGCCTGACACCTCATACTTGCTCACTTAATAAGTATTTTTATATATATATTTATTCATTGACTGATTCAACATGTGTCTGTTTATTCTGTGACTTCAGTGGAAAAGGTAAGTCAGAGGAGGATTGTGGGAAATAGCAGTTTATGATAAAGAAACTAAGAAGGCCAAAAGCTTGTAGATTACTCAATAAACAACACCTTTACCTCATGAAAGTGTCAAGAGGAGAGACTGGAGGGGCAAGGTGAAGGGAAAACTGAATATCACAAAAAATTAGGCTGATAATATTTTGACAAACAGGAAATGACTGGTTACCAAATATGGGTTATATTTTTGAATCAATTGTTTCATGTAGTCATACCTTTAACTATTTAGCACTAATATTCAAACCAACATTATTTTAGAACAAAGGATAAGAAAGGGAAAAGACAGTGAATTCACTTGCTAAAGCTTCAACCTAATAGGTTTCATAAGCTATTGATACTAGAAACATCCTGGGCCATCTCCAGATGTCTTTATGAATATCTGGCCACTGGATTCAGATGGCTCTGGAGAAGAAAGTGAGGCTGGTGACCTTGCACAGCCCTCCCTCACTCAAATAAAAGTCAGCTGCAAGTCATGTCATCCTTTCCCTGATATCATGGTTTTCTTTGAAAACAAAGAATAAACATAACAACAACAACAAGAAACAATGAAAATTCAACAAAAGTAGTTGTAATAAAAACAGATAAGATAATAATTAATATGTATATAATACTTTAAGATTTAAAACAGCACTTTTCTTAACAACAATCCTTTAGAATTGGTAGTGAAATCATCATCCACAAAGTATAAATAAGGAAACTAAAACTCAGATAATTAAATAATTTGACCATACTCTGATAGCTAAAAAGAATCAGAGAGGGGATTTGAACTTGGGTCTATTGAGTCCAAGTCCAGAATGTATTCTAATACCTGCTGACTCTGATTCTCAACATTTTGTTTAATTTTTTTCTGGCTCTGCAAAATGATTTTTGATAATTTGGCATGGTACTAAATAAGTAAAAATCATTTAGTTGAAATTGTCATTTTTATTTTATTGGCTTGGTCTACCCATGAGCAATTAACATTTCTCCAATTGCCTTGACCTGTCTTTATATGTGTGAAAAATGTTTTGCTATTGTGTTCATATAATTCCAAGGTTTGTCTTAGACTCCCAAGTATTTTGTATTGTCTGAAGTTGTTTTAAATAGAATTTCTCTTTTGATCTCTTGCTGCTGGACTTTGTTGGTAATATACAGAAATGCTAATGGTTATGTGGGTTTCAGCAACATTGCTGAAATTGTTAATCATTTCAGCTATTTTTTTAGTTGATTCTCTAAGGTTTTTTAAGTATGTTATCATATTGTTTGCAAAAAGTGATAATTTTGTTTCCTCATTACCCATTATGTTTCTTTCAAGTTCTTTTTCTTTTCTTATTATAGCGAGCATTTTTGCAAAATATTTAATGATAGTGGTGATAATGGGCATCCTTGGTTTACCCCTGATCTTATTGGGAAGACTTCTAGCTTATACACATTATAGATAATGCTTGCTGATGGTTTTAGATGGATGCCATTTATTATTTTAAACTTTTATTTAAGCTTTTAAATGATTTAATTTATTAATTTATTTTAAACTCCTTAGGCATTTAAGCTTTTAACATTTATTATTTTAAGTTTCATTTATTACTATGCTTTCTAGTGGTTTTTTTTCCTAGAAAAGAGTGTTGTATTTTGTCAAAAAAACCTCTTTCTGCATTATTGAGATAATCATATGATTTCTGTTGGTTTTGTTATTGATGTGGCCAATTATGCTAATAGTTTTCCTAATATTGAGCAAGCCCTGCATTCCTGGTGTAAATTCTATCTGGTCATAATGAATATTTGTGATATATTGTTGTAATCACCTTGCCAGTATTTCATTTAAAATTTTTGCCTCAATTTTGCACCAATCAATCATTAAATAAATTAGTCTACAATTTTCTTTTTCTGTTTATACTCTTTCTAGATTAACTATCAGCACAATATTTGTGTCATAAAAGGAATTTGGAAGGATTTGTTCTTTGCTTATTTTTTAAATAGTTTCCATACTATTGGAATTAATTGTTCTTAAAATTTTTATTAGAAATCACTTTCTATTTCCTATTCACTTTTCTCCAGAGGACTTTCATATCTATTTTTTTCTAAAATCCTACTCATTTCCTTAACTACTTGCTTATTTATTTTGTGGTTAAATTTATCTAGTTCTGAGAAGGGAAAGTTGAGGTCCCTCCACTAGTATAGTTTTACTTTCTATTTACTCCATTAAATCATTTCACTTTTTTTAAAAATTGGATGCCATGCCACTTGATGCATATATGTTTAGTATTTATATTTCATTGTCTTTAGTACCCTTTAGCAAAATATGTAATTTATTTATTTATCTCTTTTAATCAGGTCTATTTTTGCTTTTTCTTTGTCTGAGATCATGATTTCTACACCTATTGTTTTTTTTACCTTGGCTGAAGCATAATGGATTCTACTCCAACTATTTATTTTTATTCTACGTATGTCTTTTTGTTTCAAGTGTATGTGGTAAAGAACATATTGGTGGATTCTGGTTTCTAATCCATTCAGTTATCCACTTATGTTTTACAGGGTCTTTAAGACATTCATATTCACAGTTATAATTACCATGTATTTATTTCCTCTATACTATATTCCCCTGTTTATCCTTCTCTCTCTCTCTCTCCATCTCTCTCTGTCTCTCTGTCTCTCTGTCTCTCTCTGTCTCTCTCTGTCTCTCTCTCTGTCTCTCTCTCTCTCCCTGTCTCTCTCTCTCTCTCTCTCTCTCCATCCCTCCTCAAAAGTCTTGTTTCTGACCATTATCTCCCTTAATTCACTCTCTGTTCTATTAATGACCTTTCTACCATTCTTCCCTTATCTGCATCCCCTCCTACTTCCCTGTTGGGTGAGATAGATTTCTATACTCAACTGAGTGTGTGTGTTATTCCCCCTTTGAACCAATTCCAGTGACAGTAACGTTCAAAGTCTTGCTAAACCTCTCCTTGATTGTCCCTTCCTCTGTAAAACCTCTTCCTTTTGCATCTCTTTCATGTGAGATAAATTTCCTTTTTCTTCCTCTCCCTTTCCCCTTCTCCCAGTGCATCCCTTTTTCTGATCCCTTACTTTTAAAAAAGTCATTGCATCAGAGTTGTCTTACACCTGTACTTTCTGCCAATGTACACACCTTCTAACTGCCCTAATAATGATAAAGCCCTTAGGAGTTACAAGTACCATCTTCCTATATAGGAATATAAACATTTTAACCTTATTGAGTCCTTTATGAGTTCTCTTTTGTGTTCACCTTTTTATGCTTCTCTTGAGTCTTGTATTGAAAGTCAAATTTTCTATTCAGCTCTTGTCTTTTCATCAGAAATGCTGAGGAGTCCTCTATTTCATTAAATATCTATTTTTCCCTGAAATTTTATCCTCAGCTCTTCTTCATAGATTATTTTTTATTGTAATCCTGATTCTAGCACTAGCACTACATTCTGCCTTGGAACTAAGACCAGGCCCCCTGCTCTCTTGTAAGCAACCACAAGCACTTTTCTTGGCCCAAGAACTATAATCAGAACCTCTTCACCCATTCAGCTGCAAGCACAATTGTTCCTCTTCTTCCTGCAAATGGGGCCCAAAACTGTATGTGGGCAATGCAACAAGGTCCTGGACCCAATACCAGTAAAGGGTCCCTTCTAATTTCTTTCTCACCAGTTGTCCAACTCCTTTACTGTCTATGGGATGAGAGCTCAGGAAGCTGCTGCCACTATTGCAGTTGTCTGTATCTGCTACTGGTGTTGTGGGGGAAATGTTGCCCTAACCTGCACTATACTCTGAGCCAACCACCACCTTGGCACAACATTCCTTTCCTGGCTGACCTTCTAAGTTGTCTTGTGCTGGAAAAATATCTCACTCTGTCCTTTGTTGACTCTGCCACTCCAGAATTTGATTTGAGGCTTTATTTTAAAGTTGCTTTTAGGGGAATATTGGAAGAGTTCAAGAATGAGTTGCTTCCTATGTTCTGCCATCTTGGCTCTTCTCCCAATTCTCACCATTTCTTAGAGAAATTTAATGGATTTAAACCAATTGCCACAATGAAGAAGCCAAGAGAGTTATGAACATGCTTGAGCCAGCAAACACTTGATCTTCTTGCCAAGCAGTAAGACATAGGAGCCAAGAGTAAAATTGATTTAGAGAACAAGCTCATTTTCACAAAATTATGGAGACAGGTCATGGAAAATTATATGGACAACATCACCTCACAAAAGAGTGAAAAGTACCTAAGGGAAAGCCTTTAAGGGGGTATGAGACCTACCTGAGCCAGGTTATCCTGAGAATATTTCTAGAGGAAAATGGAAGAACCAAAAATAGACATGAAGTTGAATTAAATTCATGTGGAAGAAATTCATGCTGAGGATAGCACCTTTAAAGCCACTCAAAGAATGACTTTCAAGATATTTCAAAGATGGGAAGATTAAAACAATGGAAGAGATTATAGGTAAAACCATTTTTTAAAAGGAAACCAAACAATCATAAGCAACTACTAACCTATAAACCTCCTTTCACATCTATGAATCTTTTACAAAACTGGTGTATGTACTACTTATTAGACATTTTAAACCGTTTATCTTAAAGGTAACTCAAACTCAACATGTGAAAAATAGAAATTATCTTTCCTCCAAAAAATCCCTCTTCTGAACTTCTCTATTTGTATTCTATGTGTATAGTCATTTATATGTCTCCCCTATTAGAATGTAGGCTTCTAGAGGGCAGGGAAAATGATTTTGGTCCTGAAAATCTATACAACAGTCATGGCCACTAAAGATACACTAGCTGTGGTCACCAGATATCAATCCAGGAGGTAATCAGCTCATCTCATGTTTATTTCCTTCAATGAATTCAGTGAAGATTTTGCTGGTAGCCCTGAAAGAGCTTTGAACATATAAATATCATGTTTTATTGGCAGATCAAATCCAGCAACTTCTCAAGGATCCCTGCCTGCTCAAATTGCAAAGACCCACAATGTCAGGGTAGTCTGTGGAGTTGATTATTCTGTCTTCATGGAGATAGGCCATTAATAGGCCATCCTCTTGGTCTGAGTTAAGAAGTAATGTAATGCACTTCTGGTGAAAAGGGACAGAGATAGGCATAGAATCCCAGAAGCCATTGATGACCAATTCATCCCTAGGGCTTGCAGTCAAGGTGCTTCTAATGGGGCTCATGGCCAAAGTCCTGACATGCTACATGCTTAGCTCCACTGGTTAGAACCCCAGGCCCATCTCTGAGTCAGCTGTCTCTTAAGCATGTGTCTGTAATCAAAAGAGTGAGAATGTAGATATATTAAATATGTATGAATGCAGATATATTAGAATGTAGCTATATTAAAAACAAAACACATGAAAACAAGACAAACCATTTTCACCAGAGATATTAGCTTAGGAGAGCATATGTGCTAAGCCTGATTCCCTAGTGGAAAACACAACACTAGCAAAAGCCACATATACTCATGGAATCCAAATACACTTCCATTTATTTAGGGCAATAATCAATGCAAAAGTCACCTCTGGGATCATTAGGTATCAGTTAACTTATAAAACAGGTTGACTTTAACAAGGTGAAACCAGAAAGCTTTCTCATTGTTACAATCAGCAGGTTCTAAAGTCCTTCATTTATTTGTTTTTCCTTGCTATTCTCTGCTTGATAGTGGCTGGGATACTTTTGGGCCTAGTGAAGTCTTCTCCTGAAGCTAAACTTATAATCCACCTCTGAGCCATTTCAATGAGATATACCTTAGAGAGAAGCAAATAACTATTGTATGGGAAATTAGAGGATCATATCCTCCACTAGACAGCATGCCAGACCTTGCCCATGCTTTTCTAAGGTCTAGAGAGAGGAGAAAATGGAGATAGACAGAAAGAATGAAAGGGAGCTATGAGCTATCAACTTGTATACAATCTCCATCAACTCAAATATCAAATAAACTAAAGGCCATGACACCTATTTCCTAAACAATGAGAACTTGGGTTATATTCAGGGTACTTTCATACAACATGTACACAGAAGGATCATGCCAGTGACTGTTGGGGAAGGGAGACTGAGGAGGAGAGTTTAATGATTTCCCTACTGTCAGGCAAATTGAGCACTCAGCCCCTTCAACTGGCAGTACAAGTCCTTAGCACTTTTCATTTCTGACAGGCACAATCTGTGTGAGCCCATTCTTTTTTGTTCCAGTTTCTGCCTTTCATCATCCCTGGAAGAGATTGATGGCCTGGGAAAGAAAAGATTGTCATGTCTTGGCCCCAGAGGTATCATGGAAACATAGACCATAAGAACTAGAAGGCATTTTACAGGTGAAGCTTATTCAGCCACTTTACTCATTCATTTTATAGATGAAGAAAAACTGAGACTCAGAGGTAAAGAGACATCTTCAGGGTCAAAAAGAGAAGCCAGCTTCTTGGCTCCCAGTTCAATGTTCTTTCCACTACACAATGAGACTATAATACCCAGTTTTCACTTGAGTTCAACTTAAAACTCTTTTCCCTGTGCCAATATCCCAGTTAATCAGTCTCAGCAGCAGACTGTCACTTGACCAAGTTCCCTCCATAGGTTAAAAACCACAGAGGATAACCAAAGAAGACCTGAATTTAATTCAATGTAATGAGTTTTAAACGAGTACCTCTTAGTATTTCAGACAGTCCACAAACAGTCCAGGTAGAGTGTGTCCTACTAAACCCTTTGTCTTGGTCCATGAGACATAAGAAAACTGTTCACTTTCTCGAAAGGCCCTGGAAGTTGTTCAATTTCTCCTCAAAAACTGAACCCTCTCCAAATGACCTCTTTTCCTGGTTCATTTATGAGAAACCATTGCATTTTTGCCATTGCAAGTCACACTGAAAGGACTCTTGCAGGTCAAAAGCCTGTTGGTGCTTTAGAATTTTACTTGGAGATATTTCACCTATCATAGTTGCACCAGGGTTATCTATTTGCTTGTCGAATTAGATTGGTAGTGCAAGGTGTATTGGAGATAAAAAAAATATTCTAGAACAAAATGGGGGCAAAGATCAAAAACAGAAATTTCATGTAGGCTCTTCATTCTAAGGACTGGACCAAATGGTTTATCCTGTTTGGCTCCAGAATGTTTAGAGTAAGTGGATGTCCTGTTTAGTCAGAACTTGTATGAATCTACTTACTATACTTACAAAACAATTCACATAAATTTTTTATATTTTTTCAGTGTTTTCTTCATGTGAACCCTGCAAGGTAGGCAATGTTTTAGGGCTAATATTCTTGTCCATGTTCACACAGCTATTAGGGTCTGAAGTAGGACTCAAATCCAGATGTTCTGACTTCAAGACTACTACATCAAAGAAAAGGTCAGAGTCAACTTTGGCTTTCTCTGTGTTTCATTTGATAGCTTTTTTTCTGTAATGCAGAATCAAGTAAGGAGGATGGATCCTCTGATTCTGATTTCAGCTATATTCCTAGAAAAAGGCATGGCTTAGCTGCCATAGAACTTTCTCCCTGACTAATGATGTCAGATAGCTACATGGTAGGTACAGTGGATAAAGCGTTGTGGCTGAAGTCAGGAAGACTTATTTTCTGCATTCAAATCCAGCTGCTGATACTTACTAGTTGTGTGACCCTAGGCAAATCACTTAACCCTGTTTGCCTCAGTTTCCTCATCGTAAAATGAGCCTTAAGAAGGAAATGGCAAATTACTCTAGTATCTTTGCCAAGAAAACTCCAAATGAGGTCACAAAGAGTCAGACACAACTGAAATGACTAAACAACAACAAAGTCTTGGTCTCACTGAATTTAAGTGATTAACAAATAAAATATAATATCTATGGATCAAACACAATGGAGCAGGCTTTAGTTACCTTCACTTATTGGAAGTAGTTTTGTACAGTGTAAAGAGTGTTGGATTTGGAGCCGTAGGCCTGGGGTTCAAATCCCAGTTCTGCTCCTTCATACCTCTGTGCCTTTGCTGGGAAAGTAATTTCACCTCTCTGCACTTCATTTCTTCATCTGTAAAATGAAAAAGTTGGATTAGCCCACCTTGAAAATCACTTCCAGCTATATGATCCTATGAGGTGATTACAGTTTATAATGGGGATCTGGTACTTGGGCAGATCCCATCAGCTTGCTTGGCTGTTGTAACCTTTCCACACAGAAGACACAAGAGAGCTTGCTCCCAGTTGAGTCATGATGACCAAAAAGGGAGATTTCATAGACACTGTGACTGGTTCCAGCTGGCTACCATGTGATTGGGAAGAGCCCTTTTCAATTGGATATGTAGCCAGAACTTGTATGAATCCACTTACTCACATAACAACCCAAATAAAGTTTTAATATTTTTTCAGAGTGTTTTCCTCATGTGGAGGCTGTAAGGTAGGCAGTGTTATAGGATTAATATTCTTGTCCATGTTCACACAGCTATCAGGAGTCTGAAATAGGATTCAAACCCAGATGTTATAACTTCAAGACTAGTACATCAAAAAGAGGTCAGAGTCAACTTTGGCTATCTCTGTTTCATTTGATAACTTTTTTCCTCCCCAAACCAGTGAGAATGCCTACAGTAAAGGGGAAGGCTTTAGAGTGGATATGTGACCCTGAGAAATAGTCTCAGTCCTTGGCTTTCTAATTTATAATTTTCTATTCCAGGCAAGTGGAATCTCTAAACCTGAAAGTTTCAAATGTCATAAGAGCAAATCACAGCAATCTGGAAATTGGAATTCAAGTCAGGTTTTGCAGCCAAGGTAGCATCAACACTCTGAGGAACATGGAGACATCTTCAGGACCCCAGCCCAATGGAAGAAGTAGTGGAACTCAAGAAGAATCTGGGCATAATCTCAGTGAGACCAATATCATGCATGAACTGACCTAAGCCATGAGCCTAATCTGTCACCCTCCCCCTCCCCCCCAGGAATTGAGATGATATAGGACAGAAGTGTCAAACACTGCCCACTAACAACTCTCTCTAGAGTGCTCTACAATCAGACTAAAATGTAATTGGGAAATGTTTAATAAAAATATAATAAAACATAGATAAATTTACATTTTTAAAACTAAATCATCATGACCCACAGATATCCTTATGGATGATTTAGTGCACTCTTTCTAGCTGAATTTGACATCACTGCTGTAGGCGAAGTTTGTGCTCCTGAAGTGTCAAAGAAAATTTTTTTTATATCTTTTTCTTACTATATGTTTGAGGTGAACATCCCTTTGTAAAAGCTAATTAATGTTAAATGGTTAAGTGGAACTAATGCTAGTTACATGCAGGGGTGTCCTGGAACCAGCTTGAATCTGCTTGCATGTCAGATTTATAAATTTTGAGTGTGAGCATTTTCACCTCAGAAATCAGCAAACACTTCAAATCAGTACTTGAGTCATTATTTTGTTTCTTATCTAGTCTTAAGAAACTGATGGAGAAAATGTTAATAATGCCCATTAAACTTAAATTGTGTATACATCCTGCTACCTCCTCACTCCAACCCCATCTGATTGTTAAAAATATATTCACACATTACTGGCAAAGTCCACTAACACTGGAGGGGAGCACAGCTGGTGGAAATTTTGGTCTATGACATTAAAGAATGGATTCTCTAAAACCTCAGTTCCCACTCCACCCCTTCCTTAATCAGGGCTTTAAGGTTCAGATGTACCAGGTCAGACTCTGGGAAGACTGTCAGAACTCACATTACAAGATAATCTGGATTCCTTCATTATAAACCTGTGACTGTATTTAAAATTAATGGCTGACTCCTTGATTCATCCAATTTTTGCTTAGCATCATCATTTGCCAATTTCATTTGACAATCCCTCACTCCAAATTCAGTCTTACAAAGATCCTTTGAATTTTTAATGTAATATTTGAAATAACTTTCCTTTAGGATCTTGAAGTATGCATTTCTTTTCTCTCAGATGGGCATGAAGACAAAGTAGAATACATTTAGCAGCAGAGGTACTTAAAAGTACTTTGTATCATAAGCAAGGAACTACAAAGAACCAAGGAAGGAATATTACCCAGATAACTTCTTAAAAGATCATAAAAAAAAAATGCTTCCTTCACCTTCTTTCCCAGTGTTTTAGAGGAAAAGAAGCCATTCCTATTTTTTTTTTCTGTTTTTGTGATGAGGTACGATAAATATGATTTGTTTGTAATCTGAGTTTTTTAAACTAAAAATACAATTGAAATTCTGTGACAATTTAAGACTAGAAGATCTTGAGAGTTTTTTTTTGTTTGTTTGTTTTTTAAATTAAGGCCAAGATAAGACATGCAGTCTGTGGCTATTAACTAGAATTAAGTTTTTTGGCATTGATGTAGGTATATACATAATAGAGATTGTTACCACATAATTCTCACTTGGTTATACTGTTCAGACTTGTTCTGTTTCAACCCAGAGGGCAGAATCTGGAGCAAGGGGTAATAGTTACAAAAATGCTAAATTAGGCTTAATGTCAGGAAAAAATTAGTAACACTTAGAGATGTTCAAATGAGCTGTGACTTTCTGGCCATCTCCTCACCATGTGGCCTGTTCTTTGGCAGTCATCCCTTATAACCTCCCACACTCATCCCTTATTACCTCCCAAAATGCAATTGTGGACTCTGGCCCTGAGGGTTCCAGCTCTGATAGGTAACTTTTCACCCTATCTTGTTCAGAATCAGGCCTCCACACCATTTCTAGGCCCTCTCTACACCATAATGCCATATGCATTTCTAGCCCTCCTTTATGTTTTGTATCTCCCCAAGAGAATGCACTCTCCTTGAAGGCAAGGACATCTTGCTTGCATGTGCATTCTCAACACTTAAGAGTCCTTGGAATATAGTAAGTTCTTAATAAATGCTCTGTTTGTCTGTATAGCTATCTGTCTTAAGAGCTAGTGGGTTTTTCCTCATTGGAAGTCTCCAAACAGGGTTTGGGTGGCAATTTACATATGTCAGGAATGGTAAGAGTAGAGATTCCTTTTTTGCATAGGTTGAAATAGGCTGCTGAAGTCCTTACCAACCGAGCTGATGAGATCAGTGAGAAAGTGTGTATGTGAAGAAAAAGGGGCAGAATTTTGTGGGTCATCCATGATTAAAGAGCAAGGGATAATTGAAAATAATCAGGGGGCAGCTAGGTGGCACAATGAATAGAGCACGGGTCCTGGAGTCAGGAGGACCTAAGTTCATATCTGGCCTCAGACACTTGACACACTCACTAGCTGCATGACCTTGGGCAAATCATTTAACCCCAATTGCCCTGCCTCCTCCTCCTCCCTCCAAAAAGACCAAAAAAAAAAATAATCAATGGAACTTGAGGAATGATGAAAAATAGATTAGTCAGTAGTGTCAAGGAAGCCAAGAAAGGAGCAAAATGCTTTCCTAAGATCTAAGGGGGGAAGAAACTATGACCACAGTGTTACCCCTATTTACTTTTTAGCAACTCTGTAGATAAAGGAAATAAAATATAATCATCCCTGTAAGTGACTGAGAAAGAGGGATTTAAGATAGTTGGGGAACTCAGAGTATTTGTTCAAAGGGATATAAGTGTATATACTGAAGGCCCTAAGTATGAGAGTGTTGGTCAGATGGGGAAGAAAGACTATGAAACAGGTACTGAATTCCTTGAGAAGGGAAGAATAATATGAACAGGCTATTAAAAGACTGCCTCAAAATTCATGGCAAATTTAGGTGATTTGTAGAGAGCAGATAGGCTAGACTGTTGATGGACATGATTTTGAAGAATGAAGGAAAGTTCAGGTATATGCAAAAAATGCTATTCATATTCATAGAAGCCTTTTTTAAAAAGAAAAATAGAATGTTACAGAAATCACAATTTAAATATTTAGAACAGTGTCTGTCTGAGTCAGTTCTTTTAATATCTCATAACATGAATACTATGTTGACAACACAGAATCCTGTCCTTCTTACTTTAAATAAGCCTTACAGGGGGGCAGAGTCAAGATGGTGGCATAGAAACAGGAGAACTCTGCAAGCTCCCCACAATATCACCTCAAATACCTAGAAAATATGACTCTAAACAAATTTTAGAGCTCTAGACTCCACGAAAATGATGGAATAACAAAGGTCTCACTGAAGGCAGCATGGTAGGCAGTCATCACAGTATGTTGGAAGCAGAGCCCAGCCCCATGAGGTTTCAGCCCCAGGGTGTCCAGGAGAAGCCAGAGCTTTAGTGTTCAGGAGAGCAGATAATCGCAACTGTGGCAATTTCCAAAACCACCAACCCACAAGGGCCAAGGACAATGGGAAAAGGTCAGTGGAACTTGGCTAAATTTGGGGGAGATGGTCAGGCCAAACTGTCTCCAGAGCTAGAAGCAGTCTGAAGCGGTGGCCCTGAAACCACCTCCATGTGGCTGCTTTAGAAGCTACCAGCCTGCAGATTGCGGGGGGGGGGGGGTCCAAGTGATCATTCAGAGGGTAAGTGCTCCTGCCTAGAGCTGCCTGGATCAGATCACGGTTTAGGGTGGTGGTCCTGAGGTGCGTTTTCAGTGAGCCAAAGCTGGTGGGGGCTGCAAAAAACAGTGGCCTCCTAATAGCTCCAGCAGCTGTGAAAGCCCCAATGATTTGCGACAGAGCTCCCCCCTCTGAAAGCAGAGTTTTACTACTGAGTCCAAAATCCAAGTAATTGACTGGCAACATGAGCAGGCAAAGGAAGCAAAGCAAGCCCAGCAACCCAACTTTAGAATCCTTTTTTGTGGACAAAAAGGACCCAAGTATGGAACGGAAGGAAGACAACACAGTCAGAACACCCACACCAAAAGCTTCCAAAAAAAATACGAGGTGGATAGAGCCCATAGAGGAGCTTAAAAAGGATTTTAAAAACCAAATAAGGGAAGTGGAGGAAAAACTGGGGAGAGAAATGAGAATGATGCAAGAAAATCATGATAAGAGAGTCAACAACCTGACTGAAGAAAATTACGTCTTAAAAAATAGACTAACTCATATGGCAAAGGAGGCCCAAAAAGCCAATGAGAAGAAGAATGCCTTAAAAAATGACTTTTCCAGATGGAGAAAGAATCTCAAAAGCTCACTGAAGAGAATAATTTCTTCAGAATTAGAGTGGAGCAAATGGAAGCAAATGACTTTATGAGAAATCAAGATACCACTAACATATCCAAACAAATGAAAAAATAGAAGGCAATGTGAAATATCTCCTTGAAAAAACCACTGACCTGGAAAATAGATCCAGGAGAGACAATTTAAAAATTATTGGGTTACCTGAAAGCCATGACCAAAAAAAGAACCTAGAAATCATCCTTCAAGAAATTCTCAAGGAAAATTGTCCTGATATTTTAGAAGCAGAGGGTAAAATAGAACTTGAAAGAATTCACCAATCACCTCTTGAAAATGATCCCCAAAAGAAAACTCCTAGGAATGTTATAGCCAGGTTCTGGAATTCCCAGATCAAGGAGCAATGTTACAAGCTGCCAAGAAGAAACAATTTGAATACTGTGGAAACACTATCAGGATAACTCAGGATCTAGCAGCTTCTACATTAAGGGACCAAAGAGCCTGGAACATGATATTCCAGAGATGAAGGGAGCTAGGATTAAACCCAAGAATCACCTACTCAGCAAAACTGAGTATATTGTTTCAAGGGAAAATATGGTCATTCAGTGAGGTGGAGGACTTCCAAGCATTCTTGAGGAAAAAACCAGAACTGAACAGAAAATTTGACATTCAAACACAAGAAGCACGAGAAGGTAAACATAGAAAAGAAATTATAAGAAACTTATCAAAGTTGAACTATTTACATGCCAACATGGAAAAATGAGAATTGTAACTTGTGAAACTTTTTTCAGTATAAGGATAGCTGAAGGGAATACACACACACACACACACACACACACACATATATATATATATACATATGTCTATATAGGAGGGTATATATGCATATGAATACATATGAGTGTGGGTATTTATGTGTATGTAGACAGAGGGCAGAGTATCAATTGAATGGGAAGGGATGATATTTTAAAAGGTGTAATTAAGAGGTGGGAGAGAAATAGAATGAGAGGAGACAGGGAGAGACAGAATGGGGTTAATCATCTTATATAGAAGTGGCAAGGGATAACTGTTACAATGGAGGGAAAGAACAAGAAGGCAAAAGGAGAGTAGGGGGCATGGGGATGAGAGGGGGAAAGATGGAGGGGAGGGCAATTTGGAGGGGAGGGATGTTAGAAGCACACACTTCAGTAAAGGGACAGGGACAAAGTAGAGAACAGAACAAGGTGAGGGGGTAGGAAGGAGGGAAATATAGTCAATGTTACACAATATGTTCATTGTGGAGGTGTTCTGTGTAACTACACATGTATGGCCTATATTGAATTACCTGACTTTCCAGTGGGGGTGGGTGACAAAGGAGGAAGGGGAAGAATCTAGAATTTAAAGTTCTAAAATCAAATGATAAATATATATTATTATTATTATTATTATTATTATTATTATTATTATTAATTATTATTATTATTATTATTATTTTCATGCAACTGGGAAATAAGATATACAGGCACTGGGATAGGAAGATCCATCTTACCCTACCAGAAAGTCAGAGGTGTGATGGGGGAGGATATAGGAGAGAGCCGATTGGGGAGGGGCTATACAATGGGATCGCTATTTTGGGGTGATGGGTAGGGAAAAGACAGGGAGAAAATTTGTAACTCAAAATCTTGTGGAAATCAATGATGTAAACCAAAAAATAAACAAAATAAACAAAAGTTAAAAATAAATAAATAAATAAATAAATAAATAAATAAATAAATAAATAAATATGCCTGACATACTTAACTCATAACACATTGAATCCTAACCCAAGAAAGAAAGGAATTCATCTCCTCCAAAGATTACTTAGTCATTTTCCTTAGTAAATGGCAAACTTCCATCTAAGACCAAGGAAGGAATTCCATAGACTCTTACGGTTGGATGGAACTTTAAAAGTCCAAGCTCTATCTACAGCACAACTATCCTTTATAGCTAGGACTACTAACTTAGGTATCATATCATAAATCTGCAGTTAGATTTCAAGAGGTCTATGGACTTTGATAGGAAAAATTACATCTTTATTTTCCCTAGCCTTTGGTTTCCTTTGTACTTTTGTGCATTTTCATTTTATGCATTATTCTGAGAAGGGGCCCATAGGCTTCATGAGAGTGCCAAAGGGGCCCATGACATACAAAAAGATTAAGAACCTCTGTTCTACAGTGACAGTGACATGCAGTTTCTGCTTTGAACACTTCTGTGCTTTCTTAAAGCATAGGAAGGTTCCACCCAATTTCAGTAGAAAATAAATTATCTCTTGGTGACATTGTGTAACCTAAATTCCCCACTTCCTATGACTGAAAAAATGTAGATGCTCTGTGCTTACATAAGCATTTCAGCACCACCCAAAATGGAAACAGTTCCTTCATTATTCTTGTGCTTACACCATCTCCAGATTGATACGCTAGAAAAAACATTATCATCTGAAATGATAGTAGAAAGACAAAATGCTTCTGAACTTCTTTGTTATCTAATGATCACATTACGTTTTTAAGCTTTCTCAAGGTCGATTTTGTCCTCGGGCAAATCATTTAATTCTTCTGGACTTCAGTGTCCTCATGGACTGGATCAACTCTAAAAATTTATTATTCTAGTTTGGGCATATACGTGGTATTTTTGAAGATTCTTTTGATTAAGATTGGTTTAAGTACTCAAAGAAAAATTTTTAAAGAGGTATTTGTAAAACATACAAACAAAGAAAGAGAAAAGCAAACTGCATATTCATCTCAGGAAAATAATATAATAATTGGTAACTGAATATAAAATGAATTTCTGAATGTATTTTAACTTAATGTTCTATTTTGTACAGTGGAATAAAGTTAGACATACGAATATAGAATTCTACTTTGTCAGTCAATATTATCCTCTTCTCTTTGCATGTAGATTATTAGGAAGTGAGTCTGAATTTTCATTCATTACATTCCTTTTTCTCCACACCAGAAGCCTCATGGCATGGTGACAATCATTAGTTCTCAATGGCTCACCTGGGGGAGTGCAAGTGGTGGTAGGTTCTACAGAGCTGGGGGGGGGAAAGCTTCTAGGATGGGCCTAGAGAAGGACTGCATTATTCTGTTATCAGAGAAGCATCTTAGCTAAGCATGGAAAGTCACAATCACCAGGAGGGTGGTCATAAGGTAACAAATTATTTTGGACACTGAAACTCATAAAGTTCTAACTCCTAAGGCATGCGAGTGTTACAATCTGTATTGATGAAAGAAGTACTGACCCTGAAGAAATCATGGATCTTTTCAAACCTTTCTTCTTGTTCATTCTACACTGATCAACAATCCCATATCCTATAGTTAAGTTAACAAGCATTTAAGCCTTAGCTAAATATTTGCTATGTGATAGAAACTGTGCTGAGTACTGGGGGTATAAAGAAAGACAAAAAACAGTCCCTGCCCTTAAGGAATTCACTTTCTAAGGAAGAAGACAATATGCAAACAAATATGTACATACAAAATACATACCAGATAAACTGGTGGTAATCTCAGAAAGAAGGTACTAACATTTATAGGAAACAGGAAAGTCCTCTTGCCAAATATAGGATTTGAGCTAAGACTTGAATAAAGCTAGGAGGCAGAGATGAGAAGGGAAAGAATCCCAAATGTAGAGACTACCAGTTATAAAAGCTCAGAGTTAGGAGACAGGGTGTTGTACAAGTTACAATAAAGAGGACAATGCCATTGGATTTTAGAGTATGCAGAGAGGAGTAAAGTATAAGAAGAACAGAAAGGCAGGAAGGTACTAGTTTGTGAAGAGTTCTAAGAGGTAAACATTTGTTTACATTTGTTCCTGGAGATAATATTGAGCCAATAGAGCTTATGGAGTAGGGAGATGACATGGTGAGATGTGCCCTTTAAGAAGATTAGCGACTAAGTGGTAGAAGGAGTTGTAGAGAGGGCCTTGAGGCAGAGAGACCAGCAAAAAGGCTATTATAGTTCAGGTGAGAGAAAGGGATGTATCCAAGATGTTGCAAAGGTAAAATCAGAAGGACTTGGCAAGAGATTGGATATGGGGTTGGTAAAAGAGGGAGGATAAGTGATATTAAAGAGACAATGCTCACATGTAGATTTCAAATATGAATAACTACAATGATGGTAGTACCCTCGAATAGTAATAGAAAAGTTCAGAAGAGAGGAGAATTTGGGGAGAAAGATAATGAGTTCAATTTGGAGCATGTTTAGCTTAAGATAATCTGTAGGATGTTCCATTTAAGATGGCAAATGGGCAATCAGAGATATTGGGCTAGAAGTAAGGAAAGAGGTTAGTTCTTATAAGTTTGAGAATCATCAGCTGAGAGATGATGAATGAATACACATTTTTCTATTCTCTATTTTTACTACTGTAGGCCAAATCATTTCCTCCCCATTATCTCCTTTCAAGAGTTGAAATTATAGGGATCAAGTGAAAAGTACAGAAGGAAAAGAAGAGAAGGGTCAGGACAAAACCTTGGGGGTTAGCATGAGAAACATTGATGGAGGTTCCACAAAGGAGACTGAGAAGGAGGAGTCACACACTTAGGAGGAAATCTGGGAGAGAGTAGTGTCATAAAAGACTCCTCTAGAGAGGGGATTCTCCCTCCCCTTCAAGGAGAAAAGGGTGATTGAGAGTGTCTAAGGCTAGAGGGAGGACAAGCAGAATGTGGATTGAAAGAAGGCCATTGAATTTGGTAATTAAGAACCATTTCTAACTTTGGAGAGAGTAGTTTCAGTTAAATAACATGCTTAGAAGCCAGATTGTAGAGGGGAGAAGCTTCTAAAAAAAACTCTATTTTTTGCCTTGTCGATCTTACTCCTCTCTTCCTTTTTCTGTTGTGCTTCACTCTTAGAAGTATCAAATCCTGTGGGATCTATTGAGTAGTATTTCCCCATGATAGAAATTATCCTGTGTCCCTAATCATGGGGTCCAATCCTACTCTTTGCCCTCTACATAAAAATTTCCTTTCCCATTGACTATGGAATCTCCTCTCAGAATTTGAGCTTTCCCACCTTCCTAAGTGCCATTTGCCTGTAGGAGTTCTAATTGCCCTTCTCCTGAGACAGAATCTTATTCATGGAGGTACAGAATACTTTCATAGCTGGCAGTATCTCTGAGTATCAAATACCTATAGATTATGCCCATGATATGATTCATACCTCCCATTAAAGATTATTTCTTTTTCTCATGGGTATGTTCTTCATTGGGATCCCCTCCCATTACTAAATCAAAATTCTCCCTTTCTCTTTGTTTTACTCCCTTCCCTTGCCACCTCACCCATTTTTCCACAGCCCATCTTCTTGCTAAGAAAGTACAGGATTTATTTTCTCTTCATTGTTTACCATTCAATTGACACATTTCTCTTTGTTATCTTCTCCACTACCTTTTAATGCCCCCTCTCATTCTGCAGCCTAGTACACCAAAATAAATGATGTAGAGATGGGGTGGGGTGGGGTTATGAGGTTTAGTCTATCATATTTCAGCCCTATTCCTGCACTCTCATTTATTCTTTTGCTTCATTTTGCTTTGATTTAGATCACCTTTTAGAAAGAAAGTTTTGAAAGGTTCTTCTATTGTCATTTATTTTTTTTAAGCTCATAGGTTTTTCTCATTCTAATTTTTTCCCTTTTTAATAGCTTTTAGAGAGGGGGTGATTTATTTCGTCATTCATTGTTCTTTTGGTAGTTATATTTATTTATATTTTATTTCTGTTGTTTGAGGTGCTTAGAAATGGCACGATCTCACCATATCTGGTGTTTTTATATGAATGTTTCTCATGCCTCTCTCATTATTGGTTGAGTATTTTTTTAATTGAAGATTTGATTCAGATTTGCAGGATACATAATTTTGAATTACATCTTAGCTTCTTTGATTTTTTGAATATATTATTCCATTCCCTCATGCAGTTTCTGGGAGGTGCAAAATAGTCTTGTGTTATACAAGTATAATTTCCTTCATATTTGAAGGTATATTCTTCTGGTGGCTTGTATGATTAGTTGTTTGTCATTAGAAATGTTAAATTTTTCCATTATGTATCTTTCTCTACCTGCTTTCTCCCATCCCAAAGCAATCTGTGGATTCTTTTGATGGGGTATTGTTTTCAATATTCAGAAGTCCAAGGCAGTTTATTTGTATCATTTCTTACATTGTGGTGTTCCAGTTTTTGAACATGTCATATTCTTCCAGGAAGCCAAATATCTTGAAGTTGTCTATGCATCTTGTCCGTGAGATCAATGTTTTGCTTGTATATAGGTCATGAGTTCTTTTTAACATTGTTGTCTTTTGCTCTTCTTTCAAATTGTCCTTCACTTCACTATATTTGTATTCTAAATTTTGTGTTTTCTCTCTTACTTTTTTAGAGAGACTCATAACTACACATTTAAAATTTTCTATATATCCTGCCTTTTCATCCCCTTTATCTTCTTTTAAGATTCTGATTTTTCTCTTGATCCATTTAGAAAGAACTTGTTGAGCTTCAGGGCTGTATTGGGAATCCATATGGTACTCTGCATCATTAGGTTCAATTTCCTTTATTTTACAGCATTTATTTGGAGATGTATACAATCATTTAGAGATCTTGGTGGTCATCTTTCTGTTTTAATATCTTCTCTGTTGATTTATTGACATATGACCTAAGTTTTAAATTGAATTTTCTGCCTACTGACTTTATTATTTCCCCCCTTACATTTCTTTATTATTCACTTTCTGACTCCTTACCTACGATTTTCTTATAGTGGAACTCCTGGGGGCTGGATCTCAAATCTGCCTCAGTTTCCTCCAAAACTTAGGTATCCACTTTTCACTGGTACCAGTCCTAGCCCTAAGAAGATTATGGGAGTACAAGACCTGTCCCATCTAGATGCCAGACCCTCTTTTTTTCCTTAATTATCACATAGCACATGTATGAATATTGACACTTTGTCTAGTTCCCTCTGTTCTTTCTTTTTCTATCTGAGTACTACCACCCAAAGGGAATGCAGTACTGCCCCAAGTAGAGTGTGGTACCTTCCCAAACAAGGCACATTCCTGTTTTGCTATATCTCATCCTGTTCCTCAGTGGATGGACAGAGTTGAATCTTCCACTCTGCTTCTACCACAGAATGGTGGAGTGGAAATAGAGGCAAGGTGTGCTGGCAGAGACAGAAGAAGTAGCAAGGAAACTGAGTAAATCTCAAAGCAGAGCCTAATTGGTTGGATTATATGCCCTGCCAAAGAATGAGAGTTGGTGGTGGGTGATCAGATTAGGAATTATGATTCTCAGCAGAAGACACATTAGTCTTCCTGGTATGTTGGTCTATGGAGACAACATTGTTTTTCCACTGGTACATGATTCATCTTTTATGGGAGTTTTTGAAAATTTATGAGGACAAGAGAAAATGTCTAGTACTCTATCTAATTCTCCGTAGTTGTGTGACCCTGGGTAATTAGTTTCTGCTACTGCCTGATATACCACATTTGGGGTAATATTTTAGAAAACAATAGATAATAAAACTAAGTCATTCTATTTTCTGCTTGAACGATACAGTTATGGGCATTTGTGTTGATATTACCAAGTGTTAAAAAAAGTTAATCAGCTAGCATCCTTTGCAGATTAAAAAAAAAACACAACACGGGATAGTAGAAAGAACATTGTAATTAGGGTAATGAATCTGGGTTTTACTTCTTCCTCTGCCACTTATTAGTTGTGTCACCCTATCCAAATCATTTCACCTTTTTGGATCTCAATTTTCTAATCTGTAAAATAAGAGTGTTGGAGTTGATTTCTAGGATAGTTTCCAGATCTAGATCCTATGATTATATTCATACTATGTTTGTTCCATATATTATACTTAATGTTCTATTTAGACTATTAATCAGTGAATGAATAATCATGTATTAAATGCCTACCATGGGACAGAAACTAAGCCAGGCTTTGAAAATACAAAAACAACAACAAAAAAATTAAACCATATCTACCCTTTAGGAGCTTACATTCTGTCAGTGGAGACAATGCATACATATATAATAAGTAAATATAAAATATACATAAAAATAAGGTAATTTGGGAATGAGGCACTGCCAACTAGGAGGATCAGAAACAGCCTCATTTAGGATATGATTCATGTTCAATTTTGTATGAAGCTAGGTATTCTAAGAGGTGGAGATGAGGAGGGAATGCATTCTAGGCAAAAGCAGAGAGATGAAATATAGGCTGTACATAGGAAAGAACAGCAAGAAGGCTAGTTTAGCTGTATTGTAGTGTGTGAATAGGAATGATGTATCGATAATACTGGAAGGTAGATTGAAACCAGTCTGTGAAGGGCTTTAAATACCAAATAGAAGAGTTTGTATTCAATCTGAGAGGTAAAAAGGAGCCACTAGAGTTTATTGAGCATATGAGTAACACAGTTAAGATCTGTGCTTTAGGAGAATCACTTTGGTAAATCTGTGGATGATGGCTTAGAATAAGAAGAAACTTGAGGTAGGGAGACCAAATAAGAGGTTACTTTACCAGCCAGGAGAGGGGAAATGAGGGCTTAATGAAGTGTGGCTGTGAAGTAAATAGAAAGGGAAAGATATGAGAGATGTGTCAGAGAGAATTTATGAGAATTTAGTGACTGATTGGGATGAGGGAAAATGAGGAGCAAAAATATAGCTCTGAGTTGCACAATTTTGAATTACTTAAATCTAGTCAAGATTGAAAAGGAAGAAAAGCTACACAGAGCAAGGATGATATACTGGAGGAATACTGAGGAGTGGAAGAATAAAAGAGCACCATGAGAATACAGACCAGTCTTAGGAGTGAGGCATAGATGGAGATGGATGAGAATACAGACCAGTCTTAGGAGTGAGGCATAAATGGAGATGGATGAGAATACAGACCAGTCTTAGGAGTGAGGCATAGATGGAGAGTAAAATGTCATGCTCAGATACAGGAATTTCAGAATTTTTCATCACAGACATGAAATGCACGGATGATGGTTAAATCAGGAATATAAACCATCCTCATTATAATTACAATTATAATTGATAAAAGAGTAGATCATAGGGATTAAGAAAATATAGAATTGAGAGGCCATGGTATTTGAAGTAACATTAAAATTTACCTGGAAACCCTCTGCTTTAAGGCTAAAGCTAGGGTTAGAGAGTAAAACTATGATCCACTTATAGAAATACCTGAGAAATGAGGGATAATGACCTGGGAACCATTAGGTGACTTTCACCAGGGGCTGTTTGGGTAACATATGCTAGTAAAGCGCACTTCAGAAAAGGAGAGATTGTTTCTTGATGGTGGCAGAAAGTCTAGAAATGGTGATGGAGAACAAGAAATATGCCTTCTCTGTATATAAGACCTATAGGGCAGAGGGCATGGGAGAAGGTTTAATCAGGCCTGGACAGGATGACCAGGGATGCAGCATCTTAGATGAAAGGATCATAGACAAAAGAGATCTGGAGTTTCTTAATAATATGGGAAATGGGAAAGAATTGTAAACATTTTTAATCATTTAATATTGTAAAATTGATGTGAGAGAAATACATCATGGATACAAGATTGAATTTTAAGCTTAGAATATAAGCCCCAGGAATTTATGAATTTGGGGTCACTGTAATACTCCAATTCTTGGTTTCTAATAAGGATTGCATGGTATTACTGAATTTCTTTAATGAGGTCAAAAAAGAAAACATAAACAATCTGAATTATTTATCAGTAAGTCAATCAATGCTCCATTTTTTTGAAGGGAGGAAAATAACTTCTTGTAAGACAGAAGATGAAAGGGCATAGTATATTTGAGAATTTGGGGTTACTATCTACTGATACAGTGATAAAATAAATTTCTTGAATTTTCCTAATTCCAAGGAGACAGAGAAGACCAACCTTCTGATGAGCATGAAAGGGTCTCTAGGAATGATGATACTTCTTTAAGAGCCAAGTTTATATATGTGAGTGTACACACACACAATACATATATGTGTGTATATGTACATGCATGTATTGTGTTGTGATGAGTGTATACACACACTAATACATATTAAGTACGTCTATAGTGCACACACAAATATGTAGTGTATGTACACTGTATATATGTATAACATACATATAAATATATCCATACACATGCATATGCACACAAATACAATCTGTAAATATATGCACATGCATATCCACATATATGTATGTATGCACATATATCCATGTGCACATTTAAATATGTGTACACACATATATTTCAAATGCTTGAGCTCTCTTTGTTAAAATATCAAACATTCCCCCAAATGGAAAGATATTTAAACAGAACCACAATTAACTGCATTAGTTCAAACATATCATGTAAGGACTGTGTTCTACATCATATCCTAGAACAAATTTATTTTATTTTCATATACTCTGCTCTTAAAATATCTGCTTATGAGATTGCCAGGTTTTGATTACCCTTCAGAGATGAGAATTTAACAAGGGAGATAAATGTTGTTTCCTAAATATAATCTGCATATTCCTACTTCTAAGCACTCTTCATTTACCATTCAGCCACTATGAAATTCATATGCAGCCTGCTCCACTTGGGTGTCCAGGTGGTCGGAGACAGACCTAATTGTTCAGTATCAGAGTAGCAAGCAGGAGACTCCAAAAAAGCTGACTTTAATTAAAAACTTTATTTTTTTTCCATACAATTCACAGTTTATACATGGCAAGAGGTGTATCTCACCATATGAACTTTCAGAACACAGTTACTGAGGAAATGGGTGTAGCTTCCTTTCTAAAATCACCTGGCCTCCTAAAAATTTTGTGTTAGACTTTCTAAATTTAAAACAGTACCCTCAGCAAGTTAACTGGATATTTACACTTCTAGCTTAAATCTTTATTTTTGAAAAACAGGCATTTGTAACATCAATATTTTTTAAAGACAGCCTCATTGGACACAATCCAACATATTTTTTTCCCAATTTTATTTTAGGCAATTGTGTTGTTTCAACTTATTTTTATCTACAATAGGCTTAAATATGAAAATAAAGGAAAAAATTAGTAATCTACTGGGTACCTTTGTAGCATTTCTTCTGCATCTTAGAAATATCCACAAATCTAGAGGATACAAAATTAACTAAAAAAGGTTTTAGTTCTGAATATCAGCCTTTTCTATCTAAAAAGAGCTATCAGTATTTAAATTGTGCTATAACAGCTTTCTCTCTCTTATGGCAGGGATGAATTATGCCTACAATCTACATTTTCAATGTGCAAAGTCACAGTGATACCAGTTTCAACTTCTGCTCTCCTTTCAGTCACAGCTCCAGAGGAAGGAGCCACTGGAGGATAGAATGATTGTGTACCCCTGGGGCAGCTGTATCATTGTCTGGTGTCCAGGGGCAGGGGTAGGGCCTTGGGATTACAAGCCTTTCAAACATCAAAGAAAAAATGCTAGTGATAAACTGTTTATTATCAACTGCTTCAAAAAACATATTTGACTTTTTTATTTTTTTGCTATTTTGGTTAAGCAAAACCAATGAATTTAAATCATCTTAAATAAAATAAAGTATTGAGTGCTTTCATCTGTCAGATAATTTATGACATGTGGATTTCTTTCCCTTTTTTGGTACACAATGGTAAATGGGGTCATTTCTGAAAACTATCCAAAAATGAGACCTGCCATGGAGCTTGACAATTCCATAAGCTGGATTATAATTACACAGGATTGTTTTTATCAGTGGGGCCTGAAGAAGAGAAATAATTTTCGGGGACATTTTTCCAACTCTTGTAAATGTAGTGCCTTTAAAACTAGGGTTTCTGAGTATTATTCCAATGTCCATCTAATTCATTTACTGTCCATTCCTTCATCAGGTATCCCCACTTCAATTACTTTCACACACTGTTTCCAGGAATGTAGGGTGTCCATGCACGAAGCACTGGGGGCACAGGAGCAGGGCAGCAGGTCAGGGGATCGGGTCATAGGGCAGAAAAATCATACAACATCTAGAGAGGTTCTGTTTCTTCATAAGATAAGGCACTGACAGAAATTTCTTAGGTAAAAGGCTGCATAAGAATTTCTTGCCATTTACAAAAAAAAAATGTTGTCATCCATAAATGGTCCATGTCTAGGCTCAGTTAGGTAGACCCTGAAAAGTTAAGGACTTATCCCTCAAAGCTACATAATTAGAATAAACAATTAGAATTCATTCTTAGGCCTTATGGCACATTAGGAAAAAAATAAGGAAAAGGAAAAAAAAAACAGTCTGGGCACAGAAAGGCATCAGACATTGCTTGTTCCACTACCTATTAAAGAGAGTAGTGCTATTCAACAAGCATCTCCAAAAGTATAGTGCTGGCTCAGAATCCCAATTTCTGTTGATGGTAGAGGACTATGATGGGTATTTGTGGGGTTTTTTTCTTTTGAGCTCATGCACACTTTAAAAATGCTAACAGCCTCAGTTATAAAGAGCATACCAAAGTCCTCAGCCATGGTTCAGTCCAAGGCTTTTCAAAGAACCAGTATCCCAACCATTGGTTACTTAATGTTCTCAATGACAGCAATTTCTTCACCTGGGCAATGAGGCGTTAAACCATTCAGATAAATGCTGTCAGTCTTCATTAGTGGAGGCAGGATGTCCTTCTCACTGCTCAGGTGGTTAACTGACAGGGTTCTTTTGCATGGGGTCAGCTCTTGATTGTGGTTCACTGCCAGTTCTGCCGAGAGCTTCCTTTTAATGGAGGTGGCCCGCTGAAACTTGTCGTAAATCTCTACACTCAGGCGCCTTCGGGTCTCCTTGAACTCAGCTGTGACATTGGCTGTCCATTCTGCAGCGTGGGCTCGGAACTCACCCACCTGTACCAAACACACACATACAGAAAAGTACATCAGACACTTGAAGCACTTTCTTTAAAAACTAGATTAAAAGATTCATGCTGTTGGATTAGAATCCATTCTTATTCCATAGCCTAATCATATAGCTCTATCTTTTATAGTGTAACTAGCGGTACCTTACTTTATATGTTTCCCTAAAAAATGGTTTCTAAGTTTATTCCAAATAAATCAAATCATGTTTTCCAGGATGGTAGAGAAACCTGCAAAGAAATCTTATGGGGACTATAAAAATGAAAAATTGCTCCTTAATTTATATTTTAATGATTTAATTTTCATCTTACATCCATACATAGAATCAATTGCTTAGTCTTATTGCTGCGTTCACAAGATCTCTCACTTCTGACCATTCTCTTACTTCAAAGCCAGTATTCTTCCCACTGAACCATCTTCTTTTTCAACTTTTTAAAAGTTCTTTAAATTTTTTTTGGAGGAGGGAAGGCAAAATATTTGGGGTTGTGACTTGTCCAAGGTCACACAGATAGTAACTGTTAAGTGTTTGGGGCTAGATTTGAACTCATATTTTCTTGCCTCCAGGGCCAGTACTTTATTCACTGCACCACCTAGCTGTCCCCCTTTTTTTTTAATTCTCAAAGGTCAAATATTAAATTAACTTTTAAGTAGTTTCATCTTAAATAAGTAAAGTCTTTTAATGGCCAAATATCAAGCCACTGTTTTACAGATCAAAATTTTATAGTTATTAGAAAGCATAATCCTTGAATTGTTAGTTTGTAAAGATAAAAAAGGAAAGATGACATGTTTCTGTACTAGCATCCGTTTCATTTAAAAAAAAAAAACTTAGAAGTATGTCTGAAGGTGCCTAGGTATAAAGCAATTATGATCAATGCAGCCTAGAAATAGAACACTTTAAAAACTTTAAGGTGGTTACTAAACTAGAACAGTTTTATGACATAGACTGACAATTTCAAAAGCAAATTAGCTTGATCTAGATTCACACACAAGCGCAGAATTGTTAAGCTAAACACATTTCTATCTCTTCTCAATTCATCCCCTGCCCAGATTAAAGGATTTACTGCTCAGAAGTAACATTAACAGCTAATGCTTCCAGAATTCATAAATATGTAAATATGCAAAAGATAATTTATTATGTGATATTTTTATTTTTGTAGTCCACTTTTCGCAGTCTGAGAAGATTGAAAAGAACAAGAAAATAAAATAAAAAGGTCTAAATTCTTCTTTTCAGATATATAAACCTTTGAGACTCTAAATCTCAGCTATAACATCAGATTCTTGCCTTACAAAAAATCATTCTGTTGGTGACATCGTGCTGATAAGACAAGCAGTGTTTTCTGAGGATGCTGTTGTCAAGTCTGGTCAGCCTAAAATTAGACCTGTTCTACCAGGATTGTTTTAGTTACCATGCTTCTTGACCTGCCAACCTACTCTATTCTCTTAAATAAGTTGGTTCTTGAACCTTTTTTTTTCTTTTTTAAAGCCCTCCCAACTCTATTTTAGTTGTAGCATTTCTACATTCTCTCTCTCATTCCCAGCTCTTGAGTCTCGGATCTTTCCTAGCAAATAATCAGATGTTTATTACGTCTAAAGTGACAGCTGATTATGAATGTTTACTTTTTCCATGGTTGATTGTTTTTTTAAAAAAATAATATAACACAAACTTCCTCCCTGTTGTAGTCTGAAACTTTGATGAGTACTTGGAGTTGAGCAAGAGACACAGAACTCCCATCAAACTCTGGATTTTAAGCAGACTTGATCTTCTCTGTGACAACACTCACAACTCATGAAAAAGCATAACTCTCAGGCTGAGGAAATAACCAAAAGGGCACACACAAAGAATTTTTGGAGATCAAAAGTTTTGTGTTTTTTTGTTTTTTTTACAAGTCAACAGTTAATTCTAGCTTAGGAATAAAGTAGGATAAATGAAAGAAAATCAAGGACCTAATTATTTGAGATCAATGAACCTTCCATTTCTGATCATGGATTACACTAACTCTAAACAGAAGTTATCTTTTTGTTTTCTCCAAGAATCACTTTCCCTCCCTATTTTTGTGGAATTCATGTCGTTATATGGTCTGATTTTAGGTTTGATTTGATCATATAGGGTTTCATTTTAATCACAGCACATGGCAAAGAGTTCAGAAAAGAAGGTAATGGAGATATTCATAAAGACAAAGTGACTAGAAATCTAAGCTGTAGCTTGTAAAATGTGGGGGAGACAGAGAAAGGGAGATCCAAATATCCAGATCCAACTATATTTTTCCCTTGCCTTGCCTTAAAGACCAAGGATTGCCAGCCTCCTAACTCCTGAAAATGATTAAAGCTCTTGTTGCTTTGAGCTCCTTAAGGGTTAGGGGAAAAGCTGTATGCATATGCATGTGTATGTATATATGTAGATATAGGTATATATCATATATACACATGTACACATGTCTCTGTATGAATATATCTTTAACACATATATGTATATGGCTTTATATATATACACACATATGTATAGATTAAACATAAATAAAAATAAGACAAGTGAGGGAATCTGAGGCCAAAGTCAACGAAAGAGCACTATATTAAGAGTCTGATAACTAGTCTTATTCTCTACTCTGCCAGTAATGGCTGGCAGGATTTTGGACAAACTACTAATCTTCTTTCAACCTTAGTTTCCACATCTGTAAAATGTACATTCATGAGTCTAGGTTTAAATCGTTATATAATATCTATTCTCTAAGAAAAACAAATTAAAATGAAAAAAAAGTGGTATCTTTTATCTTATGCTTTCATTCCAGAAAAGTTCATCATTTGTCACAAGGAAGACCAGACAAATGAATGGTTTGCCTTAGCCCTGACCCCTACTGGAAAAAGCATTTAAATATACAGAGTTCATACCATGAATACTCAAATGAGTACTTGTGGATTTATCAATGGGCCACCTCCAATGTCTATATCATAAGTTTGTGTTATAATTGAGGGCTTATTATAACAAAGACCCTCTGATGATCCCAGGACCTGTGTCCTTGGGCAAGACTCATTTTCATACATTCTACATTCACATAGAACATGTTATAGTGGGTCTATGATGTACTAATGTTACGAGGAGTATCTTCCAAAAAATCAAGTCAGTAGTTAGTCCATGAGCATTTATTAATAACCTTGTATATGCCAGGCACCGTGGTAAGCAAAGAAGATACAAAGAAAGGCGAAAACGTAGTTCCTGCTCTCAAGGAACTCAGTCTAATGGAGAGACGTGAAAATAACTATGTACAAGCAAAATATTGACAGGATAAAATTGGTGATGGTTTCTGAGGGAAGGTATTAAGAGTAGGAAGGACTGGGAAGGAGTTTTTGCAGAAGGTGAAATTTTAGAAGACTTTTCATGGAAGCTTGGCATTTGGAATGAAGAAGAAGAGAGTTCCAGGTATTGAAGACAGCCAGTAAAAATGGTCAGAGACAGGAGATAGAGTAGGATATATGTGGAGCAATAAGAAAGCCAACAGCCCATAAGAAAACTTACTAGATAGGGCTAGACTAATATCTTCCTCCCATCCTTGTTTGTGCAAATGCACAGACTTTTTCTCATTGCTATTCCCACTGTACCTATCTACAGTTTACAATTAAAGAAAATTATTCAAGGTTCAGAGGGGTTAAGGAATCTGTCCTCGGTTGTTCAGGGAAAATCAATGGAGAAATTTGAACTCACGTCTTCCTTACTCCAGGCCAAAATTTTATTATGCCAAACTAATTCTCAAAGGCCCAGATTATAAAAAAAAAAAATTTGTTTTCCTGGTTGGAATATCTGGACTTCTGAAGCCTTGTAGGCAGAGTGGCATGGTAGATGGAATAGGAGTCATGGAATCAGAAAAACTTGGGTTCTAATACCTCCTCAGGTACTTATAAGCTGTGTGGCCATGAGCAAGTCAGTTAAAATTGGGATAATGCCTCCTATTTCAAAAGTCATAAGGATTAAGTAAAATAATATGATTAAATCAATTTCTAAACCTTTAAGAGCAATATAAATGTTAGATTATTATATATGTGTGTGTGTGTGTGTGTGTGTGTGTGTGTGTGTATATATATATATATATATATATATATATATATATATATATATATATATATATACCCACATACATCCAGTTTTACTATATAGGTATACATTTACATATACAGATTGGGTGCATGCATGTGTGTGCATGTGTGCATGTGAGTGCATGTGTGTGCGTGCGTGTGCATGTGTGTGTAGTATTTCTTAAACCTTTTAGGCTCTGAATTAATTTTTTTTGCTTTGTCTTTTATTAAAATTCCCTAAATCAGATTATAATAACATTTCACCTGTTTGGAACTCAACTGCCAAAAGCATCATCTATCAAGACAATTTCCAAAAATTAGAAAGCAAGCAAAAAAATTGGAGATCATAGGAATTTTTATGGCTCAGGTCGGCTTTTAATCATAGTATACAGCATTAAATATAAATATCATGATACTTGAAATAAAGGACAGTACCCCAGGCCTTCAAGCCCCTTTTCCTAGTTTCTAAGTTCAAAGAAGATTAGAAATAACAAATTAGAGAGGAGAAAAGGACTACAATAGGCAATATTCTAAAGTGACTAATAAAAGTAGAAAAAAAATCTCAAAAACGTCAGCTGTCTGGGACTATTTTACCTAAAGGCAAACAAGTCTACCTATTTCTTTTTTTTTTTCAAATTAAATTCTATTTTTCTACTATTAAACATTTACTTCTACATATTTTTATAGTTCCTGAGATGCTCTTTTTAAAAAAAGACTGTAAGAGATTTTAGAAAGATTTCCATCTAAACGGATTAAATATTTTTAAAATAATACTATAGGCAGTTAAACTCTTAGCTAATTAGCAAACTCATCTACCCAGAATTACTTATTTCTGGGGATCATATAATACCTCAATGGCTGTCCATCATTTCAAGGATAAAATCCATATTCCTTAGCCAATCATTCATGGCTCCCCAAGATCTGATCTCAACTTACCTTCCCAATCTTATATCACCTATGGAAGTTCAACCAGGTGTTTTCCACTAGAGGAAATAGTAACACACATTACAAAGAATTTTCTACATCAGGCAAAAAAGAATATCGAGGAAATCTTGTTTATTGATGAATATTTAAGAATTAGGTAGTGCATCTACTTATAGAACCTTTCCTCAACTTGTGTTGAGGCAGATAGGTGGTACAATGTACCCAGTGCTGGGATTGAAATCAGCAAGACATGAGTTCAAATCCAACCTTAGACACTTTGCTATGTGATTCTGAGCAAGTCACTTAACAACTGCTTGCTTCTTTGCCTCAACTGTAAAATGGGGCAATAACCTCACCTACTTCCCAGGCCAAATGAGATAACTGAAAAATGCTTAGCAAAGTACTGGCACATAGCAAGTACTATGTGAATTTTAACTAGTATTATTATCTCACAGAGATGTTGTAAGAATAAAATGAGATAACACGCATAAAGTGCTTCACACAGTACCTGAAACACAGGAGGTGCTGTAGGAATGCAGGTTCTTCTAAGAACAAAGAAATGTCATATTGATTCAGACTAATTCTCCATTTATTCCAAGATTTGATCAGCAGCTTTAAGAAAGTTTGGCAGTTATCTTTTCTTAATGACACATGTAAAAATCACAGAATTTCACATTTGGGAGGGATACCAGGAAACGTCTAGTCTAGACAGTACCTGAAAAATAATTTCTTCTGCAATATACCAGATGATTAAATGGTCATCCAGCCTCTAGTGTTTCTCTAATGTTTTTCATGTATATCCAATAAGGGCTTCCCCAATCAGCTCATTTTACGTTTTTGGATAACCCTTTTAGAATGTTTTCTTTATGTTAAGCCTCAATTTACCTTTTTGTAGCTTCCAACCTTTGTCCCATGCTCTGTCTTCTGTTGTAATTCTAATCCCTCTTCTAGGCTAAATATCATCTTTCCTCCAATTAATTATCACATGACATGAATTTAAAGGCCTTTCTTTACCACCTTGGTTGCCAATCTCCATTAGATGTTCCTGAACCCATGCCCAACCCATATCTACTCCCATCTTTTCCAAAATATGGCACCCAGGATTTAAAGGTTAGAATTGTATTCTCAGAGGTTAGGAACATACCCTCCAAACACTCATTATTTCATAATTTGCCATTAATAGATCTATTATCCATAAATTAATCTAAACCCTCATTGAGTATTTGTATTTTGTTCACAGCTTCCTGGGAGAACACATACCATATGCTGACTAGTCTGTCTTTCCTTTTAACTTTAAGAATGACTTGTGGAAAGAAGCTAAATATTTATTCTGGAGGCCTACAGTGCATCTGGGGCTTAATATCACACTGTTCCCATACTCTTGCTGGTTCTCAAAGGACATGCTGGTCTTGTTGATTTGTTTCCATTTTTCTTTTGTACACATGTCCAGAATGCTGCCTGGGTAGCAGAAGGGAATGACAGTTTCATTCTTATCCTGCCAACAAAGTCGTCAGTAAGGTACTTGGATTTGCCGTATCCACCTGGTGCAGCAATATCTTTTTCGTCTCATGTGGTCCAGAGTTCTGGGCAGACTCTGCCAGTGTTTGTACTTCAGGAGTTACCATCAGGCAGGAGCAGTAGTTTTGGAATGTGCAAGTTTCTGAGTGATCAAATATGACAGATGATCCTCAGAAAGTCTTGAGTTTTTGAGTGTTTCCCATATATAACTGTATTCCAATATCTTCATCTAGATCCTTAGTTGCATCCTTAAGCATAGCTGCATAAAAGAGATTAAGCCTTTCCTAGTCTGTTCCATTGATCTACTTTTTTCTTTTTTTAACTAGAAATCAAATATTTTTGTTGATTACATCTTTGTAATAAATTTGATGTCTGGAAATGCTACTGACCCTTTCACTCCTATCGTTATTCATCATTTTTCTTGATAACCTAGATCTTTTGTTCTTCCAAATGAGTTATGTTTTGTTTAGTTCTAGCTCTGATACCAAATTAGTATGGTACTAAATGTATAAATTCAATTTGGTAACACTGCAATTTTTATTGAACAGATATGGACCAACTATGAACATTGACTATCCCTCCAGATATTTAAGTTGTTTTTGCAGAGAGGATGTGGAACTATATTGGTAGAAGGAGTTTTCTTCCCAAGAGTTGCCTATGCCAATGCAATCACAGATCTAGGCCCTATCCTATATATAGACAGGAATCAAGTGTGCTTTGCTAGACCGAATCCCAGATATTTTGTGGAATTTGAAGTTATTTAGAACTGTACTTTTTGTTTTACAGTGCAAAAGTACTTTTCATTGTTATGCTAAGTTATTGTTACATAAAAATATTTATTCTCATGGGCTTATTTTGTATCCTGAAAAATTATTGAAACTATTAAGAATCTCAATTAATATCTTCTTTGATCTTCCAGATTTTTCTAAGTAAACCTTCACTTCATCAACAAAATAGGATCCTTATCTGTCCTCTTTTCCTATCTTTATGCCTTTAATTTGTTTCTTTTGTCTTTTTTGCTATTGTTTCTATTTCTAGACCATATTAAATAATATTAGTAAAAGGATTGTGCAGCTAGGTGACAGTGGAAAGAATACCAGGATTGGATTCAGGAAGACTCATCTTACTCAATTCAAATGTGGCCTCAGGTTTACTGACACTGTGACCCTGGATAAGTCATTTAACTTCATTTATCCCAGTTCCTCATCTGTAAAATAAGCTGCAGAGGGAAATGGCAAGCCACTCCAGTATCTTTGCCACAAAAACCCCAAATGGGATCATGAAGAGTTGAACACAACTAAACAAAATAACAAGGGAATGGATATATTTTTGCCTCTCTCCTACAATTAAGAATGCTTCTAATGTTTTCCCATTCCATATAATGCTAGCTTTTGGTTCTAGACAGACACCTTTTTATTATATTATAAAAATAATCTTCTTTGTATATATTTTGTCTAGTATAAATTAATGTTACACTTTGTCAAAGGTTTTTTGCATTTATTGATGAAATTATGTGGTTTGCAATGTTTTTGTTTTTAATATGCTTAATGATGTTGTTTCTCTAATGTTTGAACTCAATAATCCTGTGGATGGTAAACCTCACAACATAAATTACTTAGAAAATAAGTCCCTATTTGACAAGAATTATTGGTAAAACTAAAAAGAGTCTTGCAAAGTTTAAAACAGTGTGTTATACCACATTCTACAATAAACTCAAAATGGCTATGTGAACTGAATATTAAATGTTATAACACTTAAAAATTGGAAGAAAACCAGATAAGGTACTTTTCACAGATATGGCTAGGGGATACATTTTTAACCAAATAAAACTTAGAAATAGTTACAAAAGATGAAATGATCATTTTATGGTTACATGAAATTGAAAAGCTTTTGCATGAATAAAATTAATGATATTAAAATAAAAAGGGAGATGGTTGACTGGGAAAATTTTTTGCATCAAATTTCTCTTATAAAAGTCTGATATACAAAATATATTACACACCACATGGCCACAGATAATAAGTTTCTGATATAGTATGTGAATTCAGGTCTTCCTGATTCCAAATCCAATCCATAATATTTGAGAGTAATCTACATAGAAATGGTAGTTCAGATTATAGAAGTTAATGAAAATTACAAAAGGACAGAGAGCTAAAGAGAACAACTCCTACAAAAGACCCTAGAAGATGAACCAAATTAAAAGCAGAGATGTGTGCTATAGCCAACTAGAGCTCAGTGAGAGCATTTTCATTTTGGAAACAAGCAATTTTGCAGATCAGTACTTGATATAATGTTTTCTTGATCATCTGGGTTTAAGAAAATGATGGAGAAAATGTTAACAGTGTGAATTAAGCTTAAATGTATTGTGCATACATTTTCCCCCAAGGAGCCAGTAATGAAATATTTAAAAGCACACCACCAATTAAAAGATCAACAAGAACATGAAGAGCAAATTAAGTGGACAAATAAGGTCCTCTTATAAAAGAACAACCAGGAGAGGATACTATCCTTGAAGTTGAGGGGAGAGAGAATCCAACAGGAAGGGAGGGTTAACAAGGTCAGAAGCTGTAGAGTCCAACAAAGATGTGAACTAATAAATAGTCACTGATTTAATGACTAAATCTTTATGGGTGACTTTCAAGGCAATGATTCCAATAGAATGGTGGTGACAGAAATTCAAACCAGGGTTAAAGCCAGTAAGTAATGAGAAAATAAAAGTTGTTTGTTTGGTTTGTTTTTCATGTCAAGAAGCTCAATGGTAAAGGGGAGGAGAGAGAATTAATTAATGGTAGCTGAATGGAAAGGGTCAAGGGAAGTTTTGCTGCTACTATACTGTTTTTAAGAATTAAGGAGACCTGACCATTTTTATAGGTTGTTCAGAAGGATTCAATAGTGAGTAAGAGATTAAAGGTATGTGAGAGGCAATGGCTATCTACTGAAACAAGGTCCTGGAGGAAGGAAGAGGGGATCAAGTCAAGGAAAATAGGATTACTCTTACCAAGTAGTTAGGATATTTCTTTAATTATGACTGGAGGAAAGAAGAGAAAAGGATGATAATACTTAGAAAGTTTGAGGAAAAGTATGGGAGCTAAGAAAGTTCATGTTGGGAGTTCACAGGGAATCACTTATTTCAGATATTTTTGATGGAACGCTTGGTTACGTGAATGTTGGCTATAAGGCTTATAAAGTCCCTTTTAACTCTCAGATGCTGAAATTATATGTATGTTCACAATTTCCTGAGAGAATTAGGGGATTTGGTTATCTTCTACAAGCATAGGGAAGGAGTATGTGATGAATGCAAAGAGGAGAAAAAGAAAAAATTGGAATGGTTTCTTTGGACAATGAGATAAGGAGCCAATAAGGTTAGTATTGCAGGATTGTCAAATAGCAGTGAGATTAAAGAAAGAAAAATACCATACAGTGATCCCAGTGCTGTGTTTGAAGACAGGAAGACTCAACTTTGTGAGTTCAAATCCCGCCTCAGACATTTACTAGCTGTGTGACCCTGGGCAGATCACTTAACCCTGTGCTTCAGTTCCTCACCCGTAGAAAGAGCTGGAGAGGGAAATGGCAAACCACTCCAGTATCTTTGCCAAGAAAACTCCAAATGAAGTCATGAAATGTTGAACGTGCGTGAAACAACTGAACAAGAAGAAGTCAGTCAGGGAAGATTTTACTTGGGATTCTGTCAGCATCAGTAAGCTGTGAAATGCTTCACAGCCTACTATACTTATCTTGTCTGCCCCTTACTGCATTCGATTCCAGGATTCCATTGCTTAGACATAGATGATGTTTAATGTTACTTGACTGACTGCCTCTATCCTTAGCTTTTTATACTCAATATAAGCTCTATCTCTAAAAGAATGTGTCTAATTGATGACTTCAAATACCATTTCTCTAAAAACAATCACCAATCCCTATTTATTCATATCTGACTTTTCAGTTACCCCCCCTCACTTGAAAGACTGACCATCGCACATATCCAGGGGTGTACTATAAATGTTTAACAACAGGTTCTCTGGGGGAAAATATGCACAGCAGATCTTTAAGTTTAAACCTCATTATTAATATTTTCTCCATCACTTTCTTAAATCTAAACAATCAACAAAAGAATAAATCAAGCTCTGATTTGCAGAGTTTGCTGATTTCTCAGGAGTAAATGCTTTTGTTGAAAAGTTAAAAATTAGTCCTTGGACATTGCTGCACATATTCATTTTCGTACATAAAAAGGAATTAAAGTTAATATTGATTTTGAAATTTCCTCAAAGTCCTGGAAATACAGAGAAATACTCCAAAGGGTTTACAAAATCAAGACTAGAAGTCACCGTTATCTAGCAACTTTCAAAGGTAGAAAGAATTCCACTATTGTCATATGTTAATCGCACTTGTTAAGCAGCTAATAAAGTACTGGTGATGATGATGATGATGATGATATTGGTGCACACTGAAAATCTACCACATAATTATATCAAGTCCACTCTAGCTTTCTTTAACCCAATTCCAAAGGAATAGTAAAACTAGACCTGATGGCCTGACAACTTATATTTTCCAATTGGGCAAAAAAGTGGATATATAATTATCTATGCAAGAATTTGAAGAAATATTAGAAATCCTGAGAAATTGCACCTCTATAACTGGCATCTGCCTTTAGTCAACTGAGTGCATGTGTATATTCCATTTATATTACTGTGACAAGCATTATAGGATACAAATTAGTTTTCACATGGTCCTTGACCACAAAGAAGCCACGGTCTAGTTTGGGGAGGAAAAATGTGCACATGAAACAATTAAAGAAAAATGCTTTAGAATATGTTTTAAATGACAAATCATTGATAAAAACAAATGTTATTGATGTTCAAAAAAGGAAGAAATATCTGAGGGCTGCTGGCTTAAGAAAGGAGAGACCTCTTTGAAAGGTGTTGGGTAGAAAGAAAGGTAAGGAGAAAGAATTCCAGGGCTAGGAGAATATTACAAATAAAAGGAATGATGATGTTTATTCAGTGGACAATAAGTAGACTAGTCTGGATGGAAAAGAGTTTATGTTGGAAAACAGTGAGAGGTAAAGTTCAAAAAGTAAGTTGGGGTGAGATTATAAAGTACCCTAAATGAAATCCAAGAAATCTGATTATTATCCCTTTACTTGTGGGGATATTTTGAGTGGGACTTTTCAGTAGGATATTCACATAAGAAAGAATGATTTCAGTAAGATTAATTTACTGTGTGCAGAATATATTGGAGTGAGGTGTGATTGAAATGATGGAAATGTGATTAGGATTACAATACTGTTGCAGTAATCTAGGCTCAAAGTAATAAGAGTTCAAACTCAGATCAAGGCAGTAAGAATGAAAGAAATAAATGGATGCAAGATATTACTAAACAAAATAAACAATATATGGTGATTAATTGGATACAGGAACTGAGAAATTTCCAAATTTGAGTAACTGATAGAAAAACCATGCCACTGACAGGAATAGGGGAGTTAGGAGGGGAATCCATTTTATGGGAAGATGATAAATTATATTTTAATCTTGGCAAATAAAGAAAATACTTCTAATGTCCGAATATATTCAAAAGTAAAAGGGGCACTTTAGGATACAGCAGGTTCCCCCTCATTTCGATCTGTCTTCATGATTATCTTTTGGAGGGGACTCTTTTTCAGGTATTTGTTAGATAAGATAAACTCTGAGGTTCCTTCTAACTGGTAACCAGTCATTCCAGTTTCTCAATGGGAGTGATCATTATCTTTTATACCTTTGGTATGTGCCTCTTCCTCTTTGAACCTTTCCTCCCCCAATTCATTTATTGTGTGCATATTTTGTTTCCTCAAATATTGAGTAAGCAGCTTGAAGTCAAAGATGACACAGCTTTGGGGCAGCATGGCATACTGGCTATATAACCAAATGTAGATTTAGGAACATCTGGTTTCAGACATATATTGACGTGAATTTAGGTAAGTTTTAAACGTATCTAGACAGCCAAGACTTAAAGTTTCATGTGTGTGGATGCATGTGTGTGTATTCACATACATATATATATATATATAGATAGATAGATAGATACACACACATATATGATATACATATAATATAATGGAACAGAATGTGTGTGCGTGTGTGTGTGTTTATATTTTAGCAGAGAGACTTTCTTCTCTGATAGCTCCCTATTTCAACATAATAGTAGGTCTGGACCAAAAATAAAGCAAAGCAAAATTTTTAAATACTAGCCTTCACTCCCAAAATGGGTTTTTTCTATATTCATAAGAGTGGAAATAATAATAGATTTTATTCCAGCCTGACACAGAGCAGTGTTGATTTCCTACTTCTCGAACTTGTTGAGCCAGTTTGGGTATTTCAGCACAATTTTATGGGGTTTCAATTTCCTGGCAGAAGGAAAGGAATGAAAGAATTTTATTTCAAATAAAATCTACCCATTGCCAAAGGTAAAGATGGGCAACCTCTAAGCTCATTCTCTGTGGTTGGGACAAATGATATTTACTGGAGCTATAAATCCATCTGCTTACTGCCCTCCCTCAAAATATTCCCCTTGGAGGCGAACAGACAATGGAACATATTTTTCTGGAAAGAATTCTGTTATTCTCCTCCTTCCTCCTCCTTTCATCCTATTCTCACTTTATGCTCAAGAAATCAGTGATTTTTCCATTGTCATAATCAGACCTTTTCCCTGCAGACAAGTATTCTTTATTCCTACTCCTATTTCATATTAATAATATCTCTTGCTCTGCTCAGGTCAAATCTGTATGCTGGTATAATCTTTAGCTGGTATCACTGGCTTCTTCCATCAAGGCAGTAATATGGGGGATCTTTAACTGAAAATACCCTATGGTATTCTGAGATCACTAACATCTAGCAACCTAGAGAATTGTGAGACATTTTGTTAATTCCTAGAAGTGCTTTAATAATTATAATCACATTACCTTATATTTACCTCCAGGAATCAAAATTGCTCCCAAATGGGAAATGGAACAAGTAGATAGCATTACTACAAAAGATGCTTTTAAGAGGATATGAAGCAAATCATATGGGATTTGATGATGTCCATTAAGGAATTTTCCATGTCAGAAGTAAAATTGAAGGGATTTCTTCATTATTGATTGATATTTATATTCTCCCATTTGAAAGTAGAATTTAAATTCACCCTTTTTGGCTTGACTGTTTTTATTCCATCAAAGAGATTTTATCATTAAATAGCAACTAACTATATTGGAGTATCTGCTTAAATTTGTAAAGTAATTTGGATCCTTCTTTGCATGCCAATTTTACAGGATGCCTAGACTATAATTTCTAACAATTATCATTAATTCATTTTCTGAAGTATTGACATTTCATTTTGTCCTTGAACTCTCTGTTCATTTACTTTAAAAGAACAACTCAAATGATTCTTTCTACAATTTAGTTGTTTAATTAAACTAAAAAGGGTTACTTGTCACATTATCTCTGTGGAACAGTACTTAATGTTTTTCCCCTTCTTTTTGAACAAATCTATGTAATATTCATAAGACCTCTTCAAACTAAACTGCTTTTTATAGTTAGTTTGTACCTTCTATAAGTAGACTGACTAACATTTTTCTGTGAAAACTAAGTATAATTTTCAGTGATAATAATATCATGAACTTATATACTATCTTTCTTTTTAAAACCTCAAAGTACTAACCATATTATTATTATTAATACTTGGATTGGGACTCTCCCATTGGGAAATTAGGCATTTGCACAAAGATTTGTGGGAAAACATGCAATTTTGTTCCTCTAGGTTGAGGAAAGCATATGAGTGACTAGATGCCACTAGAAATTGATTTGTGGCTCAGTGGCCTGAGAGTTTATTTAGCATGACAGCATTTTTGTTAACTCCTTCTGTGAAAACTGCCCTTCCTCACAGATAGTCCCCTGATATTTTAGAAGAAAATGTATTTATATCAGTTGTAAAGATAGGGAAACTGAGATACATTGTTAAATACATAATAGCTTCAGTTTTTCAAAGAAGTATAATATCTCCACCAATTCAGATTACAATTCCTCTGTAATTAAATCTTCAAGAGGTTCGATGAGTAAATTACTTTGGTAAAACTGGACAATATTTTGGCAGAAATTAAGTTCAAAACAGCATCATTACTATATTCTAGAATAATTTCTAAATGAACCCCTATTCCATAAGGTAGCAAGGAATAAGTAAACTAATTTAGTGTTCCCTCTTCATTACCATTAACTTTAACAATTTGTACTGGACAACGTCAAGCCTTTAGAAACCTCTGCTCCTTTGTGGTAGAAGGAAGCTCTCTAAATAAATATGCTGTTCTTCAGTCATTTCAATCATACCTAACTCTTCATGACCCCATTTGGGGTTTTATTGGCAAAAATATTGGAGTGGTTTGCCATTTTCTTCTTGTAATGGTAATGGAGTTTAAAGATCCCCTTGTATTGCCTTGGTTTGGGGGTTAAGTGTTAAAACCCAGAGCTTGTGAATCTCATTTGTGGGGTGGACTTGTTGACATGAAGAGAGAGGGCTTAACTGGGAGGAGCTGGTGCCATGAATTTAGAGACAGGCCCAACCAAAGGAATCCAAAAGAACTTTGAGGGAACAGTATCGGAGACAGAGAGAGAGAGAGAGAGAGAGAGAGAGAGAGAGAGAGAGAGAGAGAGAGAGAGGAGAATTGACAGGGGCCAGAGTTGCTGAGAGAGAGACTGCTGAGGGCCAGTTGGAGCTGCTGAGGACTTTTGAGAACTGCTACCCAGAGCTGCCAAGAACTGAGGAGGCATGGCTGTGATGCTGGTATTTTGTCTGTCTGTTTTGATGTTGTTTTGCCAGATTCAGCTGCTGGTGAAGGACAGTGCTGTTATTGCAGAGGTCCTGGAACCTTGTTGTTGGTTCAGAAGCCCTGAAGAAGGACTTTCTTGTTGTATGTGTACAGAAATCCTGGAAGAGTGCCTTGCTGATGTTTTCAAGGGTTCTGGGACTGTTCTGCAGGCAGAGAGTGACTTGATGAGGACACTGGCGATGTATATTGTGGTTTTGTTAAGCTTTGTCTTCCCAGGAACAGGGATTGCTCAGTACTTGCATTGTGTCAAGATGAAGACAGGACTTCTCCTTGGGCATTGAATGCTGTGATGATATCTTAACCTTGTTGTAGCTTAGGGGTAGATAGGCTTTGTGCTCTCCACTGCCCCTTTTGAGAAGGTGCTTGGCTGTTAACTGATAGTAATTGTAATTCATTTGTGATACAGGGAAACTTTTGACTTTTTGTGCTCTGTGACTGACCAAATGAATGTACTTTGTTTATGATTAGAAACTAATCTCCATTTGAGAAGAGAGACTTTGTGACTGACTAAATAAATGTACTAGCCACGGGTGGGATACTTTGACTCTATGCTTTGAATGAATTGAGATACTTTGTGATTGAATTGAGAACTTGCTAAATGACTGAGTTACACTGTATTTTTATTTTCTCTGTTATGTGAATGTTTTGCCTTAATTCATCACTGAATAAATCATGAGTTACTATTCTAGTATTCTGAACTTTGGAAGATCCCTTTGCTTGGCATTACACTTCTCTAGCTCATTTTACATATGAGGAAACTGAGGCAAACAGGGTTAAGTTACTTGCCCAGAATCATAATTTTAGTAAGTACCTGGTGCCAAATTTGAACTCAAGAAGACTGAGTCTTCCTGACTCCAGGCCAGCACTCTGTTCACTGTGCTACCTAGCTGTCTTGTGTATATATGTGCATATAAAATTATTTTTATATATTATATACTATAGGTAGTTTATGTATAAACTTATCATTTTTATAAGCTTATGGGACATATAGTTATATATACATTTATAGTTTGTATACAAATTTATTCACACTTTTACTAATAGAATTCATATATAAATTTTATTTGGGAGTTCTTGTCACATACACATATACATATACATATACATATACATATACATATATATATATATACTCATACACATATATGTTTGTTCTAATGTCTATCTATCTAGTTATTTTTTCCTAAATAGCTTATGGGGGATTCTTAACTAAACAAG